>CM063513.1:20759635-21359635 GCA_032199755.1 Ambrosia artemisiifolia
AAGCTCACGGCTGCGTCAGCAATAGCAACGGGTATTTTTACTATTCTGCCCATGTATGTACATAACTACATACATCACTTCATTGCTTTTTGAAATTTGATTGTTGTGTTATATGATGGTGTTAGGGACGTTACGTGGAACTTATGAAGATAACAGATTTAAATCAGAATCCAAGAAGCCTACTTTAAAATCTGTTGACTTTCTTGGACTTGGAGTTGGACCTGAGCTAGAAAAGCAACTCAAGTACACCGAGCAAGTTTTCACAGGGGTAGTTTTGGGAAAAGAGCTTGTAAATTCACCGGCCAATGTTCTCACTCCTGGTTAGTCATGCTTTGATCTAACTATCGAATTTGTTTAAACATTTTCCAAATTGATTTTTGATGGTTGGCTTGTTAGTCAGTAGTCACATTGTTTGTCTGTGCTTGAACTAATACCTCAGGGGCACTAGCACAAGAGGCTGAAAAGATTGCTTCAACTTACAGCGATGTTTTTAGCGTGAAAATATTGGACGCCGAACAATGCAAAGAATTGAAGATGGGATCTTATCTTGGTGTGGCTGCTGCTTCTGCAAACCCTCCTAAATTTATCCATTTATGTTATAAACCGACAAGCGGAACCGTTAAAAAGAAGTTGGCTTTGGTAGGGAAGGGACTCACTTTTGACAGGTAGTAATTATACTTTTTCAGTCGATGGAAATCTCATTTGTGTTTTGCGAGTAATAGTTATCTTGTTTGCATGCAGTGGTGGCTACAACATTAAAACCGGTCCGGGTTGTTCAATAGAGCTTATGAAATATGATATGGGAGGCTCGGCTGCAGTGTTAGGTGCAGCAAAAGCTCTTGGTCAAATTAAACCTCCTGGTGTAGAGGTGAAAACAGTTTTTATTTTTGTAACGGCCCACATGATTTTCTAGTTATACATGAACTTTTAAAGCTTGTTGAGGCTGGAGAGCGACTTATAGAATACGTGTATTCCATTGCAGGTTCATTTTATCGTGGCAGCTTGTGAAAACATGATAAGTGGAACAGGAATGAGGCCTGGGGATATAGTGACAGCCTCAAATGGAAAGACGATTGAGGTACTTTTCCTGCTTATAATATAAAATTCATTAGCACCACAAGCATTGGGGTGGCGTGGGTGGTCTATTCAGTATTTATAAATGAAGAAATCTATATAGTTAATGTTAATATCCCTTTTAGGTTAACAACACCGATGCTGAAGGAAGGCTTACACTTGCTGATGCGTTGGTATATGCTTGTAACCTAGGGGTGGACAAGGTATGATTCTATTTTACATGATCGTTTTGCTGTATTTTTTTTGGTCATTTTATTTGTTATTTGTATATATTTTGGATATTTCCATTTGAGAACTTGTCTCATCAACGCTTTTGCAGATAGTTGATTTGGCGACCTTGACAGGCGCATGCGTAATTGCTCTTGGGTCCTCAATTGCAGGTATATGCCATAAAGAAATTATTATTATTACTATTTTGGTAAAAGGTGCACACCAAGTTTCTTAAAATATGAAGTGCTACTTGTTGAAATTTCTAAACGAGAAAGTGTAATGTTGAAACGCTACTAAAACAGGCATTTTCACACCGAGCGATGAACTGGCAAAGGAGGTGGTTGCAGCCTCAGAATCTGCTGGAGAAAAGCTCTGGAGGATGCCAATGGAGGAGAGTTACTGGGAAAAGATGAAATCGAGTGTAGCTGATATGGCCAATAGTGGCGGCAGCAGGCAGGGTGGTTCTATTCTTGCCGCTCTTTTCTTACAGCAGTTTGTTGATGAGAAAGTACAATGGTTGCATATCGACATGGCGGGTCCCGTCTGGAACGACAAGAAGAAATCCGCTACAGGGTTCGCCATTCCTACTTTGGTCGAATGGGTGGTGTCCAACTCTTCGTCTTGATGATTGCGAAATGGGATTTTCGAGTTTTAATAAATAAGAAGTGTCAAAATAAAGATGGAATTTTTTTGGATGTTGATGACTTAATCTATTCAAGTGTTTCCAGCTAGACACTCCATCTTGTTGCAATGCCCAAATAAATAAATGTCATTGCATAATGTTCTTTTGGAAGAGATTTAAAACTAATACTAATAATAATACTATTGAATCTATCACAATCTTAATCAGTCTCTTCATGATCAACAATGTTGAATGAACCTCCTTGTATAAGCAATTCAAGTTTGTTGTTTATAAATGGGGTATATCACACATCAATAAACAAACAAGTTTAAACACCACTTTTTCCATCTTTTGGATATGTAATTACAAAACAAGTTTATATTCACGAGTTTATCGTCTCAAAAAAATTAATATTAACCAATGATTTTGAAACAAAAAAAAAAAAGTTAATCTATAAAACCAATGAAACCTGCCATTCCCAACAACTCATCCAGCCTAACTCGTACATCTATAATCTATAACTTATAATAAAAGAATTGAATATTGATGAGGTGACATTCAATGGAGGCCTCAACCCTCTTTTGAATGTGCCACGTGGCACGTTAAGGTGAGAGTTTTTAATTTATTTTTTTATTTTGTTTTTATCCATTCTCCTACACTTCTCTAACCCTAATCTCTTTATGAATTTAAAAACAAGTTTAGATTTTTCTCTCTAATGTTTCCTCCCATCATTTTTAAACGTTAATGTTTCCTCCCATCATTTTTAAACGTTAATGTTTCCTCCCATCATTTTTAAACGTTAATATCTTTTATATACGAAATTTTTTAAAGAAAAAAATTACCCCAAATTAACGAGCGTTTTATTATATTTCCAACGAGTACCATAGTGCTATATAAAAAACGGAGAAAAAAACGACTATTTTTTATGGGGGTTCGTTCATACAAGAAAAAAAACACAAAGTGTTCAGGTTATTCATTAATCATGTTTTTTCTTTTAAACCATGTTCTTATATACAATGTTGAAATTTAGCCCAATCGCCATGCTATCATTGGAATTTTACTCTTCTAAAGATGGATAGGTATACTTCATCAAGAGAAACTACGAGAAAGAATCGCGCAACACTGCAACACATGGTGTCACCTTATAGCAAGGTTATTTTTTTATTTATTTAATTACAAGAGTAATAATTATTACTATTAGTATTAGTATTATTAGAATGGTTATATTTTTCAACCCCGGGACACTCCCGGGATAAAAGCTAGTAGCCTAAATAAAAGAGACTAAACGCTATCACCTCAACAACTTCATTTCACATTTGAGAATAATCACAAAGTGATATCTTACTTGAAACCAATTCAAATTCATTTGATCTAAACATAGATAATCTTACTGTATTTAATTTTAGGAAAATTGGATTGTAATAATCATACCTTTGTGTTGTTGGCCAATAATAATCCCACCTAAGTTTATTCTTCCCACCAGTCCCACCTTTTAATTTATTTTTTCTCATTGCACCCACCGTTAAGTCACACTAACGTCGTTAGCTGAAACTCACAATTCTAGGCGATTGTTCATTGGATCTGAAAGAGAGAATCGACACGATGATATTGGTATGTTCAATTGTAGAAACGAGCATGGTTTGATGGGTTTCAGGTTGATGTTCTTGACGGAGGGGTTGACCGGAACCGACAATTAAACCATCAAACCATGCTCATTCGACAATTGAACATACCAATATCATCGTCTCGATTCCCTCTTTCAAATCCGGTGAACAATCACCTAGAATTGTGAGTTTCAACTAACGGCGTTAGTGTGACTTAACGGCGGGTGCAATGAGAAAAAATAAATTAAAAGGTGGGACTGGTGGGAAGAATAAACTTAGGTGGGATTATTATTGGCCAACAACACAAAGGTGGGATTATTACAATCCAATTTTCCTTAATTTTATAATCGAATTCAAATTCAAACGGCATCCAAATATTTTTGTTAAAACTTTTGGTCAAAAAGTGGTTAATACCAATAATACAAGGGGTGTATGTATAAAGTATAAACCACCACTTACTGTATACATAGAGACTAGACTGGTTATGTGCTGATCAAGTAATCGGAGTTGTCTAAAACCTCTAACCCTAACTGCAATCGGAGAGTGAGTTCACCGTTAAAAAAATGGTGGCGACAGATTTAAAGTCAGAGGTGAAGAAATTAATGGAGAAAAGAAGTGCGTTGGAGACGGAGATGAACGTTATTATCGACCGTCTTTGTCAACCAGGTGGCCCTGGTCTTTCCGGCAACCTCGTTGACTCCGAGGTTATTTCTTCTTATAATATAACTCTCTCTTGATTTTTAGTTTGTGTGTGTATCTGTGTATTCCTATCATCTAAAATTTGTTAATATTGGTTTTTATTATTTGTTTTAATTAAGTCTAGATTGTAGGTTATGTTCCAGAATTAATGTTGACCATAATTATTTAGTATTTTATCGCTTCTGTTACGGAATAAATGTATTACTAGTATGTTCTATTTGCATCAATTTTAGGTTTAATGTTGTTAGGAGATTGTTTGTAGAAGGAGCTTGAAGGCGTTTGATGTGTCGAACTTGATAATTTGATTATTTAGTAGTGAAATTTTGCAGAGAAGGAATAAGGAAGTTAGAAGGAATGTTGAGGTTTAGAGAAATGGATTTACTAACCATGGATTTCGTTGGAAAATAGGTTATAGGTTGATGAACTTCCTTTGCTAGTATGTGTTTTGTTATGAATATTTGTATTTTGGTGAGGTGCCGTGATTTTGTGACCGCTGTTTTGGTGATTTTAGTTCGGACATAGTCCTTTGCATCATAGTTATCAAAGGCGTGAGGCGCACTCAAGGCGCTTAGGCTCTGCCTGTGGCTTAGGCGAGAAGCGCAAAAAAAGCGCGGGCCTGAGAAAAAAAAAGCGCAAATAAAAAAAATAAAAAAATCACCAAATCATTACAAATAACAATCATCTTATAAAATAATATAAATATAAACTGACTGATTTAGCCATACCTACTAAAAGGATTAACACGCCTTTGATAACTATGTAGCAGACAATTAATTAACGGTAAATCAATGAGTTGAGGTGTTTATATATTGAATAATAATTCAATATCTATAAGTGTTTTAAAAATAAAATATATTTAAAAACAAAAAAAAAGATTTGATTGAGATTTATTAATATCTCTAAAAATTGGTAAGTATTGGTCGATTATATTAGCCATGGGACTAGGTTTTAAAAAGCAGACCGTGGCTTTTTTTTACCTAGGAGGGAAAAGCGAGATCCGGTGGCTTCTAGGAAATTGGTCGCCTAGGCGGTCAAGGCGATGGCTTTTGATAACTATGCTTTGCATACCTTATCATGATGTATGTTTAGATGCTTTCTTCTTGTCATAGTTAATGTTTAGGCGGTTGGGCCGTGCGAATCTAGCTTATCTGAGTAATTTGCTGCTATCACAGTGCTGTTTGTACTTTGTACTATGTGTGTACGTTTGTAAAGCTTAGAAAAGCAGAGTGCAAAGATCCCATTGAGTTGTGTCTCTGTTATGAGTTTGTTATTTAGGGAAGGAAGTATTGTTGGGTTGGGATATCATCACATGCTTGTCAATTTAAGTTCGTTTGTGCGTGTGAGGGTGGTGTAGGAGATTCTGATCTTTCTTAAAGAAGAGAATTGGAAATATTTTATCAGTTAGTGGAAGCCGCATTACTCACTTTGGCAAACTTAGTAGATGGTGGAAGTTTTATACAGATGTCATGTATTCCTTATCTTCATAAATCATAAGTTGTAGCAAATTCTTACTTCAATGGGTGTGGTGGCACTGGGAGATAAGTACATTTCGAAGGTGGATGCCTCGTAAATAAGAATAATTAAGCACTAAGCAAGAAGCTGACATTGTAAAACAGAAGTTGTAAATCTTGATTCCCTACTTATACAAACTTTAGGATCCTGTATTTACACTGTACTCCTCATACGTATACATGGTGAACCTCATCATCTTTTAGTGCTAATACCATGATATTCTACCAGAAATTCTTTTGGTGATGGTATCATGATAGCTAAGTATGTTGAGGTAGATTATCGCTGCTAAGCTACCCAAGTCTTTAAACTGGATGTAGTCATGTAGTTTGTCATGGAATTGGAGGCACAACTCGTGTTGCTATGAGCCTATGACTATGTTTATAGATCTTCACAAACATCCTAATCAGTATGTTTATATATTATCACATGTGATGATTGCGTGTGTGGATAATTAATTAGTTCCTTTGTTTTGGTCAAAGTTAGAGAATCTTGATCAGTTTAAGGGCCCTTGACTTGTTTCTATCTCTCGCTATCTGTTGCAGATTGTTTAAAACTGAAGACTGTAATTTTAATCAGCTTACCATGTTAAACACGATCTTTTGTACTTGTAACCTTTTAATATCAAAATCAGTGGATTCATTTTTTCATGACCCTAACCATATGTTATAGAAGTTACAAATACATTTGGGAATTTGTAAGTGACTTGAACTACGTTTCTGAAGAGTTTGTTTTCTGCACAGGGGTTTCCAAGGTCTGACATTGACATTCCAGTAGTGCGAGCTGACCGACAAAGACTTGCAGGTTTGATCATTCTTATCGTTGACTCAGCTATGGAGAACTCAAAATGATTATTCCATGTTATGTTAAACCTATCTTTCACATGGTTTTTGGGTTTCCCTCATCTAATTTCATTTCGTTGGTTCCAAATTTTTCTTCCTTTAGTATTGTAGGTTCTACTAAATCAGTGTACCTTGATGGCTTGAAATTAACTGATACATTTTAATATTCCATTGAACTTCTACTTACCCTTTTCTCTATACAGGGCTGAGGAATGACCACAAGGACATCACAGAGAAAATAAGCAAAAATATAGAACTGCTTCATTCATCAAATTCTCCCAAATCTTCAACGGCTATGGGCTCAGGTTAGCAATGTTAAAACAGTTTGATTAATATTTTATAAAACAAGCATGCTGGCCTTTACTAATCTATAACTGTTCATTTATCATTTGCTAGAACTAAGGATCGCATTTTCATTGTGTACACGGTGATATTGCAGGTTCTAATAGCCCAGGTGTGGTGGGTATAAGCTCATCCATGAGTGTCATGGATGTTAATGTTAGCAGGCCTTTTGCAATGGTGGATGAAATAAGCGAGGAGTCACCAGCAGCAGAGGACGGTTTACAACTTGGAGATCAGATTGTGAAATTTGGGAAGGTTGAATATGGTGATAATTTGCTACCAAAGCTTGCATCCGAAGCACAAATGAATCAAGGGCTTCCTGTTCCTATGCTAGTTATGAGGCAAGGGGCTCTGATTAACCTCGCTGTCACACCTAGAACATGGAGAGGCCGTGGCTTGCTCGGGTATGCAACATCTTACTCTATAAAAACATAATCTAGTACTTTTATTAATATAATCATTTTAAGGAAGTTCCATTTATTTTCAACCTATTTGACCCGGTCACTAATTCATATATTTGTATTTGCAGATGTAACTTCCGAATCTTGTGATGCGTTCTTTCAGTCTTGTTAAAACAGAATGGATGTTTTCATATACTTGTGTATACTATTTCATGGGTACAACAATCTATAAAAGAGTTTTTAGACTTTATTGCCTTTTTAGTTCATACTTCACTTAATGCTTGGTATAGTATCATTGTTCGCCATCACGTGTGTATGCAACGTTGGCTTGTAAGTTATATGGTACATGCTGTTTATGCATGCAATCTTTATTCCATACAGTTTCTTGGTTGCTGGGTGTGTCCTGTGTGTCTATTTGGAACTTATGGAGTTGATGGTGTCATACTGGTTGCAGAAGACACAAGCATAACAATGAGGACCTTGACAGAAGTTTTCAGCTGCTACGTGGAAAAGGCGTCCTGTCTGTATCTTAAAAAACTAACGTTTGAGGCTGTTGTTGCCTCCGATGCTGGCACCATTGACGCTGGGACCTCCATTGGCGTTGAAGGATTCTAATCACGTTATGATTTTATTGTCAATTAAATGCATTACAAGTTTCATACATTAAAATATGAATTTTCTTTTAATAGAAACGATAAACAATTAAACAATGACAAATTCAAACGAGAACAATGGACAATAGAAACGATGGTCAGTCGAACAAGAACAACAGTAGTGACATACGAATTAATCTTAACCGAAACATATTATAAACAAGCATTAGACGTCTAATCCCCATAGGAGAGTCGTTTGATCACTAACGCATGTACTATGATGCATACGCTAAATTACAATTAGTAACAAAAAAACGTAGTCTAACCACCAATATATGTTAATCAGTATATGCAATGATGAGTAAAAATCATGTTGGTTTTACACTACAAGGACCGATTAATATGCGTTTCAAGTTTTTATATAACCATTTGATGGTTATATAAACTCAGGTTCTAGATTCTGCTACACTATTGTCACAATCATCTAATGTACCATAAATCTCATATACAACAGAATCCAGTCAATCTAAGCCTTAATTCAACCAACTCGAGTTTACCTAAACGTGGCATCTCAACAATGTTTGATTTCAAACCCAACACTCAAAAGGGTTCAGGTTTGAGCAGATACATTTGTCCTGGCTACTACATTTGTCCTCCAATGTTGACATAGACCAATTATTAATTGTTTGAATTTTAAATTTTACAACCGTAAATCACAATCCTAACTTTAGGTACAACTAGTGTTTTAGTTACCCGCGCTTCGCTGCGGGATGCTCGTGTCGTTATAGGTTTGGTGGACATTAAAAACAACATTATTAGCGATAATAAGTTTCATAACGCTATCTAGCAATTTTCGTCAGTTACATGGCCAATAATCTTCAATTACGTCAGCAATTTTCTTTAAATAGGTGGCCCAATTACGTGGGCCAAAAATAACGAAGAATATTCCGTCGGTCTAAATATTTTAATACTCTACAAAGCCTATCCTAAATTTCACAGTCATTTATCTCTCTAATAATATAATAATAACATTTAAATAAGAAAATAAATAAAATATAAGACACTGTTCAAGGGAGAGATCAGACCATTCTCCGTTACTGCTGACTTTGTGTGATACTAATTTTGGAGCTAAGCCTTTCAAATGGTTTAATTCGTGGTTGGAGCGTGAAGATTGTGTGAAAGTAGTGATTGAGGCTTTTGAGAATTTTAGATTTGAAGGTTCTTCGGATGTGAGAATTCAAAAAAAGTTGGTGGCAGCTAGATCAGCGCTCAGAGAGTGGTGGAAATCTGTTCATAATAAAGAGATTGAGGTCTTCGAAGCTTTAAAAAATGATATCACGTGTCTCGAAAGAGTTATGGAGGATAGGGAGTTAGAAAAGGATGAACGGTGGGTTTGGGAAGAAAGTAAAAAAGAGATGGAGAGGATTCTGCTCTTAAAGAATAACGATCTTCATCAAAAGTCTCGGGTCAAGTGGGCGTCTGTTGGTGATGATAATTCTGCCTACTTCCATAGTTGTATTAATGGGAGGAAGGCAGCGAATGCGATTCCGGGATTGTTAGTGGAGGGGGTTTGGGTCTCTCGGCCTTCTTATGTTAAAAAGGAGGTCTTTCTTTTTTTCCGTAACCACTTTAAGGAAAATTACGATTGTAGGCCGAATTTTATTTGTGATGATTTGAAACATGTGCCTAATGAGAAGATTGAAGATTTGGTGGCCCCTTTCACTAAGGAGGAAATTAAGGAGGCGGTTTTTGATTGTGGCTCCGATAAAGCTCCGGGCCCGGATGGTTTTAATTTCAGATTTATTAAACATTTTTGGAGTTATTTGGAAGATGACTTCGTTAATATGTTCATTGATTTTTATGATTCGGGCGTGATTAATAGGGAATGTAGTACTTCGTTTATTACTTTGGTGGCAAAAGTCAAGTCTCCAATTGGGTTGAAAGATTACAGACCGATTAATCTTATTGGCGTGATTAGCAAGCTCATTTCAAAAATCATTGCTCGTAGGATTAAGAAGATTACTGGAGATATTATTTCAGAGGCACAATCTGCTTTCATCAAAGACAGGTTAATTTTGGATGGTCCGCTTGTTTTGAATGAATTGATCAACTAGGCGAAAAAGAGTGGTAAACAATATTTTCTGTTGAAGTTGGATTTCGAGAAGGCTTACGATAATGTGAGCTGGGATTTTTTGTTATCCGTCATGGAGCAGATGGGGTTCCCAGCTAGGTGGTGTCTGTGGGTGAAAGGTATTTTATGTTCTGCTAGGTCTGCGGTTCTCGTTAACGGGTCCCCTACGTTTGAGTTCCCTTGTCATAAGGGGCTTAGACAAGGAGACCCGTTATCCCCGTTCTTGTTTCTTATTGTTATGGAGGCGTTGGCTAGTATGGTGTCTAAAGCGTGTTATTTGGGAGATTTTGAAGGTGTGGTTCTTTCTAATGAGGGTCGACAGTTGCAGATGATGCGCTTATTATGGGGGTTTGGACAAAGGAAAATGTGGTGGCTATAAACCGTCTGTTAAGGGTCTTTCATATGTGTTCGGGGATGCCGATTAATATTCAGAAGTCTTCTCTGTTTGGGTTGGGGGTGGACGAGATTGTTGTAGACTCAATGGCGCAGCTATTGGGGTGCAAAGTTGGTAAATTCCCGGTTGTTTATCTTGGGATTAAAGTCGGCGGTAACATGAACAGGATTTCAAATTGGGAACCGGTTTTGGAAGTGGTTAGAAATCGTCTTCTTTCCTGGAAATCTAAGTTATTGTCTATAGGCGGGAGGCTTACATTGATTAAGTCGGTTCTATCTAGTCTCCCGATATACTACTTATCGCTATACAGAGCCCCTTTGGCGGTGATGGATAACATTGAAAAGTTAATGAGAAAATTTCTTTGGGCGGGTGGTAAAGACGGGAAAAGCATTAGTTGGGTGGCTTGGGATGTCGTTACGAAGCCGATTAAGTTAGGCGGGTTGGGTATTTCGAAGCTCTTGGATGTGAACACGGCTCTTTTGGTCAAGTGGGCTTGGAGATTCAATGTTGATAGAAATGGTTTATGGAGGCGGGTGATAATTAATATTCATGGGAGGAGGAATAGGTGGCAATTTTTACCTATCAGTAAAGCGTATTCCGGGTGTTGGAAGACAATTGCTTCGTATCTAGATCGCCTTCGGATTGGGAGCAAGGAACTTAAATACTTATTATACTATCAGTTCGGGAATGGGAGGGATATACGTTTTTGGAAAGATATTTGGTTTGGGTCTATCCCGTTAATGGAGAGATGGCCGAAGTTGTATGCTGGAGAGAAGGATAAAAACTGTTACGTACAAGACAGATTACAAGCAGCTGATGGTTTGACTTATGTGGTTGATATGGGGGCTTTTAGGACTAATACGGTAGCGGCTATCTCGGAAGCTCAAGATCTCCAAAGCATGCTGACCCAGGTTCACCTAGTGGAAGAAAAGGATAAATTAAAGTGGGAGCTAGATACGTGTAAAGGCTTCCCGGTGGTTTCTGTAAAAAAAAGCACTGCGGACAGCGGCGTCTTCATCTGGAACCGTACAGCAGCGAATGTGTTGGGAGCACTGGGTACCTTTAAAAGTCAATATATTCATGTGGCGGAGCGAAAAAGACAGGATTCCGACCCGCTTGGCTTTACATAGACGAAACATTAATTTGCAAAGCTGTTTATGTCCGATGTGTGAAGCGTTTGATGAGTCCTCCTCGCATCTTTTAGCAGCCTGTGGATATGCTTGCGGGATATGGTCTGCAGTTTTCTGTTGGTGCAAAGTTTGGTACAGTGGCTCTATGTCTTTGGAGAATTTGTTGCAGATCCAAGAAAAATTGCAGAGTTCGAAGTGGGGCAAGCGGGTGGTTCGGGGTATAGTCATGATAGCGTGTTGGGCCATATGGAAAGCTCGTAATAACAAGGTGTTTAAGGGTTCTTCGACTAAAATTGAGGAGGTGGTGGCTAGTATTAAACGCTTATCTTTTTTATGGTTTAAGCATCGATCGAAGTTCAAAAATGTAGAGTGGGATAGTTGGGTTAAATACCCTTTGTACATTTTGTAAGGTTTTTTTGGCGGCCTCGGTTTGAGGTTTTGCCTGTTTTTTAATGAAGTTTACCGTTAAAAAAGTGTCTTTTATTTAATATAGATATAATTGTTAGGGTTAATTTTTATAACTCGGGATCCCGTGCTGCTGGAATTTTTGTTATCCTGACAAATCTCGATTTGAGCTTTGTTAATACTAACCTTTGCGATGTCTAGGTCTCGTATCATAAACGGCTAAATGAATAAATCCTCTTGAGGTTCACACAATTAGTTAATGAAGACGAGCTGAAGATGTGTGGAACAAAGCACAACGGTCGCATTAGAAAACTTAGTAAAAGCCCGAGATTCTCGGATAGTTGGTTAGAATTTTTTTAGTATAAATTTAGCAACTTGATCGACCTAGAACACACACAACACTCGCAACACTTACCTCTCAATCATTTCTGCTCATTATGTAATTGTTCATCATTTATTAAAATCATTAAAGGCAGGTCGACAATTGACACCTCCCGAGGTTTATGTCGGAGATCCTCAAGGATTAAGGGCTTTCCTCATACTTCACGGTGTTACTTTTATAATAATTTTCTTTTATAAACAAGCACACTACCTCACATTCTAAGTTTGGATCACTAAATTGCTTCAGTAATTTTTGAACAAAACATATATATGAAAAAGCCAACAAGTATTTTTTATAACACTAACAGGTATACTCGATGCCTGCGAGTATGCCCGATACCTGACATGTAATGAGCCAGGATGGGACAACATTTTACAACCGGGTATGGATATAGAATTAGTATACCTGATCCGTTACCATCCGTAGGATAAGACGAAAACCGTATAAAAAGTAAAAAACGTACGTAGCGAAAAGACCCTGTCCATATTAACACACACCATTAAAACCTCCATCTTTAAATATAGGATAATATTTTCATTTTTATTTGTTAAGATAATCATCTATAAGTTTGACATACAAGTAGTACTTTTACATTTATTTAGGTTACTAACAATTATTTAAGCTGACTACATTATACATTATGCATTGCATTTCTAACCCTAGTCTAATTAACTATGCAAATCATTCATCACCAGATCAGTTCATTGTCACATTTATCAACCTTAATTTCATCTCGTTTGTTAAGTTGTTAGTTGAAAATGTTTCTTGTTGGGGCAAAAAGTAAGAAAACACATAATTAAAGAATGTGTCGGCTTACCTACCTTAATGGACTTTTTGTTTTGAGTACTGGGCTCCAGAGGCGGCCCAAGTGGTGCCAGCCCAACATCAAAAAGACATAAAAAAAATGTGGCAGATGCGATGGGGGTGGGTTCTAAACCAGTTGGCATGTCCTTTCAATTGTCTTTCACTTCGAATCATTAAATGTTCTATTGTGTTGCACTCAAAGTCTCAAGCTACATCATCTCATACTCTAAGGGGGACTGGGCACTCCTTGAATAGTTTTATCCGGGTATCGTTGTTGATCGGTAATATTGCCGTCACCCTCTCAACAACGGTAACAAACTTCACTGCTTGGCAAGGATCAGCAAGGTGGGGTTGGGTTTGATTTTGACATGATAAGGTGAGGTTGGGTGAAGCTCAGCAACTTTGATAGGAGTGCCCCAACCCATGATAATTTTGGACTTTCTATATACATAATCTTAACATAATAACCATGAATTCTAGGGCTGCAAACGAATTGAACTTTCAGCAAATCTTCACGAACCGTTCGGCGGGAAGTTCGTTTGTGTTCGTTCGTTTAACAAATGAATGAACACGAACAAAAAAAAAATTGTTCGTTTAGTTAAACGAACGAACATGAACAAATGTAGCGTTTGTTCGTTTATGTTCGTGAACTTTCTGTAACGTGTTCGTTTATGTTCGGTAACATGTACGTTTCAGTTCATTTATGTTTGATAGTTTAATAGGGTTTTTAGTTTTTATAACGTTTTTTACATTCTTTAATTTTTATTTATTTTACCCAAATAAGTAAATAATTTATGTGATCGGTAAACAACTTCTTTTATTCCACCCAAAGTTTCATACAATCCAAAGCCTAGCAAGGCACTAGACCAAGTTTATACACCAAAACAGACATCACAAACACAATACTAATTACGTCACCAGAACATTAAACGCGAGCTAATTCTCCCAACTCCACCCATTTCTCCTAGTCTTGTGTTTCACCCATAGGAAAACCATGGCTTGCACTTCCCCGAATATTGCGTCTGGTTCAACCCGTTTCCCTGAAAAAATCAGCCCGTTGCGTGCTTTCCAAATCGCCCAGCATGTGCCTATGATCACCAACCTGACCCATTTTTGCTTGCTATTTTCAACACCCATGGCTTTGTAAACATTAAGTAGGTCTCGAACGTTGAATGCATAAACCGGGGGGGATCTTGCACCAAGTACTTATCTTCTGTCATAAACACGATGCAATGAAACATCCAGTAAAGAGATGATCCGAGTCTTCATCCACTTGTCCACAAAGTTTGCAACTTGCAGAGCCATGGAGAATCCGTCTTTTTTGCAGCCCCAACATGGTTGGAAGTTGGTCTTGTTCAACCTGCCAACCGAAAATACTCACCTTTTTGGAGCGCCTTCAATCTATTCAAACAGGTAGTACGGAACAACATGTTGGGCCAGCAGTTTCTTGCAGCATGCGACAAAGAAAGTACCATCCGAACCACCTGTCCATGACCATTTGTCGGCGCAATCAGCATCATGTATATCAAAAAACATTGCTGACAGCTGCTCCAGTTCCATTACTTCGTTAGCAGCCCAATATAAACGTCTTTCAGCCACCTTAACCTCCTTATTGTTCTCCAACCTGCAAAGACTAGGAGACTGATACATAAGAGGCCCATCCCCAACCTAGAAATCAACCCAGAATCGGATAGACAACACTCCTTTCACCAAGCCTCGGATATTAATGTTTTTTTTCCATCAGGTCCTTATCAATCTTGTTTATGGAGGCCCAAACACCTGAGATTCCGGTCTTTATCGGCAAATAAGACCAGCCCTCAGGTTGATAGTGAATAGCCGCCACTACTTTAACCCACAAAGCTGACTTTTCCGTCTTGTAACGCCACCACCATTTCATGAGGAGGCTAGTGTTAATGTTTTGAAGTGAGCCCAAACCTAACCCTCCTTTATCCACCGGACCAACCACTCTTTCCCAACACACCCAAATTGTTTTGGCCTTCTCATCATCTCCTCCCCATAAGAAAGACCGTTGAAGAGACTCTAAAACCTCAAGAACCCTCTTCGGCGTCCTGTACAGTGATAAGAAATAAAGGGGTAAACTATCTAAAGTGGTCCTTAGTAACAAACCCCATATTTATTATAATCATTAAATAAATAATTAATAAAGAGTTCAAGTTTAAATAACCAATTAATGAAGGTGGTCCATTGGCAAATGCAAAGTCTTTAAAACACCTAGGTTATGGGAGGTCTTGGGTTCAAGTCCCATTAACCACAGGAGTACAAAAAGAAATTAACCTTTCAAATTTTTTTTTAATGAAAACTTCAAGTTTAAGATGCGAGCTTAGTTTTTTTTACACTAATTCATTATGTTACCAATATTATGTTAAGTACTTAGTATATTTGTATAACTAGGTAATATTTTGGGTAGATCTAGTTAATTTCTTAATATATGTGAATTCGATCTTATGTGAAAGTTAATATATGTCTCTTTGTGTTTATTTCCGTTCATGAACACTTTGTATTCATGCACACCTATTTGTGTTCATTAATATCCGATTGTGTTCGTGAGCGTTCATGAATAAAATTAACAAACGAACACGAACAGGGGTGTTTTCTTAACAAATGTACACGGACAGAAAATCTCATTCGATAAGTGTTCATGAACACATAATTGCTTTAACAAACGATCACGAACAAGGCTTTGTTTATATCCGTTCGATTCCTTTGCAACCCTAATGAATTTTATTAAACATGTATATGTATATACTTATAGCGTGACAAATTAAAGTTAACTAAGGTGACTTTCGCTTTTCATAGTTTTCAAAATATTTATAACTAGCTTTTATCCCGGGAGCATTCCGGGGTTGAAAAATATAATCATTCTAATAATACTAATACTAATAGTAATAATTATTACTCTTGTAACTAAATAAATAAAAAAATAACCTTGCTATACGGTGACACCATGTGTTGCAGTGTTGCGTGATCCTTTCTCCTAGTTTCTCTTGATGAAGTATACCTATCCATCTTTAGAAGAGTAAAATTCCAATGATAGCATGACGATTGGGCTGAATTTCAAAATCATAGATAAGAATCTGGTTTAAAAGAAAAACATGATTAATGATTAACCTGAACACTTTGTGTTTTTTTTCCTGTATGAACGAAACCCCCCAAAAAATAGTCGTTTTTTTCTCCGTTTTTTTGTATAGCACTATGGTACTCGTTGGAAAGATAATAAAACGTTCGTTAATTTGGTTTAATTTTTTTCTTTAAAAAATCTCGTACATAAAGATATTAACGTTTAAAATTATGGGAGGAAACATAAGAGATAAAAATTTAAATTTGTTTTAAATTCTTTTTTTCCTAAAATAACTCAATTTAATTTTTATATAGATTAAAAACATATTATTAAAATAATAAATTCAATACTATCACCTAAAAGTGCCACATGGCACATTCAATGGAGGGTTGAAGCCTCCATTGAATGCCACCTTATAAAAACTCAATTCTTTTATTATAAGTTATAGATTATAGATTCCCAACAATTTTATGGATTTAACTTTAAAAAAAATTAGATTATAAAACTCAAAGTTTGATTTCTTAATTTGATTACAATAATTATGTTTATATAAAAACAATGCTTTTTAATATAGAGAAAGTATACAATATAAAGTCTCTTAAAATAAGAAGTGTAAGAAGCCATTAGAGATTGACACCTGTCATTTTAACCTAACCACAGTTAAACCACAATTAAACCTATTTTCTTCTTCCCTGTTCTAAACTTTCATAACAGATACCTAACCCATCCTCCTTTTGAAACAAAACGATCGAGATCTGACAACCACTACCACCACCATCACCACCACCACCGCCCCGCCACCGCCACCGCCACCACCACCACCAGCAGCACCTACCTACCGTAATAGTAGATTTAGAAACATCAAGATGTAACACTTCGGATGCCAATGATAGAAAAATGATCGCATAGATCTTCTTCTTGAACCGATGCCTATTTGATAAGCAATTTTGACTTTTGTAAGTCTTCAACTACGAGATGATTGGTAATCTTCTGTTGCAGAGAGGAAGGAAAAGGCTTCACCGACCACTTCCCCATATTCGCCACTAGAAAATGCTGCCATTCAAAAGACAAATGGACATGATTTTTAGAGGACACGTGAAGACTATTTTTTCATCCATGCCCCTGTGACTCATCAAAAGTCATTGTCAAGCTCATATCAAGCCAAAATAGCTAATTGCATTTAAATCCACTTCCTTTGAAGAAACACTGGTGTGATAGAAGTCTAATACATATTTGTTCAGAGGTTAGTCACATTTCTGCAACAACAACAATAACACGGTTTGTGACAGAATGCAATGAAGCTTTAAGGAAAAATTACGAGGACAAAGAAAGAGAACTGAACTTGTTGACTAATGATGTTGAAGAGGGAAGCGATTAGGGCATGTGCATTTAAAATTTGTAAAAGGTGCGTTTAAAATTTTCAACGAGTGCTTCTAAATGTTCAGTGAGTGCTTCCAAACTTTTTAATGAGTGCTTCTAAATTTTCAATGAGTGCTTTTAAACTTTCAATTAGTGCGTCTGAATTTTTTGATGAGTGCGTCTGAATTTTAATGAGTGCGTCTGTTTTAACCCAGGTATGGTTAGGGTTTTTAATCTGCATCCTTAATCTAATGGCTGAGATTGCTTCTTACGCTTCTTACGTTAAGGGGGCTTTATACGTTATCTCTCCCCAATAATATATATGATTAACGACTAACGATTACAATAATGAGTCCAAACTTGTTACAAAGGTGCGTCTAACTAATATAGTATTGCGTCTATATTTATATATGGGGTTTGCTTATGAGGAAATTAGAATGGTATGTCTAATTCATCACAAAGTAATCCAAATCACGTGTAATCAAGTGTACATATCTATAATCACCCTGAAATTTACATATGTACATATTATGCATCCTAATGATTCTATATTTCGTATGATTTTTCTCATATCTACTTTAACTGCCACTATATTTATAATACATATATTAAGTAGTCATTTGTTTTTTCGTATTAAACCATTTCTAATTGTAAGATCAAAATAGGGGAGTATTTCAGCTATCGTAAAGCAGAAAATCACCTTGGAGGGCTTATGACTAAGAAACAATTATGGATATCATATGGATCCGAACCTTAAGTTACAATCACCTATGCCATTCATGTATTTTTTTTAGTAATCCGATTATTGAATATAAATAAAACATATTTGTGTCTTCTCGTTTTACATTGAACTAAGTTCTATCAAATAAATTTGGCATAAGCCAAGGGTTTTTGACTCAATGACAATGATGAATTTCTCTTAACCAAATGGTGAGTGTTCAAACCTCATTGCAGGTATTTGTGTGTTTCGTGTTTTAAAAAAGATAATTTGATATTAAAATTAAGCAAGTTAAAATATAAAAATACATCTAATAACATTTTTATAGAATCTCATCTACATATTAAAAAAAATACACCAAACCAAATCAAACGTTTAATTTTATTGTTTGTATTTTTATAGGGACTGATAGGTTGATGAACTTGGAATGGAATATAAGGACCAAGTCTAAGTCGTTGTGGTCACGAAGGAAAGTTTCAAAGGCGATTGGAAGGGTTGACGTTGACCCATTATGTATACGAAGTTGGATGTTTGGTGACGAAATTGGTTGCAACTTGCAACTTACAACTTACAACAAGACTTTATAAATAAACTAGTGGAAGGCCCGCGCGTTGCCGCGGGATTTATGTTTTTTTTAGTGAACGTTGCGTGATCGGTTTCACGTAATTTATTTTTTAATACCAATTTGTTAACACACCTCGGGCCTTTTTTTTGAAGGAAATGCACCTTATGATAACAAAAGCACAGGGGCTTCAGCCTTGTTACGCCTTGACCTTGGTGCACCTTAGGCGCACTTTTCTAAACCAACCTTACAATTGGCATGAGATTATTTCTATTCTAGAGCAATCCCACTATCAATAATTCAAGCCTTTAAACTAACAAAAGATATGAACATCATAATAGAAACCAAAGAATAAAAATAAATCTTCAACTTTTAAAGTAACAAAACTAATTAATTCACTTTTCTCCTCTCTCAATATAATTAACTATGACAAGCTCTAGGGCTATGCCTTCTCAGGTTAGAAACGACCATCCTTGTGTGTCTCGCACCTAGGCGCACGTTTTAAAGCCAAAATCAAATGACACACGAACCCCTCGTTGCACTTGTTGCAAGGGCATCAGTTAAAAAATTACTGCATGCAAGAATGAGAGATGTAGGTGGTGCACCTGCAGCAAGCAAGTGGGATTTGAATGAACCCTTTCAGTAGCGCATCAACATCGGCCAGAACATTCAGCAAAACAGGAGTCATGTGGAGAACCCAGCTCAAGGTTGTGTATTCATCAAGTGATTTCTGAAAATAATATCCCCATGAAGCAATTATATCTTAGTTAGAACACAATGTACACGAATCAACTATATATACATATACGTATTGATTTTAAAAGCTTTTAAAGTAAAATGTGTTTTTTGTTACCAGGAACATGTGGCTAAATTATAAAGGAAACGACACCATTTTTTTGGATGCCTTACAATGCAAAAATAATGAATCCAGGCAAATACATGCATGTGTATCAAAAGCAAAGATGCAGATCACCTCAAGATTAAAGCAATTGAAAATGGACCAAACAGCCGGTATTTCATGAATGAAGAAATTTTTTTAAATCTTTTGTAGCTAATTTAGGTTCTTGTTTCAAGAATGGAGAAAATTTTGTAAACCAGTCAGTTTTACATATAATCTGGCCATGCTCATATCTTAGGGAAACGGTCTACCTGGTAATTAATCAACAACCGTGCGCTGTGTTGCTCTTCGTTTTCATATTGAGATGTCTATGTGAATGTACGCCAAGGCAGCAACAAACAAATAGAAGAATACTTATGTTAACATCATGAACATTGGGTGAAAATCATAGTAAACCTGCAAAAACAAAGGCAAGAAAGATGGTTAATGGACATGAGAAATATAGTACAACCTTATGCAACATCACAATCAACATATCAGAAAATATATGCTGGTGGATCGAGGTGTCCATAAAGTCCAACTTTTTTAATATAAGATTCCCACTTAGAAAGAGTATTTAAGATAAAACAATAGCTTAATGTAAATAGTTTCTAATCACCTGTAAAGCCGAATTGGGCGCAGCAACTACATTTTCCTTTTCCAAAAAACCACCACTGGTCTTACAATAATATCAAGGCAGGAATAACTGGTCTGCAAATATTAAGAACAAAAGCAATAATCACATTTGATTGTTTACTAATTATAAAAAGTTATGCTTTGTACAAATAAAAAGGTACTTATGCATGTGTTCCAATGAAAATGGAACCACAGCAGATGGGTTCTTAGATCCCTCAGTCAGCACAACCTGAAAATGCTTTCTACTGGTTAACATATACCAATGAAGAACAACGGGGAGTTATCTCAAAATGAATACATATGCATACAATGTTTGTTATTTTGTTTACCAGAGTTACAGCAATAGCCAATAGGACACCCAAAACTGAAATTCAGATATCGCTTACCATCATTTGACTCAAAAAGAACATCTTCTAGTGGTAGCCCATACCCAATGACAATGACAAATGTGGTTTCCCACCCTCCCAACAAAGGGTACCTAGGCTTAATTTCCAGTTCAGACTGCATACATGAAAATTCAGTGTCGCGTCTATATGAATTATCTTAACGCGGCAAGATTATAAGAGACTATAAACAAATGATGTGACTTGCAGCAGACAGAGAATGATAAAATCAATTACAATTAACAAATAAATTCAACTTCCTAAATATATATTATCAAAATCCTGTGATACAAGTAATACATATCAAAATTATCAATGTCTTCAACTAAAAAATAAAGCAAAAAGATATTAGAGTATGTTATCTCTGCACAACAGATAATAACATATGCCTGTAGAATTATTAGGCTCAATGCTTGATTTGCATTCCATTAGATCAATAATATATACACATATTACATTCCCTATTTTAGGGAAGAGATCAATACAAATTAATGATAAATATTATCTCTAAATACAAAATTCAAATACATAATCTATTATACCCCCGCAGTCGAAGCAGGAGGTGGACGGATGTTGAGACTGGAGCGGAAGTCATCGAACAGAACTCGTGGTAAGCCCTTGGTGAAAATGTCAGCAATCTGAAGTCGTGTCGGAGTATGAAGAATCCGAATCGTACCGCGTTGCACATGCTCACGCACAAAGTGGATGTCAATTTCTATATGCTTGGTGCGTTGATGCTGAACCGGGTTGGTGGACAAGTAAATGGCACTTATGTTATCACAATACACTAAAGTGGCCGATGATATAGGTTTGCGCAACTCTAGAAGTAAGTTACGTATCCAACAGATCTCCGCAACCACATTGGCAACTGCACGATATTCGGCCTCGGCACTGGAACGTGAAATAGTGGATTGGCGCTTAGACGACCAAGAAATCAGATTCGAACCCATGTACACACAATAACCCGATGTCGATCGACGAGTGTCAGGACATCCTGCCCAATCTGCATCAGTATAGGCCCGGAGAGCAAGATTAGTACCCGAAGACAAGGTGAGGCCGTAAGAAGCTGTGCCCCGAACATAGCGGATAATTCTCTTCAGTGCATTCCAATGGTCGACTGCCGGGTTGTGCATGTGAATGCATATCTGTTGAACTGCGTAACTGAGATCAGGCCTAGTAAACGTTAGATATTGAAGAGCGCCTGCCAGACTTCTAGATAACGTGGGATTGTCAAATGGAGCGCTTGCAGTGGCGCTAAGCTTCGGCTTGGAGTCCACCGGAGTGGCAACCGGGTTGCAATTATCCATACCTGCACGACTGACAATATCCAGAGCATAAGACTGTTGAGAGAGAAACATGTTGTTACCGGAGCGAGTAACAGAGATGCCCAAAAAATAACTGAGCGGTCCAAGATCTTTCATAGCAAATTCAGCCGCAAGGCTGCCCATGAGATTCATCCT
Source organism: Ambrosia artemisiifolia (assembly GCA_032199755.1). Taxonomy (NCBI): domain Eukaryota; kingdom Viridiplantae; phylum Streptophyta; class Magnoliopsida; order Asterales; family Asteraceae; genus Ambrosia; species Ambrosia artemisiifolia. The sequence goes on from CM063513.1 coordinate 20,781,852, forward strand.
TAAAGTATTAGAGGACGTGGTGAGAATGATGTCATCAACGTATATCAATAAATATGCAACGTCACCCCCGTGATGGTAGGTAAAGAGAGAATTGTCACATTTACTCTGCAGAAAACCTATAGATGTGACAAAATCAGTAAAACGTTGGTACCAAGCCCTGGGTGCCTGCTTAAGCCCGTACAGAGACTTCTTAAGAAGACAGACATGGTCTGGGAAGTCACGGTGGCGAAACCCCACTGGCTGGTACATATAAACTGTCTCCGTCAAGTTGCCATGAAGAAAAGCATTGGTAACATCCAACTTATGGATTGACCAAGACTGAGATAAAGCTAAGGTCAAGACTGTCCGAATAGTAGCCGGTTTAACAACCAGGCTAAAGGTCTCCCCACAATCAACACCAACCTCCTGATTTCTACCATCACATACCAACCTAGCCTTGTATCGCTCGAGAGTGCCGTCAGACCTTTATTTGTGGCGAAAGAGCCACATACTACGAATAACATGCATGTCAGGAGTCCTCGGGACAAGTTCCCAAGTCTTGTTTTTAATTAAGGCATTAAATTCGTTTTGCATGGCGTTATGCCACTCCGGGTTGGACAAGGCATCAATGGGAGTTTTTGGAACAGGTTTGACGGTGGTGGTAGATAGGTTAAAAATTTGTTTGGGTTTGGATATACCGGACATGGAGCGGGTGGTCATGGTGCGGGTGGGGGGTAAGGGCGGAGGATCTGGTATGTGACCCAATGTGGCGGATGAATAAGATGGTCCGGGTATGGGAGAGGAGTCGGGTCGGGTGGATGGTCCGGTGGGTGGAGGTGTGTTCTGTGGGTGTAAGGCTGGGGTAGCGGGTTGCTGGGGTGGGGCCGAGGTAGTGGGCTGATGGGGGGAGTTTAGTGGAGTGGATTGGGCTGGTTGAGGGGTAGTTGGGCCAGGTTGTTGGTGATGGGCCGGTGGTGTGGGGAGGGGATGTGGCGGAACAGTGGGTGGGATGAGGATGTTCGGGTGAAGTGTGTCATCAAGGAAGGTATATGTGGTAGGTGTAGGTTTGTGTTGTTTGGCAAAGGGAAAGATGGTTTCGTCAAAAATTACATGGCGGTTTATGGTGATGGTGCGGGTCTTAAGGTCAAGGCATTTATAACCGCGATGATTGGACGGATATCCAATAAACACGCAAGGGTAAGAGCGGTAGGCTAGCTTGTGGATGGTGGTGTGCGGAATGAGGGGATAACAAACGCAACCGAACACGCAGAGATGTTCGTAAGTGGGTATACATTTGTATAGGCGTTGGGTAGGGGTCTGGAAGTTGTGAATTTTGCTCGGGATGATGTTGAGCAAGTAGGTACTTGTCTCAAGAGCATGGTGCCAGTAGGTGTTGGGGGTTGAGGAATGTGCGAGAATGGTTCGCATGAGGTTGTTGATGGTGCGGATTTTGCGTTCCGCTTTACCATTTTGGGATGATGTGTGGGGACAAGAGAAACGAAAGTGCATGCCATTTTGGTTACAATAATTATGGAATTGATTGTTGGCATATTCACGTCCGTTATCACATTGTAATTGTTTAATTTTGGTGTTAAATTGGGTTTGGACAAAGTTGGTGAATTTGGTAAACATAGTAAACACGTCGGATTTATGGGCTATGGGGTAGGTCCAAAGAAAGTTGGTGTAGTCATCCAAAAACAACACATAATAACGGTGACCCCCATTAGACATAATAGGGGAGGTCCAAACATCACTGTGCACAAGATCAAATGGCATACACGTACTTGTATTAGAATTAATAAATGGAAGTCTAGTGTGTTTTCCAAAAATACAAGCAGTGCAAATTTTATTATTCAAAGTACGACAAGAAATTAAACTAGAAGACTTTAAATTTTGTAAAATGGCCGGGCCAGGGTGACCGAGCCGTTGATGCCAGATGTCTTGAGTGAGGGCAGCATAGGTTGAAGCAGTGTTAAGGTTGGTGATGTTGGACGGGCTGAGAGTGTAATGGTCCCCCGAGCTATTGCACCGTAGGATAGGTCTCCTGGTCTTTAGATCCTTCACAGTAAAACCATAGGGATCAAATTCAACAGTTAATTGGTTGTCAGTGGTAAAACGACGGACTGATATAAGGTTTTTGACAAGGTTAGGGGCATAAAGGACATTATTTAATTTAAAGGGTGGGAATGGTGGTGGTAAGGTGATGTTGCCTTGTCCTAAAACCGGAATGGTTTTACCATTGCCAACAATAATGTTACGAATAATGTCAGAATTAAAAATAGACGAGAACATATCAAGTTGAGGAGACATTGTTCCTGACGCGCCGGTGTCCATAGTCCACGAAGGATCATTATGATGAAGAGCCAAGTTATAAAGTGCCTGTGCAATGTCGGTAGGGGAGTAGTTGGTGGTATAGGATTGGGCCGAATTGGTGTTGGATGGTTTTGGGCCTAGCAGGCCAGGGGCGGCGGACGGGTGTTGGTTATGGGGTGGGTTAGTGGTCTGTTGGTTATGTGGTGGGCCGAAAGGAGTTTGGTTGTTGGGCTGGGAAAAAGGGGCGGAAGAGTATGGATAGGGAGGAACGGGCCACTGAGCCCAAGGGGAAGGGGGATAGCTAGGCGGTTGGGTGTTGGGCGAGACAGGTTGCTGATTGGGCCATGGGGAGGGCCAATACTGGGCTGGATAAAAGGTGGGCTGTTGGTAGCGACCACGGCCGTAGGTCTGTTTTCCACGTCCGCGTCCCCGGGAACGGGTTCGATAGGTGTCAGTTTGGGTGTCATAGGAATCGGCTGGAGGTGGGTTTTGGTTCGGGTGATTTTGTTGAGGTTTGGGCGACGGGTTTTGGGTCATGGTGTTGAGGGCGGGTACCGGCTGCTTGGGCGGATAACTTGGCTTGGTCAGTTTTGGTTTCTTCGACTTGACACAGTTTGGAGTGAATGGTATAAAAATCGGGTAAGGGTTGGGTATTTTGGAGAATTAAGGAAATGCTCTCATAAGGTTCGGTCAAGCCGGTAAGGATTTGGAGAACGAGTTGGTTTTCGGTCATAGGGGATTCAAGGCTTTTGAGTTGGTCAAACAGGAGTTTCATGTGTTGACAAAACGAGGAGATATTGGAAAATTGTTCAAGGCGGCAATTAAAAAACTTATTTTGGATAGAGATGAGCCGGGTGGCCTGGTTATCAAGAAAGAGGTTCTTGAGGCGACACCATGCGTCATAAGCGCTAGTGTTGGTGACCATGATAGTGTGAACAAGGTCTTGGGTGATGGTGCCATAGATCCATTGTAAAACAATGGCGTCTATGCGTTCCCAAGACGGTTGTGAGACGGGTTCTTTGTCCTTATCAGCCGAAGAAGAGGATTCGGCCGTAGGATGAGGACGTGGCTGGAGATGGTTGTAGGCTGCATGAGCTTTGCAATGAATGGTGAAAAGCTCTGCCCAAGTGTTATAGTGTTCGGTTTGGCGGTCAAGGATAATAGGGATGAAGTTTTTAATATTGGTGACGGTTAAGGCAGGGTGTATGGAAGAAGACATGGTCGATCGGCAAAGAAGAAGATCGAACCGGAAAAGAAAGGGGACGAAGGGAAGGTGACGACAAGGGGATGGAGGTTAGGGTTAGGCACTTGATACCATGTAGAATTATTAGGCTCAATGCTTGATTTGCATTCCATTAGATCAATAATATATACACATATTACATTCCCTATTTTAGGGAAGAGATCAATACAAATTAATGATAAATATTATCTCTAAATACAAAATTCAAATACATAATCTATTAATGCCATTGACTTTCAACTCCTACCATTAGCAGATGGTCCAAAACTTTTCCATGAGATAATAAAGAGAAAATAAGTAATATTATGCAACCATAAAAAATTATGGATTCAGTAAGTAACTAAGTAAATTACACGAGAGAGGTTTCTGAATGTAACCTGAACCAGATTATTTTGTTATTCGATTTGTCAATTTCTTTTGGGGATTGGTTTCGGAACCTCCATTAATCCGTAACCTGATTGAGCTGTTGGTTATAGATCTGATCGAACAAAATGAAAACAGAGAGCATCTTTGGTTCATTTAAAGGCAGGAGAGGAAAACGGGAAGAGATCTATAACTGATATAAAGGTATGATGAGTATATATTAAGGGGTTAAGCCAACACCACATAATTCATTGCAGCCTTGATGACAACGTTTGATTTCCAGCTAAGTGCAGGTAATAAAGCTTGAACAAATAAAGGAACAAGGGTAAAGCTTGTACGCATCAATTCAGAAACGTATAAGGCTTTTATTGAGAATTTAATGACTGATGAACTGAGGGAATTAAACTTGGTGAATTTAATGATTGATGAACAGGGGGTTTGATAAATAATTACTGATATAAACTGTTGGGATGTGGAAGGAGCAGGGATAGAAAGGGGTGCAATGAATGATTTGTCTTAGAAACACTGGTTTGGAATGAATTGTATTAATCACTTGTACAATTGCCTTCAAATGTTCTATAAGGGTAAAAAGGGAAGAAAATGGGTAATATTAGAGGATTTATGCTTGTGACTCTTGATATGGCATCTTAAAATTTACATGAAGTGACTATTTTAGCCATCTCTCCTCCTTTATAATGTAGTATAGATAGTATAGATAGATACATAAATAACCTTAAAAGACAAATAATATTAAGGATTACAATTGATAATAAGGTATAAGAATCTTCAGATGGTGTAATTCTTTTTAGCATATTATTCCAAGTTATTAATCTCATTTAAATTGTCAGCATAAATTATTAACTATTTTTTTATGTTGCATCCTCAATAAATAAAATCTATTTATACATATAATATTTGAAAGCAATTTTGTATACATGTCAATCTCTCACCCCACCCCTAGCAATTATCTCTCCTCCCATTATTAAGCCACATGACACTTTGTGAGAATTAATAAAATTTTCTCTTTTTTTTAAATCAATAATCATTCAATTACTTTTGGTCAAAATCATTTACTAATATTATTATTAACTTTCCTAAAACCTTGCTCAATCATAATTTATAAGAATTTTAGTTTTTTAAAAATCAAAAATCATTAATTACTTTGGTCAAAATCGGTTAATAATATTAAATACGTATTTAAAAAAATAAAAATCAATAAAATGTTTCATCTTCCCCCACAAGACATCACCTTCATCTTCTCTTCAATGTGAAGAAAATCTTCTTTCATTCAGGATGATCAGTTTCAATCAAGATGCCATATCTTCACCTGGAAACTTTTTCTATTGCAGCTTGAAAGACCGTAAATCAATGCACAAACGTCTGGTAAGCTTATTGAAATATGACTCAAATACATTATATAAATATTTTTTTTTACAAAAACATATATTAATGCTTGATCATTTTTTTTTTACTTCTTAGCATATCAGTCCTTTCGTTGGTCATGGATTAGGTTTAAGACTGATTAGTGGTTTAAGTGTTAGATTTCGAATTAGGTTTAATGTTTAAGGTAGTTTATGGTTAAATTGATGTTTTAAGAAAGCTACGAATAGATTGTTATGCTTTTTAGGTTTCAATTTAGGGGTTTATGGTTTAGGTATCGATTTAGGGATTTTTTTTTTGTTCAATTGATGTTTTAAGGTTTGATTTATTAAGACTGATTAGTGGTTTAAGTGTTAGATTTCGAATTATGTTTAATGTTTAAGGTTATGATTTATGGTTAAATTGATGTTTTAAGAAAGCTAAGAATGGATTATTATGCTTTTAGGTTTCAATTTAGGGGTTTATGGTTTAGGTATCGATTTAGGGATTTTTTTTGTTCAATTGATGTTTTAAGGTTTATGTTTTTCAAAAAAACAAGGTTTGTTCAGGCTTTCTAATGTGGTTAGAGGTGACGGTAATTAGGTGGTTTAGTTTATGACGTTATTTTGGTAGGATGAAAACTTTTGGTGGGTAACTTTTGACTAAAATGGTTTGTGGTTTGTAGTGGCCAACTTTTGAACGTTTACTACTCATGTGGTATTTCGTGAATTTTGGGGTTTTTTATGTTTATAATCACTAATATTTTGGGTTATGCTTATTAGTTAAAAACACTATATTTTGCATATTATGTTATGGATATTAGTCGTATATGTTAATGTTATTTTGTTGTTTAGGAACTAAGATAGTAAACATAGTTGATAAGGGTTTTTATTTAAAAAAAACTGTTTTTAAAACAATAACGTTATTTTTTAGTAAATGGTTTGACATTTTTTAAAAATTCATTGTAATATCTTATTAATAACAATTTTTGTAATTATGGAAATAATTTAATTTTTAACAACCAACCGTGATATTTAAATTTTTTTTAAAACATTAATTTTTATTTTCGGTTAGTAAATGGTTTGACTTTTTTAAAATCATATTAATTTCTTATTAATGTCAATGTTTGTAATTATGGAAATAATTTATGTTGTACACAACCATCTGTGATTTTTTAAAAAAAATTCCTTTTGAAAACAATAATTGTTTTTTTCGGTTAGTATATGGTTTGACCTTTTTTAAAAATTCATATTAATTTCTTATTAATGCCAATTTTTGTAATTATGGAATAATATTTTATGTTTTACAAACCATACTTGACAAACAATCAAAAGTAAATTTTTGGTAAATTGAAATCGTGCAATTTTAGCAAATAAAGAATCAAGGTTTGACTTTGTTTTTAAAATTCAAACACAATCTTTGAATGCAAAACAGATTCACTTTTTTTTTTACTTCTAACAATTTATGGGTTTTTATTAACTGTAATATTTAAAAAAAATTTCAACAGAAAAAATAACAATTACTAAACCCAATCAAAAAAATTTAACAAACAATTAAAATAAATTTGGTAGATTGCCATCTTTAAATTTTAGAAACAAACATTCAAATTTTAGAAATAAACAATCAACCTGTTTTTTGGTAAATTTAAAACATTGAAAGATTGAAATTAACCATTCAGTAATTTTTTTTAAACATTAATTTGTAGTTTTTTGGTTTATAAATTTAACATTTTAGTCAGTTATTTTTTTTTGATACTATTAGCAATGTTTGACTTCTTTAACCACCTTAATTGTTTGACACGGTTTGACTTTTTTTAGTCAATAGATACTAACAAACAATAAATTATATTTAAAAAATATACCTATACAACTTAAAAAACCTACGGATTATATATGTTTAAGTTTATTTTAGGTATATTGAAATCTTTACATTTTATACCTATACATTTTAAAAATCGTCTATAATTTAAATAAAAAATTCAAATTTTTAATTATAGCAACATTTTAATCTAAATTAATTATAGCAACATTTTAAGCAAAATTAATTTTGATTTCCATTTTATATTACTTGTGTTTTTTCATTTAACTTATTGTTTTTTTTAAGGTAATGACAAAGGAACACCGTTATCTAATATCTCTAACAGTAAACGAATTTCATAGATTTTACATCTTTATTTATATGCTAATGGTATTATGCAAGTAATTTATTTTTCTTCACAGTTCTCTCGAATGAAGAAAAAATTAAGAATGCGGTCGAGTGTCGCAAATTTAGAAAATTACAATTAGATGCCAAGAGATGCAAGGTCAATAATCCTACAAATGATGGAATACAAAATGTACCACCAAGTGGAGTATTTAACTGCGACTCCATTGAATCTTCATACCATTTTAATGTGTCTAAAGATCTGGTGTATAAAAGATATTTAGTGATATTTGAATAAAATGTGTGTTGGTTTCTTTTAAATTTTAATAAAACATTTCTACTATATTTTTTATACGTTTTACCGCTCAAAATAATTGTACGTTGGTGAACCGCGTGTTAACGCGGGCAAACATCTAGTGATGATAATAAATATATATGTATTTATGAACTGACCCCGTTTTTATCAAATCATAACCATATCATAAATGATTAAATTTTATGTCAATGAACCGGTTATCAAATAAAGTATTTGACACGATATATAAAAGTAAATGACCAAATGCAAATTCCTTCTAGAATAACATAAATTCAATTCTACCTAGCAAAATAGTAGTAATTTAACGGTGCATATACGACCTTAAACCCTGTTCCTATCACTTATTGAGTTAGGAGCGGTTTAGTTGATTAAGTGCTGAATTTTAAGAGGTCTGAATAGTTAAGCGCTGAATTATTAAGTTGGACCTCTTAATGGTTAGTTTTCTTGTCCCACATTGGTATGGGAGTATCATTAAGATTTAGCCTAGTTCAGTGCTTAATAGTTCAGTACTTAATGGTTCAGCAACATCCTAAATCTTAATGATTCAGACTTAACTATTTCATTCAGAGGGTTAAGATCAAATAGACAAGACACTTTTTCTAGGAAGAGTGAGAAGGATTGTGATCCATTGATCATATATTTGAACGGTTGAGATTAGTTTGTTTGAAAAAAACAAATAATAAATTAGAGGAAGGGCATAAAAGAAAAACCACATTTGTTGACTTTCTCTCTCCACATGCAATGCACATGTCAATTCCCCGATCATTTTAAAACGTCTATAACTTTTTCATACGATATTTTAAAAAAAAAAAAAACTTCACCATATTAACGAGCGTTTTTTATCTTTAATATGAGTACCACATTGCTACATTAAAATTGAAAAAAAATCGTGTTAAATGAGTTTTCTTCTCCGTTGTGTCTTCTGCTCGTTCATTGTGTTATAGTATGCACGTGTGCTTTATAAATATGTTATTTATGTTTTTTTAGTCTACACATGATTTAACTTTGTCTATTGTGTCTTTAGTATACTCTTCATTATGTTTTACGCAAATGGGTTTTGTATTTAGGTGTACATTGTGTTTTATTATGTTGTTCATTGTGTTTAAGTCTATTATTCAGTAGGGCCGGCAATTTTGTATACGAACACGATTACCTGACACGAACCTGAACGATCTTAACAGGTACAGGTATGGCTTTAACAGGTTTTGTGTCCTAAACAGGTAGACACGAATTAACTTGTTAATTTTCGTGTCGTGTACAGGTAGTCAGGTTTCGTGTATCGTATCTTAACAGGTTCGTGTATTAACGGGTCAGGTATACACGATTTGCCAGCCCTAATGTATAATGTTCGCAAATAGGTACGCAAACAGGTATTAACAGGTATGCAAACAGGTATTAACAGGTACGCAAACAGGTATTATCTAGGTCTATGGTGAACTTTTGGAAATTTTCTCTCAATAAATAGGTTCGTAAACATGCGATTAGTATAATGGTCACAAACAAGTATTAACAGGTACTTTTCGTGTATACCTGTTAAAAAATTAACAGGTTCGTATATAAAAAAATAGACACGAAAAATTTTCGTGTCGTGTACAGGTAGTCAGGTTTCGTGTATCGTTTCTTAACAGGTTCGTGTCTTAACAGGTCAGGTATACCCGATTTGCCAGCCCTAATTATTCATTGTGTTTTAGTTTTCTGTTCATTGTGTCTTTAATATGTCGTCCATTGTGTTTTATTAGACTGTTCATTGTGCTTTATACCATATTGTTCATTGCATATTTAATTGGTACTCATTGTGTTTTACGTTATCTTCATTGTGTCTTACGCAACTAGGTTTTCAACTTTTTTTTTTTCAAAAGTATTCATTATGTTTTAATCTTATGTTCATTGTGTCCTTATTATGTCGTCTATTGTGTTTTACACAATTGGGTTTTTGACTTTCTTTTCAAAAGTATTTATTGTGTTTTAGTCTTCTGTTCATTGTGTCTTTAGTATGTCATCCATTGTGTCTTACACAACTGAGTTTTCAACTTTTTTTTTCAAAAGTATTCATTGTGTTTTAATCTTCCAAAAGCTGTGCTATCTTATGGACCTAACATAGGTCAGCCCGGTTGGGCGCTAGCGCTTGACTAATAGAAAGTCAGGCTCTTCTGCGTGTCTTTAGTATGTCGTCCATTGTGTTTTACTAGACTCTTAATTATGTTTTATACCCTATATTTAATTGGTGCTCATTGTGTTTTACACTCCATTGTGTCTTACGCAAGTGAGTTTTTGAAAAATTTTTTCAAAAGTATAACAATATGGTACTCATATTAAATATAAAAAGACGCTCAATTTTATGGTATAATTTTTTTTTAAAAAGATGACGTATAAAAAAGTTACGGACATTTAAAAATGAAGGTGGAAATAGCATGTGACTTGCATGTGCATATTTTTTTTGACAAAATTACCTCTCCCACTTGTTTAATCTTTTGGACACATGTCATTTTCTAGTGACTTCTCACCCTTCTCATTTTTTGTAGCATTTGTAGAATAATCCAACCCTCCATTCAGAAGCTGAAACAAACACGCTGAATGCTGAATCATTCAGCGCTGAATGGTTCAAAGCCTCATTAAAAGGCTGCCAAACAGCCCCTTAACTGAAGATATGGAATTTTATGGTTTGTTGTTCATTTACTTTAAGATATTAAGTGGTGAAAATCAATATTAAATATTTCTTTGTTTTGTTTTGTTTTTTATTTTATTATTTATTATACTAAAGGAATTCAATTCGATATATAAGGAGTAAAGTAATTATAATATGAACGAAGGAAAGCAAAATGATTTGAGGATGTTCATTCCTCACTTTGAGTGCAAGATATATCCAACTTTCTCCGTCCTAATTCTAATCAAGTGAATGGTATTATTTCATTTTCAATATAATGTTTATTACGTACATATGTATACGAAATAAAAAATACAAACAAAAATATAACAGCTCATCTGAGTCATAACTCAGAAGTATCAAATACAAATATAGAATTTAATTTTAATTTTAATATGTATTTAATTTTCATCAGCTAGTCTACAAAAAAATATATGTAGTGTAATATATTTATAATATAATAATCTCTTATAAAGTTCCCCTCGCACAATGGTATGTAACAAACAGACAAACTTATTTTCTAATATCTCCCTCATAGAATAGGGTTTTAGAAAGACAACTCTTATTTGCACATATAGGGAACTTATTTGCATAGGTAAACACAGGTCGTATCGTAGAGGCATCTCAACGACCCGTATGGGCCCCTACGACTCGTATGGAATATCTCAATAATTGGTAATGATTGGCACGTGACCCATACTAGGGATGAACACATAGAGCCGAATACCGATACCGTCTCGTCCCGATCCCAATCCCGTACCGAACCGAGGGTATTCGGTATCGGTATCCACAATTAGAGGTTTTCGGTTTCGGTATTATCGGTATCGGTACGGGATCGGTATGGTATCGGTATTTTAAGGTAAAATACCGATACCATACTGGTACCGTACCGATACTGAACCGATACCCGTACCGTACCGTATGTGTTCAGTATCGGTATTGGGTTTAGGGTGTTTTCGGTATCGGTTTTTTCGGGATCGGTATCGGTAGGTACCGATACCGTCCCGAGCTCATCCCTAACCCATACGGCCCATTAGGGCTGAGCAATTCACGGTTCGGAACCGCTAGAACCGAGGAACCGATACAGAACCTCTAGATCCGAACCGTATTCTTGTATTTAGGGTTCGGTTCCAGTTCTTAAATTTTGGTGAATACGGGTTCCCGGTTCAGTTCGGTTTAGAACCGCGGTTCTGTCTAAAGAACCGCTAGAACCGGGTTAGGTTAACACTTTAAATATTATATTTAAAACCCTATTAATTTAGTGGGCTTTTCCAAGTAGTTTGTATACCGACTATCCACATTTCAATTCCCAAGTTTAATCTTTATAAAGAATAATGTTTGAGTCATGTTAACTACTCCCTCCGTCCCAATTTAAATGTCCTACTTTCCTTTTTTGTTTGTCCCAAATTAAATGTCTCTTTCCAAAAATAGAAATGTAATTTCCAGTTTTGCCCATAAAAGACAAAACACAATCACCACTTTTAAGGATATTATTGTCATTTTACCACATACAAACAAAATATTTCTTAAAATGTGTGTTTTTTAAAGTGGGACATTTAAATTGGGACGGAGGGAGTATATAATATCTAACAAACTTGTTGAGATAGGAGTTCCATTTGAATTATTTAACTTCTATAAAAACATATAGAATACAATAAAGGGAACGGAAATAGCTTAAACTGAGAATCAGTGCTTACAAATTCATTTATAAGGTGCACATGTTGGCCTATAATGTGTATCGGACATTGATGTAGTATAACATGTGACATTAGGAATGCATGACACATATCATTCGTAGTGTCAAAAGTACAATCATTGTATATATGCGGTTGGTATCGTGCACTTCTAAACATGTATCATAGGTCCGTAATATGAGTAGGACACCACACTTTAGTTTAGTAAAGTTGCCTTTGATTTAATTGTTAGTTTTAGGATTTAATTGACAACCGGTTCCGGCAAGAACCGTTTACACAAGAACCGTTTAAATCGGTTCCGAACCGAACCGGTAGGTTTTTATACGGTTCAGTTCTAGTTCTTAAATTTATCACTAAACGGTTCTTGTTCGGGTCTGTTCGGTCCGGTTCTGAACCGTTGCACACCCCTACGGCCCGTATAGACCCATACGGGTTGTGTATACGGGCCGGATAGCCCCATACGACCCGTATATGTTCTCAAAACATAGCCCATTCATTCTCATGACCCCATAAAGCCACAGATACGGATCGGAATTTACAGTTACCGTCCGGCCAAACATGTTAAATATGTGTAATAAACCGATAATACTCTACAGGAAGCTTGCACTTCCATTGCATGATTTCCAGTTTAATTATACTTGGGCTGATCAGCAAACCTGATCACAAGGATGAAAATAGACGAAAATGGTTGTTAACTCTTTGTATAATTTCTAGTTTGAAACTTCAAATCACGTCACATGTTTTAATTAAGTTAAGAAAATAAAAAGCTACACATCACATTTTGTTTAGCTACGCTGTATAGTCAATATTCTAACCCTACGTGCATGCACATAATAAAAATAAAATTATGTTCGTTATATGGTATTTATTTTCAAAACCTAAATAATTCCTATTTGTATTATTGTCCCCCGCTTACCGTTAGGTACAAGATATTTATTTTCTTTGTAGTTTAGGATAACAATAATAATTTGTTTCTTTCACAACGTCACACACAATTAATTGACTTTTGATCTAATTTCTATGATATTTATACCAATCTTAGAAAGCATACACTTTAAATTCAAGTAGAAAACTAAGAAAAATCATGATCTATAAATAAATCGGAATATAGTACGATATAAATCAAATCATTGTTGTTCACCTGCTTATTTTTTAAGTTACTTTTATAGCATTTGGAAAATTTGTTAAGTAAACGCATCTAGCACACACATTTCTTATATATAACTGTTAAACCACTCTCAAAAGATATATATGGGTAACCAGAAATTCATGCATACATCTGACCTGTTAGGGTATACGGCATGGATCCTAATCACGATAATTTTCGGCAAGGTACCAATGGCAGGAAACGACGGACCATTCCAATCATCTTGATGTTGGAAATATGTGTGTGAATGTGAGTTTGGTTTGTCCCACATTGGTTGGGAGATGAAAAGTAAAAGAGTTTATAAGGTGAAGCTTGAGGGGAAGAAGTAAAATGTTAAGTTACTTTATACTCTGGCACCTACCCGCGTGCGCAGGGGGGGGGGTGCAAAAATGGGTTCTGGTTCAGGAAAAATTCTTGAACCAACGCGACGCCCGCATCTGCGGACACGAATGCAGCTCGAAAAACCCGGGTCCGCGCGACACGGTTTTTGCTACCCGTTATAGTTTTAATGGTTGTAACTAGAAGAAGCATCCAAAGACTGTTTTGAGTCTGTTGGTTTTCAGTAGCAATTAAGTGTAATAAACGAGATTAATTATCATTAATCTCGAATTTGATTACATCATAATTGCTAGCATAAGTTTCATTCTTAATCTTGGTTATAATAAGCTACATTGACATTGTGTTGTAATAGATACATACACAAAACGAAGTTGCAACCCATCGTGTAAAACTCTAGAAAAAACTTTCTGAATGTCGCATACACACACATACAGAACTATGTATACAGCCTCTTTCGGTTTCTTTTCAGGCAAGTGGGATAGTCCGGCAGTGCACCATCGACACTGCTTCGAACCGGTGTACCCTGGGAACAGACGAAGAATCTGTTTAAGGGAATTGTGTCAAACACAAGCCCGGTTCATGTCTATGATTTCGTTTTCTGAGCAAGTGCAGGGATTGGGAAACACGCGAGCCTCATGTACAAGAGGCGTTGAGGCGATCATCAATGTAAGTTTTCTAACAAACTTAAACAGATTGTAAACAAACTTTCGTGTTCTTCCTAAGGAATTTGGGTTCGCGAAAGTTTGTACATGTTTTTCTTTTGGTACATCGAATTGGATCACATTCATGATAAGAATGCAATCTTTAATCCGAAAGTTTGATAGACAAAACGAATTTTTTGATTCAATTTTCGGATTCATGGGTGTTTGGGATGTGTTTGGATAAACCGAAATATTAATTTTTAACATGTATATACACGGTTTAATTTTCTAATTAGAGTATTAGAAAAGACTTAATTTTTGTAAACCCATGTAAAAACGTTTGCTAACGTTTTCTTTCTAATTAGCGTATTAGAAAGATAATTTCAAGGTTTTGAAATGTTTACTTTTCTAATGAGAATATTGGAAAATAAACGGTTTCGAAATAGAATGTTTTGAAACATGCATTTCTAACAAGCGTGTTAGAATCGACGGTGTTGAAAGAATAACGTGTCATGTAACATTTCTAATAAGCGTATTAGAAATTATTATTTACAAAATCATAAGTTTAATGTGTAAACTTATAGATTGATTTTTCTAACGGGCGTGTTAGAAATTGATGATTTTGTAAAGACTAAATAAGGTGTTTATATTTCTAACAAGTGTGTTAGAAAAGATTGGTGTACAAAATACACAAACGTGTTGGAAATGATTATTTGAAAAAAAAAAAAATAATAATCAACATTAAACCGGTTTGGTTAAAATTTGACGGTTTCGAACAAGCGAGTTTGAAACGGGTATATTTTGGAAAATCCAAAGTCAACACCATTTATGTAGATGGTTTAATTTTCTAACGAGCGTGTTAGAAATGGTTTATTTTATATAAACCAATAAGTTCTAAAATGATTGTCATAATCATGTATTTCTAACAAACATGTTAGAAACGTTTGAGAATATAAACCAATGATATTTAAAACGATTTTTGGTAATCGTTTATTTCTAACGGGTGTGTTAGAAAAGGTTTATTTAACCAAAACTCTATATGATGAAACGTGTAATCGTTTGTATTCTAACAAGTGAGTTAGAGATGGTTTTGAATAATAAAACTATATTAGAGTTCATGGTTTTGATTTATGGAAAATACTTGTAAAAGTAGAAATGTTTGTATGAATAAAACATGTCTTTTGCAAATTATATATGGTTTGATACTTGTATGAAAAGTATGATGACTTTAACCATATAATAGTCTAGATAGACTATTTAGTGTAAATCAACTTGATGTTTTTTTTTGGACATATTTACTTGTTCTACTACT
Organism: Ambrosia artemisiifolia; assembly: GCA_032199755.1. Classification (NCBI taxonomy): domain Eukaryota; kingdom Viridiplantae; phylum Streptophyta; class Magnoliopsida; order Asterales; family Asteraceae; genus Ambrosia; species Ambrosia artemisiifolia. Next base: position 20,797,344 of record CM063513.1, read on the forward strand.
TGAAAGTAGTTAAAGTCTAAACAACTTTGTTGCTTTGAGCAGCGTATTGAGGGAGTACCTCGAAACACGCCATGAGACGATATAATTGTTATCATTTCGTCGAACGATAAAGTGTTGAAGAGAATAACACTTTGAGATTTGATATGAATCCGGTTAAAGATATATATGTAATATGTTATATATATTTTGGATTATATTGAAATTATAATTTGGTAAATTATAATTATTAATTGGTAAAACTCGTCATATGGTGAATTGAAGAAAAACTCTCTAGTAGAGTTAATTTATTTATGACACTTGATTATAGTTTTAAGACTAAATTAAGTGTATGATTGAAACTCTTGATTAGAGTTCTTAATGCCAATTGATGAGGTTTTATTTCATATGGTGAAACTCTTGAGTAGAGTTCTTAATGCCATTTGATGAGGTTTTATTAGAGTCTTAATTAGAGTCTTAAGTCTCTAATTAAGTGACTAAGAAGAAAAAACTCTTCATCCATCCCCATTGAGATAATCATGGTCAACGTGGCAAGTGTATTGAAGTTAAATACACGAAAACGAGATATGTCATCAAATGTTGAAAGCATTTACGTAGAAATGCATAAATGTAGTTTTGATGACTATAACATATGATAGAAATGTATGTTATTATCCATAAGTCTTTGAGAAATATTGTGAGATTTATTATAAAAGACTTAGAATATTGATGGACAAGTAGAGTCTCTACAAACCATCAATGTTGGTTGAACTATATGCAGGATTCGTGATATATTTTGGGAGAGTCGCCCAATAAATAAGTTCAACAAATATATACATATCACTTAGGGACATGTAAATGTCATGTCGTCGGGTGTCAATCTAATTGACTTGTTGATGATGAATATGTTCATCAAAGTGATTTATGATTAAGACTTATGTATAAGTCCTAAAGAATTAGTGGTGAAGCCTTGGAGATTAAAGGCAAACGAGTCTTTGTCCTAATGGATGGAATTAATTATGGTTTTGAAGCATTCTTTAAACCAAGGTTTTGGAATGGTAAACAAAATCTCATTTTGTGTCTAAACTAAGACGTGAATGTTAGGAAGAGATAGTGAGTTATCTCTTAAGGCTGTGAAGAATCAGAATGAGGCATCTTCTGTTCACATGCTAAGTATTCGTAGTCTAAAGCATGCTAGACTAATACTTGTTAATTTAGATGCTCCATGGAGAATAAATTAACTTTGAACATTCAAACATATGTGACGACATAAGAATGGATTTTGTAAAAGCAAATATATAATTCATTAAAAGGATGACTCGAAAAGACCGAATAAATAGTTCATTTGTTATGATACTATTTAGCTAAATATGAGAACTCATATAGCACAGAAAACGGTTCGTGTGAGTAATATGGGTTGAGTAATATAATGGATGACCCCAATAACACAAAGATATAGATGGTCACTATCTTATCACGGGTGTCTTATGTCATCATGAGTGATATTACTCAAACTTAATCAAAGTGCAAGCAATGTGGGGGGAAGAGCCATTTAAGAAACAATCCGTAGGGATGTAAAAATGGTACTTGAGAAGTTTTAAGCGACATATGAAAGGAAGAAACTTTCATCACCCCATTTGATAGTTATCCAATAACAAGTGTGGAGGTGACTTGCATTTGAAAATAGAATGTTTGATATGAACGGATGTGATTTTGGAAGCACAAATCACACGAACCTAGAAAAGACTTGTTATAAGTCAGTCCTATTATGTGGACAAAATTCTTGAGAAGTCCGATGGAAATGACTCTAATGTGGCTAGACCTTTCATTGACACGAGTCAATGTCTAGCTAAGAAACGAGGTGAGCCTGTTAACCAATTAGAGTACTCAAGAATTATTGGCAGCCTGATGTATGCCTGATGTATCTAATAAGTTGTATCAGACCAGACTTAGCAAGCAAGCTAAGTAGATACACGAGCATCCTAAGTTTAATTCATTGGAATTACGTGACACAAGTGCTTTGGTAATTAGGATACATACGAAACTACGGGCTGCAATATAAAAGATATCCAGCAGTTGTTGAAGGTTATTATGATGCGAATTGGATATCTTACACGAATGATTCCAAGGCAACGAGTGGGTATTTGTTCACACTTGGAGGTGTTGCGATAACATGGAAATCATCTAAGCAAATTGTTATTGCTAGATCCATGATGGAATCAAAATTCATCGCTTTAGAGGATGAATAGGCAAAATGGCTACGTCAATTTGTTAAGGATATACCTAGGTGGCCGAAGCCGGCATGGGGCCAATGCATACACTGTGATAGTCAATCGGTAATTGGCAGAGCTCATATCACAATGTGTATCATTAAGGATAGGTATATAAGACGTAGGCATGATCGGTACGACAACTAATCTCTATAAAAGTTATCACTATTGACTATGTGAAGTCAAAGGATAACATCACGGATCCGCTAACAAAAGGCTTAAGCAGAGAGTTAGTTCAGAAGTCGTCAATAGGAATGGGGCTAAAGCCCATGAAAGGCTAGGTTTATGCGAAGGAAAACCTAACTCAGTTGACTGGAGATCCCAAGATCTGAGTTCAATAGGACAACCTAATTGTATGAACTGGCGAAGGTCACTGTGGGGGAGAGTTGGTGGAAACCCCACGTTTTGAAAAAGGGAGCTTACTATAAATTAAATAAGCTTCCTAGTCCATTCCTAAAAAGTGACAAGGTGGAGGTTAAGCCTATGGCTTTTAATGATTTGACTGAGGTAACCAGTCCCAGTAGATCACCTATGTGAGAGAGAAGTGGGGTCGCTTCGAAGGGTATTGTTGGGGCACAATACTTAAGAGCTCTCGCAGAACCAGGCACGTGTCCATGACCATAACGGACACAACTATGAGGACTTGACGTTGTCAGGGAGAGTCTTGTGTGAAGCGTATTGTCGTCCACACAAACGGCAGACGAGTTCAAAGACATCGCGTTCTACTCAGAGCCAGTGGGCTAAGTGCGTTTCATAAGCGAAGGTTCAAAGGGTCACACCTACCTATCGTATGCAAAACTCAACTGTTGAAATTTAATCGGAATGAGGTTGTTTTTCTGTAAGCAACTCCCATTCATGTGGGGGATTGTTGGAAATATGTGTGTGAATGTGAGTTTGGTTTGTCCCACATTGGTTGGGAGATGAAAAGTAAAAGAGTTTATAAGGTGAAGCTTGAGGGGAAGAAGTAAAATGTTAAGTTACTTTATACTCTGGCACCTACCCGCGTGCGCAGGGGGGGGGTGCAAAAATGGGTTCTGGTTCAGGAAAAATTCTTGAACCAACGCGACGCCCGCATCTGCGGACACGAATGCAGCTCGAAAAACCCGGGTCCGCGCGACACGGTTTTTGCTACCCGTTATAGTTTTAATGGTTGTAACTAGAAGAAGCATCCAAAGACTGTTTTGAGTCTGTTGGTTTTCAGTAGCAATTAAGTGTAATAAACGAGATTAATTATCATTAATCTCGAATTTGATTACATCATAATTGCTAGCATAAGTTTCATTCTTAATCTTGGTTATAATAAGCTACATTGACATTGTGTTGTAATAGATACATACACAAAACGAAGTTGCAACCCATCGTGTAAAACTCTAGAAAAAACTTTCTGAATGTCGCATACACACACATACAGAACTATGTATACAGCCTCTTTCGGTTTCTTTTCAGGCAAGTGGGATAGTCCGGCAGTGCACCATCGACACTGCTTCGAACCGGTGTACCCTGGGAACAGACGAAGAATCTGTTTAAGGGAATTGTGTCAAACACAAGCCCGGTTCATGTCTATGATTTCGTTTTCTGAGCAAGTGCAGGGATTGGGAAACACGCGAGCCTCATGTACAAGAGGCGTTGAGGCGATCATCAATGTAAGTTTTCTAACACTTGATCTTCTTCATCCGTATCCTGTTCATAAATTTTCATCTCGATTATGACTACCATCTCCTCCACGCTGACATTGATTTCCCACTGCCTACGGCAGATTATATATATTGTATCTTCCATAATGCTCACATATTGTTTGTTAAATATTGAGTAATGAATAAAAACATGACCATATAGCACATTGACTATAGTACTTATGACTTAATAAATAGTTTTACACTCACAAGTTCTATCAACTAGTTGAAATGAACATATAAGGTTGATGTGACCATGATCCGTTTAGCTAAATATGTTCGGAGATTTTATCTAGACCTAATACAAAACATGAACATTGAACATCAACAAATTGTACAAATTTGAGCTTTTTATCCAGACTATGATCTTCCATGTATTTATATATATTGCATATGAATTTAATAAAATATACCTTAGTTTTGATCTCCAAATTCTTGGAAGTTCTACTTGGACGGTTTCACGGATGTTCTAAAATAAAGTGTTTTAAGTATATGCTTTTACCGATAATAATTAAAACCAGACAACTATGAATATCATCTTTTGGTAATGGGAGCAACTTGGACCTATGTTAAATATATTTAAATTCAGTTAATATTCTATATTCAAACCCTTCAAATTTTCTCATTATACTATTTCATAAAAAAAATGTAAATAAAAGGCCTTCTAAATTCTTTGTGTTAGATTGTATTTGGAGTAAAATATCACTGGAACAAAGATATAGGAAAAAATAACACCAAACTGAGGATACTTTTGTATAATAATATATAAATTTTAATCTTTTAATAAATACATTCAACATGGAAACATGGTCAACCAAATACTTGAAATTTCGAGACAAGGTAAAAAAAATTAGTACATTGATAGGATGACCAACAACGTACCACACACGATCTTTCCTTTAGGTACATACAGCCATTTAATCATTGTGCTAACTGAGGAGTAATATTTAATAGACTAGATTATACCCGGGAACGTCCCGGGGTTGAAAAATCTAATATGACATATTAATTTTACATATGAAATATAATGATGCGCTTTACAGTTACATGCATGAAAGCTTCGAGTAGCAGCTAACCTAAAACAATTAAAAATATATCTCCAATGTTAACGCCTAACCTTAAACAATGTATAACTCCAATGCTAACGCATGTTGAAAATAGAATTCATATTTACTGATTTAAACATAATTAGTGACTTGCCTATACATGATTAATGATTTACCTGAACACTTTGTGTTTTTTTCCTGTTTGAACAAAACCCAACAAAAAATAGTCGTTTTTTTCTCCGTTTTTTATATAGCACTATGGTACTCGTTGGAAAGATAATAAAACGCTCGTTAATTTGGTGTAATTTTTTTCTTTAAAAAATCTCGTATATAAAAGATATTAACGTTTAAAAATTATGGAAGGAACATAAGAGAGAAAAATCTAATTTTGTTTTTAAATTATTTTTTTCCTAAAATATTTTAATGCCACATAGGATGACACATGGCACACTCAAAGAGGAGAATGCCTCTTTAAGTGTCATGTCATTAAAATGACTTTGGTTTATTATATGTACTAGATTATACCCCGGGAACGTCCCGGGGTTGAAAAATCTAATATGACATATTAATTTTACATATGAAATAGAATGATCTCCAATGTTAACGCCTAACCTTAAACAGTGTATAACTCTAATATTAATATCTAACCTAAAACAATGTATAACTCCAATGCTAACGCACGTTGAAAATAGAATTCATATTTACTGATTTGAACATAATTAATGACTTGCCTACACATGATTAATGATTTACCTGAACACTTTGTGTTTTTTTTCCTGTTTGAACAAAACCCAACAAAAAATAGTCGTTTTTTTTCCTCCGTTTTTTATATAGCACTATGGAACTCGTTGGAAAGATAATAAAACGCTCGTTAATTTGGTGTAATTTTTTTCTTTAAAAAATCTCGTATATAAAAGATATTAACGTTTAAAAATTATGGGAGGAAACATAAGAGAGAAAAATCTAATTTTGTTTTTAAATTATTTTTTTTCTAAAATATCTCAATGCCACATGGGATGACACATGGCGTATTTAATGAGGAGAATGCCTCTTTGAGTGCCATGTCATTAAAATAGCTTTGGTTTATTATATGTATGTATGTATAGATAGATAGATAGATTACTAAGTAAGTAACGAAATATTAGAATTGTACATAGTGTTATATTATTAGGAAGTAGGAAGTAGGAACCAAATGTGATAAGTATAAGCTAGTAATTTAACATTTTTTTCTCTTTCACTATATAAAAGTTTTTGTTTTTTTATGTTTCTTACTGTTTTGTATTCAAAAATCAAAATTGATTTTGTGCAACAGGCTTTCTAATAGTCATTGTACTTTTTTTTTGAACGGCTAATAAATTGGAATCACTCACGAAATACTGGAGTATCATTGTGCCATCAGTGTTGCCACGCGATCATATTCCACCACCAAGTGATCACCAATTAAGGAGGAAACTCATAATTATGAGAAAACCCCCTTTGTGAGATTCGAACCCAGGACTTTATGGCCCCTAAGTCTTATCTCACCACCAAGATACCACTACGCTATAGTGCCTTGGTAATAGTCATTGTACTTTTCTGTAATATTTAAAAATTTTAGTTGACAATGATTTGGGTTTTATTGTCCTATATAGTTTTCATCAGAGAATATTTATCTTTTGAGAGTCTTCCTAAAATTTATAATCAACCCTTATTATTAACTTTTTAATGCTTGTATTTAAATCATTTTATCTTGTGATGACATCTTAAGATATTTTTATCAATTCAAAGCAGTAAAACTAAATGGCAGTGGGGAATTTAAATATTAAATCCAAAACCACAAGTCTATATATTAATTTGAATGAAAGAGACTTATATATTAATAAAATAGAAATGCCTAGTGTTCCCATTGTAAGTTCTGTTGATCAGTAATTTTAAATTCGGCATATGGGAGCCGTAGAATTAATATAATAACTTAGAGCTAGTTGGATTGAAGCCCTATCAATTTGATAACAGAAATATGTCTGTATAGAGAGAACTTCATTAACTACTTTTAATGTATCAAATTCTTTTAAAAATCTAAAGTTTGTATTCTACATATACATGTGTAGTTAAACAATTCAAAAATTAAAACTAAATGTGAACAAATTAATTTCATAGTTTTTCATGTGCTTGATTTGCGCATGCATATATAAGAATTATAGAATAGTAAAAACATGAAACATTGATGAAAAAACTGTTAAAATTTGTTATCATGTAATTAATTATTATGAAATGAATCTATAAAACTACCTGTTACACATTATATATTGATCAATATCTAGCATATAGAAAGTGAGGGTGTTAAAATAAATGACTAGGTGTCTCAATAGATAGAACCTTTTGTTACCTCTTAACAATTTGAACATCAAGTTTTTATCATATACCTCCGCATTTTCATCATATCTACGATGATGACCTCATACTTTAGTGATTGTTCTCTTTCTTATTAATTATTATTGTCAATCCATATTATGACACATGCACCATCATATAGGTTTTGTGTTTTTAATTTCTCTCTTATAATAAGTTAATTTATAAAATTCAGAATATAAGAGTGATAATTTTTCATCTACATTTTTATATAAGTTCGTTTAATTTGGAGTTATGCGTGATTATGTACAATTCATTGAAGCATAGACGAGCAAGTCATCAAAACTGCTTTAAGGTTTCATTTATATATATTTTTTTCTCTTACAACTTTTAGAATAGAGAAAATTGCTCGAATGATCCCTGTGGCTTGCACTTTTTTCACCTATAGTCCCAAAGTTTTCAAAATTACAACCATAGTCCTGAAACAGTGAATTTTTTTAACTCGGATATTCCTTCGAGCTAACTGAGGTTAAATAATCCAGTTAAGTGGGTTTGAAATTACAAAACTACCCTTTCTATAAAACAAATAAAATAAAACACTGGTGGGCCGCACGTTTTATAATTAAATATATAAAAAAAAACCCTTAATCCCTACACCACCACCACCACCAACTTCATCTTCCCCACCATATCACCAACACCCACCACCACCACCAACCAGCAACCACCCACTTGAACAAAAACCCAAACCACACCCGAGCACCACCACCCGGACCAAACCCGATCAGTCCAAATCCGAACCAAAACTACCACCGCCGCTGCCGCTTTTTTCTACCACCACAGTCACCATCATCATCGGCCAAACTCCACCAACGTCCACCGGAAACCACCATCAGACCAAACACTAACCCGAGTTCTTGAACCCACCAGATCTTGAGAACGAACACCACCATCGGACAACCAGTAAGTAAACCCCAACACCACCTCTGACCAGCTAACAACCACCATCACTCCCCGTCAAGCTTCACCCTATACTGCACCATAACGAACAACTACCTCCTAACGAGATTAACAGTCAAACGAAGCCACCATAACCACCACTGCAACCATCGATCGAACCACTAACGTGAACCAGACACCCGCTGTCACCGCCGTCGGTCGTCTTATTCAGGTATACCACCAATACCATCACCATCGCCCTGGAACCACCATCACAGCCACCATCCTTGTCGAGCTCCACCACTAAACTTCAGGACCCACAACCGGTTGAGTTTTTTAGGGTTAGGGTTTTGAGGGGTTATTGAATTTGAAGGTCCTGGGGTTAGGGTTTGACGAATAGGCGTTTCTGATATAGATGGTGATGGTGATGAGATACGGTGGGTGGGGAGAATGAAGTGGGTGGTGGTGGAGGGTGGAGATGGGTGGTGGTGGTTTGTGGAGGTGATGAGGTGAAGAAGATGAAGTGGGGAAGATGAAGTGTGGGTTGCACATTAATTAGTATATTTTTTTTATTAAAGAAGGGTAGTTTTGTAATTTCACAGCCACTTAACTGGATTATTTAACCTCAGTTTGCTCCAGGGACTATCCGAGTTAAAAAAAATCACTGTTTCAGGACTATGGCTGTAATTTTGAAAACTTAGGGACTATAGGTGAAAAAAGTGCAAACCACAGGGACCATTCAAGCAATTTTCTCTTTAGAATATATATTTACAAAATTTTGAATTAGTCTATGATGGGCTTATATTTATCAATATTTAGACGTGATATAATTTTTTTTCTCAAAACCGAGTTATCGACATAAGTTCTATCTGACACCAATTGAATACTATTTTTTGTTTACGTTTGAGACGCCACAACTTTATACGCTTCTCTTGACGTCCTTAACAACGTTAGTGTCTTAATATGATGTTTTGTAAGATTCCGTCTTTTTTGTGACGTGATTTTTTTTTAATGGATGAGTACTATTATGCAAATCGTCAAAATAGTTCTTATAAATTTTAACACCCTGCGGTAAAAGTGGTTTGGCGCCACAAAAGTGGTGTGAAAAATCCCTATTAGTTGGTATTAAGGTAAAAAAGATATCTAGAAAACAGTTGCATATAAATATTAAAGATTTAAAGGTAAAGTTTTCTAAGAGGATTAGATCACCATATCCTTAGTGTTATCTAAATATCAATTTGTTCACGCAATTGCTTTTTAGTAATTGGTGGGCCTCAGACAACCTTGGCGTCTTTGTGGGGGGCGATAAACCCATACAATTTTAAATACATAACGAAAGTGACACACAAATCCTTTCGTTTGTGAATTATGTCACATCGTCTGTGCTGCATTGTCGATGTTAGAAAAGAACGGTTACTCTTAATTCCACTCAATGTATCTTCACTTATTAAACGTAAGATCTAACCCATGATCTCTTGGTCTAATGGTATAGTGTTTCATTCACAAATATGAAGTTAAGAGTTCAAAATCATTACATAAGATGATGTGGACAGTGGAATTAAAGTGTGACGAAATTTACTGTTAAAAGAAAAATAAACCTCAAGATCTTATAATAGAAAACAACTAATAACGTAACTATAACAGCTCAATACAATAAAAAAACACTTATACAAGATCATGTTCTATATATCATTTATATTAAAATTCTTTACTTCATATCCATTCAATATTCTTTAATATTTTTCTGTATCACGCATTCATACACCCTCTTGTTACATTACTTATTACTTTCCTTCGGTCCCATGCCAAACTTATATCCGGTTAGCATTTATTTGCATCATATTTCCTTCCTTTTTTTACGTTGTTGTTATTGTTATTATTATTATTATTATTATTATTATTATTATTATTATTTCGCAATTCAAAAAGAGGTGACGGCACAACTTGTTGTCCGTCTACAAGATATAACTTTCGTATTTTGTTTTGATGAAATAATAATTAAAGAATTTTTTTTATTAGTTTTGTAATAATCTTCACTCATTTACCAAAGTAAAGACAAATAATTGCGCAGAATTTCAAAACTTCCATAATTGTTTTTGTGGTTGAGTAGATAATAAAAAACCCAAAAAAAAGGAAAATCTATATATATATATAAAAGAAAAGACTTTTGCTGACGTGGCGTGCAATGGAGGCCTCAACCTTGTGTCACGTGGCATCATAATGGAGAGTTTTTGGTGTTTTTAAATTGTTTCCTTTTTAATTAAATTGAGTTATTTTAGGAAAAAAGAATTTAAAAATAAATTTAAAATTTTCTCTCTCATATTTCCTCCCATAACTTTTAAACGTTTATATCTTTTATATACGGGATTTTTTAAAGAAAAAAATTACACCAAATTAACGAGCGTTTTATTATATTTCCAACGAGTACCATAGTGCTATATAAAAAACGGAGAAAAAATCGACTATTTTTTGTGGGGTTTCGTTCATACAGGAAAAAAAACACACAAAGTGTTCATGTTATCACGTAAAATTAGATTTTGTGGGGAATATGAGTTATTACTGATTAGAATACTATGAACATGCAATGATTGGAAGATTTTGTGGTTAGTTAACTTGAGCAATTTGTAATAGGTTATCACGTAAAATTAGATTTATCAACCCCGGGACCCTCCCGGGGTAATCAGCTAGTAATATTAATATATGCCACCAAATAAAGATGAAAAGCAGTCAAATATCGTTATATATATTTCAACACAAATCCTCGAAATTCAACCTAATGCTCCAATCTCCATCTCCATCTTCACAAACCCACTCCTTAATTCCCCTAACAACCAATACCCATATCCCAATTTCTCTTAATTCATCATCCTCACCTCTGTTTGAATCCACATCCCCTGTTTCATCGTCCCCTGTTTTATTCTTCATCAATGATCCAATAATGATCCAATTGTTTGACTTTTGTGATTATTATTAATTTGTTGTGTTGAATTTCAAGAATTAATCGAGTTATGGCAATACAAAAAGACAGAGTAAGGTTTAATGTTGGTGGTAGAGTCTTTGAAACCACTGCAACAACGTTAGCAATTGCTGGTAAAGAATCATATTTCGGTGCTATGTTTGATGGGAATTGGGATTTGCAACCGAATTCATCTGGAGAATATTTTATTGATCGGAATCCTGATTGTTTTTCGATTCTTTTGGATTTGTTACGAACAGGGGAGCTTTGTATTCCTCCTAATGTACCTGAAAAGCTTTTGTATAGAGAAGCTCTGTTTTATGGGCTTATGGATCATGTACGGTCCGCGAAATGGGGACGGTTTGATGGAAACCGTCTCCATTTGTTAAAATCGGTCACAGGGCGGGCCCCAGGCGACGGTACTGCTATCAGAGCGTCGCCTGGGGGCGGCTGTTGTGTGGCACATGGAAGTATGGTGCATGTTTATGATTGGATGTTGGAAGAGCATCCGCCGATTAATCTTGATTACCAACGGGTTAATGATGCGGGTTGGGTCGGGTCTGGTGACCCGACCGGGCTTGTGATTAGTACGTGTGAGCGGCTTGGCCGGGGTCAAGGAGGGATGGGGTTGTTTAATACGACGACTGGGGAATTAAGGTATAAGTTTAGTGTGACACATGAAAATGTGGTTAAAAGTTACACTGCTGGCGCGTTGTGTTTTAATGATGGTTATAAGTTGTTTTCGAGTTGTAAAGGGAGAAGTAATGAGTATGGGATTGGGGTGTGGGACCAAAACACGGGTCAACAAGTCGATTTTTTTTACGAGCCGCCTGGGTGGTCGCTTGGAGACGCGGATAAGTTGCAGTGGTTGAACGGGTCGAATTGTTTGTTAGTAGCCACTTTGTTTCCTAGGAAAGATAATTGTTACATTAGTTTGTTAGACTTTAGGTCAAAGTCAACGGTTTGGTCGTGGTCCGACATGTGGTCTCCAGCCAACAGCGATGACCGGAGGGTCCGGGATGCTATAGCCATGGAAGAAAATGGCTCTATATGTGTGGTCAATGAGTTTGAGGATTTAGGGTTTATGGACTTGAGGCGTGATTCGGGTTCAGTTAGATGGAGCTCACGGAGTCGGTTAATGAAAGGGAAAATGCCCGACGAGCCATGTTACCCGAAACTAGCGTTACACGAAGGTCAATTATTTTCATCTATGAACGATTGTATTTCGGTGTTTTGTGGGTCGGATTGGGTTCTAACCTCGAGGCTTAGATGGAGTTTTGGTGGTTCGATTTGTGATTTTTCGATTGGGGGCGATCGGCTTTTCGCTTTGCATAGCGAAGAAAATGTGTTTGATGTTTGGGAGACTCCGCCTCCAAGTATTGTGTGAATTGTGCGTTTGGGTGTTTCTGTTTCATTGTGTAATAGTTATAGCTATTAGTTGCTAAGCATACAGAATTTATAAGAACAAGTTACACTAATATATGATTCATCTAATTTTTCTTTACTCTTACATAGCTAGCACACCTAAACCCAAAGGAGTATTGATATGATGGGTTGTACCCTATTCATCAATACTTGCAATGATCAATACTTGCACATTGCAGTAGTTGTGGCAAATGCATGCTAGCTTAGCGTTCTCTGGACAGATAGATGTCTATAGACGCGCCTCTCTCCTCCTCCTCCACGACACATAACCATTCAGAAGCTACCTCTTAATGGTCCATAACCTCTGAATAGTTAAGAGGCAACCATTAAGATGTTATCTCTTAACCATTCATACTTAAGATTACATCTTAACTATTAAGAAACTATAAACCATTTAGATGTAACCTCTTAATGATAATTCAGGGACTACCAAACAAGAACGTAATATTTAGAATATTTAGTTAAGTGACTTTATGTAAAATCAAAAGTATTTATTCGGGTGATTTTTCCTACTTTTTTATCCAATATTTTTTTGACTAGTAACTTTTACAAAGGGGATTCTTAGACCATGTGTAGTGGGGGGCTTTATGGGGCTCCATGTATAAAGCCCCCCATCCTGATTGGTCCACGTGGCTGCTGAGTCAGCATGGAGAAAGAAACTGAAAAAGGGGTGTAGTGGTAGGGCTTTATATATAAAGCCCCTATTAATATTTTATTATATCTTTTTAATTAAAAAAATAATAAAAGAGAGAGATAGGGTGATGTGGCTTGAGATGATTGGTGGGGGCACAAAGGATCCGGCGTTATTTCCATAGAGCCCCAACCTAATTTTTGTTCATGGAGCCCCCCTGTAATGGTGTACAGGGGGCGCTATATTTTCTTTTTCCCCACATAGCGCTCCATTACGGAGGCTCTTAGCCTAGCCATGTGGTTGTTAACTGACTGACTCCAGAACTAAATCTGTTAGCATTGGTGGCTCCGTGATAAATATACATATGACATCTGCTACCTTCACGCTTATAATAAGAAACACATTTATTAGGCTATGGGGATTGGGTACTCAACAACATGTTACCCTGAACCACAATTAAAAAAAAAAACAACAAAGTCTTATTGAACCAACTTGTACTTTCTGCAATGCACATTTGTACTTTGACATTCACTAAACCAAAAGACCAAACTCCCATCATGCCATTTATGCCATGTGACCAAGGATTTCAGAATCGGACCGGACGTCGAACCGGACCCCTGGGCGGTTCACTGGTCCAACTAGTCCAACGAACCGGGCCAAAAATGCATCGAAATGCAACAAAAAATAAAAATTTAAAAAAAAAAGCGGTCCAACCCCTGGTTTTCAAAACATTGCATGCGACCGAACCCGTGTACCTAGAACCACCAGAAAGTAGCCCACAATGGTCCGAGTGGTCCGGTCCTGCTTATGTCAGAAATGATACTGAATATATGGTTAATCATTATGCTTTACAAATGATACTCCTTAAAGTACAATACTTATGCTTCACTCTTTTCTTTATACGAGCAGGTGCAAGTCTCCAACTACTATTGTAACAACATTCTAGAATTGTTCCATAGATAGAATAAAGTTAACAACTTTCCACCTTTATAAGACTTGTACATGATGCATTATAGACTTGTACATTTGTTCTAACTTCTAACAAAAGAGGGCCAGCCTTTAGGCTTTAAGATCATGTGCTCAAACATTTTAAAATAAGTGTCTTAACCTCTAGAGCACAATTCTTTTATGATGGTAAATCCCTTTTCCCAAACCCAAAAATTCCCTAATCCAAATGACATGTACGTTATGCATTAAAACTTGTACAGTGGTCCATAAAAGCCCTTTAAGATCATGTGCTTCAAAGTTTTAAGAATCTTGGATAAATATAACCACTAAAACCTGCATAGCAGATGGAGTAAAACACTCTAGTGACACAACCCACAACACACCATCAAGATCAAGATCCTGACCCTTGTCTTGTTTCACTTGAATCATTTTTTTAACCTATAAGTGATTAAATATAGTTCAAAAATTGCCTCGTTTGACCAAATATTAAATAAAGATCGTTGTAGTAACGGGATAATCGCGGACAAACATGAATAAATATATGTAAAAAAGGTTATGGTTCCAACAACAATTGATAGAAACATGAGATTGGATGATTTATTAAACAAGATGGTTGCAGGCAGCCTGCATTAATCCAACTAAAATACATTTGGGATCATGTATAAATAGGGCCAGTTGGTAGATCCAATTCATGTAACGACAAGAGGAAGGATTTTTTATTTTTTATTATTATTTTTTTAATAACAAATCATCTTTAATGACGAGAAAAACTTGCTCCAAGATGTGAACTAGCAAGAAACTTCTTTGATTTGGAATATAGATAATTAAACATGTTAATTTATGAGTGAATAGCAACAACATGACTGATTTTGTATAGTAGTTAAATTTGGTTGACATTAGAGAGAATATAATTAATTACGTAGACAATATATAGAGCAATTATCTTTATTAGTTATGATATATTTCTTTTATTATTCTTATTATTAATATGAATTGTTTTTTAAGGGCTAACTTCATAAAAAAAAAACACGACACTAGTAAGACGCTAGTGCAAACAAACAACATGAATAAAAATAAGAATTACACAAATCCCACTACGTTAAGCTAGAAAAGGGGATTGATTCTTAATCCACATAGATGTAAGAGCATCCACATCAAGGAGTCCGGAATGTGGTCTGGAATTTTGGACTAGGTGAAAGCGGACGAGCCTTGTTGTAAGAGGCGGTTTGGAATGGGTTGGTCCGGTAGACCGGACTAGTCCTAAATCTACATTGGTCCAACCACACACACATGCATTGTTATTTATTTTTTTTATTATTTTTTTTGTGTGTGTAAAAGTGGGGTGTGATGTAGAGGTTTGAAGTGGTTTATTTTTTAAGGAAAAATAATGGGTTGGAATGGCTATTGTTTTGAAATGATGCAATGTGCTTATATGATAAGTCCGGAATTTTAGACACGTCTATCATTGTGGATGCTCTAAGGCTAGGGGTGTGGTTGCCCCTTGCCCACATCAGCGCCACGTCATTTCCCCTTCCGCTCTCCCAAATAAGGGAAATGGTTCCCCCTTCCCCTTTCCATTTTTTGAAGTGTAAAAAAAAAAAAAAAAACACACTCTTCATTACCCCCCCCCCCAACTGAACACACACACATCTCTCTCTCTTTTTCTAAAACCAGGCACCTTCAAAGCTCCACAACTCCAATATATGCTCCGGTGTCACCTCCACGGCTCCACAAGTCACAACTCCAATACTTGCTCTGACAATGTGCTCTGGTAACGGGCTCCGGTGACGTTCTCTGGTGAGTACCAAACACACACAGACACATCTCTCTCTCTCTTCCCCCATATAAAAGGCAACGGTCGAAAGCATTAAAACAAGGTTCGAATTTTTATCAAAAAAAGAGATGGAGATATTTCCCCCTTGGTACCGAGACTAGGACCCGGGGGAGGGGTTCCCCAACAGGGAAGTGCCACCTGGCACCGACCGTTCTCCTCACCGACCACCACACCCCAAAGCCAGTTATGGCAAGGATGGTTAAAAAGGGTATATTTTTTAAATATAAAAAAGATTATACTCAATTATTATTTTCTTAATTTTTATACCTTAAAATCAAGATTTGTTTTTCTATTTAACTAGTGTATAGTATTGACATTATTATTATGAAGCGTTGAACATTGTATCATGTTTCCTTTAACAGTGAGTTTAGCTTGATCCCAAACTCACAACACTCTGCCCAATATAAAGGTGTAACATCCTTGATTTTGTATGCATAAATAAACTTGTTAGAAATTCTTAAAAGTTTTCATAGATGTGATATGAAGGATAAAACATAAAACAAGGGGTGTTATGTAGATACCAAATTAGGTAACTCACATACTAGTGATCTAAGATTAGGGACCCTAGGTGAAGTATGGGGGCATAAGGAAATTAAAAGTTTCAAACTCCACTAAACCAAAACCACAACACCTACTGCATATTTTTATGTACTTGTTTTACATCTTAAACCAAAACCACAAGTCTAAAACTTAATTTGTTTTAAATCCTAAATTCTTAATCCTAATCCCTAGATTTGTGAACTCTAAGGGGTATGTTTAGTTTAGGCAAAAAATGTAGATTATTATTTGACTTATATGGGAAAAAAAAAAAATAAAGTTGCACACTTTTAAGTTTTTGAAACAATAATAAAGAAAGAAACAAAAATGCAGCACAAAGAGGATTATTATAATTACAGACTAAATGTATTTATAAAATAAATTTAAACCACTCTTCTGGTCATTAGGATTAGCTATTCAACATGCTAATAGTTGATTCAATCTGGTTTGGTTTATAACCTATCTTGACCCGACCCGTTTTTAAAATCACTCATTTCCCCTTTGGGAATTCTTGGATCCGCTACAAGGTAGACGTAGAAACATATCGATATGATTGTAACTTTTTTAATTAACATTTACAGCTGAAAAGACAAAAAAGACTAAATCAATCACCATATTCCATAACACTAATTACTAAGTTGTAAAGACAAGTAATTGAAAGATCGGTTCTCATATGTATCTGGAGGCTGCTGCTATTATTATGGAAGAAGAAATGAAGAATCAACCCGGTGTTACATTCTTTGTCAAAATGCTATTATTAACTCCAACACCATCGAACGTCATATCGTTATGGTTATATAGCCAACTGTTAAATTAGTTTATTAAAGTGTAATATTGTAAGTCACGATAGTTACATATGTTAGTTAACGGGTCAAACGGTTAGTATTTCCAAGCTGCCGCCTCTTCTAAGGTGAAGGTGTCGGTTAGCCTTGTATATATATATGTGTGTGTGTATGTGCGCCCGCGCACGTGTAATCTGAACAAGTGAAAATTAGAGTGCAAGCGTGATTAATAAACAAAATATATTCTGTATTGCATACAAATCAATTTCTACTAATTCAAATATTGATCTCCAACAAAATCTTATCAGAGCCAGAACATTTAAAAGCAGAACTTGATCAACATCAATATAATTCTAAACAAAAATCTCGATCAGCAACCATAAAATTCCTAGACAAAAATTATTGATCAAGAAAATCAGAAGAGGGTGAATTTATCTCTAGACAGATCAGGACAAGAAATCAGAGAATTTACACAGGCTGCAACTATGAGAACAAACAAAATAATTGGAAGATGGTTTTCACAAACTCAGTGCTAAAACTGTCAAAAGTCCGAACAGGGGACGATAATGAACATTGCAGTAGAACAAGAAACGCAGAAACGGTGCATGCTAATTTCAGAAACCAGAAAAATAAAAACATGCTAAGTACTATGTTTATGGTAGGTATATGGGGACAGATGAGACACTTGGGACAAAATCTGGTACATTTATATCTATGGCAGATTTCAACAAGAAGGAAGTTCAAATTGGTGTTGACAAAACATTAAGTATGCAAGGAATTGGTGAAGTTATAATAAAAACTGGAAATGGAAAAGAGAGAATCTCAAACGTCTATGTGAACGACGATCTATTAAGTATGGGGCAACTAGCTCTAGAAGGATATTATGTACATTTGAAGGAAGTATTTGTGCAATCAAGAACAAAATAAAAACACACCGGAAATATATACAAACATGATGAAGCAGATAGAATTAAAAGGGATTAAAACATCAACAAATGGATAGGGTATTCAAATATTACAACCGGAAGCAGATCAGCTTCACTTTATTCAATATTGATCTCCATCACCATACAAATCTGATAGAATTATCAGTTATGTTTTACATATATAGTTGATCTAAGTCCTAAGATGCTATCCCACTAAAAGCTACTAACAATGTACTCAAAAGAATCAATCGGATTGCATAAGATATACAAAAGCTGCTTACTTGTACACCAATCAACCAAAAACCGTTGCAACGTTTCCTACAACTTGCAACGTGAGTGTAAACATCAAGATATATTTCCAGAAATTTCTCTCTATAAAAGGGCAAACCATCTTAGCATTTTGGCTGCAACAACATTAAGATGCCTATATATTTACAAGCTGCCAACTTGTGCCCATTTGACTTCACTGCAAAATAACTTATGAAATTCAAACAAATTGATATGAAAAATCCTTAGTTTGCTAAAAGAATTCGGATAACCAAGACTAACCTTAAGCCCGATGATCCTCCAACCAGCACTCTCAGTTGTAGCAGAAACTGTGGTATTATACAACTATACATTTTAGACATTCTTGCTCGTTAGCTAGATCACAAGCACCGTGTGATTTACAGTACACGCTTATATTGCTGCCACATGAATTGAAAAGGGAAACAACGAAATAACAATTAATCTGCCTCCTTTCTGGCTTGTCTTTGTAGTCTTAACCTTTCCCGCTCAGCTTCCTTCTGTGCCTTCTTCCTTTCTGCTTCTATTTGCTGGCAGTTTTCATCATGGGCGTGATTAAACATTTTCACAAACGCAAGCAACGTCGAAATAACTGAAAATCACATAATAACATCATATTTCCACTAGAGTCAAAGTCATCAAGATTTCAGTCTTTTTGATGATTACCTTGTTCATATGGGCATTTAGCAGGATCTTCTCCGAAGTAAATGATTAAAGATTCCACACGATTACCCTAGGAAAACAGTGCAACTTTACAACAAAGATGGACAAATTCTGGCAGAGGTGCCAATTTCAATCCATTGACCATGAGTGGGTCGATTTGGGTAGTATTTTATCTCAAGTAGTCCAACGTTTAGTTGCTTTTTACTTAAAAAAACTTTATAAGGCTTGAAATAAAGTAGTCCAGAGTTTATGTTTAATATGTAGAATCTTCAGAATCATTTTCTTATAAGATTCAGATTAGTATTATTATAAAATTGTTTTGTAATAAGTAACCCATTAGTTGTACTAACATGCGATGTCACCCAACCTGCTCATCTTGCCACCTCTACATCATATATACAAGAAATTGTAAGACATACCACTTTAGAATAATCTGTAGCGAGGGCCTTAACATCAATTTCCGCAGTAGCAAGAAATTTCTTCAGAGACTGATCACAGAAAAACCAAAATAAATTAACTACATTTTAGTAAAAGAGTATCCGTAGTTTTCAAAAGCGCGCCTAGGTGCGAGGCGCACCAAGTGTGCTGCGCCCTGTGAGGCGCGCATTTAGGCGCTGAGGCGCACTATCAGGGTTGTTTTCAGGCTGAATTTCGGCCAAATTCAGGCTAAAAGTTGCCTAAACCTCTAAAACATCCTAAATGAGCTTTGAACAAGTCCTAAACAACCCTAAAACATCCTAAAGTAACCCTAAACAAGCCTAAAACATCTCTAAAATCCCTAAAAATGTATTTTATACTATGCGCCTAATTTTAAAAGCCCTCGTTTTTTATGTGCCTTGCTCCTAGGCTCCAGGCTCGGCCTATGCGCCTTGAGTGCGCCTAGGAGCTTTGACAACTATGCAACTATGAGAGTAACATCATTATGAAAATTCAATTAAATTTCAAAGACAACAGATTCCTCCTAAATGTGTTTACATGTATACCTTCCGGAAATGTTTAGAAACATGTCCATCTTTTTTACATAGTTTCTTTTCATGGATTACTTTCTCAAGTCCTTTGGTGATGTTTTGCATGTCTTCCGCCAACAATTTTAGTTGTATCTGGAATAAAATAATAAATGCAGTCAAAAAACAAGAAACTAAACTGAAATAACTTTGGTTAAAAATGTATTCCACCAAAGATTACCTTTGATGCAGGTTCCAAACTGCCAAGTTCCTTGGAAAAATCCAGGAGTTCAGGTAGCTTGTCTGCAAGCACCTAAGATATCCACCAAAGATACCATAAACAAATATGTAAAAGAAACGTTTTTTCGCTTCCATGGAATAAATAAATTAATTGAAGAACAAGAATATGTACCTTACAAAGATAATGCATTAGTGTCATTTGGTTGTTCCTGGCTCGTGTTTCATTAAGTTTGAGGATGCTATCCAATCTGAACGCAACAGCAGAACCTAAAACCAAAACCAAAACCAAGTTATGGAAATATTTTCACAAATCTGCCAATAATATTAATGTCGAAGAGGTCGTCATCATCATCATACTCACTTTATCTCACCAATAGCAAAGCTAAGGTAGGGTCTAAGGAGGGTAAGATGTAGACAGCCTTACTCTACCCCGTGGGAATAAAGAGGCTGCTTCAAGCGAGACCCCCGGCTCGATAGTGGTTTTGCATTAAGCATGTCCACTAAGATAACCCGCGTAGTCGGGACAAGGAGATGGAAAGGGTGGACGGGTTGGTACGGGACGAACCGGTGGCGTATTCGGGTTCGGGACGTAGTTGAATGGGTTGTTCGGGTCATAGCCTCTGTTGTATGGGTTCATGTTTTTTAAAATTATATGAAGAAATGTATAAAATTTGGTGAAGAAGGGTATAAAATTTGAGAAGATGAGAGGTTGTGGTGAAGTGTGGTGGGTGTTTTTTTAATAAAATGGGGTTAAATATATAAAGTTAAATTTGTAACACCCCGACCGATGCCGGAAACATCGGGATATCACGTAGTGACGATTGTTCAATAGCACATGGCACTAAAGTATAACTTGATATATTGATTTAAATAGTGTATTACATGAAATGAAATACGAAAATAATACAAAGGTTCTAAGAGCCAAAACAAATCAAGTCAACTTGGATTGGTGGGTAAGATGTTTAATAGGTAGGTTGCGGTTTCAAGGGCAAAGTGCCAAAAATAAGTCGGGAGAGAGGCATGGGCAAGAAGTGTACGGATCATGTTATTGATGGTGCGGATTTGGTGTTCGGCTTTGCCATTTTGGGAAGATGTGTATGGACAGGAAAGGCGGTAAAGAATACCGTTAGAGGTGAAAATTTTTTGGAAAGATGAGTTAACATATTCACGACCATTGTCGCATTGTAGGGTTTTTATGGTGCGTTCGAATTGTGTTTTGACTTGGGAAGCAAAGGCGGAAAAAACGGGAAACACATTTGATTTATTAGTAATTGGAAAAGTCCACAAAACCCCTTTGTCTTTTGGCTATCAACGCCACCACATGATGCATGATTAACCATCCATCGTTTTTAATATAATTTTCATGAAATTAGTAAAATAACGTTAAAATTAGTGCAATTTTACTTTTGCCCCAGGGCCACACATATATGTTATATGCGCACACCGTAAGCGGGGATGTAATGTCAAAGAGGTCAACATATAAAAGGTCAAACAACTATTTACCTCTTGTAGTTCCCTGATTCAAAGCATTTCCAAGAGAGAGAATTGTCTGCATGACTCTTCGTAACTTTACAGAACTCCTGACCTGATATAAGCACCATCAACATAAATGAAAAGCAACATACAATTAAACTGTCACTGATAATTAACTACAAGATTAAAGTAAAAAATATAACTTGCCTGTTCTATTGACAAAAACACATACTCTAGACTTTCACTAAGATCTGAAACCTAAATTCCAAAAAGGAAAAAGAAGACAAAATTAAAATCTAGTACATAATATAAGCATAAACATGCATGTAATAACATCTTCTGACCTGTGTATCAAACTGTAACTTATAAGAGAAAATCCTTAGTTTAGCTTCTGAACGCGGAACTCTCATCAGCTCCATAAAGAACTGTTACCACAAATATTCAGAAATAAATCCATATGATTGACTTTTGTTGGTAAATGATATAAGGGCAGAATGGTGATTGCATACCAGTTCACATTTTCCTAAATTCTCCTTATCTCCTTTAAATCCCTGAGCACAAAAGAAGGGCTAGTTAAAATACAAAATGAAGCGACGGATGCATATAACATAGAATAATAGAGACAGGAACTAGTATAGTAGCGATGTAACATGAACTAGTTAATTAATTAGCTTAACTAACATAACACCTTAATTATTTCCATCTCCTCCTTGGTAGGACAGAACTTAATAAGGTTATCCACTCTTTCAAGATCCATCTCTGACTCATCCAAAGCAAGGACAGCATCCTGTTAAATTTCATAATTAAAGCATTTTGTTAGAATTAAACATTCACATATATAGCCGGGATATTCACTGAGCATATATTCACAGTAACATGTTGAAATGAAATCTTTATCTTATATATACAAGTTTATTTATACATTAAAAAGCTTTGCAATGAGTCATGCATTATACTAGTGTCACAACCTTAAGAACCATTAATCCATATAACAACTAATGATGCAACTGCTAAGAAATCTTTCTACACCTTATCAATTATTTTGTTCAACCTACCATATTTGAACCATAATAACAAGAATAAAAATGTGGGTTGTAGTGCTCCTACGGGGGCAACAATTCTGGCATTGGTGACTTTTCGATAATAAGGGTGGTCGACCACACATGACTTCAGGATCTGTATTTGCACTAGTGATCATCAGTGACACAAAATCTTCATTGTTTAAAAAAAAAAAATAAGTGGGTTGGATAGTTGGATCAGGCCACCTATCACTTGCTCCAATTCCAACTTAGTGGTGTACTGATTGTTACAGTTATGCAATATCTCCACTATAATCAACATCAAACTCACCTACTGTACCATTACTTAAATCCCAGCATGCCTCTACAACAACAACCCTCATATTCATATTTTCACATGGACACCAATGCTTGCTATCATATGACATATGACCATGAATTCTTCTTTCTCTAACATCAAGTCCTTAATCAAAACTTGTCATGGTTAGCGACAGTGTTGTACTTCAGCCACTCACACAAATCATTCTTTCTTTTGTTTACACAAATTTACTTCAAGATTGCTTACACAAATTTACTTCAAGAAAGTATCATTGTTTCTATCAAATGGTCAAACACTTGAGTTCCCAATTTACCATTAACATCTTTTTCTTCAGTTGAAGTTAATCATTATGGTTTTCTAACAATGAACCTAAAACACGTAAACTACTTCACCATTATAGCAACTTTGGTGATTTGTAGTGTATTCGATCTCCCATATTTCGCTCAATCTTCATTTGTTGTTGCCCTTGCATGCTATTTCACCACCCACATGACATAATTGTCTTAGATCGACATTCCAACAACTCTATATATCTTTGAGTTTTTTAGTTTCTAGGAAAGTTTTTATTTTACATGTTAAACGTTAACCTTGTGCCATGCTTGCTAGTTAGGCAAACATTAATAAATAATGTTTTTTTCTACTATCAATTAGTTTAAGCTAGTATCTTATGATGTTTAGACATCTCTTATCTTGAGCATTAATGACTTTCTTTATCATATTGTATGGTTTTTATTTTTAAGGTGTTTCTCAATTCTTAAGTCAATATATTATGTTTAAGTTAGTATATTAGAGCATTCACACTAGCTTCTCCATATTTTCTCCATAATTACTCTAAAAACACTACTTTTTCTCACTTCTTTCTATTTAATAATATTTATTCTATACTTTTATCATTACCTTTTCTCTCTCCTCTACTCACAATCACTTTCAAAAATATTAAACAATTATGGAGGATGAACAGTTCCATATCAAATTTGCTGATGAACAGTAACTTCTCTATATATTCTCCATTTCCTCTACTCACAAACACTTATACACACTGTATCTAATATGGAGGCCCCTCTCACAAAATTATGGAGGCTCTACTGTGAATGCTCTTATGATGTTTGGACATCTCTTATTTTGAGCATGAATGACTTTCTTTATTATATATGGTTTTTATTTTTTATGGTGTTTCTCAAATCTTGTGGTTATTCCTTTATGTGTGAAGCCAAATTTCTCTACCACATTTACATATTTGTGTCACTATATCTTAATTAGTTTAAAACAAACACACACACACACATATAAAAAGCTTTTCAGTATGAGAGCTGCACATTACGACATTAGTTAATTAAGGTTTCTCCTAATTAATTATGTGATTTTAGGCATCAATGGTATGGTTATGCACTTATGCTAGTTATTGGGAGTTACACCGTGTAGATAACAATGCCTTTCAATAAAAGGTTTAAACTTCACTTGGGCTATATTGTATATTGTATAAGGAGAATTAAGTGTAACATTAACTGGACCACATTAAAAATACTTTGGCTCTTCAGTATGTTGCTAGTTTGACTACCTACTTCATCAACTTATGAGAGAAATCGTGATCGTAAAGGAACTACATCAGCTTATGAGAACCTCATGTCTTTTTGTACGTCCTACTTGTCTTATGACATTTATTATGTTTGCAGTTCTTATACTTTTGATGAATTCTACATACTAAAAACATGAAAAAGGAGGGCTAGTTAGGCTTGCATTTGGTAAGTTTAAAGAAGACGAGTCGGGTAATGTGGACAAACACCTAAAAGCACGTTAGAAACTCTATCATATTATTGTAGTTATTGAGGATTGAGCTTACCATCAATTCATTCAATGGTGTCTTCACCTTTGATAGCATGATCTCACAGTTGTATGCGCGCTTGTGTTCAATCTGTTAGAAGTGTGAAATATCAATAACTAACATATACAAAGGTGTTTAAACTGGTCAGTCCATTTTCATAATCTTTCAGATAGAAAAAGAAAAGGTATCATAATACTTTGATGCAATTACATGTATATGAGTAAATCTAATTGAACTAATTTAATTGATTACCAGGGATATTTTTTCTGGTTTATTAGCTGCTCCAGCTTTTACTCTTGCAGCCATATCTGCATTTGGATTGAATGCTGAGAAGAGGTTCTCAAGTTCCGACATATCAAACTCTGGTGCTCTAATCCATCCACATCAACCATAAGAAATATAAGAACACCAACACACCAGAAGTAAGTAGAAAATGTCATGAACAAAAAGAGAAAAAAAGAAAAAGAAGCACCTTGAAGCTTCACCATATTTTTGTGATTCTACCCACATGCTTCCTTGTGCTGGTTTATTGATCTTTGACCAATGTAAAGGCTTCAGTTTTTGTGTCGGTTGAGGTCTCACCGCAGTTGTCCTTGCCAGAGCGCGCGGCTTATTTACAGAAGGTGGTTGAGATGGAGCAGCCAGACTAGGTTCTCTTGAAAGAGCCGGCGGAGGAGGAGGTGGTGGATCGCTACCTTCTTTCACATTTCCATTAGAAGGAGGAGCAGCTGGAGGAGGGGGTGGTGGTGCTACCTTGGGTTTTGGTGGGGGAGGCGTTGGCGGTGCTGGTGGTTTTGGTGCTGGTGGGGCCGGTGGCGGTGGAGGAGGAGGTTCTTCAGCTGCCTTCTTTGGAAGTGGTGGTGGCGGTGGAGGAGGCGCCTTCTCCTTACCATCTGGCAGCGGAAGAGAAGGTAAGGATGACGCAGTTGTAGTTCCATGCAGTTTCTCAGAAGCAGAAGGATGTGCATATGTCAAGATTATATGAGATGGCAGGGATGATGAAGGAGATAGAGACTTTTTAGAAGTATCTGCAGGTGTTTGTGTTGACGGTGGCAACTCTTTAGTAATTGTTTGAAGCAAGGTTCTGGTTTCAGTTCTTTGGAAACTTGCTTCCAACATTTCATTAACAACATCAGATAAAGGCATCTGGTGCAGCCTGTTTAATGCATCGTCGCTTTTAGGAACAAGCCAATCCCCACTGCCAAACATATCTTGAACTTTAGCAAATGCTTCCACTGGGAGCCCCTCTTCCCCAAAGCAAGACAAATCTACTGGAACCATAGAAGCCGAGGGGTCCATTTCTGAGAAAAGAAGCTTCATTCGATGAAAGAAAATGCATTTAGTTAATCTGCATGATAACAAATATGAATGCGGATGTTAATTTAAATTAAAGAAGTATGTATATACCTCAGCTCTGAAATCTTTATGGAACTGATCCTTAGCATCCCAGCGTATGTCAATTTCATCGCGATTAAGTATCAACATGTTTGACTTAATAAACGCTGTGTTGAATATGGCGCGATACATGAGTTTTTCTCTCACCATGTCATCATGTAAGCTGATACACTCCAGCACGACATCACCTTGAATATGGCAATTAATATCAATTTTAACAAGTTCGCTTTCTGCCTGCGATAGATACCAAACTTCAGAAGAATGAATCAACACTACATCAATCGAAGAAACATGTAAGGAATATGAAATATACATTTTACCTGATTGTAGTACCGAATATTCTTTCGTCTCCTTGGCGTTGAGAATAGAAGTTTGGGAGTTTTATCAATATGTAACAAAGGATCGCGCCCATAAATCCTAAAAACAGGAGAGCAACCACCTTTTCCATCAAAATCGGGAATCATTCTCATTATAACACAATCCAAAGTGAGTGCCTTGTCTGCAGGAGGCCATTCTGAGTCAGCAACATTCCTCCTCGACACATACTGTAAGTACCTCAATTGAGAAGGCATAGGATTTATTGGTGTCATTTTGGATAACTCAATAGGAGCCTGCTTATAAACAATCTCCAAGGCTTTGGTTTGAACGGCAAAATATTTTCTGTAAAGTGCCAGAGCGGCTGCCATGAAAGCCAAAACCGGCCAACCACCAATCTCTGAGTGCATTATGAGAATGTTTTGCTGCCCAACCGAGAGCCAGCTTTCTGTTGATTTTAAAAAATGGTGGATCACCTCCAAGGAGAGCAATGGACAACCTTCATAATGGCGAGGATAGTCCATTATGGTAATATGATCATAGCCTGCCAAAGCAGATGCGATCCGGTTTTCTTTATGGCTCTCCCGGAAATCAAGAATCATGATTGAACATTCAGGGAACATTTCCTGTTGTTGAGTTATTACTTTACCCAAATAAGCTTTATAATCTTGTTCCCAAGCTCCAGTGGTGAAACAGCAGTCAAAGACTATACACCAAATATCAACTGAAATAAGTTCTGATCTTTTTTTTTTTCTTGTTTTTTTTTTGTGTGTGTGTGTGTGTGTGTGGGGGGGGGGGGGGGGGGGGGGGGTTAAAAGGACAATGCCCGTCAAATTACAAAAATAAAGATTACAAGCAAAGCCCACTCTTCCCACTGAACAAGAGGAAACAATGATAGACTAGCCATCTAAACAAACTCAAAGCATAAGCAAACAAATATAAGTAATTACCCAGTAAGCACAATATACACTAACTAATAAACAAACAGAAAAGGGGGATAGAGAGGTTGCTCCCGTTGAGACCCCAGCTCTAAATTCTTTTGTTTTACATCTACAATGTAGTATTCTAGATTCTAAATAATATAAAAAGTAGCTAAGAGAATCAAAGCAACAAACCATAGAAAAGTACTAATGATGAACGTTGTAAATAACCGATAACATAGAATGAGTAAACTATAATAGCTACAGATAAAAGACCAAAACTATAGAAAAAAGCATTAACCCTTATGCAAGTAAAGCAAACAAAATGTCATATATGCCAATAGAGCACCAAGGCAAGGCTAAAGCAAACAAAAGTATAGGTCAAGGTAAGGCACCTAAACAGATCTAACCATAGTTATCAAAGGCGCTAGGCGCACTCAAGGCGCATAGGCCTAGTCTGGGGCCTAGGCGCAAAGCGCAAAAAAACGAGGGCCTGAGAAAAAAAAAACGAACAAGAAAATAAAGTAAAAATATATTAAAATAATACTATTTTTCATCTAGTTAGTATTCAAAAGTTTTGAAATATTAATCTATTAGTGTATAGAAGTAGTGTTCCTTAGATAAAAGTAGAAATCTGGTTGAAATCTAGCCATATATAATTTAATGATTTTGGCTGGAAACTCTTCGTAATTTGGGAATCTAGCTGAAATCTGCGCCTAAACCATCACCCTGCAGAATTAAAGCGCAATTTCCTCGACTTAAAGCGCAAATGCATTGCCTCGCCTAAAAAATGGGACTAGGCGCAAGAGGCAGTGGCTTTTAACAACTATGGATCTAACACAAGTTATACACTCCTCTAAAGATCCGTAACCCTAATATGTCATCTCCAAAAACTCCTATCCCCAGATCATGCCCTCAAAGATATCAAAGTAATCAATATATCAAATCCATACTTACAACGAAAATTTTTAAATACATTAGGAATTAAAGCCGCTGTTCCTTGTAGTGCCTAGAAGTGAAGTGAAGATAAAATAAGAAATAAATTTAGAAGAAAGGTCTTTTACACAAGGGATACAATCAATCATATTGCATAATTAAACACACATGCATGCATATATATATTTATATCAACCTAATTACTTCAATTAGGGATAAATATTAATTACCATAAATTCTTTCAAAGACAAAGACAAGGTTTTCTGGCAGCCTCTTGGACAAAAGTTTACGTAGTAACAATGCCATAGGAATTCAGTGATTTTGGAACCCTAGGAACAGTTTTGGATGAATCCTCCTGCGACCTTGATGCATTTACGTTGTGGTTTTTCCTGCATAAGAAGATGTATAGTTTCCGACGTGAATCAATCTAAGGTTTTGGTTGTCAAGGGCGATCGATTTGCCTGATATTGTTGTGTTTGTGTCACAAGGTTTTTACGAGATCAGCATGGGGAGTTGCACCAAATTAACGATTTGTTTTCTTTTTCCAATTTCGCAAATATGGGTATTCTTTCACACTAGAAATGATAGACGAAATAAAATGGACTATTTCGATTATGGCTCTTCAAATTGCTCGTCGTTTGTGGATTGTTCGCCGCTCGTTTGGAAAATGCTTGAAAGTTTCTCGTCTGATCCTTTGCTCGGATGTAAATGAGCCGATTGGTTCGGTTTGTAAACGAGCTAAGCACGAGCAAAAGTCCGCTCGGCTCGAATAAATTATTATTTATTTATCTTGGGCCAAATGTTATATATATATAAAGCTATAAATATTACCATGATTTGGGTGTGTATGTATATTTATACATACACACCCAAATCATAGTAATATTTATAGCTTTATATATATATAACATTTGGCCCAAGATAAACAAGTAAAATATAACTAGCCTGCTTAATCCAATAAAAATTTAACACAAAGTTTAATAGTAAACCCAAAGTCGTGAAGTAATAGTCTTGACTTCATTGTGTTATTAGTCGTTCGTTGCTAAACATCACTTAATATCACCGTACGTCACAATGCGACACTTGTTCTCTGTAGTATAATCATCACCTCACTACCTCGACATAAGCCTCATTTTCGAACACTCGAACCTCAATATTAGGGTCAACAACGGACAATTTGACCTTGGGTGTCACCCCGACAACGAAAACATTGAAGGAAACATCCTAACTTTATGGTTGTCCGAGTTACTCTCCGCTCGGTGCTCACTCAAAAAAAATCACGCTCGGTTTTCGGCTCGGTTGTAAATGAGTCGCTCAGCTCGGTTCAGTTTGTAAACGAGCCAAGCAGGAGCACAGGTCCGCTCGGTTCGGCTCGGCTCGTGAACAACCCTAATTTCGATGGAATGAAAAAAGGGAAATCACGATTTTAACCATTGGGTTTTCTAAAAAGCGAAAATAGCCACGTGAAGAGTCTGTGTGGAGACGTCTCTCATGAAAACCAAGACCCATCAACTACTAGCGAATCAAAACACGACAAGTGGGGTGAAAACTCCTCGGGCGACTTAAGCGTCGTTTTTCGTGAGGCGTCTGAGATGGGTATTTTGGGCTTTTGAACCAAGTCAAAGGCTATTATGGTGATTTTCCCATAAAAATGTGGTTGGTTAAAGTAATTGAATCATCCATTAACATAAGGCATTTTGTTCCCCTTTAGAAACCTCAAAAATTTCATTCCATCAAACGCCCCTATATATATATTTTTTTTTCATTCCATTCCCTTTGTCACACTTCATCATCACCACTGAGGCACTGACGACGACCACCACCACACACCGCTACCACCACCACTACTCGCCATTGCCACCGCCAGCCACAACCATTGCCGCCATCGACCACCGCCTCCCCCGTCGCCACTTCTGTCGACCACCACCACCTTCGTCAACCACCGCCACCCCCAACCACTACCGTTATCACCCACCCCCGAGGACCACCGCCTCCCATCACCCTGCTGCCACCCAACACTTCGGACTATTGCTGCCACCCATTGCTGCTGACCACTGCTGCCACCCACCGCTGCCGACCACGCCTGCCATCGCCATTGCTGACCATCGTCGCTGCCACCCACCACCGAGCAGTGCCACCCATCGATGTCGCCACCTACCGCAGTCGCCGCCACCCACCACTGACACCCCCACCATTGTCACCTGCCCGCCACATACCACCACCGCTGCCACCCACTGCCGATTTTATTTCTTCATCTTTTCCTACCTACCAAACTACATAAAGTAATGACTATTTAATTCCTACGTGGTAACCAAACAAGACCAGGAAATGGTAATGATCCATTCCATTCCTTTGTCTATTCTATTTTTAAGTCAATTCCATTCACTCGTCTATTCCATTACCACATACCAAAAATACCCTAAGCCTATTTGTTGGCCATGTGACGTGGCATGTGAATGAGCATTAAAACACTGCATCAAGGAGTATTAAAAGTGGGTTAAAAGGCTACTCCCGTGGTTTGCATAACACTCGTTAGATGGTGATGATGGTGATGATAGATTGTCAGGGATGGGAAAAAGATATCTAAAGCATCTAGGGCAGGTATACCAGATCTCTGATGGGTATGGGACCGAGTAAAGATTGGAAATAATATATTTTGTCGGCATGAGATTAAGAGGATACCCGACTCAATTATCCAAAACTATATAACCATTTACCCAAAATGTTTTTATTTTTATTTTCCCTTAACCCTTTTTAGTAACATTTAATTCTAGAAACTTCATTCTAAAATATGTAAATTTCTTTTGAGACTTCACCATAAAATGTAGTGTATGTTTCATAGGTTTTCTTAGAGTACAGATTGTTTTCGAGGTTTTACAAAATTTTGAAGTATGAGAAATTAGACCGATAGTTCAAATTTTTGCAATTTATAACACCTTTAAATTTGACTATCATGGAATGATAGTTGAGGTCTTATAAGTGAATTTTAGATGGTTTTTAAAAGCTAGTGGGTTAAGAGTCGACCAAAACATGAATGGGTGACATCACATTCTAATTAGGGCATTCTCATTCAGAGACGGAGCTAGAATTTTAAGATAATGGGGGCTTAGATTATTTAAACCAGTACTCAATAAAAAAAATCGAACAACATAATAAACTATTATTACTAGTGGAGAGTGGGGTGAGCCTTAAGGGGGGCTTGATACAAAAAAAAAGATATAGTGGAGAGTGGAGTGGGCCTTACGGGGGGCTTGATACAAAAAAAAAGAAAAAAAAAAGATATAGTGGAGAGTGAAGTGGACTTTAAGGGAGACTTGATATAATTTTATTGAATATGGACCATAATAACTTAATTAAATTTGAGCCATAGGGGAAGGCTGGACACCCCTTAGTCCCTCCCCTCCCTCCGCCACTGTTCTCATTAGCATCTCCATTTACATCCCATCTATAAATTATTAGGAAATCAACTAAATTACCACTTCATCCCGATGTCCCTAAAATAAGTGATTGTAAGAGAAAAAGTACTAAATAAAGAAGTGTGCGTTATAAAATTGAATAGGGATAGATATGAGGAATGAGATGTGTTGGGCTTTTAAAAGATGAACTATTCTTTGGGATAAATACGTATTTTAGCCATATTTTAGGGATAAGGATAGAGAACCAAATATGAATGCTTTTAGGCTAAAAACTAACAAGCTCTTTATTCTAGCATTACAAGCAAATCAAGTCTGATACATTGTATCCTTTTACTAACAAATGATTTGAAGCATTGGTTGTTAAGACAAAGCCAAAGGGGATGCGTATTAGCTAGAACAATGTATTAATGAAGTCTTTGATAATTATAATTGAGATGCTAAAATTAAAATTCTTCCAAATCAATGAAAGGCTAATTAAACTATTCACCATTTACAGTATTGAATGAAGATATCAAACCCGGCATATGAGGTCAAGGAAGTCAATACAGATGACGGTGAGAATGATAGTGAGATCGACCGTGAGAGGGAGAACTTAAAGACATGATATATAATGCTTAAAGAAGAGTT
The DNA here is from genome assembly GCA_032199755.1 of Ambrosia artemisiifolia. Lineage (NCBI taxonomy): Eukaryota > Viridiplantae > Streptophyta > Magnoliopsida > Asterales > Asteraceae > Ambrosia > Ambrosia artemisiifolia. The sequence continues at coordinate 20,829,989 of CM063513.1, forward strand.
GAATTACCTGTTTTGTTTAATCATTTTTGTGACAACTAACGTATTTGTATTATATTTAGACTCAAGTATTTACATGGTAGATGGTACTTTCGCGAATTTGCAATATACTGTATATAAAAAGAATTTTGTATTGATTTTTATGCCATTTTTGTATAGGTGTGGACCAATATGTCAAAGTGGGGTAGAGTGACAGTAAGGTTTTCGATTTATATATGTCATGTTGAAATATATAGAATGATGATGATGATGATGTCATTTGTGGACTACGTATGTTAGAATAACTAGAAGTATTGGATATTTGTTCAATTTAATCGTTCTACTGAAGAAATTTCTATAAATAAGCTACCCCTCTTCTCTTTTGTTATACAGTATGATTGGATTGGCTAGTTATTTAACGTTACATTATGATTAGATTGGCTAGTTATTTCATGAGACATATTGATACAATTCCAGCAAGGGTGAATAAACCCAGCTGGACTCTTAACCCAAATTGCAGCCCATACCTGGTCGAAGGCCCAATAAAAGTCAATAGATTGAAGTTTAGGAGTCGTTATCTCTATTTAGGTTTATTAATATCTCTTGTTCTAATTTTTAGAATTGTTCGTGTTTATGTTTATCTAAATGGTTACTTTGTAACTTGGAGAAATCACCCTTCTCGAATTGGGTTTATTATCAATTGAATTGTTTATTTGCTTTTGATTTTCTGGTTCTTATCATTTGTTTTCATTGCCGGGAAATCAATTTCAAATATCCAATAGTTTTCTGAAAATCGGAAGCGAATTCAATCGTTGTCTCAAATCTTCTCAATTTTATTTCGCAAATTATTGATTTTGCAAATCTGATTAAGAGGAACAACCCAATCACAAACCCTATCTGAAGATGCCATTTAAAGATGATATCGTTGTTCAATTAGTAGCTATAGCCGGATTAGATTCTCTATTAGATGATTTTGTAGCAATCAACTCTATTAGATGATTTTGTAGCAATCAAGGAGGCTTGGATGGATGAGAAGGAAGAGTCTTGCTCAAATGAGACAAGAAATCTTTTTTGAAAGAGGCTACTAAGTAGACAGTTGACCAGGTTTCATAGGGAACCCCAAAACCCGTGACTAACTGGGAAGAGATGGCCGAAATCAGTTTACACATGATCATGGATGATGCAGAAAATCAGACCCGTTCCTAAGAGAAAAACTGGGATGAAATGGCTATAATCAATCTACAAGCTATTGTAAATGATTTATTAATTCTCCATGGCGAGTCTAATGGATCCATTGCAAGGCCATCATCAAAGGTACCAGCCACAGCTATGGTTCTTCTAGTTATTAAACGCTGGAAATCGGTCTGCAACGGTATTCTCTTCTAGCTCATATATGGGTCCATGAAACGGGTTAACCTACAATTAAATGGTTGATTGCTTGGACAATAGTCAACAAATATCGGATTGTTGACTTGAGGACAAGTCTATTGTCCATGCAGGATGTATTGATACGATTCCAGTAGGGGTGAATAAACCCAGCTAGACCCTACCCAAGTGCAACCCATACCCAGCCAAAATCAATAGGCTGAAGTTTAGGAGCCGATATCTCTATTTACGTTTATTAATTTCTGTTGTCCTAATTTTTAGAATTGTCTATGTTAATATTTATCTAAATGGTTACTTTGTAACTTGGAGAAATCACCATTCTCAAATTGGTTTTATTATCAACTGAATCATTTATTTGCTTTTGATTTTCTGGTTCTTATCACATATATGTCATCACACCCCTATTTTCATGGGCCTGATATGGTATACACATGACTAATTGTTAACATTATTTATTATATGCAATAGATAGTCAAAGGTTTAAATTATTAAAATAAATAACTTAAACAAAGATTTACCACATCAAGATTCAAAATACAAAAGGCATGATTAAGGCGAAACAATGTTGGCTATGCTTAAAGCATTAAAGCTTCCAAAAAGGCTCTTTGGTGACATCGTGGGTTCTGGTATAAGGAGTCGCAAATTCCAGTGACAACTTGAACAAGATCATTCCAACATTTACGAACGAGAACCTGTATCAATCTTTAATATACGGCAGCTTACGCCGGTAAGTACAATTAACATTCACATTTACAATAAAAGTAATTATGAGACAAGTATCTTGAGCACCATTACTTTTACAGGTTATAGATTTGAGTCATGAGTCATATGTGCAATTTTTGAAACTTAAACTAAGTGTACACACTGCGTACATTACAATATCTATGCGTACATAGCATGTTTTGTGGCCAGAAAGGTTTATATACATACATCTCAGTTTTATAAAAGAGTTAAAATGTATTTACCTGAAATATAAGTTCAGCCGTATCAAAGTATAACAGCCTCAGGTGTTGTTTTACCAAAGAAAGATCCTTTAATCACTGAATTGAAGGAATATATAAACTTGTCAGTCCATTCTCATAATATTTTTGACAGATCAAAAGCAATATCACAAAAACTTGATGCAATTACAGGTACAGGTATATCTGATTGAACTATTTTAATTAATTACCAGGGATATTTTGCTGGTTTATTAGCTGCTTAGAATTTTACTTTTGCAGCCTAATCTGAATTTGGACTGGATGTTGAGAAGAGATTTTCAAGTTCTGATATATCAAACTCTAGTACCCTAATAAATCCACACCAATCATAAGTATGAAAACATCAAAACACCAAAACTAATCAATAGAAATGATCAGAATTAAAAAAAAAAGCACCTTAAAATTTCACCATGTTTTTTTGATTCAGCCCACAAACTTCCTTGTGCTGGTTTATCGATCTTTGACCAATGTAAAGGCTTCAGTTTCTTAGTCGGTTGAGTTTTCACGGCATTTGCCTTTGATAGATCGCTTCCCTTATTTATAGGAGATGATGGAGATGGAGCAGCTGGAGGAGGGGGTGGTGATGCTGCCTTGGGTTTTGGTGGTACAGCCGGCAGTGCTGGTGGAGCGGGTGGCGGCGGAGGAGGGGGTGGAGGTGCAGCCTGATTATTATTTCTTTTAGAAAGTGCTAGAAGCAAATTTCTTGATTCACTTCTATGATGAATGGTTGTTTCCAACATTTCATTAACAATATTAGATAAAGGCATTTGGTGCAGCTTGTTTAATGCATCATCACTTTTAGGAGCAAGCCAATCCCCATTGTCAAACATATCTTGAACTTCAGCAAATGCTTCCATTGGGAGCCCTTCTTCCTCAAAATAAGACAAATCCACTGGAACCATAGAAGCCGAGGGGTCCATTTCTAAGAAAAAAAGCTTCAATCAATGGAAAATCTGTAAGTATGCATGAAGACAAATATGATACTCATGCTAATTTAAAGAGATATATATATATATATACACACACACATACATACCTCAACTCTGAAATCTTTATGAAACTGTTCCTTATCATCCCAATGTATATCGACTTCATCGCGATCAAGTATCAGCATGTTTGATTTAATGAATGATGTGTTGAACATGACGCGATACATGATTTTCTCTTTGACCATGTCATCATGTAAGCTAATACACTCGAGTACAACATCACCTTGAATATGGCGATTAATATTAAATCTAACAAGTTCATTTTCTACCTACAATGAATACCAAACATCCAAAAAATGAATCAAACTAACATATCATGCATGTCACTTACAAGAAACATGTAACAATACACAAAATATATATAACATCATACCTGATTGTAGTACCGGATATTCTTTTGTCTCCTTGACGTTGAGAACAACAGTTTGGGAGTTTTATCAACATGTAACAACGGATTTTTTCCATATATCCTAAACACAGGGCAACAACCCCCCTTTCCATCGAAACCTAAAATCATTCTCATTGTAACGCAATCCAAAGTGAGTGCCTTGTCAGCAGGAGGCCATTTTGTGTCAACAAGATTCCTCCTTGACACATACTGTAAGTACCTCAATTGAGAGGGCATGGGATTCATTGGTGACATTTTGGATAGTACATCATTAGGAGCCCTCTTATAAACAGTCTCCAAGGCCTTCGTTTCAATAGTGAAATATTTTCTGTAAAGTGATAGACTGGCTGCCATGAATGCCAAAACCGGCCAACCACCAAACTCGGAATGCATTATAAGAATGTTTTGTGGTGCAGCCGAAAGCCAACTTTCGGTGGATATTAAAAATTGGTGGATCACCTCCAATGAGAGTAATGGGCAACCTGCATAATGGCGAGGATAGTACATTACGGTAATATGATCATAGCCTGATAAAGCAGATGCAATCCTGTTTTCTTTATCTCCCTTCCGGAAATCAATAATCATGATTGAAGATTCAGGGAAACTTTCCTTTTGTTGAGTTATTACTTTGGCCATATAAGCTTTATAATCTTGCTCCCAATCTCCAGCGGTGAAACAACTGTTGAAAACTTTATATATACCAAATATCAAACTGAAATAGTCAAATAGTTCTAATCTTGAATATGTACATCATATGATTCGTATCTACACTTACAAAGTTGAGCCGAGGGTCTCAATAGGTGCAGTCTCTCTATCTCCTAGGATACAAAGTTGATGCCATAAAGGTAATTGTATTGTATAATGCTATATATGATGATCTTATAATGTGTAGAGATATCCTTAATTCATATAGGGGAGAATACAATGAACCCTAATCTATAATATGGAAAAGATAGATATACCTAAACTATACAAGAGATATATCTAAATAATCCAACCGATAACTAATAATAACAATGATTATAATCGGCTAAGAAGAGGAAGAATTTTTTTTTGATTTCTATGTATAAGCATTTCTAGGAGGTTTTTAAACTTGTTTGTTTAATTCTAGGGAGTCGTTAGTTAAAACGGTAGACATGTTTTGAGTTTTGCTATGTTAATGTATTCGAGAAGTTCGCATGACACATGAATATCCTGTGTTAAATTTTTTTAGAGTCCGCTAACCAGGGTGGCAAACTCCTAGAAACCAAATACTTCTGAAAAGCACGTAAAAACGCCCATCATTTTGCTATAATACATAGAAATTACTGAAAAAACAACCTAAGTAGAAAAAGTTTGTCATTATTTCACCCTTCCGAGACCATGTTATGAGTTGGTCTAGCTGGTCGGTATAAAGAATTGCAAATACATTAGGGAACCTGGTCAGTTAGATGAAATTAAAATATGGACCCTAGATAGAAACGAAGTGAAGATAAAAGAAAAAAAAGTTTTTTTACCAAAGGGATACAATGCACAATGAATCATCATATGTATTACAAACACATGTGCATATAATCAACCAAAATAATTACCATAAATCCTTTCGAAGATCCAGACAAGGTTATCCGGCAGCTTCTTGGATAAAAATTTACGTAACAATGCCATTGGAATTTAGTGATTCTGAAACCTTAGGAACAATTTTGACAAATCAATGAATCATCCGACAAGATACATTTACGTTGTGGTTTTGCATGTGTATAGGTTGCGATGTGAATCAATGAGGTTTAATTTGGCTGTCAAAATCTAGAACGGCGATCATGGTGCTTCGATGTTGTCATATTTCAATACATATTTATAAATGGTTTTTTCTGGGCAATATTCATACTTTTTACTAGGGGCGTAACGAGCCGAGCTTGAGCCTAAAACAAAACACGTTTATTAATCACGCCCGAGCTCAAGCCTTGCAGGTGAGGCTCGTCAAGCTCCTTGCGCCTTATCGAGCCTTAGTGTAATATTAATTTTATTAATATTTAATTATATTTATCCCCCATTTAAGTTTTTTACTAAACGAGCCCGAGCCGTGCTTCATTTATCGAGTTCGCGAGCCTATTGTTTATATTATTTTTATTTAATATAATAACTAATAGATAAGAAACGAGCCGAGCTCGAGCCTAAGAAATTTCCAACGAGTCAAGTTTGAGCTTTGAAAACAAAGCTCCGACCGAGCCGAGCTCGAGCTCTTATAAATTTTACAATCTCGAGCTTGGTTGAACTCGTACTCGACTCAGCTCGTTTGCGTTCTATTTTTTACTTTCATGTATACTTCCGTTTGTAAAAAGAAAAAAAAAAGTTTGGTTTCAACACGTATAATAATCATCAACAAAGAAGTTTATTTCTGCAAATAAAACTTTTTCTTTTTGAATGGCAAATAATAACTCATTTTCAACAATCATTCTAAACTAGGTGTTTATCCGGGGCGCGCGTTGCGTCGCCCTTTTTTTGCCACGTCATCTACTGATGTAAGACCTGAAAATACATTAATACCACAGGGAGCAACAACAGGGCCAATCCGAAGAGTAAACCTAAGAACAAAAGCATTGCGATCTCGTTCCCTTCTTTTTAATAGATTTCTTTATCCATGGCTAAACGAAAATAAAAACAAAAGCATCAAACCAAATCTACAAATTTAACGTGCAACATACAACATATGTGGTAAAATTACCTAGCTTTAGACTTCAAATGCCTTGTGGAAGATTTCTGGCAACCTACGAGCCTTATCGGTTAGTTTACTACGGTTAACGTTTTAGCTTGTTAAGCACTGACGACCCGGTGCGGCTAACGACCGTTGTCACTGACGACCCACCTTGTTCAAGCAACCCTACAACAATAATCAACCATATCATACAAATGTGAAATTTAGGTAAAACATGAAAACCAACAACATACCTCTGGTTTGAGTCAGAAAGTCATATCTATATCTATTGCTTACCAGTTCCGAAAACCATTTTTGTGCCAATCCCATCCCATTACCATTTAACAGTTGAGATACCAAGTACCAACTGACTCCATGTAGCTTGGGATGAGTTCAAATGAAATTTATTTACCTGGTTTGGAGCTCCTAAGAGCTAAAAAGGGGCAAAAATTTCCATTCATTCGTAATAAACGCATTACAAGAGGAACTCTCTTGTGCCTATTTTATCGTCAGGTGCTCACAAACCAGAACGTTTTTGTCTGTCTAGCCATATAAGCAGAAAGATGATCCAAAGCATTATGTAATCCAGACCTTGTCCCAAGCATTAGATTAAAGAAATATTATCATGTAGTCCTTGTCAATACAACTACATAATAACTTGACTTTGCACTATGAGTACACCAGTACAATAAAATGGGCTAAAAATGATACACAATGGAACTAACTGTAATTGGTAGCATAAACATGTGGCAGATAAACAAATTGGCAACAAAGCAACAAAGGAATGTAGCAAAAAGAAGAAAATAGTTGCTTTCTCGTTCAGATTCTCTAATTTCCCTTTCTTTTTCTCTTTCTCTAACCTCTGTATCACAGCTCTTCTCCCTTTCCCGTTCATTTGCATGTCTTTCTGACCTGTTTCCACTTCGATGTGCATGTGCTCGATCATGTTATTTGTACCCACAACAAACTTAAGATCTTCCTGTTACAATGAGAGTTTTAATGGTCAATAGAAAATCACTTTATGTTGGTTAACAACTCTGCTTCAAGAAATTAAGGTTGTTTAAAGGTTGAATGTTTAAATTTGTACAAAGAAATTTTGCATAGCCCACATACAAAAATGACATGAGTAAGAAAAATACAACATGACCTACATGATCCTATAAAACAAAACATGTAGCACTTGCCACTTGGTAATAAGAGCCTAAATATCACCTGATGGCCTTTTTTTGGAAATTTCAACTCTTTGCAGCAAAGCTTAAAGGCCAAATAATTTCTGAAAGTGAATTTCAAGAATATTTCTGGCCACAAACTCACATACACACCACAGGCTTTAAGTCTTTAACGCAGTTGAATAGTTAATTTCACCTCAACAGTCAACACAGTTAAATAAATATACCCTCCAGTTTCCCTCCTACATGAAAAACATGCCAAAAGGAAATATCTTTTATCACTGGAATGTATGAAACTTAGGGATGAGCAATTGAGCATTTCGGTATTAAATACCGATACCGGTTCATTTTCAGTATCAATTCGGTACAAAGTTTTGACAAAAATTGGTATCAGTATTTTCGGTATTGGTACAAAGTTTTGACAAAAATTGGTATCAGTATTTTCGGTATTAGGATCGGTTCGGTACGGATGGTACCAAGCTCATCCCTAATGTAACTTACTCTTTTATGCATACCTAAAGCAAGTATAACATAAAAGTGTATTAAATCCAATGAATATATTTTGTTATTGACTTATTTTTAGTACATATTAAAAGTAACTAATCTAACAATAAACTCATACCAAGAAATTAAACCTATTCCAACAGTGACCTAAACACTAATCACTTTAACCTAACATAACACATAAATCAATCAAACTACTTAATTTGCATAAAAACAATAAAATCAAAAGGTAAACAAACAGCCATAAGCACAGAAAACAGAGATAGCATCATCACAAACATTATATGCATAACCACACAGAATGGTAAACATCATATTCGGCTTACCTGTCCGATTCCATATTTCAAATTGTGAACCTAATGACCCGCTTGATCAAGCCTTAACTATCTGTTTGTTTTGAAATATGGAATCGGACAAGTAAGCTACCTGGCAAAAGCAAACATGGTTATAAGTTAAATTTGAAATGTGATGAACGGGAGTCAGAATCAATGAAGACCCGACAACCACCCAAATAAATTTTGGCCTCCAAAGTATCCTGTAAACATAATACTATAGTATTCAGTTAATCCAAATAAGTTCACAAAGGGAAAAAAATTCAGTTTACGCAAGAATTTTAACAATAAAAAGCTCTGCGCAAACCTCACCATAAGTCTCTCGATAAGTTTTCGAACCCATAACGGCTAGACCAAAGCTCTAGGCTTTTTTCAAACTGCAGAAATTCTTTTGACTTCTTTTTTGAGTCAGTTGCGTCACGGTCGTTGCTTTTTTGCTTTCTTAATTTTCGATATCCGGACTGCAGCCTATTAAAATTCTCAATTTGTTGCTGAAATGATGAGATATCCGATTCCGATTCCCAGTAACATTCATCATACCTAAGTCCCACATATTTTACCAGATATTCCTTTTCCGCATCCTCCTGTTGCCTGATTCATTCACGACACATTATGCATCTTTAGTTTGTTTTACTTAAAAGAAATATAAAATAATTCTAACTGAAGATCCTAAGTCAAGATTCAGAAAGTTCACCTCTCAGACTCCTGCAGGAATGGTTAGTGGCGATAGACAGCAACAATGTTCTAGATTTTATATGGATCAGAATCAAGTAATGCGTACCATCGCAGTTTCAAATTCTTCAATGGCCGAGAACATGGGCTCACAGGTATAGAGTACAGACCATATATTATTACTACCTTCATAGACTCAACAAAAAAGTGGTTGCAAACTAAATTACGTATATATAACAATATTCTTTTCATAATTCAAAGATAATTGAACAACCTACTAAATAGCAAACATATAGCAATTAGACACTAACTCAATAAATAATAAGCATGCTATAAATTGACAATTAGTTGGAAGTGCCTCACTTGATATATTGGGTCGGATGTAAAACAATTGTCACTTACTCCTCAGATCTTCATCGGCACCTTCCATCTTTTGCAGAAAAACTGAGCTTACAAAACATACCAACGACCAATTTTTCATATTAAAAAGAAGCAAGCAGAACACCAAAGTACCTCACCCATGCCCGATGCACACATACAAAACATATAACCCATTCCAACTTTAGACTACAATTCACATATCAGAAACATAATCAAGCACTAAAATCACTAAAACCATAAATTCAATCATCAAATAACACACTTATTTAATCAATAAAATAAAAAGATCGAAACATTGAAACAAATACCTACATACATGAAGAGCAAATGAAAGATGCAAATGATAAGAACAAATTGCAGTAGATGATAATAGGCAATTAAAGTATACCTTAACTCAAATAAAAACTCATCACCAAATAGCAGCCTTCAGTTGTTCAAGAAAAAACCCGACGACGGTTCACATCGATAGTTAACAGACCAAATCATCCTCACCATCGCCTTTGTCGTTTCCCTTCGCGGCAGAAACCCTAGCCGTCACATGTGAGTATTCCAATCGCCTCTCAATCGGTCAACCAAACATCAACCAAAACTGCCAAGACCACCCCAACACAACCACTGACGGCACTGCCACACCACCGCCACCATCGAACCGATTCCAAAAATCGAAGCCCTAATTTTATTTTCATGTATATTCGGTAAATCGAAGCCCTAAATATAAAGTCATGCATAAATATGAATGCGTGTCACGACCTTTCACTTATACCGACATCGAGAAGCTTAATAGTCTCCATATGCTTAAATCTCTATCTCTACCACTCCCATATGCTGACGGTTTTGGGTAGATCCAGAAAGAAGCAGAAGATTCGACAGAAGAACCACCACGGCAGTATCTACAGTGAGATCTGACAACGGTGGTGGTGGTGTTGGTGGTGAGCTGTTTCGGGGAGTGGGTTATGGTGGTTTTGATGGGGTAGTTGCGCCAGTGAGCAAGCGGGAAGCGGTTATGCGGTAACGGTGGAGAAGAGACGGGTGACAGAAGTTGGTGTGGGCGTGGAAAGAGCTGACGGTGGAGATATGGTGGTGGAGGTGGTGGGGGGTGGTACGAAGTTGTTGATGGCAGCAGAGACAGAAAATGGATGAGAGAGAAACGTAAATGGGTTAGAGAATTAGAGAATGAGTATTTAAATGGGTCACACATGATGGCATGTGCTGCATACCCTTCTTCCACGTAGCATCCATCATCAATAGCCCCATTGCTGAGTTGCTGCCACGTAGCTATATATCCTCGGTCCAATAACGTGTTGCCATAAAGCTGTGTGCATTCCCAAACACCAGATATAAATATTATTTAAAAAAATAAAAAGAAGTCAAAAATTTTACTGTTCAAATATGAAGGTTTATTATTATTATGTAATTACTCTTAATGCAAAATCAATTTTATGTGTATAACTATGATATTACTAAGCGCTATTTTTAGGCATATATAAAATTATTAAGGATTAACACATAAAATATATTTACTTTTTTTCTGTTCAAACTACTAAAAAAATAAAAAAAAAATTAAAACTAAAAAATTAAGAAGAATACGGTGATACTTTGTAGCTTCTTAGACCATTCGGAGTGGGGGCGGGAGGGGGGGGGGGGGGGGGAAGAGATGCCTGGCGTGGGGGGGCTTGGGTGACACATGTCACCTTCTGATTGGTTGTGGGCTTTTTGACCGTTTGAAAAAAAAAATTTTAATGTTTTATAACCGTTGCCTAATGGTTTAAAAAAATTGATTTTTATTATATATATATATATATATTGTTACGATCTGAGAGTTTGATTTGTTAAAGAAGGAAGAATATGAATGAATACTAATAATGGAAAGTGCAGCGGAATAATAACTATGCAATCTTAACAAAGAGAACACTTGCTTTCAAACGAGTACATTTCATTCGTCATCACAGATTGAAATTAAGTACAAGTTATTACAAGTTCTCCCCCTCAGCCTGATCACTCAATTGCTTTGTTTGTGTAGAGAATGTGTAAGTGATAAATAGAACAGTACAGGCACTGTTCTATTTATAGACAAACTAAACCACTGATGACCTAGGACTGACGTCACCTAAGACAGTGACAGCTAACTACCTTAGCAACATAAAACATCTGCTATACAAAACTACTGTTACATTAAGTAAACCACTGATAGCTAAACAGCTGATAAGAAACATCTGATAATCTTCAATCATCTGCTGGGGCCTAAGTACTGTTGGCTCCAACAGACCTTTGGTCTTGATCAACAATTTGTCTTTATTCCTTGGTCAGCACTTTGTTCATCAGTAGTTGTCTTCTTATAAGCAGCACTTTGATCAGCAGTACTTTAGTCATCAGTAGTTGTGTCATCAGTCTTTTGGGAGAAGAACTGTTTTATTAAGGATCAGCACTTAGAATATTTTGGCTTTTAATCATCTGTTCTTTTCCAGGTCAACAGACCCAACAATATCTCCCTAGAACAGATGATGCCAAAACTTGTCTTTATTCTTGATCTTTATTTCTCATCAGACTCTCTCTAATCTGACCCTTCAATTGAAGTTCAAAGTCAAAGGAGTAGAGATCATCAACTTCCCTTTCAAGTTCCAAGCTCATAAGATTCATGAGGTCATGTGCACTCAGACCATATGCATCATCCATGGAGAGCTTTTGGACCTTTCCATTAGACCTGAGCAGTGTCAATTCATGGGTGGCTTTATCAACCTTCCATTTTAGAATTTTTGAGTCTGATAGATTTTTGGGTTGCAAATTTATTGAAGATGAGTTAGGTGATGGAGGTCTCCCCATGACCCTTCTTAACTCTTCACTGATGGGATCAGAGAAGTACTTGACCTGATTAAAGATTCCCTCTTTCACATATGTATCAGCAAACTTCTTCGATCTTCTTCAGACATCTCTTTCTGCCTTTTGATTTGTCTTCTGGCAGTAGCATTAATGTCTGTTAAAGGAAGTAGTGCTTCAAATGAAAGTGTCTGATGGGACTTTGTTTGTTCATCTTCAGGGTAAGTTGGCTTTGGTGAAAGTGTTGGATCAGTCTTTCTCCTTTCTTCAAGTTTCTTATAGGTTTCCACCAACCTCAGTTCAGACCATCTGGCTATGTTTTTCATCTCACCATAGTCAGCATCAACAAGTTCAACCCTCATTCTTCTGAACTTCAAAAGTCTGATAGGGTCTTTGCCATTCTTAAAGTCTGGTATATCAGCTTTTTGATTATGTTTCTTTAGCTCTTCAATTCTTAGCAATTCATCTTTGAGGGCTTGAATGGTCCAGCCTGTGAAGTGTTTTCTCTGGGCTTTATAAGGCTTGGTGGCCATAATTTGATCAAGGAGTGACTCTCTAACAATCTTTGCCATTTCACCACTGATAGGCATGGAAGACATGGACTTGCTCAGGTCCTTGGCAAAATCCTCAATCCTTCTCAGTTTGCCAAGTTCTGCTGAATGGATGCCCTGAGCAGTCCTGTCATCCTTCCCTTTGCACTTCTCTTTTATAATCAAGTCTGCCTGTTGAACTTTTTGTTTCAGGTATTCATCAAGGTTTTTAGGTTTTGGTAAGTTCAGACTTGATAGAGAAGGGAAGGATAATTGTGTAGCATCCTCAGTATTGTAGAAGGACTGAATTTCCCCCTTGATCATGTCAAGTTCAAGAGGATACTGAGCAGCTAATGGAGTATCAGATGTTGGTGATTTTGTGGTGGTGGTTTGTGAAGTGTGTGGTGAGAATGATTGGAGAGGAATGGCAGGAATGGGTTGAGTTGGTGGTGGTGTGGTGGCTATGTTTTCTTCTTCTATAACAAAAGTAGATTTTCTCTTCCTTTTGTATAGGATGGCAGGAGATGGTGGTGAGTGTGGAATATTAACATCTGTTAGCACTGGTGAAACACCAGCTGATGTTTGAGGTGGTGATGAAATGGGTGGTAAAGTCAAGGCTAAGGCTGTTGTAGTGGTTGTGGATGTTGTGGTAGATGGTTTGTGGGTTGACCAATTGACTTTCCTCTGGACCAGTCACATGTTGAGGTGAACTCTCAGTGATAGGTGGTTAAGAGGAACTGGTTGTGTCCAGAGTTTTGTCAATGGCATCAAACAAGGGTTGCATAGTGGGAAGAATTTGTGGTGGGGGTTGTGGAGTGACAAGAATATTAGCCCTGGGAGATGGACTAGTGAACAGATGTTCAAGTGAATCATCTGCCCCTTGATGTGTTACCCCTTGGCTTACAACATGATCCTTTTGAGAGGATACATGAGAAGTTTGACTAGGCTGAGATTTTGCAACCTGTTGAGAGGAAGTATCAACAGTGGTTGTTTGTTGCTCTTGTGTTGCAACAGGAATATTCTCTGGTATCTTATCTTCCAGAGTCACCTTTTTAGTGTGTTTCTTGGGGGGTTTTGTGGATGGAGTTTTCTTTTTAGTGGTGGTTGGTGTGGGTTTCACAGCACTGGATGTAGTGCCATGATCACCAGGAGCAGTGGGCTCAACAAAAGAGGTTTGCACAACAGTTGTTGTCTTAACCTTCTTTGCTTGTGTTTTAGAAACTTTTGTTTTGACTGGTTTTTCTTGGGTAGGACCTAACATCCTTGTAAAAGTTTCTTGAGACAGGCTATTCATTTGAAGGCCTTGTCCTTGAATGTAATCCTTTTTAGGTAAAAGCTTTTGTAGGATTACACTCAAAAGTCTTGGATACATCAAGAAAGCATTATTCACCAAATCCAAAAACAGTGTTTGGGATAAGTTGTTATCAGTGTTTGTTAAAATGGCATATCCCAAGTACTGGACTTTTAAAGGAATTTTATTAAAAGATGTTGTTTTGGGAGAGAGGCATACAAGCAAGGTATGGAAGAAAAATTTCATGTTTGAGGGAAAAAACTTTTTAAACATAGTTGCCCCAGTTAATTGTCCCTCATACCCTCTCTCATTGAACTCTGGATGGAGTTCAGTTTTGTCAAAACTTTCTTTACTGCCTGATCATTCAAGGAAAAGGTAGTGGATATGGTTTCACGGGTGATGGTAACTTTGGTGTCGCCAATTTGAGAAACGATGGATGTTGGCTTTTTGTCAACAAACAGGACTTCAGCTTTCAACCAGAAAGCTTGAAGTGTGTCCTCATAGATGAGTGCACTTGAAGTCAGGGCAGTTTTATACTTGGATGTATTCAAGGTGTCGATAATGGAATGGAAATGTTGGTTTTCATCTGATTTGGTCAGATATGGAAGATAATTGTGAGGTGCTTTCAGTTGAAGATCCATTTTATGGATTACACTGAGAAAGTCGAAGGCTTTTTAATGGAGGATTTAGGTTGAAGAAGGCGGTTTTAGAATTTTGAATTCGATGAGACGGTGGAACAACTGCTGTGGAAAACAGGGGTTTATATAGTCTCGGGTGGAAACCGCTGATGTGGCCAAAATACTGCTTTTGAGAGCAGACGTGGCAAACTTCTGATGGAGGGACTGTTATAGTGGATGACAGTTGTTTATAACAGCTGTTTGACTTTAGTAAACAGATGTTTGTGAAAACAGTTGTTTCATCTGATCAGATGTTTGAAACAGATTTTTCAAGCAGCAGTGGTTTAATGAATGAAACAATGGCTGTGTTATCTGATCAGATGTTTGAACAGATTTTTCAACCTAAACTATTTTAAAGGATGAATTTTTGATTTTCCTAACAACATTTTAATGCTTTTATTCATGAAAACAATTTTATTTTATTCCATGTTTAGCATACCAATCCGAGAGATCAGATCTGCAAAGGTAGATGTGTCTAAAGCTTTTGTCAACACATCTGCCAACTGATCCTCTGTTGGAACATGATGTAGAGAAATCAAACCTTTTTCATAGCTGTCTCTGACAAAATGATGTCTGATGTCAATGTGTTTTGTTGTGGAATGGGAGACTGGATTTTTGATGATATTTTCAGCAGCTTGACTGTCCAGCATGAGTGGAGTCCTCAAGGCAGTTATACCAAAATCCAATAGCTGGTTTTGAAGCCACATAAGTTGGGCTGTAAAGCTTGCAACAGCAATGTATTCAGCCTCTGTAGTGGATGTTGAAACAGCTGCTTGCTTTTTGCTTTGCCAAGAGACCAAGGCATTGCCTAGGAATTGGCACCCTCCTGAAGTGGACTTCCTTGTGGTTTGACAACCAGCAAAATCACTGTCTGAATAACCTGAAAGCTCAATGTTCCCATTAGCAGT
The DNA here is from genome assembly GCA_032199755.1 of Ambrosia artemisiifolia. Lineage (NCBI taxonomy): Eukaryota > Viridiplantae > Streptophyta > Magnoliopsida > Asterales > Asteraceae > Ambrosia > Ambrosia artemisiifolia. The sequence continues at coordinate 20,845,657 of CM063513.1, forward strand.
GTACCAGATACCAAGTGTGGGAGCACCTTTTAGGTATCTGAATATCCTTTTCACAGCAATAAGGTTGGACTTTCTAGGTGATGCATGGTATCTTGCACAAACACAAGTGGCAAACATAATGTCTGGACTAGATGCTGTTAAGTACAATAAAGACCCAATCATGCATCTATAGTGTGTTTGGTCAACCAGTTCATCTTTGTCATCAACAGTGACTAACTTTGTGGTACTCATGGGTGTGCTACATGGTTTACAGTCATTCATTTCAAATTTTGTAAGTAAGTTTTTAAATACTTATTTTGATGAATAAAAGTTCCATTTTGCAGTTGCTTCACTTGGAGACCAAGGAAGCACTGTAGTTCACCCATGGTACTCATTTCAAACTCAGCTGTCATGAGTTCCCTAAACTCTTCACACATTTTGTTACATGTTGACCCAAAAATGATGTCATCCACGTATATTTGAACAATCATTAAATCTTTCCCTTTCCATTTTAAAAACAAGGTTCTATCAATTTTACCTCTTGTAAATCCAATGGATAAGAGAAAGGTGGAAAGAGTTTCATACCAGGCCCTTGGTGCTTGTTTCAGGCCATACAGAGCTTTATTAAGCTTGTAGACATGATCAGGATGGAATGTGTCTTCAAAACTAGGTGGCTGACATACATAGACTTCCTCCTGAATTTTGCCATAAAGGAAAGCACATTTGATGTCCATCTGATACACCTTGATGTTGTGGTTGACAGCAAAGGCTAAGAAAAGTCTGATGGCTTCCAACCTAGCTACAGGAGCAAAGGTTTCATCATAATCTATACCTTCTTCTTGTCTGAAGCCTTGAACCACAAGCCTGGCTTTATTCTTGACAACAATACCCCTTTCATCTGTTTTGTTCTTAAAGACCCATTTTGTGCCAATTGGACATACATCCTTTGGCAATGGTACAAGTTCCCATACTTGTTGTCTTTTAAACTGAAGGAGCTCTTCTTGCATAGCTTCTACCCAACTGTTGTCTTTTAGTGCCTCTTGATACTTGACAGGTTGTGTGAGAGATAGAAAACCAGCAAAAAGACAAATGTTTGAGAATTGACTTCTTGTGAGCACTCCTTCACTGATGTTGCCAATGATTTGATCAGGTGGATGAGCTTTGAGGAAGATTAGATCTCCCCTGTATGGAACTATGGCATTTTGTGGTGAAGGACAGAGGTTTGAGGTATCAGCTGTTGAAACATCTGTTTGCACTTCTGTAGTGTCAACAGAGGTTTGAAATGGAAGTGGGGGAATAGACCCAAATGGTGTAGAAGTGGATGGAATTTTGTCAACAGAGAGTGGACTTTTGTCAGGAAATAGTGGATCAGTGGTTGAGCTTGTTGAGGCAGTGGTTTGAGGGTAAGACTGGCCAACAGTGGTTGCCTCAGCTCTGGCAGAGTTTTGAACATCTGCTTGCCCTGAATCAGGATAAATCTTGCAGAAAGACTGTGGCATCACAATGTCATATTTGTAATCCTGTTGTGAAGACTGTAATGTACCTGCATTGTCAGTTTTCACAGTGAAATCTTCAAATTTGAATTTATCTAGGTCAAACAGTTCTGCAGGATTTGCTAGGATTTTCAATGATGAAAGTTCATTGAGCTTCACATTCATAGTTTCCTCTACTGTCCTAGTCCTTGTGTTAAACACTTTATAGGCCTTGGCAGTAGATGAATATCCCAGAAAATATCCACAATCTACTTTGGCTGCAAATTTTGAAATGGAATCTTTTAGATTTAAAATGAAACAAGGGCAGCCAAAGATTTTGAAAAATGATATTAATGGTTTGAGTTTGAACAGGACTTCATAAGCAGTCTTTTGATGTCTAGGGTTGATTAAAACTATATTTTGAACATAACAAGCAGTTTTACAGCTTCTGCCCAAAAGGACAGAGGTAAACCAGAATCTGCTAGCATTGTTCTTGCAGCCTCAATGAGTGTTCTATTTTTCCTTTCAACCACCCCATTTTGTTCTGGTGTTCTTGGAATGCTGTACTGCCTTACAATTCCTTTTGACACGCAGAAAATATCCAACTCCTTATTCTTGAACTCTGTTCCATTTTCACTTCTAAAGACTTTTACTGGCAAGTCATATTATTTCTCAACTTTGGTGACAAAGTCCTTCAAAATACCTGCAGTCTCATCCTTAGAGTGTAAAAAGTAAGTCCATGTAAACCTAGAAAAATCATCAACAATAACAAGACAAAATTTCTTTTTCCTAAGGCTCATGATTTTTACAGGGCCAAACAAGTCCATATGCAACAATTGAAGACATTGACTTGTTTTGGACTCATCAATGGATTTGTAAGAGCTTTTATGTTGTTTTCCTTTTAGACAGGAAACACAATGCTCATCACACTTGAATTCTTTTGGTGGCAAACCTCTGACAAGGTTTTGTTTTGAGAGAGAGTTGATAGTTTGAAGGTTGGTATGACCCAATATCCTATGCCACAATTCTGTCTCTTTGGTAGAGGCAGCAGAGAACAGACAGACATTTGCCATAGGATTATCCTTCAACATATCAACTACATACACATTGCCACTTTTGTGAGCAACAAGTTCTGCTTTGCTCTCAGCAATGATGGTGTTAATCTTTTCAACCACTTGTGGTCCAACAATCTAACATGTCTTCTTAGTGAAGAATGACCCATATCCTTTGTCACTCATTTGTGAAACACTAAGTAGATTAAACTTTAGTTTGTCAATTAGATTAACATTTTCAAACTTAAGTCTCCCTGCTTGAACAGTTCCAGAACCCAACACTTTACCTTTTGAATCATTACCAAAGGATATATCACCGCCTCCATGAGCAAGAAAGTCCAGAAGAAGGGCTCTACATCCAGTCATGTGCCTGGAGCCCCCACTATCTACATACCATAAACTATCTAAGCAAGTAGAAGCTCCCTGCACATCAGTAAAGAATTAGTTTTGGTGAGTGTCCAAAGCCAAATTGGTTTTGGATGGGTTCTTAGACTTTTCAGCCTCAAGCTTAGGAGAATGATCTGTGGTTTGAACTATCTTTTAGACTAAGTTCAACAGCTGTTGTTGACCATTTGCCAGTGCTTGTATGTCAACACTTGGTCCAACAGATGTTTGATCATTTCTTATCAGATGTTGCCACCAAAAGGTCAAGAACTAGGGATGCAAACAGGTCAAACGGATTCAAGCTCAATGCGCATGGAAGCAAGAATGATATGAAGTAAGTTTTACTTACACCAATATACTATAACATAGCTTAAATTGTTATAAACATTAGTTTTAAATCTTGAGTATGAGATAAAGATAAACCCCAAGGGGTAGAATCTATTAAGTGGGTTGCCTTATGTGCACTCAATACAAAATGTGGTTTATGATCTTAATCGAGATAATGAGTTATGACCAAATGGAGAAATCCATCAAACGGGTCAACTAATAAAGATATGTGAGAAATGATGTTTTAATCCAAATTAAATCAATTGAATGGAGTCGTTAAGCATGATGTTAAATGGGTCAAGTTGGTGTCACTTGAACCATAGATAAAAACTTGGGTAACATAGCATTATGATCTATGAGTCTAAACGGGTCAAATGGTGATGTCCTCACCATGTGAGCCCAACACTTGATGCTTGTATTCCAAGCATTAAGATTCATAAAGTTAAACGGGTCAAATGGCAAGTTATTGCCATTTGAGTTCCGAGAAATTAATGTTGTCTATTTAGAAAGCATACATGTAAATGCATTTGCGCGTGCATTCTTGATGTTAAGAATCATGGAGGATAAACACAAGGTATGGATATGGGTCAAGGCCACCCGGTAAGTCCGTAGTCAAATAAACGCCTTCGGGCGAATCAACATAGGTGATAAAGTACCCACGTGAAGTGTGGGTGAAAATCAAGTAAGTTATTTCCACAACTATGTCTAATGCGCGCTAATGCGCTTAGAATCTACTAAACAAGTGAAAACTTGAGAAAGGATAAAAATCTAAGTCCAGAAGGACTTAGAGGTTTTTAAACAAGTCATTGAGTCCAAAACAATGGGTTTGAATCAAGAAGTGTCGCCATGAATGGCTAAATCAAAAGATTTGGCTAGGAGGGGCATTTAGGGAATTTATAAAGATTTACTAAAGGATAAATCTAATAACGGAATCCTAATGAACAAATCGGACAAGCACTTTAGTTGATCAAGTGTCTAATGGCTTGACAACATAAACTACACGCATTGCGTGTGGTCGAATGGTGTTTGGTTAAGTTTAATGTCTAAATGGGTCGATTTGGGTAAGAGTCGCCATAAACATTCAAAACTAAGAACCGGATCATGGCGACATAAACCGGACTATATTTTCAGTCAAACAAAGGTTTATTTAGTCGGCAAGTCAATACTTAGGCTTCGGGAATCATCAAATGCGGTTGCGACATAATTCCCATGCTTAAAAATCACCAAAAAACGATCAGAAGCTTTGCGCGGCCGCGCGCTTAAACCGACCGGCCGCGCGAATAGATCTGCATGTCAGCACGATCTTTAAAATTCCATATAAAATCGTAGAAAAATCGTTAGGAGGTGTTCTTTATATGCCTGGAAAGCTCTCGGAGCGTAGAACAATTCTCATCTGAAAGTCGAAGTCAGATTTTGGGTTTTAGAAGGGGTAAAAGCGATCCAAACAGCTGTTGCGCATAAGTTGCAGCAGTTTGTTCTCCTGATAAAGGGTCGTTTGGCCTGGTTCGTTCCGTTTCGACGTGTAACGACTATCGTACTAGTTAAATGTTTCATTTGACCACTCACTAACCATTCTTTGTGTAATGGTGCTAGGTAAACATGTGATGGAAGTCCCGGAGCAAGGATCAAGTCGCGAGAAGAACCGAACACGCCCGAACACTCATCAAGCTTCCACAATCGAATTCATGAGTCTCCCGTGAAATTGTGAAATCTCATCATATGTTGTAATAGTTAAAATGTAGAAATCAAAAAGTTTGATCACAATAAATTCAAGCTTTTCTTAAATATCTAAGTTTTAATCGGGAGTGGTTTTAAGTAAGGTCAAAACCCGTAGGATTAGGCGTTGATTGCGTGATTACGGGTTAGGGTCTTACACTATGATACATTTATCTGAGCACAAGTTATTTAAGATTTGAGGTGATACCTTAGTAGCAGCCATCAAGGCACAATTACACTGGCAATCACAGTCATCAGTACCCCATGGGTTTGAGAGATTCACAACCTCCACTTCAGATTCTTCAGCTGAAACAACTTCATCAACAACATCATCAGTCACATTTTCAGACTTAGACACCACTTCCTCAGATTCAGTCTCTTCAACAATTGTTTCTAGTGCCATGAAGCAGAAATTTCCTGGTTCATTTTCAGGTTTGGCAACTAGAGCAATGTTTTCATCTGTTAGCCATCTGGTAAACTGCTCCAATTAACAAAGCCTTGTGTGAAAAAGCTCTGTTGGCTTTGCTGACTGGTCTCTGCAGGAGCAGAGGATGGAGTAGCAGTCATTGGCTTTTGTGCCTGAGCAACAGGTGTTTGGACATAGTGATACTGAGGAACAGTGGTTTGGACATACTACACAGGAACAGTGGTTGAGGTCTGTGCAAAGTGAGCAGTGTTTTGCACATTTGGTCCAGGGGTATTTTGGGAATACTGATAAGTGTTGGTCTGAGGCCTTTGGTTTGGATAGGTAATCATAGGTGTACCATTTTGACTCCTACATTCCCTAGCAAAGTGACCCATTCAATGACATTTATAACACTTGATCTTTGATTTATCCAACCCCACTTTTGACCCACCATGTAAACCTGGATACCTTCTGCTAGTTTTCTTATAAAAATTATTAGTTCTAATACTGAGCAAGGCCAATTGATGCAAAATGTCCATTTCTTCTAAGTCCACAGGGTCAATGTATTGAAGGTCATTATACACAAAGGATGTGTTGTCAGATGCCTGGATATCACCACTTGCTGCAAAAGCATAGTTGGGTGATGAGTAAGAATCAGTGTTAAAACCAGTGGTTATATCAATGTAATGATCATAACCCTGATCCTTACTACTTCCAGGTACCTCATCTTGACCCAAAAGTGATGTATTACCAAACACATAATCATCAGACACTTTTCCAGAATCCTGGAGCTTCTTTTTCTAGTTAAGCTCCCTCTCATAGGTCTAGAGCTTACCATGAAGTTGGGTCAGAGTCAAGTCCTTAAAACCAATTGAGTTTCTCATAACAATTGCAATAGTGTCCCATTTGTCCTAAAGTGATCTAAGAAACCTATGATTCAAAGTTGAATTTGGGTAAGTTAGACCCACCAGTTTTAGTTCACTTATTAAACAATTGAACCTCTCAAATTGTTGTGTTATTGACTCTCCCTTCACATGACTGAATGTTTCATATTGTTGATTAAGTATTTCACGGTTGTTTTCAATTACATCCTCAGTCCCACCAAATTGTTCTTTCAAAGCATCCCACAACTCCTTTGCACTGTTACAGTGTAACAGCCCAGCATAGATATCATTTGGTAGAGTCATGGCTACAATACTGAAAGCCTTAGCATCTAACTCAATTTTTTGAAAATCCTGCTCGGAGTAGTTTTCAACACTTTAGGTACTTGGACCTTGGGATCTTCGGTACTCGGCACCATTGGAACATGTGGTCCAAAGACAACCGACTTCCAACACCCAGTGTTTTGTTGAGTTAATACATGGCTCATCCGACGTTGCCAGATATTGTATTCAGATCTGACAAGCATCAGTGGCTTGTTGCTCGTGCCAGTGTTATGTGGATCTTGATTCATAGAAGCCATTCTCTGATTGTTTATAAAACAAAGTGTGTTTAAAAACTTTTGAAGTAAATTAAACTGTTACTCTGTTTTCAATCAACAAACAAAGTGATATCAATAATATTGAACTGATCTGATTATATTAAATTGATTGATTAGATCGAATTTAATTGACCAAGCTCTGATACCAATTGTTAGGATCTGAGAGTTTGATTTGTTAAGATTTGTTAAAGAAGGAAAAATATGAATGAATACTAATAATGGAAAGTGCAACGGAATAATAACTATGCAATCTTAAAAAAGAGAACAATTGATTTCAAATGAGTACATTTCATTCGTCATCACAGATTGAAATTAAGTACAAGTTATTACAAGTTCTCCCCCTCAGCCTGATCACTCAATTGCTTTGTTTGTGCAGAGAATGTGTAAGTGATAAATAGAACAGTACATGCACTGTTCTATTTATAGACAAACTAAACCACTGATGACCTAGGACTGACATCACCTAAGACAGTGACAGCTAACTACCTTAGCAACATAAAACATATGCTATACAAAACTACTGTTACATTAAGTAAACCACTGATAGCTAAACAGCTGATAAGAAACATCTGATAATCTTCAATCATCTGCTGGGGACTAAGTACTGTTGGCTCCAGCAGACCTTTGGTCTTGATCATCACTTTGTCTTTATTCCTTGGTCAGCACTTTGTTCATCAGTAGTTGTCTTCTTATAAGCAACACTTTGATCAGCAGTACTTTAGTCATTAGTAGTTGTGTCATCAGTCTTTTGGGAGAAGAACTGTTTTATTAAGGATCAACATTTAGAATATTTTGGATTTTAATCATCTGTTCTTTTCCAGGTCAGCAGACCCAACATATATATATATATATATATATATATATATATAGGTTTAGGATCCTGTACAAAACTCATTTTATGTGAGAAGTGTGAGAACCTATCATAAAGTGACATGTGGCAACCTATTTATTTAATAAAAAAGGCATCATTGTAATTTGTATCTATAATCTTATTTTTAGTAGATAATATCTAATTAATTACCTTATTAATTAAGAGCAATAATAGGGATTTTTGTTTTTGGTTAAAATGATTTTTTCTGTAGGTTTTATAAAGATTCAGAATTCACGAATTGGCAAATCATATTCATTTACTTAAATCAGTCAAATATCATATCGTTGTGTTTTATCATTCTAAGTGTGGTGTTTTATGTTTAAGTTGGTTTTTTTCACACCACGTATGGTGTTTTATCATATATGAATGGTGTGTGTTAGTCATACGTGGTGTTTTAACAATCAATGTGTGGTGTTTTATGTTTAAGGTAGATTTTTTGTTATTCTTTATACAATGTATGGTATTTTATTATAGTCTTGTAAGTTGTTTTTCATCCAGAAGGTGTTTTACGTTCATACCCGTGTGTTTTATCACTATATTCTCAACTTTGTGTTTTAACAGTCCCGTGTGTTTTATCATCATCTACTCAATAATCCATTGTGTTTTATCTTCATCATGCACACTATCATACAACAACAAAATTAAAACATAGAAAAAACAAATACAAAATCATGAAAGAGACGCTTTAGTCTTCCCTGTAAAAAAAAACCTTGTTTTTCTTTAGATCGATACTTCGAAAGATTCTTTTTTTTGGGCGTTGACTCGTTGAGGAGAGAGAGAGATGTGTAGTAAAATCACATATTCATTTCTTTTCATTATCATCAAAGTATGAATTGTATTAGACAAGGTGTGACCAATTATGGAGCAATAGGTGCTTGTTGATGGAGAATATGGTTTACAGGAAGAATGGTGAATTTCAAAGAAAAATACCTTTAAAGCATGAACAAGAGAGAGAGACAAATGAACGAGAGTTTAGCTTGAATGTTTCCAAAAATTAACCAATTTCAATTAAAATGTGAATTAAATGTGGGTGAGGATTTTACCTTAATACCCCCAACCATCTAATTTATTATTAATAATATAACATTAATTACCAAAATGCCACTCATTTAATCCACACCATAGATTAAGATGATCCAATGGCCAAAACACCTTCTCACACTTCTCACAAAAAAAACACTTTGTACAGGATCTTGACCCTATATATATATATATATATATATATATATATATATATATAACAATACCCTGTTCTACACAAACACACACTCTCTTTTTTTTTCATAAAATCCTCTCCAAACTATCATATTTTTTAAAAAATTGCAAGATGTCGGACCAATCTTCGAGTTCATCTGATACGTTTGATCAACTCGCTTTGGATGACTCAGCCGATGGTGGCACAGAGTTGATAATAGCGAGCGTTCACAAAGTCGTTCAAGCTATAGTGGATGACGAAGGGACATCCGAACCACCCAAGCGTAGAAAGTATATAGTTCGTGAACGACAAGCCGCAATGAGTTATTGGTACGTGATTACTTCTCACCCGAATCAACATACGATGAAAAAACTTTTAGGCGGCGTTTTCGTATGAGTCGTAATTTATTTTTAATAATAACAAATGATTTAGAAAATAATTACGAATATTTCAAACAAAGGGCCGATGCACGTGGTCGGATGGGATTTACCGCGATGCAAAAGGTCACAGCCGCGCTTAGACACTTGGCTTACGGACAAAGTTCTGACATAATGGATGACTATCTAAAGATGGCCGGGAGAACGGCTAGAGAAAGTTCTCAGTTTTTTTTGTGCGGGCGTCGTTGAATTATATTTAAAAAGATATTTGAAAAAACCTACATTTAGTGACGTACACCAACTTTTGGAGTTTCACGAAGAAAAACATGGTTTTCCCGGTATGCTCGGGAGTTTAGATTGTATGAAATGGGAGTGGGAACTTTGTCCAACTGCATGGCAAGGTCAACACGAGAGCGGTTTTCATAAAAAGCCGTGTATGATGCTTGAAGCGGTTGCGTCACAAGATCTTTGGATTTGGCATGCGTTTTTTGGTGTGCCCGGTTCGTTGAACGATAGAAATATTCTTAATCAATCCTCAATCTTCAACGATCTTGTAAACGATGTTGCACCAAAAGATATTGAGCGTGCTTTTGGTGTCTTGCAAAAAAGATGGCGCATTTTGGCCCAGCCCTGTCGACTGTGGGAAAAACTGCATATACGAAATGTGATGTACGCATGCATTATTTTGCATAACATGATTTTGGAGGACGAAGGACGTGCAATATGCGAGTACTTTGGTGAGGAAACGCAACCAAGTCAAGAAAACGTTACTGATGAAGAAAGAAACTTCAACAACTCTGAAATCAAGAATAGCCAAACACATCACAACCTTCGAGCGGATCTGGTTGATCATATTTTCATCATCATCATCATCATACTCAGTTAATCCCACCTATAGCGAAGCTAAGGTAGGGTCTGAGGAGGGTAAGATGTAGACAGCCTTACCTCTACCCCTAAAAATAGAGAGGCTGCTTCCAGTGAGACCCCCGGCTCGATGTGGTTTGGTATCAAGCCTTGGACATAAGGCACAAAACACTTAGCAATCGGGACAAACCCGATTGGTGCATGTACCCCTTTGTCTTTTGGCTATCAAAGCCACCACATAATGCATGATTAACCGTCCGTTGTTTTTAACGTTATTTTCACGAAATTTTATGGTTGATCATATTTTGAGTATACCAAAAGATTACCAATCTGACGATAACGATAGCGATAACTAAAACCATTTTCAGTTCATGTATTTTTTTTAAGTGCGTGTATGTTTTTTTCATTTTCATGTATTTTTTTAGTTCGTGTATTTTTTTTTATTTAGTTTGTAGTTTATTAAATGAATTTAATTTTATGGTTTTATAAAATTGTGTTTTTTTATTTATTAAAACAAAATAAAAAAGAAAAAGGAAATGCCACATGTCACTCCCCCCCTCACATGGGTCCCTCTATCATGTTTAACACATCCTTGACTGTGAAAGCAAAGAACGGAGCGATCTTACACCATGAGGCGATGCCAAGCCAAATTCCCGTTATAATCATGCAAGCTGTAAACAAATGATCCGTAGTCTCTTCAACTTCGCCACAAAGAGCACATAATCCGTCCCCCATGTTAATGTTTCTGTTACGAAGAGCCCTCAATGTTGGAATCCTATCAAAAGAGGCCCGCCACATAAACACGTTACACTTACTTGGGATCCAATTGCTCCATTTATAAACCGCACTGCCTTGACTCTGAACCTCACCTTTAAGCCATCTTCGAACCTCTTTAACAGAAAATTCTGAATTCGCTGCATAATACCAACTCCATGCATCGTTCTCTTTAACTAATTTGACATCCGAGACCTTCCTGTGCAAGCTAATGAGCTGTCTGACCTCCTCATTTGAAGCTGGATAAGACTTCCAATTCCACTTAACCATAAACCTTTGATCAACCAATTCGAACCTGTCTTCGACTAAACAAAATTAGTCTTTCACCCGAGAACCAAAACTGACAATCTTACACCAAGTACCAGGGAACTTTTTGTTATAAGGGATCGGTTCCCATCTTCTTGTCGAACTGTGAATAGCGTCAATAACTTTTCTCCATAACGCATTTTTTTCTACCCGATAACGCCACAGCCATTTCAAAATCAAAGCGTTATTACATTCGTCAAGCTTTTTAATCCCCAATCCTCCTCATTGTTTAGATTTAGTGGCCACTTCCCAAGCTACCCAATGGATCTTACTTTTTTCCTCATTTCCTCCCCATAAAAATCTCCTCACAATCGCTTCAAGCTTAGCAATCACCGTCACCGGGGCTTTATATAATGAGAAATAGTAGGATGGGAGACTTTCTAACACCGAAGATATAAGTGTAACTCTACCGTCCATAGATAAAATACTAGCCTTCCACCGCGACAATCTTTTATTGAAAACTTCTTTTTTCCATTCATAACTAAAAATATCAGAACGTATATGTCATTTAATAACATTTAGATACACGTTTTCATAATGATGGATTTAGAAGAAAAGAGGTATCTAAAAAAATAGACCTATGGTATCTTAATAAAACTCGCGTGTGTTGCGGTGCATGCACATCGTAAACATCAAATGAATTAGTCGAAGCATTAGAAACTAAAAGAGATGTAAATGACATTTTAGAAAATTGTTAGAAACTATAGAGGATGGAAGTGGGAAGATTTTGTCGGTGGCAAAGGCCACCGACCTTAGTATACAAAATAAAATATTAGCAACCATGTTGTACCAATTACCAGATTATGACCATGTACAGTAAAACCTCTATAAATTAATAATGTTGGGACTGAGATATTTTATTAATTTAAATAGTTGGCTTATATTCGTAAGCAACCAGTCGATGATGAAGTTGATGATGATTCGGTACCTTTGGAACCGGTCACTCGGAAAGAAGCATTGGAAGCGGCAACAACTCTTCACAACTTTTTGTTGCCATACGAGAATGCAGTGCCTCAACTCTTAAGTGCAATGAGAAGATTTAAAGATGAACTCAATATAGATTTGAAGTTCAAAAAAAAGGTGACTATAGATTTATTTTTAACTGCACAATCCTAGAATTTTGGAATATTTTAGTAATCATTAATTCATAGTTTCGCTGAATCGCTGGGACCATTATATTTACATTGGGATTTCAAAATAAATTATTATTTTATAGATTGGGGTCTAATTTTGTACTGATCCTAAATTAGGACCGAACAAATTATGAATTTTATCAAGGTTATTAATTTATCGAGTATTAAATTATAGGTGTTCTACTGTAGTTATCAATATATGAATAATTTTTGTCATCCATTTTATCTCATTGTATCATTGTAAAATGTCTTAAAAATGTACAAGCATTTATCTTGTTTAATAAAAAATAAAATAAAATAAAACAAGCATGTTAATAGAACAGACACTTGAATATAAAAAAAATTGTGAGAAAACATATATATATTATAAAAACTAGTATTAAGCCCTCTGCGTTGTGATGAGAGCGTGAAAACCATTCAAGTAGCATCAATGACACACCGTCCGACGACCACCAGCACTTACACTGGAAAAACCCATAAAAAAGTTAAAATCAAACGAAATGTAGACGTAAAAATGTTGAACCATGTATGTCTGTTGTGACATGTTAATCTGTAAAAAAAGAAAGAAACGTAACACAACGCAACCACATTAAATTAGGAAAACAGAGTTAAAAACGTTTAATTACATACGCACATTACGGTGTGTTAACTCAAAAAATTTAGACCTAATTTTTTTTTATAAAAGATGAGAACTATACGCGACGAAAGTTGTAAACGAAAAAAGAGTTGGGGTTAAATGGAAGACATGAAAACCATTAAGGGATTTAGGTTGCAAGAATTGCTATTGATTTGACACAAATAATGGAAGCTGTTAAAAGAAAAGAAAAAAAGTAAGGTATAATATACCAAACATGAGGTACAAACAATAATCACATCACTATCTACAACTCCACAAAACTATATAACAACAATAAGCATAAAAACCATCTAAGCATGATGTAAAACTCTACTATGCAAAAATAAAATAAAATTGTAAACTAATACTATAAGACTACATAGTGTGTGGTCATAGAGATGAAGGAGCATGAGTCGATTTTTTTTTTCTTTCGAAAGGCTAACATCACTCCATCTATAATACCTATAAATTTACATCTTGTTCATAACTTGAACTTAGGGGTAATGTTATATAATTTTTGTGGGTAACATAATACAAAAAACGTAAAAAGAAGAAAAATTTACACTATGGCGAAAATTTGGGGGTTGACGGGCGTTACCCCTCCTAATACGCTAGATCTGCCCCTACCCACGCCAGTGGAATCTCCACTTCCTTTGCCCCACGCTTTGAAAACATCAGGTAATAGGGTGGTGTGGGTAGTGTGGATGGGCTTCACCCCACCCTTCCACACCCCACACCCTACACCCCACATCGTGTACTATAAATATAAAGTATACATGCGGTGGATGTACATAAAAATTATTTCATATTTCTTGCAACTGTTTTTGTTGTTGCTCCAACGGATCTAATCAAATTTACAATAGGAATTTGCAGCCTACCAACAAGCTGATAGTGACCTCTAAATCCTCATCGGCCTGTTCATTTCGGTGAATGCTATTCAAATTGTCGACCTCCAAATACTGCCGTCAATGTCAATAAAAATAATGATAATTTGAGATTGTACAAGTATACGGATTTTAACATGATACAATTTGAGACTGTACAAATTAATATATCAGAGTGTACAAATATACATGATACAATTTAAATTGTACAATATTAAATATCTAAAAATATATATATTTTTAAATATAACTATTTCATAGGAGAGAGAGGGAAAAAACACAACTTTAGGTTATATGCACACACGTTGTCAACCTATACTTGATTTTTTTTTAACGACCAACAAAAGTTCAATCACTTAAGGTCATTCAGGCCCGTGAGCACAGACAACGCTGGAGATCCTGCCCTCCACCACTCCATAGGAACCCACAGTCAAAGGCCTATTATAGTAAAACCTCTGGCTCAAGTTTGAAAATTTTTTCACGTTAGAAGGTCACGGGTCTACCACTCCACTAGCAACTCCCTAGCTAATCAAGTTAGCTTCGCCTAGTGACTTTTGCAACCTTGACCCTTTACTTGATTTAAGGTAACCCGCGCTTCGTGATGGTTTGCGATTTTTTTAAGTGGTGATTCAATTGATATCATTTCGGTTTGTAAGAGGGCGTTTATTTTTATGATTCATTAGGTATCATTTTGATTTGTTTGTTATCGCTATCTTAACCTTATGTTCTGTTTTTTCTTTCACTATATCTCTCTATTCATTATCACCTTTAAGTAATTAACTAATTGTTCAATACACTTTCGCTTAAGCTTTAGTAGAGATTATTCACTTATATTCCTTCCCTAGATGCCATGGGCCCTCATACATCATGACAATCTTTTGTAGATCTTTAGAAAGATACATTCTATGTCAAATAAAATCATTTTAAGTATTTATATAACCTATGTATTTGGTAATCCACATCTAAAGACTTGTAATATTGGGTTTTTATAATAAGTTGCATTTTTTAATTGTATATGCTTTCTTTACCGAAAAATAATTTTTTCTTTAATTTATTAGTAAAAAACAATTTATCCGGTATACGTTGAAAGTTATCTCTCATCTCTTTTAAAAAAAAATGTTATGTAATACAAAAGAAAAAGTGGTGTTATATTGGAGTTTAAATTTTCAAATTGTAGATAGTATAGTTTAATCTCGATTAAGTTCTATATTAAAATACAAATTTGAAAACACCTTGTGTGCTTTTGTTTTTGGCAGAATGTTGACCTCTAAACAACTACATGATTAAAAATCAAATTTTCCAATCACTATAAAATTGATTAATATATTTGTTGAGCACCATAACTACCCTTGATTTAGAATATTACATTTTAAAAATTATAAAAGTACAACTTTTATTTATTTTACAAATTGAAGCTCTCTAGATACAAGAATTGTACATCTTAGCAATCATACAAGTAAATGTTTAAGTTATTAATGTACCATTGTACCAAAGCTCTCTAGATACAAAATGTTACATTTTAATCAGGGTTAGGTGGTAACTAGTATCAATATCAAGTGATCTAAAGAATTTTTTTTTATGTATTACATCCAATTAATACTTGTTTTATGTGTAATATACGAAACATATCCTGATTTTTTATACATATTTTCATACTTCAAACAACACCAATCAAAAGTTAATAAAAGTAATAAAACAACTGTTCTATTTATTTTACATTTATTGAAGTTGTAACATGTTACCTAAAATTTTAGAAACAAAACACAAATGCTCTCTAATACAACAAATATCACTCCTTCCTGATTTAACCACATCCCACCGCCATGCACAAAGCTCAAAAGACTTAATAAAAAACAATATAAACAAATAGTTATGGAGGGTGGTGAGGTGGGTCAGAGCAAAGCCTAATCCTTCAATAAAAACCAGTAAATCTTTCCTCTAATAACTTATACCATATGCATAAAATATTGTACATTCCTCACCCTTGCTAATATTATTATCCTTTGCAGTAGAACTAACTAACAGAAGCTAAAGTCCTCTGTTTTGTCCCCTCATCTTTCAACTCACTTCCTTTCTTTCTCTTTCTCTTTCTTTCACATTAAAGCATCCCAAATGCTTCATCTTTTTATTACAACAACAACAACAATACTCACCAACCCAACTGCCATTTCTTCTACTCAAACCTTCCCACATTAATAATATATTAATAACATTCATTATTCAATATTGATTGACTTAGAGCATGGATTTGGAAAGAAAGAGAGTGGCATCCAATTCTTTAAAAAATGGTGTGGTGATGGGCTCTGTTTGGGAGAGTAGAATGAAGGGTGGGTTCAAATTCTTCAATGGTGATGACAAGATTCAAGAAACAGAGAGTTTAAGATCTAAACAGAGCTCTAATGGTGTTGGAAAGAGGAAAACATGGAAATCAGATGGTAATATGGAAGGAAATGAGAAGACCCCAGTTCAGATCTCAAAGGTTAGATCTGAAAACAACAAGGAATTGAGTAAGGATGTTAGTGATTCAGTTGATGGAATTGGAATCAAGAAAAGCCCTGTTCAGGTAAAGAAAGGAAGACCTGAATGGAATAAGGTGCAGAGTGTTCAGAGGAGTATAAAGACTGGAAATTTATCAAGAAAAGTGAGTACAAGTAGTGATTTAGGTGATGGAAATGATGAATGTAATAAAAGTGATGATGAGGTTAAGAATAATAGATCTGATTGTAGTAAAAAGGTAGATGAAGTAGATGTTTGTGATGAGAAGTTGATGATGGTTAAGGTTGAATCTTTAGATAGTGAAGAAGGTGATTGTAAGGCAATATTGGATGAAAATGTAGAGGTTAATGAAGAAAGAGCCATTGTTGTTGTTAAAGAACCTGAACCCGAACCCGAACCTGAACTCGTTTCGACAAAACATAAAAAGAAGTCATCAGATGTTGTAATTGAAGATAAGAAAATCCATCAGAGAAATGAAAGATCAAATTATGTTTCAAGAACTGTTAGAAAACAACTTCCTTCTGTTGTGAATCATCAAAAGACTAGTTCAAAACAAAGCAAGTATTTGTATATTATTTGATCACTTTCTCTCAAATTTAATGATTATAACTTTAAATTCATGTTTAATTTGCAGATGAGGTTCCATCACAAAGGGTGCCCAAATCCCATAGCAAACTGCAGAGCTTGAGTTAGTATTTAAGCCAATGATTACATCATGATTATTGATATTCATGCATTGAAGTCATGTTGTACTTGTTTTCAGTTGATTTGATCATGTGGAAAGATGCATCAAAATCAGCACTAGTTTTTGGTTTAGGGACATTTACCATTCTCTCATCATCATACACTCAAGACCTCAATATCAGGTTTTGAAAATCAAATAATTAATCACCTTTTTTATGTATAATTGATTAAATTCATCCCATTTCATAATATTCATCATTTCTGTTTTTTTTTTTCAGCTTTATTTCTGTGATTTCTTACCTGAGTCTCATTTATCTTGCTGCAACATTTATTTTCAAATCCTTCATTTTAAGGTTAGTTATTCACCTATATTTATAATACATGACACTGATGACACCACTTTCAAATTCTTTTTTAATTTATTAATCTTTAAAAAAAACAGGAGTGTTGCAGAATCAGAAAATAGTACAGATGATGAGGAATATGTTCTTGGTGAAGAAGAAGCAATTTGGGCATTGAAACTATTCCTTCCTTACATTAATGAATTTCTGTTAAAGGTTAAAGCCTTGTTTTCAGGTGATCCTGCTACTACAATGAAGGTAACTTCTTTTTTTAAATTATTTGTCACTGATTTTTATAAAAAAAAAAAAAAATTCATCTTCATCTGCAAGATTTATGAAAAACTTAGGATTTTGGTGTTATGTGACAGATGGCAGTGCTGCTATTTATTTTGGCAAGATGTGGCAGCTCTATAACCATTTGGAAAATGGCCAAATTGGGTCAGTTATATAATTTCCTACAACCATATTTCATGTATTTTATCATAAAGATAATGTAAATTAACAAAATTACTAGAATTCTGATGAAATTCTTGCTGATGATGTAATATTTGTTGATTTTTTTGCAGCTTTTTTTGGAGTTTTTACAGTGCCAAAGATCTTCTCATCTTATTCTTCTCAGTTGTCTGCATATGGTAAAAAGTTCACATGAATTTCCTGCATGTTAAATTATTTCATCATTTAGTAGTGTCCTTGACCAGTGTACTTGATCATTCGAGAAAAGTTGACACGTTTTGTTTTTTATTGTATGATTAATCTAACGCTTCGAGGCAGGAAAGTTAATTCTCCGAGCGATAGGCTCCACGTTGCAGGTTTTTAGGTGCATGTTTGCAAATAATTGATGGGAAAATGATACAACCTCGTTTTAAAACCTCCTGCATCATCATAAAAATTGTTCTTATTTTTAAGTGGGCGACTTGTTTTAGTCGTGTAGCAATGAAATTGTCAAGAGAAAATCATAAAAGAAAGCATTTTTCTGAACTTGTTATACCTCCATAGTCATGTCAAAATAATTTCACGCATAAAGCCATGAGATACGTGAATCTTTTATTGCGTATCTTATCGCTAAATGAAATGATTTTTTTCTTGATACAAGTCTAAAGGCATATGCACAAGAGTGAAAAAAATTGATTATTTTCTCAATTCTATAGTATAAAAATAACATGTCCTGGATCATGTGGTCCCTCTTCATTATTAACTGTTGGAGATCTAGTGAAATTGCAATGTCACATGTTTGATGAAATTTGCTAACGGCTCTTTTAAGCTTTAAAGCTGTATTTGAACAATTTATAAATTCATTTTGTAAAAAGACGGTGGTCCTTTTCCACTTTTGTTAAAGTCATGTACTAATAGTTTTCATGAACAATATATGTTTTTTTTTTTTTTTTTTTTTTTTTTTTTGTGGATATTAAATAAATCAATTATTAAATCAAATGCCTCTCTAATAGAATGTGTTGCAACAAATGAAGGTACATTTTGGATTCGACGATTTAAGGATGCTTGGGATTCATGCTCTCAAAAGAAAGCAGTTGCTTTTGGTGTTTTTACCCTTGTTTGGAACCTTTCCTCAATCGTTGCTCGTATTTGGGCAGGTAGGTTACACAAATTTCTGTCATTAGAAAATGATCAATGTCTTGTTAACCATTTGAAGCATGATCGATTATTATATGCAGTTTTCATGTTGTTGGTGGCATTCAAATTCTATCAACAATCCATGACAAAAGATGATCAAGTTGTTGATGAAGAAGAACCAATTATACATAGAAATCAAAGTTCTTGGCAAGAACAAAGAAATGGGAGAATTTTTGCATCAACCGAAAGCACGAAGCTGAAGAAAAGATCTTGATTTAGTTGGTTCAACGAAGATGGATAGTGTGAGGAGGCATGCATATCGATAAAGAAAGTGATTGTATAAACAAAAATAAAATTTTAAATGAAAACAGATAGAATGTATTCGAGTATCATAATAATATAGTATGATTACAATCTTTAAACACACAACGTTTCAAGAACATACTGACTATAAACTTGAGTTTAGCTTAATGTTGCAAAATCAATGACACAAAACGGCTGTGTTATAATCTTGATCTATATTTTTAAAAACTTAACGACCTAAAATTTTGAATGTAGACGTCTAAAGACGTGGTTTAAATGTTTAGGTGCAACATTAGGGACATTATTATAAATGTTTAGGCGCAACATTAAAACTTTAACGTCACAGGCTCACAACTCATTATCTTTAGCCAGTCGTCACCACCAAAGGGCTCTACAATCCCAACCATTCGATGCAACCGTAGTTCACATGTTCATTTTTCATTCAAATTCGAAATATAATTAGTTTTCATGAGTGTTTTGTGTCATTATAATGTTGAATAAAGGAGGGAGATTGTTGTTATGCTTGATATATTCTTAATTAGTATAAATCTAAAATACCTAAATGATCGCTAATGCCACATTACTACTATCCTATCTCTATACACACATAAGCATGGATATCAGCACATATATATGGGGATTGGCCCAAAAGTCCAAGGCCTAAAATTAAGTTTAGTTATAGCAAGATCGGGCTGAAAATGGACCCCGTCGACGGTCCACCCATTAATATTATTGAGACCTAATGGGCTATGATGGATTAGTTATTTTATCACACCTCACACAAGAAGTGAACGTTTTGATTGTTTTTCCAAGCCGGTCCAGGATAGTTGTATATCCTTTTTAAACTATTTTGTGGCCAAATTATGGCTGTTCAAATCGCTCGCCGCTTGAGGATCGCTCGTCGCTCGTTCAGAAAATGCTCGAAAAATGCTCGCTCGATCTTCTGCTCGGTTGTATATGAGCCGATCGGCTCGGTTCGGTTTGTAAATGATCCAAGCACGAGCAAAGGTACGCTCGGCTCGGTTCGGCTCGAATAAATTTTTATTTATTTAATAATAAATATACATACAATTTACAGATAAATTCATGACTTTATATATAAGATTCTCTTGGATTTGACTCAGTATATGCAAACAAAATATAACCAGCCCACTTAACACAATAAAAAAATTAACACTAGATTTAATAGTAAAACAATAAGTAATGAGGTGACAGTCTTGACTTCTTTATGTTAATAGTCGTCCATCGCTAATTGTCGCTTGATATCACACCTACGTCACAATGCAACAACTATTGTCTGACGTATGCTTATCACCTCATCAGCCTCAATCTAAGCCTTATCCTTGGTCATTGGGATCTCAATATTAGTGTTATCATCGGACATTTTGACCTTAGTTGTCACCCGACAATGAAAACATCGAAGGAAACATCCCAATTTTATACTCGTCCATATTATTCTTCGCTCGATTCTCGCTCGGCGCTCGCTCGGAAAATTTGCGCTCGAAGAATGCTCGTTCGGTTTTCGGCTCGATTGTAAACGAGTTGCTCCGCTTGGTTCGGTATGTAAACGAGCCAAGCACGAGCAAAGTTCCGTTCGGATCGGCTCGGCTCGTGAACAGCCCTAGGCCAAATGCATGGTTGGTAAGTGGCGGGGGCATTGCATAGTCTGAATGATATTCTTCTGTAGGTGAACGTGCCGTACGGACAAGTGAAAGTGGTTTCTCATGGTCTTCGGGGTCAATTGGGATCTGGAAGTACCCAGAAAAACCATCGAGAAAACAATAATACTGGTGCCCAGCCAATCTCTCCAACATCTGGTCAATAAATGGTAGGGAAAAATGATATTTTCTTGTAGCATCGTTGAGCTTCCGATACTCAATGCAAACCCGCCAACCCGTAACATTTTTTGTGGGAATGAGCTCGTTCTGTGCATTGGTTACGACCGTCATACCATCCTTCTTTGGAACTACTTGGACAGGGCTTGCCCAAGGTGAGTCAGAAATTGGGTAAATCAAGCCGGCGTCAAGCAGCTTAATCACTTCTTCTTTCACGACTTCTTGCATCTTGGGGTTAACTCTTCGTTTCCTTTGCACACAAGGGCGGTAATCGTCTTCCATGAGGATCTTGTGTGTGCAAAGTGAATGGCTAATGCCTTTTATATCCATCAGCTTCCAGGAAATTACTTTCTTGTGCTGCTTCAATACTTCCATCAACTTTTCTTTTTCTTCTGTTGATAAATTTGTTGCAATGAAGACTGGAAGTTTGCAGTTTTCTTTAAGGTAAGCATACTCCAGGTGAGATGGCAATTCTTTGAGTTCCAAGGATGTCGGTTCTTCAATAGAGGGCTTGGCTTTTTCGTCAGGACTTCGTTCTTGAAGTTGAGTCTCCTCAGGTGCATCTTTAAGAGAAACATGCTCGATACGGTAGCTTTCAATGACCATGGGATCATTTTCAACAGTCGAGGAAGCGGACTTCTCAAAATCATCACCTTCCCCCAGAACGTCATAGAGATAGTATGCATCGATATAATTGAAAACGGTGATGGGGGCAGACAAATCGTTTTGATACTTGGACACCGCAAAACTTTCTTCAAGTCGAACCTAACTTTTTGCCATTTATTGTCACTCTAAGTCTTCCTCTCCATGCATCGAGTAGAGCCAATGCGGTATTGAGGAAAGGTCGTCCCAGGATGATAGGACTCTCTTCCCCCGGAATATCCATCACCACGAAATCTGTCGGGAAGATAGTTTCGTTAAGGCCAAGCAAAATATCTTCTGCAACTCCTTGGGGGTACAACACCAATCGATTGGTGAGGCTAAGCTCCATTCTTGTGGGTCTCAGAGTTTGTTGCTGGAACTTTCGGCATATGGAGGCGAGAAGAATGTTGATGTTGATCTGTAAGTCTGCAATGGCATTTGGCATTGAGACTTTCTCCCACGGTGCAAGTGATTGAAAATTTGTCAAGAGGTGTTTTTTCTTAGACGATGGTTGAACACACTTTGTTGATAGGTACAATGACACCTTCTTCAAGAGTATCCTTTTTGGAAAGGATATCTTTCAGATATTTGAAGTGAGCTGGTAGTCTAAGCTGACAATCGGCATAGGGGATGTTGAGTTGCACTTCCATTCTCAAGGAATGGAACGTGTAGAGTCTTTCCTCCATGTTGGGAACAAGAACTTCTTCAATTTTTCCTTTCTCTTCTCTTGTTTCCAATGGTGGATCACGAACTTCTTCCTTTGGTTGGGCTTCCATCTCCTCTTCATCGGCGGCATCTTCCATAGCATAGACATACCTGAGGTAGTTTTTGAACATCTCAAGATTTTCTGTGAACTTCTTCAAGTCAATAAGTGAAGGGTCTGGCTCAGGTATGGATTCCGGCTCAAGTTCTGGTTCAAATTGACTTGGTGGTGGTGAGCAAAATAAGTGAACTAATGGAGATGACATGTAAGGTGATAGGCTAGGGACAAGTGCAGGTAAAGGTGGAGAAAATTGGTAGGGTTGTGGTAAAATGTATGGTGGTGATTCACCAAAATGATACATTCTGTCGAGTGCATCAGGTGATGGTGGGATAGGATCAAATGGTGGTGGTGGAGATCTAGGTGGTGAAGGTAGTGGAGTGCTTAATCGACAACTATCGATGTGGTAAATTTCTTCATTGGGGTTATGAGGAAATGGCGAATGGTTGTAAGGTGGTGGTTCAAGCGGGGGTGAATTGTGGCTGTTGTACTCTGGAAGGTACCAGGACAAGTAGTCTTCACAGTTGTGGTAGAACGAAGGTCCACCACAATATTCACAGAACTGCTGAACATAAAACCCCTCATAATCGAAAAAGTTCTATGTCACGACCCAATCTTCGTCCATACGATCCATCTGAAAAGTTATCAAAACAAACTGGCAAAACAATTAGTAACTAGCAACTTAAAACCTTTCTTTGGAGGTGGGTTAAGGTTTTAATGACTTAAATTACTTTTCTTTTAAAGGAAACAAGTCCCCGATGGATGCACCAAAAACTTGTTCAAAGAGATTTAAGTCAAAACTTTAAGATAAAACACTTTTCAAGTTTTAAATTTATAAAATAAACGATAATTGCTAATCGTTCTAAACCCATACAATAGGCAAGTGTACCTATCGAATGTAGTATGGACTCAAGCAAGTACCGAGTATCAAACCCAAAGACACGACTTCCCCTACTCAGCCTTAAATTGCTTTTTAATAAAAGTAAAGATAGAAATGAGAGAGAGCGAGAATAACCGACGTAGAAATCAATATCCAAAAGGAAGTGTTTCTTGGGGATCCAACTAACTTTGGGATGGATTAATAGTAGTTACTTAATTAACTGGTGTATTCAAGTTGTGCACTTTTGCTTAACTTTGAGTTGCTAAATGATGCACTCTCTAGAGGTGGCTGTTATCGCATAACTAGTTTATGTTCTTGTTTAAAGTGAGGGTCTCCCTAACCGGTAAGCTCACCTCTCAACAATGAGGGACGGACTACTCAAGACTGTGCATGCCCAACCCCGAAGAATCCACCTCCCAATGTTGCAATAAAGACATCTAACTACTTTAATCTATTATGAATAACTTGTCGGCGGCCGGAGCAAGGCCGAACAAGCTACCACTTGATATCATAAAGGAGTCATGACTAACCAGAACACGTGCATCCCTTACTTGAATTAATTATCTTTTCAAAAGTGATTGGCATATTACTAACTGTGCGGCAGTATAGTAATGGAAGAAGATAAAGGCCGTCCGCTTCCAACACGGGTTCACCAATTCTTGGTTTGCGCCAAAGCTAACACATAGACCATGAAGCTAAGTCGCATAGCCAAGTCTTGGCTTATCACTAGGACCAAGTATAAAGACCGTACCGACCCTAAGTGAGATTTTAATAGCCGAGGATCAAGCCACAAAGTGTGATTCTTTCCAAACACAAATTGGCCAATCTCTACACGTGGAGTTAAGGTTAGCTTACAAGTGCATGGGTTGTTACACACCATGGGTTCACTCATAAGTCCCTCCACTTTCTATCAAAACACCCACACGACCAAATACTAAGTGTTAGTTTTAATTAATTCATCAAACAGAGTTTAAGGTAGAAAGAATTGAACAAGAACATAAAACACCACTCAAGAAATAAAAACTATATAATCCATTACCAAAGAAGTCTTCACCCTAACAACACTCAAGAATCCTAGCCAAAGGTTGGCATTACAACATGCACTCTAAGTTAGTTGTTCAATGAACACATAGTAGTGGTTTTTTGGGATGATTTATAGTGATGTCTCTCAAGCTCTCACTCAAGTAGTGTTTATGGAGTGATCCCAGCCTCCAAAGGTCACTTACAAGACCCTAAAATGGCAGAGATGTGAGAGAGACTCGGGTGGAATGAGATGGATGAAGGGATGCCCAAAATGTGGAGTGGGGGCCTCTATTTATAGGCAAATCAGCCTAAGCACGCCCATGCTGGACATTAGGTATTGTTATAGAGTCCTTTCTGCAGAAGCTGTCTGTCCTTGGGGGCTGCACAGCCGTGCTCAGTATAGTGGCACGCTCGTGCTTGCTACTTCGTGTAACCGTCTTGTAAGTTTGGTCGGTTGGGAGCCTTGGGGAGAACACCTTTAAAGGCACGGTCGTGCACATGTTTGGCACGCCCTTGTAAGCCTGTAAATTGACTTTTTGCCTTCCATTGACCTGGAAATGTTGACTTGTTGACCCGGGACAGTTGCACAGCCATGCACGGCAGTAAGCACGGCCGTGCTGCATCTGGCAGAGCTTCAAAATCTTCAATTCCTCGTCCGTTAGTGCCGTTTTTCATTCCTGAACTTCAAAACTTGCATGTGGGATACAAGGTTGTTAAACCATGTACCATTGTCCCCCAGAAGCTTGTTCTCCACTCAAAATGTGTCTTTATTATTGCTTTTCGCTTTTTTTGCTTCCAAGAACCTGCATTTATCTTATAGGAACATTTTAGCTATATTTTGTAAAGATAAAAGCATAATAAATGCGCAAAAAAGGAGGATAATTACATATGTAAAACATATTAAATATTCGGCACATCAGTGGTTGGCTGGGGTGAAGGCGACGGGTATGGTGGTGGGTTTTGGTGGTGGTTCATGGATGTGGAGGTCAGGGTGGTGGCCATGGCTGCAAAGCGTCCCTATCGATGATGATGATGATGATGATGATGATGAACTACCGAAACTATTACAGATCTGATATGGTGGTGGTTTTCAGGTGGTGGTTCATAGCTGTGGAGGTGATGGTGAGCGGCAGAGGCAGTGGTGGTGAAGGAAGGCGGTGATGATGTTGTTTGTGCTCGAGATGTTTGATGGCCTGGTAAGATTTCACAGTACAAAAGTTATTATTATTATTATTATTATTATTATTATTATTATTATGATGATGATGATGATGATGATGATGATGATGATGCTGATGGTAAGGTGAATGTAATTGTTTGAGTTCATCCACCACAAATGTTCACAGATGTTTGAGCTTTGAAG
Source organism: Ambrosia artemisiifolia (assembly GCA_032199755.1). Lineage (NCBI taxonomy): Eukaryota > Viridiplantae > Streptophyta > Magnoliopsida > Asterales > Asteraceae > Ambrosia > Ambrosia artemisiifolia. The sequence goes on from CM063513.1 coordinate 20,871,389, forward strand.
CTCTTTTGAAGTCTTGAAGATAACAAGACCAGTTACACTGGTGTAATTTAGAGATTATTATTATTATTATTATTATTATTATTATTATTATTATTATTATTATTATTATTATTATTATACGATGTATTATTAGGAACTTAACTTAAACAGTATATCGTAGCAATTTAGAGATTAAATAGTGTATCGGGGGTGTTGATGAACAATGCTATCCATGCTTCGTTGCTTACTGCTCTCCACGTGTCTGCCACAGGAGTCCTTTTCATGCTCACACGCATCCCCATTTCAGATAAGAGCTTCTGCAAACCCACCGCTTCATTGTTTCTGTTCTTCCTCTCCATCCCAACTCCGAGGTGACAGAGCTTCAAGCTAGAACAACGATACTGGTGACAACTGTTTGCAAATCCAAGCCACAATGGTGTTAGGGATTATGTTAAATCCGAGCGGCGATGGTCCTTCAAACGATGGAAACAAGTGTTGATGGTGATGTGAGAGTGTTAGACAACAACGATTATATGTTTTAGCGGTTAAATTAGCGATGGATCTTGATGGAGGTTGGTTTGGCAGCAGAAAGAGAAGATGTCGCCCTCATGGCTCCGGCGGCGATGAAGATTAGGTTCTTCGAAGAAGGTGTATTGTGGTTTCGAGGTATCTGTAATCTTCTACGACTTCAAATTTTGTTTTGTTTTCCTTAATGATTCAAGATATGTGTTGTCCTCATTGATTATCAAGCACCAGTTATTGTTTCTTTTGTTTTTTAACAGTTATTCCGGTGATGCATTTGCAATGTCATCGCATAATTCATCAACTCCCTGGTGATATCAATAGAAAGAGATGGACGATAGGTAATGCAACAATTCAGGTTTATGTTTTTGTACCTTTACCACATCCTTTTGTATTAGTCACTGGGTCGAAATTCTAATAATGACAATTGTTTTACAAGTTTTAAGATAGCTTTCTTCTTCTTGTTTTTTTTTAATCTTTTACTGCAGTATATTAGATTGCTACTGCATTATTTTGTTGAGGTTGGCTCTAAATGGTTCCTTACATATATTAATCAGGTTACCTGTGAGGTTAAGGATGGGTTAAAATTCCATAGCTAATTTTTTTTTAGAAAAAGGTAAGTAAATATTATTTATCGGACTTTAATAATATACTATCTATTGAGGTATACATTTAACATTTTGTTCTGTCACTAAGTATGGTTATGTTGTGGGGTATTGAAAGATAAAATAAAGTATTGCCATACATGGTGGTTGTTTTTTTTTTTTTTTGTGGAACTTGGTGTTACATTACTAACTCACATTGTTTGTTAATCTCATAGTTAGGTTTGCCTATATATATATATATATATATACATACACACATGTATATATATTATAATTTTTTTTTGTTTTCACCCACAGGATCGCACGATTGGTCTTTCATTTTATAAGGAATAGCACACACAAAGGTAAGGCGCTTGATAAATGCTAATATTAAAAGTTGTTTACTTCAAAAAGTTAGATTGCTTAACATCTTATAAAATTTTCTTATGAATGTGCTCCACATGGTTCCCCTATGTTATCTTTCAAATTCGATCCAACGAGGTATATTATTATGTATAGATAATTAAATAGTTGTATATCATTTTATTAGCTTGCTGAAGTAGTTTTGCTAATCTTTTGTGCCGGACCCATTTTGTGTTTTTAAACTTATTATATGTGATTTCAAATAACTAGTTGTAATAAAGCGGGTTGTACGAGATAGTATTTAGATGTGTCTTTTTTGTTTAAGTGTTAACAAGGTATTTAGTTATTAGTTGTTTACGTGTTTGGCTGATTTGTTACGTGCCCACCATGCCTATTCCCATGCATGTGATATGTGCCCACTACCCACGATCTTATTTTAGGTAATAGAGTTAGTGGGGTTTAACCCATTAAGTCCATGTTCTATTTTTAGTGTGTAAGTCTCTATATAAAGGCAACCATGTTTATTGTTTTGGATATGGATGAAATGAATTAAAAGATAGTTATCTCAAGTCTTGTTCTCCTACTATTTTCTGTGAGTTTGATCCACTCTACGGATTATTTATCCAAGCGATACACATCATGATTGTGGTTATTTATTGAATTCTTTTACTGGGAAACAGTGGAGTAGCTCACTATGATGGAGATTGTTCTCTATGTTTATCTCCTTTCCTTAAAGAAGGTGCATCGGATAATGCTCAATTTGTCTTTGTATATCTTTTTCAAGTGATTGTTTGTTAATAACGGTTGTTTGTGGCTGGCGTTGCTATTTGTTCATAATATGATGACTTAATTGTCCAAGATTGTATGCAACACGTATGCAATTTGTGTTGTTACTCTTTTAGTTAATGAAGAAGATGATGTTTTAAATTGTAATTGGATCAGCTCAAGTCCTTACTGTCTGTTGTTTGGCTTTCGGGGAGTAGGGATTGCTGGAGCTGGATTAGTGCGGCTTCGGTTGGTTTTTACAGTTGGGGAGGTTAAACTCCTGTTACAGGGAAGAGGTGAGTCGAGCCAAAATTTTGTCATGAAATGGTGTAGATGGATTCCATTGAAATGCAACATTTTTATGTGTCGTGCGGAGATGGAGAAAATCCCAACTTTGAAGGCGCTTAAAAATAGGAACATTCAAGTCGAGGAGGTGATGTGTCCCATGTGCGATTCATATGAAGAACAACCACTCATCTTTTCACTTCGTGTGTGTTTGCCTTGGTCCTTTGGGATCATGTGAGTGGGGTGGTGTAAGGTGCAATAATTCATGTTTTCAATCAAAGACCTATTGGAGTTCCACTTGCATTCGGGTCTAAAAGTTATCGAGCAAGAGATCCTCCATGGCATCATTATCATTGGTTGTTGGGGCTTATAGAGAGCACATAATCGATTGAAGTTTGAAAGCAAGACGACCCGTATGGAAGATATAATCGGGGAAGTTAAACGTTGGGTTTTTTTTGGGCTAAGCATAGGTGTAAGCTCAAGACCTTATCTTAGGTCAATTGTGTAAATTGATTTGTTTGTAGTGTTGTCTTGTTGGCCACCCCATTCGTGGGTTGGTTTTTTTATAATGTTCACCTTAAAAATAACAATTTAACCAATACATCATTCTTAAACCCAACCAAACCCACTCTACCTCGCACATTTTTTAGAACGTCACCAACTTAACAAAAATAAAGACTATTTGTATAATTATTAACATATACATTTATGTACTTTATTATAATATCTTTTTAACGTCTAACAAAGTCTTGCCATTTAGCTACATTCATAGGCAAAATTCATACACTCGTGCGATCGCAAACAAACAACAAAGCTGATGACTTGACCTATCATCAATTCTAAGGGGAAATCCAGTGCTCCAAAGCCCACTATAAAAAAATCTTTAGCCCGCGTATGAAACGCCGTGTAGGGAGGGATTCGAACTTAGAAAGAAAAAGGGTTTCAAGTTAAAGAGTTTCCATTAATCTACACACCTGACAAAAAAACATCTTAAAAGATAAATTAAACACGTGTCAAGGATGTATCTATAGTAACAATTTAAAATACCAGCCACATAAATTTCACACGATGATTAATGTCCCTGTATTATTGTCATTATTTAAATATTTTTTAAAAAATAGTTAAAAAAGATTTTTTTTTTAATTTTATAGGAAAGAAGTAGGAATGTCTAGGTACCTGAGAAGATGCCAAGTATACATTTACGGGCCTAGAATTTGTATTCTAGGTGGCGATAGGGGGTTTAACCGAATTTTTAAACAGAGCGATCGGGATTTTTGCCTACAAACTACAGTATCAATTTTATTTTAAGGGAGGCGCCCGCCCACCTCAACTATAGTGTGGGTATGCCACCGCAAGTACATAGTAAATTATTAAATCATTACTATCTAGAAGGAGTCATCCACGCCCGCCTAAGATCCGCAGCCAAACGCCGCTGCCTTGACACCATGCGCCGCCACATGCCGCCTCGGTTCCAAGGGCCACGACTGCTGCCCCGTTCCGGATCAGATTTTGGTTTGTGTATTCGGGTTAGTCTCTGAAGTGTTAGAGAATTTGTGATACAGTTTAGTAGCGGAACCGTTCGTTACATCCGTTGTACGATGTTTTGGTTTTTCTTTAAAGGTATACATCTAAACCTACCAATCTACCTTGGTTGTATTTATTTAATTATCTGATTGAACTATAACTAGATCACTGGTTTGGGATTTTATTCGTCTTGTGAATTTTGTTAGGCTTCCGCACTTTGATAAATTAATAATTGTCATTTAAATTATGTATTTTTTTATAAAATAAGGTTTTACAAAATAAAATTAAAACGAAAACCTACCAATCTACCTTGGTTGTATTTCTTTAATTATCTGATTGAACTATAACTAGATCACTGGTTTGGGATTTTATTCGTCTTGTGAATTTTGTTAGGCTTCCGCACTTTGATAAATTAATAATTGTTATTTAAATTATGTACTTTTTTATAAAATAAGATTTTATAAAATAAAATTAAAACGGATTACCAAAATTCACAACACTAGTCTTATGTAATACACAAGTTTCTAACCTACTATATATATATACTAGGTTAGAGTCCCGTGGGGACCCACGGTTCAACCGAAAGTAAAATGAAAAAAAGTAGGAAAATAAGAATTATATCATGCAAGTTGTTTTGGTTACTAAATGTTTGATAATGCAATATGTATGAATTTTAATGTTAAATGCAAAATGTCATCTAACAGTTTAATGTAACGTAATGATGGATATATCGACTAAGTAGAGTTTAATTTGACAAAAAAAATATATAAACAAAGAATTGAATAAAATGAATACTTTTGTATTTATTCAAAGGATTTATTATCAACATGAACATTCAAAGTGACTAAATAGTTTTCATAACATTGAAAATAATAATAAAAAAATCCATTATTCGAACTTTTAAAACAACATTAATAAACCTAAAATAAAAAACAGACAAATCAAAATCTTATAAAGTTATTCATAAAGCTTCAAATATTTCTTTATACACAACGTTTGATGTTTTGTTCGTAAGGATGCCATCTTGATCTAGTATTAGTATCTTCAGTCCATCTCGACTTTTGACCCTTGATAGCGCAACATACAACGGCCCATGTGATGGATATATCAACTATGTAAAGTTTGATCTGACAAAAATTATAAACAAAGACTGGAATCAATTGTAGTATGTAAGTTGTTTTGCTTACTAAATGTTTGGTGGTTCAATTGGTATGGATTTCGTAGTTAAATGCTAAATATCATATAAGGCTTTTAATGTAACGTAATTAGTGATATATCAGCTAAGTAAAGTTTGATTTGACAAAACTTATAAACAAAGACTGAAATCAAATAAATAATACCGAATTTATTCTAATGGAAGCCAAATAAACATGAACATTCAATGTGACTAAATATAGTTTTCCAGAACATACAACATAATAATAAAAACAAATTTCACCGTTAAAACTTTTGAAGCAACATTAAAAACCTTACATAAAAAACAGATAATTTAAAATCTTATAAGGTTATTCATAAAGCTCCAAATATCTATTTATACACAACATTAGTTGTTTTGTTCCTAAGGCTTTCATCTTCATCTAATATTAACATCTTCAGTCCGTCTCGACTCCACCACTGTTTTCCATATTTTTGTTCTACATAAAATATAGTTGTTGTAAAGATATGGATAAAGTGATAAGTAAATCAAGAAAAAAATCGTTAACCCATTTACTTGAATGGGTCGCTTAAATTTTACATGTTATCTCTCCAATGGTTCAAACTGATTACATAGCTAAAAAACAACTAATAAGAAAATGGGTCCAATATCACATGCTGTAATATAAATTTCCTATATTTTATTAAAAAATAGACACCAAAAGGATCAACCCTCGACCCATTTCAACATGTAGCCAAAAGGACCTATTGTATACACACTTTAGGCAACTTTTGACATGTTACAAAACGCCGCCAATAAAATGTCACTATTTAAACTGTGTAAATATAGTACTTAACAATTAAAAACAGATAAGGTTTTTCTGTTAGGGTCAATGATTGGTTAGATTGTATTATGGTAATAATGTTATTTTTTTTATTTATATAAAGATTGTATAAAGAAAATGTATTAAATTTATTAAATATATTTAAATGAAAATAGTAACATTATTATTATTAATTATCTATTTAAATATCTTATATATTGTAGGAAACTGTTAATCAATAGTAAATTATATTTATTATTAATTTAAATATCAGTGTTTATCTTTGTAAATGGTTTACAAAACTTCCATTAAAATGTTTATACTTTTTTAATTTATTGACATTTGATTGATTGATTTCGTTATCATTTATGGCCAATTGAATGAGGGTCAATGCTAATAAATATATTAACATATTAAAATTACCATTATGCTTAATTAGTGCATTATTGAATTCGTAAGCATTTATGGACAATTGAATGATGGTCTATTTATTGTAAACATAATATGATAATATTAATTTTAAAATGAAAACCATTTATGGTTATGATTGGTTTATAGTTCATATTGTTACTTATAATAAACTGCAATAGTATATATTATAATATAATAAGGTATTAACATATAAATAAAAACACATAAAATGATATGTCATTACCAATATACACCAATCCACAAATAACATTAAAAACATGTTTAGAATAATTAGGCCATGGGGTGTACCTTCATAACAAGGGTGTTAACAGTGACGTGGAATTTTAACTTTCATTGTACATCACTCCCTTCCCATGTTAAGGGGCATTAACGTGACACTAAGTTAACATGTTAACATGAATCAAAAGAGAGAAAGTTAAGGGGATGAGCTAGAGTTAAAAATTTTAATAAACAACATTAAACTCGGTCAATTATTATTAATGTCAATAAATAATATTAAACTTCTTAATAAATAACATTTAAACTTAATAAATCTTATTAATTGCAATCAAGACTAATCATAATTCGTAAACATGGTAAGATTATAAATCTTATTTATTGCAATAAGAATAATCATAATCTTATTAAGATTATAGATCTTAATAAATAACCTCAAAATCGTAATCAATAATTCAAATAAGTTACATTAAAAACATAAAAGATCGTAATTTAAATTTTAAAATCAATAACTTCTTGTGGTGCAACCTTAGTAACAAATAGCATGTGCTGGATTGAACACTACAGTAAATCTTTACAAAAGCATTATGTATAGTAAATTTAGAATGTCTACCTAATTATAAAATAAGAATATTGTAAACATAATGTTTAATAACTGAATAACAAACCTAGCGACTTGAGCAGAAATTTCTACACACACTGGCACAGACCACGCGTACCCATCTGTAAATTTAATCTTGATCTTCATTGATTCATTTAAGTTTGCCAATTCATATTTTATTTTAAAACTTCGGCGCCAACCATTTAATAGTTATCACAGTCAATTTCATTCAAGATTTTCCTATTCAAACTCCACCAAAATCTCCTCATTCAAACATACCAATCAGACCATTAATCACCTTCCAAACTTATTATGCACAAAATAAGGAAGACATTTAATCCATTAACTAAGATCCGATTTTTGAAGGATCAATCCAGATCCGAATGTCTACCTAATTATAAAATAAGAATATTGTAAACATAATGTTTAATAATTGAATAACAAACCTAGCGACTTGAGCAGAAATTTCTACACGCACTAGCACAGACCACGCGTACCCATCCGTAAATTTAATCTTGATCTTCATTGATTCATTTAAGTTTGCCAATTCAACAATCGTATTTTTAATTATCTGCATAGTGACAGGAATTAAATAAGAAGAAAATAAAAATAATGAGAGTTATTATGGTAAACCATAAATTTGATCAATTATACGAAATCAATTTAATCAATTATAATTTAATCAATATTATCATTCGTATAATTTAATCAATTATACGAAATCAGAGATTAAAAATCTCGTATTAATTTAATCAATTCGTATAATTTAATCAATTTCGTATTAATAGTAATATTAATTAATGAGATTAAAAAATCGTAATAAAGAACATTAAATTTGGTCAATTATGGTAATCTTAAATTTCGGGAATGATTGATAATAAATCAATCATTCATATTTTAAAACTTCGGTGCCAACCATTTAATAATTATCACAATCAATTTCATTAAAGACCTTCCTATTCAAACTCCACCAAAATCTCCTCATTCAAGCATACCAATCAGACCATTAATCACCTTCCAAACTTATTATGCATAAAATAAGGAAGGCATTTAATCCATTAACTAAGTTCCGATTTTTGAAGGATCAATCCAGATCCAAATGTCTACCTAATTATAAAATAAGAATATTGTAAACATAATGTTTAATAATTGAAGAACAAACCTAGCGACTTGAGCATAAATTTCTACAGGCACTGGCACAGACCACGAGTACCCATCCGTAAATTTAATCTTGATCTTCATTGATTCATTTAAGTTTGCCAATTCAACAATCGTATTTGAAATTATCTGCATAGTAATAGGAATTAAATAAGAAGAAAATAAAAATAATGAGTTATTATGGTAAACCATAATTTTGATCAATTATACGAAATCAATTATAATTTAATCAATATTATCATTCGTATAATTTAATCAATTATACGAAATCAGAGATTAAAATCTCGTATTAATTTAATCAATTCGTATAATTTAATCAATTTCGTATTAATAGTAATATTAATTAATGAGATTAAAAAATCGTAATAAACAACATTAAATTTGGTCAAAAATGTTAATGCTAAATTTTGGGAATGATTGATAATAAATCAATCAGTCATATTTTAAAACTTCGGCGCCAACCATTTAATAATTATCACAATCAATTTCATTCAAGACCTTCCTATTCAAACTCCACCAAGATCTCCTCATTCAAACATACCAATCAGACCATTAATCACCTTCCAAACTTATTATGCATAAAATAAGGAAGGCATTTAATCCATTAACTAAGATCCGATTTTTGAAGGATCAATCCAGATCCGAATGTCTACCTAATTATAAAATAAGAATATTGTAAACATAATGTTTAATAATTGAATAACAAACCTAGCGACTTGAGCAGAAATTTCTAGACGCACTGGCACAGACCACGCGTACCCATCCGTAAATTTAATCTTGATCTTCATTGATTCATTTAAGTTTGCCAATTCAACAATCGTATTTGGAATTTTCTGCGTAGTAATAGGAATTAAGTAAGAAGAAAATAAGAATAATGAGAGTTATTATGGTTAACCATAAATTTGATCAATTATACGAAATCGATTTAATCAATTATACGAAATCAGAGATTAAAAATCTCGTATTAATTTAATCAATTCGTATAATTTAATCAATTTAGTCAATTTTGTATTAATAGTAATATTAATTAATGAGATTAAAAAATCGTAATAAATAACATTAAATTTGGTCAATTATGGAAATCCTAAATTTCGAGAATGATTCATAATAAATCAATCATTCATATTTTAAAACTTCGGCGCCAACCATTTAATAATTATCACAATCAATTTCATTTAAGACCTTCCTATTCAAACTCCACCAAAATCTCCTTATTCAAACATACCAATTAGACCATTAATCACCTTCCAAACTTATTATGCACAAAATAAGGAAGGCATTTAATCCATTAACTAAGATCCGATTTTTGAAGGATCAATCCAGATCCGAATGTCTACCTAATTATAAAATAAGAATATTGTAAACATAATGTTTAATAATTGAATAACAAACCTAGCGACTTGAGCAGAAATTTCTACACGCACTGGCGCAGACCACGCGTACCCATCCGTAAATTTAATCTTGATCTTCATTGATTCATTTAAGTTTGCATATTCAACAATCGTATTAGGAATTATCTGCATAGTAATAAGAATTAAATAAGAAGAAAATAAAAATAATGAAAGTTATTATGGTAAACCATAAATTTGATCAATTATACGAAATCAATTTAATCAATTATAATTTAATCAATATTATCATGCGTATAATTTAATCAATTATACGAATCAGATATTAAAAATCTCGTATTAATTTAATCAATTCGTATAATTTAATCAATTTAATCTATTTCGTATTAATAGTAATATTAATTAATGAGATTAAAAATCGTAATAAATAACATTAAATTTGGTCAATTATGGTAATCTTAAATTTCGGGAATGATTGATAATAAATCAACCATTCATATTTTAAAACTTCGGCGCCAACCATTTAATAATTATCACATTCAATTTTATTGAAGACCTTCCTATTCAAACTCCAACAAAATCTCCTCATTCAAACATACCAATCGGACCATTAATCACCTTCCAAACTTATTATGCACAATATAAGGAAGGTATTTAATCCATTAACTAAGATCCGATTTTTGAAGGATCAATCCACATCCGAAAATCATGACCCATCCGCCATCCATTTGCAATTATGAATCAAACAACCAAAAAACAATACACCAACTTATGAAGGACCAATTTACTTGTAATCTCTATGAACTTATATGCTTACTCGGCCCCAACATAAACACCAAGAACATCAAACTCAGCCGAACAACATACGGTTCCTTATGTTGATTAACCACGAATGAATAAAAAATGACTAGTCATGGACTTTGATCCTTTGCCAATGTGACTAAATGATCTCCAAATCAAACATAATATAATACTCGGCATCAGTAATAATAATCAACAAATAGAAACCGTAAACACTTGTAACTCTTTCCAAACAACCAAGAATATGTCGAAAACATGAGCATACCTTGGAGTTTGACATGATACCACGAAGGCCTATAGTCTTCAGTCGAGGATCAAAGAAACATGCTGAATTATCTTCGTTGAGCACTTGTTCCACATCCAAATCCATTCAAACTTTGTCAGCTCCAAGAATTAAAAGCATGGAGCATTTTAAAACCTTCGACTAACATTCATCTTTAAACAAACACACTAACACCATAAAATAAAAGTTAATAAATCAGAAAAGCTGATATGGATCCAGTTTATAAATCGAATACATATATAGGGATACGATTTAGCCAGAATACATATACGGATCTATTTATAACGGAAGATTGAATCCATATTTTAGATGCAGTTTATAAATCAGAGAAGATGATAGAGACCTCGAAGCAAGAATGCAAAAGAAGATTGAGGAATGTTGGTTGGAAGAATTGTTAGGGAAGATTGGAGAGTCATGGAAGAATGGTGAAAATAAAAAAAATACAAAAGCTTATTTATAGGAAAGAAGTTGGAGCTCCATATTCAATATGGATACCTCAAACCCTCTCTAAGGCCTTGATTCAACCCAAGTGACCTCAATTATTATATATATATATATATATATATATATATATATATATATAGGGTGCGGTTTAAATAGGAACCACTCATTGTTTAAGAACCATGAGAACCACTTTCTAACCATTGATTTAAAGTGGCAAGATTGTAATTAATTACAACTTCATTTAATTAATTAAATTAGATTAAGGGTAATTTTGTACTTTTCACCACCCACCAAAATAGGAAGTTAATTAATTAATTAATTAGATTAGCATCTTTAATTAATTATATATATTTAGTTTTTAAATTCTTTTTTACAAACGTTTTTTTAAATTTTGTTTTTAATTAAATTCTTTTGTACACACATGTATTTAAAGTACAACAGTTTTTTTTTCATTCATCATCATCGACACATATATACAATGGTGTACATCCGTTTCTTTTTTGTTTTTTTTCATTTATCATCATCGTTGACACAGATATACATTGGTGTATATCAGTTTCTTTTTTTTCTTGCATTCATCATCATCAACACAGATATACATTGGTGTATATCCGTTTTATCTAGCTTACATGACTATAATTGGACACACATATACATTGGTATATATCAGTTACTTTTTTTTCTTTCATTCATTCATCATCATCAACACAGATATACATTGGTGTATATCCGTTTTTTTTCAACTTACATGACTATAATTTGGACACACATATATATTGGTGTATATCTGTTTTTTTCCAGCTTACATGACGATTTTGCATACTATACACTGGTGTATAGGCATTTGGCATGTTCATCGTCTTTAAGGTTCGGTCTCTTATCCTCTTTATGTAATATACACCAATGTATACCATACATTGGTGTATAGGCATTTGGCTTGTTTATCCTCACAGCGGTTATGACTCTTATCATCTTTATTTAATATACACCAACGTATAATATACACTAGTGTATATGCATTTGAAAATAATAAAAGCGTCTCCTTCATTTTGACGTGATAATCCTAATTAGGGTTTGGTCGCTTAACTTTTTACAGTTTCAAATTTAGAAAAAAAATGGTGAAATACAAAACTACAAAGAAATCATATTATGTTACAGTTTCAATTGAAAAAAAACATATCCGTTTAAGTCTTTTCAATTAAAATCAAACAAAATAAATATTAGGAAGAATGAATTTACAAAATTGAATAGTATGAACAGACGCCACTGCAAGTTCATATCGAAACGCCTCCGCCATTTGATCGACTTCCGCCATTTGATCGTCTTACTCCCTAAATCACCCGAATACGTGACCCCTCTTATCGGACGACATTGCCACTGCCGGAGCCAGTCGCCCGCTACCAATCATCTTTGACATATTTTATTGATTCATGGCTTGGTTTATGATAAAGAGGGATCAATTCAAGTTCTTGGACATTTGTTTATGAGAAAGAAAGAGAGATGAAGGTATGAGATATGGAAAAGACGATGAGGGAGAAGAGATGAATCTTTAAATGGAGAAATGAATTAGGGTTTTGATTAGCAGAGAGTATTTGATTAAAATAATTAAAAGATTTGACTGTTATTTTACAGTTATACCCTTATGATTAAGATTGAAGATGGATGGTAAGAATTAGTTCTCATGGTTCTTAACTAGGGTGGTGGTTCTTATTTGATCCCAATCCTACATATATGCCAAAATAAGTATGAAAAAAAATAAATGGTCCCTAGCTACATGGATAGTCATGAGGATATGTGGTATCAAGTCCACGAGAAATGACAACTAAATCGTCATTTGTCTTTCAGTGCTAAAACATTCATTTTTGAATTACAAGTGGATGTTTTTTTAATATATATAAAGTATTTGTGAGCGAAGAAAATTAGTGTTTTCATATGTATAAATGTAAATTGCCTCTTAAAAAACTATAAGAAGTCATTACAAGTGGATGTTTTTTTTAATATATATAAAGTATTTGTGAGTGAAGAAAATTAGTGTTTTTATACGTTTATGTGTTTTGTATACCCGATATGCCTTTTTTAGATATTGTTTGGGGTTAACATCATACAACTCGTTATAAGTAGATGAAGCATCATGAATAGTATTACATACTGGTAAAGAAAGAATAGAGAAAATCTAGAGACACTAGGGACTAGGATTCGCAACCTAAAGAAAATAATTAACATAAACAAAACATGAAAAATACATAATAGAATGTCTGAATACGAGCAAAACTGGGGAAAAAAAATGCTAACCTACAAGAAATAGGCCGTAATCCCGACCCACGTATTCAACGTTGCAATTAGAGTCATCCTCTAACCAAACTTTGAGTTTAGACTAGAGGGACTGGGGCGGTGAAGGTTTCCCGGGCGGGAACACCGGCCCTTAGGGGCGGGAAAGGAGGGGCGGGGAGGGTGGGCGGTAGGGACTTGCCGGGCGGGGAGGAGGGGTGATGTGTCTTCTTTTGATTGGTTGATGGTGGGTTGAAATATTTGACCGTTGGAATTTAAAAAAAAAATAATAATAATAATACCGTTGGTAACAGTAATAATATAGAAAAAAAAATATTTTTTAAATCTTTATGTATATATTCAAACCCACACTCTTCTACTCAAACCCACACTCTCCTTTTTTTATAAAATCCTCTTCAAACACTCTTTTTTTTTAAAAAATACTTGCAAGATGTCGGACCAAACTTCCAGTTCGTCTGAGTCGTTTGCTGAACTCGCTTTGGGCTCCTCATCCGATGACGGCGCGGAATTGATAATGGCTACCGTTCAGACACTCGTTAAAGTTGTAGCGGATGATGATGAAGCGACCTCGGAACCCAAGTGTAGAAAGTATATAGTTTGTGAACGACAAGCCGCAAATGATTTATTGGTACGTGATTACTTCTCGCCCGAACCAAGATACGATGAAAAAACTTTTAGGCGGCGTTTTCGTATGAGTCGTAATTTATTTATAAGAATATCAAACGATTTAGAAAATAATTACGAATATTTCCAACAAAGGCCCGATGCGCGTGGTGAGTTGGGATTTACCACGTTTCAAAAGGTCACAGTCGCGCTTAGACACTTGGGTTACGGGCAAGGTTCCGACATAATGGACGACTATCTAAAGATGTCGGCCCGAACGGCTAGGGAAATTCTCCACTTTTTTTGTTCGTACGTCATTGAACTATATTTAAAAAAAAAATATTTGATAAAACCTACGTTTAGTGACGTACAACAACTTTTGGAATTCCACGACGAAAAACATGGTTTTCCTGGTGCTCGGGAGTTTAGATTGTATGAAATGGGAGTGGGAACTTTGTCCAACTGCATGGCAAGGTCAACACTCAAGTGGATATCATAAAAAGCCTTGTATGATGCTTGAAGCGGTTGCATCACAAGATCTTTGGTTTTGGCATGCGTTTTTTGGTGTGCCCGGTTCGAACAACGATATAACTATTCTTAATCAATCCCCAATTTTCAACGATCTTGTAAATGATGTTAGACCGAAAGGAACTTTTTTTATAAACGAGGTAGAATACAAGTACGGGTATCTTCTAACAGATGGAATTTACCCTGATTGGGCCGTTTTCGTAAAATCGTTTACACGGAGGACTACGTTAGACGATAAGAGAACAAAGTTTAACAAAGCTCAAATGGCTGCACGGAAAGACATTGAGCGAGATTTTGGTGTTTTACAAAAAAGATGGCGCATTTTGTCTATGCCATGTCGAATGATGGAAAAATCGCAAATAAAAAATGTGATGTATGCATGTCTTATTTTACATAACATGATTTTGGAAGACGAAGGGCGTGCAATATGCGAGTATTTTGGTGACGAACCACCATCAAGTCAAGGAAACATTACTGATACAGAAAGATCGTTAAACAATAAGGAAATCAAAAATACTTAAACACATCACAACCTTCGAGCGGATTTGGTTGAGCATATTTGGAGTGTACCAAGACAATACCCATCCGACAGTGATGATTAAAAACATGTTTGATGTATTTGTTTAGTTTATGTATTTTTTTTAGTTGATGTATTTTTTTATTTCATGTTTTTATATTTTTTATTTTGTAGTTTATTATTAATTATTAATGTTTTTTAATTATGTTTTTATTAAATTTATGTTTTTTTATTACTTTAATTAAGAAAAAGAAAAAAAATACTTTCCACATGTCACTTCCCCTCACTCATGTAATTTGTCCTACTATTATTTATATCAACAAATAGATTGGATTTGCTTAGGTGTTAAAATTAGGGTTCTATTTTGGGGGTGTGACATCATATTCTGAGATATGTGACAACTTTTTTATTGGTATGTGATATGGGTCAGGTGTATCATTTCCAATTACGAGGTGTATGATTCCTAAATACCGAAAAATAAAGCCTACTTTCAAAATCAAACGAATATGTCAAAATTCAATTAGTTCAGAACTAACGATATATAAACCTTAATTTGAATGAAATAATTAGACGTGAAACATGCTTGTGCCCAAGTACTATGAACCATAAAAGAGTTGGGTCATGACATATTGACAAGTCTTAGGTGAGTGGGTGTCAGAATATAAAAAAAAAAAACAAAAAAAAGCCACATGCAACCATTTAGAATTTAAACTCAAATACTTCTAACCCAGTTGCTTGATGGCCTAAAGTTTTCTATGGAAGGCTTAGGTTCAATTCCCACTAGCTACATTTGGAGGACATTGGTGGAGGGGAAATGAAGGATGACCCGGCCATTGGCTTGGGTTCGAGTCCTGATCCCAACCGGTTTTACCGATTATTTCACTGTCGTACCTTCGGGCGAGTGAGTGGTCGGGTTTTCCCAGAAATTGGTGGCAATTGGTGGCCCGGGTATTCTCGAGTACCTGATTTGCCAAAAGGGTGCCTGAAAGTGATTGGAAATTGATTCATTGGCCGTTAAAAAAAACATAACTGGCAAGTGGCAACCAAAAGATTAATTAATTTAATAATACTTTATAATTTAGAGATGGATTGAAGGTGGGCAAACTCAACTTAAAGGCATATTTGCTTAGGCTGTCCGGTACACAGACGAAACCACACCCCGTCTCCAGTCAAATTTTTTTTTGAATGGACGTTAGGCAACGGGCAAAAACCAAAGACTCTTTTTTACTTTTTTTTTAAATTCAAACCTTTTTACCCTCATTTTTATACCAAACCCACTATCTTCTTCTACTTTATCTCTCATATTTTTTATAAACCATCCAATTTTTATAAAAAAAACTTTATGGATCAATTCAACCAATTCAACCAAAACAACCCAAATAGCCTGAATTCTAACCCGAATCCATTCTCCGTACCGGGTTACACGCCGGTAGTCGATCCACCAATATCGCAACAAGTATCTCCATTAATGGCGGTCCAACAAATGCAACAAAACCTAATAGTCTTTTCCCAATTCAACCAATCCAATACATGCGAATGCAACACTATATGCAAATGGCACAATCGTTTCAATCTACCCAACAATTTTCTCCACAACCACCTCCCACTACACCTATCGGACCGTCTCAACCCGTAGAGGAGGAGGAGGATACCGATTAAGTCGAGCCCGCCTAGTGGTTGGAATGAGCAAAATATTTTCGAGGATGCTTTGGCGAAGTATAAAACTGAGACGAAGAGATCTTTCTCTATGATACGGGCTTGGTCGGTCTTGAAAGATGAACCAAAATGGACGACGGTCCCAAATGAGGTTCAACGCGCCAAATGAAGAAAAAAAGGTCAAAAGGGAGGTCCGTCCATTCCAATTGATATTGACATGAACGACGAGCCCGAGTTCGACGAAGAAAGAAAGTGATATCGGGTAGCACGAGTGGGAGCGGTTCAAGGCTTGACGCTTTAACCGTACAAATGTAAGCTTTCAACAAAGCTAATGAAGAAAAATTAAAAGTCAAGAAGGACAAGCTTAGGTTGATTGATGAATCGAAGGCGGTGGATGAATGGCGAATTATGTCGACCGACATCCAAGTTATCCCGAAGAAAAATGCGCCGCACTGAAGAATATTAAAGACAAATTGTTTCAAAAGTGGAAGTACTTTTTTAAAATTTTAGGAAATGCTAGGGTTTTTTTCGGTTTATATATATATTTTTTTAATTTATGTATGGTTTGTAATTTTTTTTATTTATTAAATCTAGTATTTATTTGAACATTATTTTGTTAATTTGTTACTTTTAAAACTAATTAAAATTAATATTAGAAAAAAATAATAAATGCTTGAGACATAGAGTGTTGGTGTCTCCACACCCCACTCATGTCTCAAAATGTTTGAGACATTCAAATGTTGAGGTGACATCCTACGTGGCATTGAGACTAAACATTTTCTTTGTCTCCACACCCACTAGTCTTATACAAATATTTATATATGTTTGGTAGAGTTACTTTTCAATTGTTAATCTAGTCCCTGAGGTTTGTCAAAAATTGCCACTTTAGTTCAAATAGTTTTTTTTTCTCATCTGTGTCTTTGATGTTTTCATTTTTTGTCATTTTAGTCCATTTGGCTAACTTAGTTAACAAAATCCAATTAAGTCATGGGTATTTTAGTCAATTAGCAAGTTAAGTCATATGTATTTTAGTCAATTAGCATTTATATTTTGTTTTTTGCTATTTTCATCCAAAACTCAAGTTAAATTTATTTTATTTTTTTAGTTATAATATATATACACATAGACACATATAATATACACACCACTTTCATAATAATAATCCATATATTCAATCCTACACCAATCGAACACAGAGAGAGAAGGGGAGAGAGAGAGAGCTGTGAGAAGAGGAAGACGAAGCGGCGATGACCAATCCGGTTGTCTTCTCCGGCCGAGTTCCTCCTCCGGCGACCACAAAACACTATATCCACCACCCTCTATTCTGTTAAACCAACTCTTCACCGATCCTGTTCATCTCCTCAGTGACTCCCCTACAATCAACACCCACCAACAGCCTGTCCCTTTCCTGTGTTACCATCTCCGATTCTCATTCCCGGAACCGGTCGTCTTCTGTGGTCGGCTATTTCACAACAACACAACAAACCAAACTCACTATCGAACCTATAAGCATCACTATTAATTGTTACCGGCTCTGGTACAGTTCTCCTCTTCGATCGGTTGATCTTGTTGGCCGGTCACCGTCCTCGGGTCTCGAACGTGTCCTGAGGTTAAGGTCTTGAATATTTATAGTTTTAAATAATGTGTGTGTATATATAATAAACGTGTATGTGTGTATAGATTATATATATATATATATATATATATATATATATATATATTTCAAAGGGTTAAATCCTACATGGCACTCATATAGTCATTCTCCCACTTGAGAGTGTCATGTAGGATGCCATGTGGTATTAAGTAATTTTAGGAAAAAAAAAAGTTTAAAAACAAAATTGGATTTTTCTCTATCATTTTTCTCCCATAATTTTTAGGTTAAGTGTTAGCATTGGAGTTGTACATTGTTTTAGGTTAGGTATTAATATTAGAGTTATACACTGTTTTAGGTTAGATGTTAACATTAGAATTATACATTGTTTAAGGTTAAGCGTTAACATTGAAGATACATTGTTAATTGCTTTAGGTTAGGTGCTACCTGAAGCTTTCCTGCATAGCATCAGTCTATTTCATATGTAAAATTGATGTGTCATATAAATTTCTCAATCCCGGGACGCTCCCGGGATATAATCTAGCTATATATAAAAAAATAACCTATTGATGACATGCATTCAACGAGGCAACCCTCCACCTCTTGAATGTGCCATGTGGCGTTATGTGGAACTTTCTTTTATTTTTTTGTAAATAAAATTACATCACATAAATTAAAAATATTAAATTAATAAAACCCTACCTGATTAGGTATTATTCCTTATTACGCCTCTCATATCTTTCCTTATCTTCTACATCTTCATTGAAACATATCATCTCCTTCTTCCGATAAAAAAAATACAGAGAACTTTCTTCTCTTTACTAAATCATAAATGTGAAGTAGCAACATATTAGAATTTTTATTTCTATTCGTAACTCTGATTCAAAGCATATATACTTTTGCTTATATCATTTTAATAATTGGGGTTTTATATATAAACAATTGTATTATATGTTGTAAACTGGTGAATAATATACTTTCTGAAAATCGTAAAATGACTGGAGCTAGAGTTATTGATCTTCATTTGTTTGTATTATGTTTCTTTGCAGCCGTATTCGGTTGAGTTTTTCTTGTGCAAATCATAAATTGGATTTTTTTTACGTCATATTAGATATTTCAACCCCGGGACGCTTCCGGGGTAAAAGGTAGTATGTGTGTATATATATATATATTATAACTAAAAAATAAAATAAATTTAAATTGAGTTTTGTTAGAAAATGGCAAAAAAAAAAAAATATAAATGCTAATTGACTAAAATCCCCCCCGATTTAACTGGATTTTGTTAACTGAGTTAGCCAAATGGACTAAAATGACAAAAAATGGAAACCTCAGGGACACATATGAGAAAAAAACTATTTAGACTTAAGTGACAATTTGTGACAAACCTCAGAGACTAAATTGGCAATTAACTCATGTTGGTATTATAATTGTGTTTTGTTACCTAAAAATAAAAATTATAATTCATTTGTTTGTTATTGATATATATATATATATATATATAGGGTAGGGATCATACGAGAACCAACTTTAGGGAGAGAACCAGAGAACCAAGGTGAACACAAACAAAAAAAACCTAAAAACCCCACCTCCACCCCGTAAAAACCTAAACCCACCCACCTCACTCTCTAAAAACCTAAACCCCCATCCCCCACACCGCCCCAACCCCCCCCCCCCCCCCCCCCCCCAATTATGAAATGCACATGTGCAACTAACCCCATACTCCCGAGAAACCAAAACGCTCCATCCCACCCCCCCCCTAAAAAGATACCCCCTCTTCCATCATACCCAAAAACTAAACCCTAAAGCTAAACCCATTAAAAAACTTAACTATAATAGTGAAATGCACATGTGCATGTAATACAATTATCTTATTTTATAGTTTTATATAGAGGTTTTTTTAAATTTATTTACCAACAACCTCAAAAAACCTACCCCCCTTCCCATCATACCTAAAAACTAAACCCTAAAGCTAAACCCATGAAAAAAAACCTAACTATAATAGTGAAATGCACTTTGCGTTTATTTAATCAACATTGAATAAATTATTTTCCATCTTATATATCATATCACGTCCATTTAATGATCATTTCATTATGGTAATTCATAATTTATTCAAAAGTGTGCTCTAATAGTGAAATGCACATGTACATATGGTATATGTATGTATATATATAACAGCAAAATGCACATGTGCATAAACCTGACGTAAATATGACGTTAAAAAGCCATTTTTTTGTTTTTTTTTAATTTTTTTGTAATTTTTTTTTATTTTTTTCAGAAAGATTAACACTAAAAAACATTTTGGTGTGTTTACTTTTTTTAATTTTTTATTTTTTTAGGTTATATAATTTTTTTATTATTTTTTTTATTTTTTGGTGGAGGGGTTTTTGTGTTCACACTTGGTTCTTTGGTTCTCTCCCTAAATGGTGGTTCTCAAATGATCCAAATCCTATATATATATATATATATAGAGAGAGAGAGAGAGAGAGAGGAAAACGGTAAAACAAAAACATGGTTGATGAAGAAACAATAAGTATCACGGAGATTAGGACTAATCTTCGTGGGGTTAATACTTATGTTCGTCAAGATTAATCCTTTACCCAAACCGTTTGGTTAAACCTCGGTGAGGATTGTGAGTGTGAGTGTGTGTGATACGACGTAAATAAAGACACGAGATGTAAGTGGTTCGGTCTAAGAACGACCTACGTCCACTGTAACTAGCCGGATTGTTATTAATATATAAGTGTGAAGAATTACAAGAGAGAATATGCTAGGTTACAATGAGAATTTCTGGATCTTTGGCAAGGAGAAGTCTTCCTCTATTTATAGGAGAACTCATGGGCTTAGCTGTGGAGCCCATGAGGAATAATCCTTTGTTGGGCCTGGTCAAGGCCCAAGTCTAATGTTACTGTGGATGACGTCACATTGCAGCATGGCTGCTGCTCGAGGCGGACACGTGGCAGGCTGTGATTGGCGGACGGCGCCCCTGTCCTTGCTACAGTCGTTGACCATGCTTCTGACATCAGCAGGGGATGTCTGCTGTAACTGTAAACGACTGTATGGTGGAAGCATGGCTACAGCCATGCTGCCGTCCTTGTCAGTAGTTGTTGGACCACTCCTGCCACCTGTCGCTTGGTCACTGGCGCGTACACTGCCAGAGATCCTTGTGAATCTTCCTTTTGTTGTCTTCTGTACCTCGTACAAAAGGTGATGGGGGAAGATTCCGCACGTGGATGCACGCGCTTATCAGGTGTTGCTCTTGCTTATCAGTTGTTATCTTTGCGCGCTTCCTTGCACACCTTGCAGACAGCGCGCTAATGGATCCTCGCGCCGCCGTCTGGCGCGAGGATTCTATCTTATGGGGATAGGGACGCCTCCTCCTCTTGGATTAGGCTCCCTATCCCTTCAAGTCCCCCTAGTCTAGGGCTTCTCCTGCTCTTGGTGAAGAGCAGGTGGAGCGCTAGACTCAAAATATGGAGTCGCGGGTGAAAGCTCATCTGCTGCTTTCTCTTGGGATTTGCTCTCCTGTTTGGCGTTGTAAAGTTGGGCGGAGAACGTCTTTTTTGGTTTTACGTCAAATTTGCGCCTTGGAAGACGTTTTGTCACCATGGCCTGTTAAGGCGCTGGGCGGGGAACGTCTTTTTTGGTTTTACGTCAAATTTGCGCCTTGGAAGACGTTTGTCGCCATGACCTGTTAAGGCGCTGGGCGGGGAACGTCTTTTTTGGTTTTACGTCAAATTTGCGCCTTGGAAGATGTTTTGTCGCCATGACCTGTTAAGGCGCTGGGCGGGGAACGTCTTTTTTGGTTTTACGTCAAATTTGTGCCTTGGAAGACGTTTGTCGCCATGACCTGTTAAGGCGCTGGGCGGGGAACGTCTTTTTTGGTTTTACGTCAAATTTGCGCCTTGGAAGACGTTTGTCACCATGACCTGTTAAGGCGCTGGGCGGGGAACGTCTTTTTTGGTTTTACGTCAAATTTGCGCCTTGTAGTTGCACGCTTGTTGATGGTGAAAGCGCGTCAGCAGTTGTAATAAATTTTGAATCATTGGCATTCAATTTGTCTCTCATAAATGGGAGTTAAGGCGCCTGGAATTCGAATGATCAGTTCCTTCTGGTGGAAGCCTGATGGTTGCTGATGAGTCAGTCCTCATCTGCTGTGCTGACTATTGGCTGTCACATCATTATGGTGCAGTTACCAACCTTTTGTCTGTGTCAGGCGCGTGTGTTGTCACGCGCTCCACTTGGTGCTTAAGTGGTTGTGATTGTGCCACGTGTCGAGTTGCACGTGTGATTTGTCAGATGCGTGAGCGTTCACGCGCCTGGCAGCTTTTAAGATGGTGAGATCTGCTGACACGTGTCGAGCATCCAGCGAGTAACGGCTGGATCATTTATCCAAGCTTGATCTTGGCCGTTCGCTGGCGCATGGTGACACGTGTCTTCATCGTAGCTCTCCATTTTGAAAAAGGTGATGACGGTTGCTTTTTCCCTGTGGGTCCCACTGCCATAAATGCAGTGGGTATATATAAGGGTGGGAGGGCTTCTTGAACGGTTACTCGTTCATGTGCCTTCCCTTTCCTTCCAATCTTCTCCCTTGTTCTTCAAACATTCTTCAGATCAGTTGAAGTTTTCGTTGAATCTTCAAAGATTGTAATCAATCTTAAAGATTTGTTGCTGAAACTTCTTCTTGATCTTTAAACTTTGCTTGTTTTCTGAGAATCTTTGTTATATTTTCTCTTTGTTCTTGAAGATTCTGACTGATCTTCAAGTTTTCCGGTGACTTCTTTAAATTTTCCGGTCACATTTCCAGATATTTGTATTTTTCTTTCATTTCAATCACTTCAAAATGTCTGATACTTCGGTTGCTGGGTCTCCCTCTGGTGAGGTTCTTGGAAAAGAACCGGTGGTGGTTGATGTGGAGGAGGAGGTGACGGTGGAGCAGGGTAAAATAAAAGAAAGGAAGTTGATGACCAACACTTTTTGTGCTTGGGGTCAGGATGCCTTCGACCAATTTTGCAGGGTCTACGGTATCCTGTCGGAGTGGGAGCCTACTTTGCCGTCTCCGACGGAGACTGTTCTTGCTGCTGGCCCAGGGCAGCTTGCCTTGTATGAAGCCCACTTTACTAAGTGTGGGTTTCGTCTTCCTTGCACCCGCTTCCAGATTGACACTCTGGTAGCATATGGCGTTGGCCCCACTCAACTAACCGCCTTTGGGTTTTTAAGGTTAGTCCATTTTGAGGCGTCGTGTCGCGCCTTAGACGTTGAACCTACTGTTGAAAGGTTCAACGTTTTTTACTTCTTGGCGCGCTACGAGATGTGGTTCTCGTTTAAGCCGCGCCCTAAGGTGCCGCCCATGGCCACCCATACCCCCAAGTCCTTGCACTGGGCAAAGGAAAAGTTTAACTTTGTCAAGAGGGGAGTTATCCCCATCAGCTTGCCTTGGAAAGTTATAGCGGATTGGCAGCGGGTGGCGGATATGCCAGTGCCCAAAGATTACAAGAAGCAGGCCTGGTTCACAACTCTTACCGCCAACGCCACTAAGTTGGAATTCAAAGAGTTGACAGAAGGTATCTTTTTCCTTCTGGGGATGAGCCGTCTGGGCCTTCGCGCCGGCAAGGAGCCTTACATTGCTCCAGAGGGTAAGTGTTTTTTTTCCTCTGTATTTATTTTATGTTTGTAGCTTTTTCTAACTGTTTTCTTGCGCAGGTGTGAGCAAGTTCCAATTCTATGCCGCTCGTCAGGAGAAGGGCATTAAGTGGAGGCCTGTGGCGGAGGGGCAGGTGTCTTGTCTGGAGGCGCTTGCGGACCGGTTTTATTACCCGGATATGTCCGTTGCGCCGAAGCCCTATTATACCACTGGTGAGTCTTGTGAACTTTTGTTCTCTAGTCTTTTTGGCGATGATGCCTCTGACTCTTCAGTAGATATTGTTGAGCCTAAGAAGGCGCCTCCGGGGCGTGGCCGTTGGAAACACGCTCCGCGGAAGCATAAGTATGCTGTGAGACCCTTAACAGATTCGAACTCGGATTCTTCTGTTTCAGTAGGAGAGGCCGTGAAGGGGCGCCGTCGTCGAAAGGATGGGCCCGCTTCTGAAGACGAGGAGGAGGAAGAGTCCTCCAAATTGGAGAAGCGGAAGAAGAGGCGCACAACCGGTGCTACCTCCAGCAGCGTTGCTGCCACTAAGGAGGTGCCTACTGCTTCTACCGGCGGGGAAGGGGGTGAAGGTGACACCCAGATCCCAGAATCTGTTGCTCCTCCCTTGTCGCCGGTTCGGGAGGTTGTTAAGGAAAAGGCTGCTGGCGAGGGCACCTCCAATGTATAGAATGTTTAGGTGCTTCTTTTTGTTTTCCTTGTAAATATTTGTAATTGACAAGGGTTTTTAAGTCCCTTTTTTATTAATGAAAATTTCCTGGTTTCTTTGTATCTTGTGTTTCTCGCTCTAACTCCTTAACTTATTTAACCAAGTCGTCACCCGGTTTATAAGTAGAAGTTAGGGCGCGCGTCGCGCTAGATAGTCCGGCGTGTAAGTGTTTGCCTTGAAGACTATAGTGGGGCGCGACTTGTGCCATAAGGTCCGAGTTAAGCGCGTGAGAGCCTTGCCTAGAAGACCCTTGACTGCGCGCTCGTACAGTATTTGCCCTTTGTCCAACTTGTATTTGACAAGTGTAGAAGACAAGGTTTTCAACTATACGAGTGCCGCGCGTCGTTGAGTCCGGTAAGTAAACTCGTCTTGAAGACCATAGTGTGCGGCGTTGTTGCGCGATTTGTATAAGTCCGACGTGCGCGAGGCGCGTCTTGAAGCCTTTTATCGTGTCAACAGTGCGCAGTCTTGGTCCGACAGTAGTTTTACTTAAGTCTTGAAGACCCTGGCGCGGAAAAAACAAGTAGAAGAACAGATATAGGGAACCATTTTCATTGATAAGTGCGGCATGTGTAGCCGTTTTACAAATATTTTACAAATAACAGCGGCGTAGTTGCGCTTCGTTCCAAGATCGCGGGATAGGTGTTCCATCAAGTCTTTCTAGCGCGTATGCGCTTTTGCCAAGTACTTCTTGTATTATGTATGGACCTTCCCAGGTAGGAGCTAGTTTTCCGGGCTTTTCGGCGTTGGAAGCCTCGTTGTTCCGGAAAACGTAGTCGCCGGTCTTGAATGCGGATGCTTTGACGCGCTTGTTGTAGTAGCGCTCTAGCTGCGTTTTATACTTTGCCTCTTTGATTGCAGCAAGTTCGCGGCGTTCATCTAGTAGATCAAGGTTCAAGCGAAGTTCTTTGTCGTTGTCTCTTGTGTTAGCCATGAGTACCCTTGCGGAAGGGCAGCCGATCTCGGCGGGAATGACCGCTTCGGTACCATATGTTAGGCTAAATGGCGTTTCGCCATTGCTGGTTTTTGTGAGGGTGCGGTAGGCCCATAGAACATGGGGAACTTCATCCACCCTCCCGGTTCTTTTGGTTCCGAGCCGTGCCTTGATACCTTCCACTATTGTGCGATTGGCTCTTTCCACCTGACCGTTGCCTTGTGGGTGCGCGACAGATGTGAAAATCTGTTAGACACCCATTTGAGCCAACCATTCTTGTAAGGATTGGTCCTCAAATTGTGTGCCATTGTCGCTTACCAGCTGCAACGGCAGGCCAAATCGGCAAATGATGAACTCCCAGATGAATTTCTTGACGTGTGCGCCGTCGATCTTGGCTAGAGGCTTCGCCTCGACCCACTTAGTGAAGTAGTCGATGGCGACGATTAAGAATTTCACATTTCCTGGAGCCGTTGGTAATGTACCTACCAGATCGATAGCCCACTTTTGAAACGACCAAGCCGTTGTGACCGGCACCAGGTTGTTCTTGGGGCGCAAGGTGTTCGGAGCGTGGCGCTGGCAACTGTCGCATTTACGCAGCTCGTTGACCGCGTCCACGTGCATGCCCGACCAATAATACCCTGCGTTCATTAACTTCGCTACCACCATTCTTGGGCCTGCGTGCAACCCGCATGTTCCTTCGTGTATGTCTCTTAGGAGGAAGGAAGCATCCGCGGAGTCTACGCAGCGCAGCAGCTGCCCTAGGTAGGAGCGGCGATACAAAGTACCGTCTATAAGTTGGTATTGTAGGGCCTTGTTTCTGATCTTCCGGGCCTCTGACTTGTCATCAGGCAGGGTGCCGGAAGATAAATAGGCCTTGATTGGGGTCATCCAGGACACGTTGCCTGTTTGGATGACATTGACTTGTCGCGGCGGGACAGATGGTTTGTCTAGGACCTCGATTCGGACTTCTTTGGCCATGTGCTCGAAGACCGTTGAGGCCATTTTGCTCAGCGCATCGGCGGGCTTGTTTTCGCTACGCCGGATATGTTCAACCGTGCATGAGTCGAATCGGTGCATGAGCTGTTTGGCCTGTTCTAGGTATAATGCCATGATTTCGTCCTTTGCATCGTAGGACCCATTGATCTGTCGCGCGACAAGTAGTGAGTCCACGTGTGCCTCCACGTGCCTGCCCCCATTTTTTCCGCAATGCGGAGGCCTGCCAGCAACGCTTCGTATTCTGCCTCGTTGTTCATGCTTTTGAAGTCGAGGCGGATGGCGTATGTGAACTCCTGTTTATCTGGGCTGATGAGGCGCAAACCTGCACCGGCGCCATCCTCGTTTGAGGCCCCGTCCGTGAATAAGGACCATTTTTGTGACGGGTCCTGCGCCGGTGCAGGGGTTTCTTCCGCTTGACATTCTTGGACTTTGTCTGCTGGAATCTCTGTGGCGAAGTCCACGAGAACTTGGCCTTTGATGGCGGGGCGGGGTTTATAGTTGATCGTGTGTTCCCCCAGCTCGATGGCCCATTTGGCCAGGCGCCCTGACCACTCGGGTTTAGCGAGTATGTCGTTTATCCGGTAGTCTGTGAGGACATTTATCGGATGGCCTTGGAAGTATCTGTGGAGTCTTCGAGATGCATGGACAAGAGCGAGAACCAACTTTTCCATGATTGTGTACCTTGTTTCCGCATCTAACAGCGTGCGGCTGATGTAATATATCGGTGTTTGCACGCCTTTGCGCTCTACCATGAGGACTGCACCTATTGCCCGGTCCGTGACAGATAGGTACAGCATTAGAGGCTCTTTGGGAAGAGGCGCTGTTAGTGTCGGAAGGTTCATCTGGCATTGTTTCATTTCTTTGAACGCTGATTCCGCTTCTGGTGTCCAGCGGAAGTTGCTCTTTTTCAAACAATTCTTTAAGGTGTCCACAAACGGGAACGACTTTGAAGCATAGTTGGATAAGAATCGGTTGAGAACGACTAGGCGGCCCATAAGTGTTTGGACTTCTTTGATGGAAGCGGGCGATGGCATCCTCTCAATGGCTTGTACTTTTTCTGGGTTGGCGCGGAACCCGTCCCGCATTACGATAACTCCCAAAAATTTGCCCTCTTCCATCCCGAAGGAACATTTGCTTAGGTTGAGTTTCATGCGCACCTTGCGCAGCTGGTTGAATGTTTGTTGGATATCTCGGAGCATGTCGCGTTCTTCTTTGCTTTTGATTATGAGGTCATCGACGTACATTTCAAGTCGTACGCCGATTTCGTTGATGAAGGCCGTGTCCATGAGGCGCTGATATGTAGCGCCCGTGTTTTTCAATCCGAACGGCATTTTGGTGTAACAGAAAATGCCGGCGTCTGTGCGGAACGCGGTTTTGTCTTCATCCTCCTTTGCCATTTGAATTTGGTGGTATCCTTTGTACGCATCCAAGAAACACTTGAATCGGTAAGGGGCTAGAGAATCCACCTTTAGATCGATTTCTGGTAAAGGATAGCAGTCCTTTGGACACGCCTTGTTGATATCTGTAACACCCCAACCGATGGCGGAATCATCGAGGTGTCACGTAGTGACGATTGTTCAATAGCACATGGACTAAAATGTAAATAATAATAGCGACCAACTTCCATTATTCGAAAAGAAATACAAATAGTCTCAAAAGAAATTCAAAACATAGTAAATAAATGTTCAAATTTTATTAAAGCACTAGGTCCAAAACCTAAGTGTGAAAAGCAAGATAACTTGATCAAACTGCACCTGAAACATGTACAAAATAATTTTGTCAACACATAAAATGTATTGGTGAGTACATCAAGTTGATACATATAGTAAAGAAAAGTTTCGCAATTCATGTGTTGTATACTGTTTGCAATTATGTATAGTATCAGACAAACCAACCCTCAGAAATGAAATGAAATTTATATATAGTATTGCGCTATTGACAGTAATATGAAACACATAGCAATGACCAAGGTCTCTCAACAGAGTCCCTAGGGGTATATACCATAGTACTATTCATTGAAATGCTAGGCCGTAAACGGTTAATGGTTTGACAAGCAATAGATACAACACAAAGCAAACACACATGAGAATTGCACTTAATGTAAAGAAACAGTAATTTGTTATAAGGTACATGTATAGCCCCAAAAAGTAAAATGAAAAAGGGAAAGATATACTCACAGTGTGCGCAAGGATTTGATCCTACCGAACGATGAGTGTTTAAATAATAAAGATCCCAACCGATTTAACCTAAAGGATTAATAATTTATAAGATAATGAATCTTAAAATCTAAGGCATCGAGGATTGGATACTTAGGGTTTTATAGATTAAAATTTGGGGATTTTAGGGTTCTTGGAATTAAACCCTAATTCGTTTAAATTAAATAAATACGAATAAAAGTGGGGAAAAAATAATAAAATAAATAAATATAAAAATTCTAAGTCAAGTTTATTCTGATATATATAAAATATATTCCAAAATTTTTAAACTCAAAATTTTGATATTCTAGTAATTTATATTGATGTATTATTATTAATAATGAAATAATTAGAAAATAAATACAAATAAAGTGTAAAAATGTTATTTTCATTTTTGAACAGTGGTTTAGATGTGTTATAAGTGAGAAATAATTTTATAAGTTATTTTCCATCTTCTTTTTAATTAAAACAGAATTTAATTGAATTAAATTAAATCAATTAAATATACATAAATTGTAAAAATGGGTAAAAATTATAATTTTACAGAAAATAAAATTAGTATAAGGTTTTATATGGTTAGGAATAACTCTACAAAAATTTTGGTATTAAGATGATTAAAAATGAATGTTTTATGAATTAATTATGATTTAAACAAAATAAATACATTAAAAATAATAAATAATATTTTTCGAAAAAAATAAAACTACAAGCATAAACTTTAGAGTTTTGTGAAGCTAAAATAATTTTTATAAAATTTTTGGAGCAGATTTGCTATTTTTAATAATTAATTGCATTTATATAAGTCATATATATAAAAATAAAGGGAAGAAAAAAAAAGGCTGAAAAACAGAACTCCAAAACCGGCCACTGCAGGGCTCGAACTCGGGTCCTGTGCAGTTTAAAGCCACGCTCAGACCAACTGGTCTGTATGCGTGGTTGATGTTCATTTCAGTTTCACGTTTTATTTATAAACTTGCCTGAAAACAACAAAATCCCCAAATAACTAATATAAACCCTAACTTCTAATCGACCCAATTAACCATAAATCCGATACAGTTAACAAACGAATGTTTAGGGCTTTTAATCCCCATCATAAGTCGACCCTAAAGAATGCATAAATTGGGTTTATAATGTACCGAAAGATAGAGAAGATTGAGCACCAAGTCACGGCCTTTAAGCTTCGATTCTGGAAGAATTAGTGTTTGAGAGAGGGTGGTTTTGGATGGGTTCTTCTAGTCGCTCGTTTCAGAGTATTGGTGTGAGTTTAATCGAAATAATAATGCCTATATATAAGATTTTGAATGTTTGACCGGACCATTAAAGCCCTACGCGTTTCATGGTTCGATTAAGGCATGATTTAACGAATTAAATAGCTGGAAATGACGCGGATGATTGTGTCGGTCGTCAATCAATCAAGATTGTTGCCAAAAACGGATTGAAGGCGCGTCAATTTGAAGGATTTGAGTCGTTTGACTATCTTGTTGACCAAGGGATGATTTTGATGTTGGTATAAGTTTCATTTAAATCTAAATGAAGCAACAAGGACACTAGTGGTGTAGTGGTTTGCTTGTGTGTGTTTAGGTGTGAACCAACTTGTCCCCGGGTTCGAGTCTGGTTCAAGACAACTTTTTTTATAAATTTTTGAACACGTCCTAAAGTTCCATAACCCTTTAATATCAAACCAACACAACGTATAAAGGACGTAAATATATTTTTTTTAACGCTAGAAACAGAACAAACTGCATAAATAGATATATAACTGCGTGATGTAATAATTAAATGAAAAGGAATAATGGGCTTTTATTATTGATAAAAAAAAATATCCAAGAGTACTAGAAATATCAAACAAGCAAACGTGAAGGACCAAAGTTGTACAAAGGTGAAAGTGAAAGGTGACGGATGTCACAGTATCCCCTACTTTTGAGAATTTCGTCCCGAAATTGCTTCAAGTGGACTTCTCTGGAAATAGGTGAGGATACTTTGACTTCATTTGGTCTTCACGTTCCCAAGTAAACTCTGGGCCTCGTTTAGACTCCCAACGAACCTTGACAATAGGAATGCGACTGCGTTTGAGGGTCTTGACTTCATAATCCACGATTTCCACTGGTTTCTCAATGAAATGCATCGCCTCATCAATCTGGACATCCTCGAGTGGAACATGCAAATTTTCATCAGCTAAGCATTTCTTCAGGTTTGATACGTGGAAGGTAGGATGAATGTTGCTGAGTTCGATTGGCAGGTCTAACTTGTAAGCCACTTTTCCAACTTTTTCCAAAATTTTAAATGGGCCTACATATCTTGGAGCAAGCTTTCCGTTTTTCCCAAACCGAAACACACCTTTCCAAGGTGAAACCTTGAGAAGGACCATGTCACCAACTTGAAATTCCAAGGGTTTACGTCGTTGATCAGCGTAGCTCTTTTGCCTACTCTGAGCTGCTTGCAAGGACCCACGAATGAAAGCAATTTTGTCCGTTGTCTCTTGGACCAGTTCGGGACCGGTAATCTGAGTGTCACCGACCTCACTCCAGCACACAGGAGAACGACATTTGCGACCATAAAGGGCCTCAAACGGTGCCATACGGATGCTGGCATGATAACTATTGTTATACGAAAACTCAACAAAAGGTAAGTGTGACTCCCAATTACCACCAAAGTCTATGACACAGGCTCGAAGCATATCTTCTAATGTTTGAATAGTACGCTCCGTCTGACTATCTGTTTGAGGATGGTATGCTGTGCTAAGATTTAGTTTGGTTCCCAATGCGTCATGAAGAGTTTCCCAAAAACGAGATGTGAACTTGCTATCACGATCAGAAATGATACTCAAAGGAGTTCCGTGACGACTAACGATCTCGGCAATGTATAGATTAGCCAATTTTTCAACCGAGTAAGTCTCACGGACGGGCAAGAAGTGTGCGGATTTGGTTAAACGATCCACAATGACCCAAATACTATCATGACCTCGAGTAGTGCGAGGTAATTTAGTAATAAAGTCCATAGAAATGTTCTCCCATTTCCACACAGGAATTTCTGGTTGTACAAGCAAACCAGATGGA
Organism: Ambrosia artemisiifolia; assembly: GCA_032199755.1. NCBI lineage: Eukaryota > Viridiplantae > Streptophyta > Magnoliopsida > Asterales > Asteraceae > Ambrosia > Ambrosia artemisiifolia. Next base: position 20,903,374 of record CM063513.1, read on the forward strand.
CGTTGATGCTCAGCCTTGACCTTAGCACAAGTAAGGCACTTAGCCACGTAGTGAGCTATGTCCTTCTTCATACCAGGCCACCAATACATAGGACGCAGATCCTGATACATCTTATCAGCACCAGGGTGAATGGAATAACGAGACTTATGAGCCTCGTCCATGATAAAAGTTCGAAGGTTATCACGATCAGGAATCCAAAGACGATTTGAGAGGTAAAGTAAACCATGTTTCGTTTCCAAAAGATTTTCGGCTCCACAAGACATCTCATCATACATGTTGCCTTCGGTGACCGAAACATGTTGGGCTTCATAGATTCGAAGTTTAAGATCATGGGTTTGAATGCAATTAAGCTGAGTATACTCCTTGCGACTGAGAGCGTCAGCAACAACATTTGCTTTTCCAGGATGGTAGCGAATCTCACAATCATAATCATTTAGAAATTCGACCCATCGACGTTGACGCATGTTTAGATCTTTTTGATTGAAAATATGTTGAAGACTTTTGTGATCAGTGAAAATCACACATTTAGTACCATAGAGGTAGTGTCTCCAAATTTTCAATGCGAAAACAACAGCACCGAGCTCAAGATCATGTGTGGTATAGTTTTTCTCCGATGTTTTAAGCTGTCGTGATGCATAAGCAATAACTTTGCCCCGTTGCATAAGAACACAACCAAGACCTAAGTTTGAGGCATCACAATAAACCACGAAATCTTCAATACCATCAGGAAGTGAAAGAATAGGAGCATTGCACAACTTTTGCTTCAAGATTTGAAAGGCTTCTTCCTGACTGGGTCTCCACATGAAAGGTCTATCCTTATGAGTCAAGGAAGTGAGTGGGACCGCGATTTTAGAGAAATTTGCAATGAAACGACGGTAATAACCAGCAAGACCAAGAAACGAACGAACTTCAGTAGGAGTTTTAGGTGCAACACAACTTTTTATAGCTTCGATCTTAGCGGGGTCTACATGTATTCCTTTGTCATTAATCACGTGACCAAGGAATTGAACTTCTTAAGCCAAAATTCACATTTCGAGAACTTGGCATACAGTTGTTCATCACGAAGAAGGCTTAAAACTTGAAAAAGATGTTGCTCATGGGCGGTTTTGGTTTTGGAGTATATGAGAATATCATCGATGAAGACAATCACAAACTTGTCCAAGAATGGTTTACATACTCGATTCATTAGATCCATGAAGACAACAGGTGCATTGGTCAAACCGAAAGGCATAACCATAAACTCGTAATGCCCATAACAAGTGCGAAAAGCGGTTTTGGGAATATCATCCTCGTAAACTCGAAGTTGGTGATATCCCGAATGAAGGTCAATTTTCGAGAAACAAGTTGCGCCTTGAAGTTGATCAAAAAGATCATCAATACGAGGCAAGGGATAACGATTCTTTATCGTAAGCTTATTAAGCTCACGATAATCGATGCACATACGAAAAGTTCCATCTTTCTTCTTAACAAAAAGAACAGGAGCTCCCCAAGGCGAGGAACTTGGACGAATAAAACCCTTGTCAGTCAATTCTTGAAGTTGACTAGCAAGTTCTTGCATTTCTGAAGGTGCGAGACGATATGGAGCTTTAGCAACAGGAGTAGCACCAGGGAGTAAATCAATGCGGAAATCAACAGAACGCACAGGAGGTAAGCCAGATATATCATCAGGAAACACTTCTGGAAAATCACGAACAACTAGAACATCTTGAATACTCTTGCCTTTATCTTTCTTTTCCACAATATGTGCTAAGAAAGACACGTACTTCTTACGAAGATATTTTTGGGCTTGAGTACAAGACATGAGCTTCAAACCTTTCGATGATCTTTCTCCAAAAACACGAAGAAAATCACCTAATGGAAGCGGAATTCGAATGAACTTCTCAAAGCAAACAACTTCAGCATGGTGCTTAGAAAGCCAGTCCATACCTACTATAATATCGACACTTCCCAATTTCATTGGTACAAGATCAATGGAGAAATCATGGTCATTCAAGCTCAACGTGCAATTTCGGATAACAGAATCTATGATAATGGGATTTCCATCAGCAACCTCCACAGTGATAGGGTGAGTAAGATGAGAACGAGCACGAGCAAGCAAGGGTTCAAACTCTAACGAGACAAAACTTTTATCCGCACCGGTATCAAACAAAATCGAAGCATATAAACCATTAATAAGAAACGTACCATTAACCACGTCATTGGCAGCTTGAGCTTGGTTAGCATTGATGTTAAAAGCACGACCACGAGCTGGAGCTGCTTGAATAGCTGGAACTGCTGGGGCTGCTGTAGCTGACTGACGGGACTGAATAAAAGCAGCAAGATGAGGACATTTACTTTGCCTGTGGTTAGGATCGCCACAAGCATAACAAGCTTTAGGTTGATTTTCACGACAGTGTGAGGCAGTGTGACCTGACTTGCCACAAGTGTCACATTTCATGCAAGGTCGACTGGTAGGGTGGTGATAGTTGCACTTATTACATTTAGGGTGTGGACCAGTATAAGATTTTGGGGTTGGTTGAGCTTGGGGTGCAGCAGGTGGGTTAGCAACAGGAACTTGATTAACAGGTGCAATGATAGCATAATTTTGACTCCTACCTTTACGTTTCTTGTTGAATCCAGAGGTAGAGGCAGAGGTAGCTTTAGGAGGTTCAGCGGTAACAGGGGTTGCAGAGGTTTCAGCGGGTCGCTTAGTACCTTTACGAGTTAGGGTACCATCTTTGACATGCTTATCAGTAAGAGATGCTGCAAGACGTATAGCTTCTTCAACGGTAGCGGGTTTACTCCCCATTACTGTGTCATGAATCTGTGGTGGTAGTCCCTCGATATACTTCTCAATAGCTAAAGATAGCGGGGTTACCATACGAGGAATCAGCAGACTTAGCTCGTGGAAACGATTGTTATAGGGGATATTATTTCCGCTTTCCTGCTTGAGGTGGTAAAACTCATCTTCCAATTTCTTCATCTCGCTTCGAGGACAAAATTCAGTGGTCATAATAGCCTTAAAGTCATTCCAAGGCATAGCTAGAGCAGCTTCTGTCCCACGGTTGTGTTTCTCACCATTCCACCAAGTAAGTGCTCTCTTTTGAAGAACACTCGAGGCATGACGAACACGCAAGTTATCAGGACAGTCACTGTTGATGAAGGTGTTCTCCATGCTTTCAAACCATTCGAGTAGACCAGTAGCTCCCTCCGTGCCATTGAACTTGTTGGGATGACAGGAGTTGAAGTGCTTGAAAGTGCACTTGTTTCCTTTGGATCCACCATTGCTGTCGTCATCCCCGTTCGAGTTTCCACTCGAGTTACTATTAAGATTTGGGAGGACCGCATTAATGATGGTAGGGACAAGTGTGGCCAACTTGTCAGTGAGCATGGATGCGATACGACGATCAGATTTTTCCTTAGCATGCCGCTTAGCGGCTTTCTTGCGAAGTTCACGATCAGACATCTATAAGAATAAGACAATACTTATGAGATTTTGTTTCAAGATTTTGAATAACACATAACATAAGATGAATAAGAATATTGCACAAGTAACTAGAAATCAAATATGAGAAGACTTCAATGGAATAATAATGAAGATCAAAATAAAATCATGATAAAAACAAATGAAATATCAAGAATAAAATGAGATATTTGGGATTGTTTCTCAGGAAACTAGTGACTAGCCAAAGAAATTGAAATATCATTAGTGACCTGCGGGGGCGTACTTTAGCCTATAAGTGAATGCTCATCCCGAGAGTTCCCAGGTAGGCATACGGGTCCCTCGTCTGATTGGGATTTATGCGAAATGCCAGGCCTAGACAGAAAACTCAGAATACAGGCGCTCACCCTTCCAGATTGCACGTGCCCCGTCACAAAAATATTTCAAAACTTTTAGCGAGACTTTAAGACGAGATATAGAAATAAACTCTTGAGGTGTGGATTTCACTCCTAGCTCAAAGTTATATTTCAAAAACAAAACATAGCTGAATGAAACTGGTCACTAAGTTAAGGATATCACTCCCATCTTAGTGGTTAAGTTTCTTTTAGAGGAACAAATTCCTTGAGATTTGGACGTCTCCTATCTCGAAAGGAAAATATTCCAAGAATAAATAAAAACACAAAAATGAGTGGAACTATTCACCAAGGTATGGATATCACTCCTAACTTGGTGTTTAGTTTCGTTTGAGAATAAGATCTTCTTCAAAAATGGTGGAAAATAAGAATAAGAGGAAGCTATAGAGAATATGAGAGTAAGAGAAAACACATAAAGGGTAGCTTAGTTATAGACTAGGTCCAAAGTATTTACTAATAACCTAATTCCCTATAACCATGGCTCTGATACCAATCTGTAACACCCCAACCGATGGCGGAATCATCGAGGTGTCACGTAGTGACGATTGTTCAATAGCACATGGACTAAAATGTAAATAATAATAGCGACCAACTTCCATTATTCGAAAAGAAATACAAATAGTCTCAAAAGAAATTCAAAACATAGTAAATAAATGTTCAAATTTTATTAAAGCACTAGGTCCAAAACCTAAGTGTGAAAAGCAAGATAACTTGATCAAACTGCACCTGAAACATGTACAAAATAATTTTGTCAACACATAAAATGTATTGGTGAGTACATCAAGTTGATACATATAGTAAAGAAAAGTTTCGCAATTCATGTGTTGTATACTGTTTGCAATTATGTATAGTATCAGACAAACCAACCCTCAGAAATGAAATGAAATTTATATATAGTATTGCGCTATTGACAGTAATATGAAACACATAGCAATGACCAAGGTCTCTCAACAGAGTCCCTAGGGGTATATACCATAGTACTATTCATTGAAATGCTAGGCCGTAAACGGTTAATGGTTTGACAAGCAATAGATACAACACAAAGCAAACACACATGAGAATTGCACTTAATGTAAAGAAACAGTAATTTGTTATAAGGTACATGTATAGCCCCAAAAAGTAAAATGAAAAAGGGAAAGATATACTCACAGTGTGCGCAAGGATTTGATCCTACCGAACGATGAGTGTTTAAATAATAAAGATCCCAACCGATTTAACCTAAAGGATTAATAATTTATAAGATAATGAATCTTAAAATCTAAGGCATCGAGGATTGGATACTTAGGGTTTTATAGATTAAAATTTGGGGATTTTAGGGTTCTTGGAATTAAACCCTAATTCGTTTAAATTAAATAAATACGAATAAAAGTGGGGAAAAAATAATAAAATAAATAAATATAAAAATTCTAAGTCAAGTTTATTCTGATATATATAAAATATATTCCAAAATTTTTAAACTCAAAATTTTGATATTCTAGTAATTTATATTGATGTATTATTATTAATAATGAAATAATTAGAAAATAAATACAAATAAAGTGTAAAAATGTTATTTTCATTTTTGAACAGTGGTTTAGATGTGTTATAAGTGAGAAATAATTTTATAAGTTATTTTCCATCTTCTTTTTAATTAAAACAGAATTTAATTGAATTAAATTAAATCAATTAAATATACATAAATTGTAAAAATGGGTAAAAATTATAATTTTACAGAAAATAAAATTAGTATAAGGTTTTATATGGTTAGGAATAACTCTACAAAAATTTTGGTATTAAGATGATTAAAAATGAATGTTTTATGAATTAATTATGATTTAAACAAAATAAATACATTAAAAATAATAAATAATATTTTTCGAAAAAAATAAAACTACAAGCATAAACTTTAGAGTTTTGTGAAGCTAAAATAATTTTTATAAAATTTTTGGAGCAGATTTGCTATTTTTAATAATTAATTGCATTTATATAAGTAATATATATAAAAATAAAGGGAAGAAAAAAAAAGGCTGAAAAACAGAACTCCAAAACCGGCCACTGCAGGGCTCGAACTCGGGTCCTGTGCAGTTTAAAGCCACGCTCAGACCAACTGGTCTGTATGCGTGGTTGATGTTCATTTCAGTTTCACGTTTTATTTATAAACTTGCCTGAAAACAACAAAATCCCCAAATAACTAATATAAACCCTAACTTCTAATCGACCCAATTAACCATAAATCCGATACAGTTAACAAACGAATGTTTAGGGCTTTTAATCCCCATCATAAGTCGACCCTAAAGAATGCATAAATTGGGTTTATAATGTACCGAAAGATAGAGAAGATTGAGCACCAAGTCACGGCCTTTAAGCTTCGATTCTGGAAGAATTAGTGTTTGAGAGAGGGTGGTTTTGGATGGGTTCTTCTAGTCGCTCGTTTCAGAGTATTGGTGTGAGTTTAATCGAAATAATAATGCCTATATATAAGATTTTGAATGTTTGACCGGACCATTAAAGCCCTACGCGTTTCATGGTTCGATTAAGGCATGATTTAACGAATTAAATAGCTGGAAATGACGCGGATGATTGTGTCGGTCGTCAATCAATCAAGATTGTTGCCAAAAACGGATTGAAGGCGCGTCAATTTGAAGGATTTGAGTCGTTTGACTATCTTGTTGACCAAGGGATGATTTTGATGTTGGTATAAGTTTCATTTAAATCTAAATGAAGCAACAAGGACACTAGTGGTGTAGTGGTTTGCTTGTGTGTGTTTAGGTGTGAACCAACTTGTCCCCGGGTTCGAGTCTGGTTCAAGACAACTTTTTTTATAAATTTTTGAACACATCCTCAAGTTCCATAACCCTTTAATATCGAACCAACACAACGTATAAAGGACGTAAATATATTTTTTTTAACGCTAGAAACATAACAAACTGCATAAATAGATATATAACTGCGTGATGTAATAATTAAATGAAAAGGAATAATGGGCTTTTATTATTGATAAAAAAAATATCCAAGAGTACTAGAAATATCAAACAAGCAAACGTGAAGGACCAAAGTTGTACAAAGGTGAAAGTGAAAGGTGACGGATGTCACAATATCCTTGTAATCAACACACATGCGCCACCCTCCGTTGGCTTTGGCTACCATGACAGGGTTAGCCACCCATGTTTGGTATCTGATGGCCTTTGTTTTCTCTGGGCCCATGCTGCTCTTCTTTTGCACTATTGGTTCCACCGAGCGGTAGACGTTGAGTCTATGTTCCGCTATTTTGAGTGGGACGCCAACCATGTCGGCTGGTTGCCACGCGAATACATCGATGTTGCTGATTAGAAGCTGCTTGAGGTGATTTCGTATGGTCTCTGAGATTTCATGGCCAATGACCACCGTTTGCTCCGGAAATTTAGGGTTAAAAACCCATTTTTCCGGCTCAGTGCGGGTGTCTGTCTTGACCATCTTTGGGGGTTTGGCGGTTTCTGTAGTGTGACAATCTTTGTTACCCCTGATGAAGGCGATGCCTGTTTTGGTTGGGAATCCTACCATCGCGTGCGCCGTTGAAGCATTGGCGTTGAAGCGCGCGATGCCCTCTCGTCCCAAGAGTATGTCATGATTTGAAGTAGCTGGCAAGACCATGAAGTCGCATATCTCTGTGCGCTCATGGGTGCCATCTGACCATGTCACTGGCAGGGAGAGCATGCCCCGCGGCATGATGGTTTCATGAATGAAGCCGGAAATTGGCTCATTGACTGGTACGAGCTTTGCTTTGTCTTCCGCGTCTAGCTGTTGAAAACATTGCTCATACATGAAGTCTATGCTGCTACCACCGTCTAAAAACATATACCGCGTGCGGTAATGTCCGAAGACAGCGGTAATGACAAGGGGAGCGGTGCAGGAAGCGCCACCCCTGACTTTGGGCATGAGGACATCGGCCTCTTTCCATGAATCGTTAAGTGGTTGTGCCCGGGCGCGTTTTCCGCGGTGCGCACTTTTGCCCTTCTTTGTCATGTTGCAATGGTGGCGTGGAATCAGTGTGGCGGCATGAGTGTTGAGGTCACGAATTTTCTTTCGTGACCCTTCCACTTGATTCTCTTCACCTGCTTGACCCTTACCGGTACGGTGAACATTTTTTACCAAATGACCGAGCTGACCTGACTTCAGCACGGCTTCAATCTCCATCTTCAGGGTATAACAGTTGTCTGTGAGGTGACCGAAGTCATTGTGGTACTCACAGAACTTGCTTCGGTCTACGTTTCTTCGTTTGCCCAAAGGATTGGGCTCCTTTAACGTGACCTGCTCGGTTTTCAGAACCTGAGATGGTGTCTTTGTTAGCGGGGTCCAATCGTGGTTTTTCTTGGAGTGACCACGTTGATCCCGCGTTTGTTTGGGGCTGATGATCTGGCGGGCATCTCCGGCTGGGGAGTACTTCCCTTCGTCAGTGGTGCCCGAGATGCGGCTCCAGACACATTTGTTTTTATTTTTATTATCATTATGGTGTTGCGGTTGGAAGCCATGCGTCTGGTTGAAAGATTTCTCCGAGGAGGCATATATTTTGGCGGAGTGGACGAGCTCGTCCCAAGACTCCGGAATGCCATCCTTGCCCGTGAGGCACTTCATTAGCTCCGGGCTGCGCACATTATGTATGAATGCTGCTCGTGTGAGCTCCTCCCCGCAGCCTATTTGCAAGGCTTCCTTGTTAAATCAAACAATGAAGTCCTCGATGGACTCATGATCGTTGCGGCAGCACAACAGGATGTGTGCCTTGTCCTTTTTATGCTTGCGCATTCGAAGTCATGCACGAGGTCGTCGGGATCACGCAGGCCATCGTATCTACCGATGCTGCTTGGAAGCTTGGCTTTCCTTGGTATTTTAGTTGTCGCTATGCGAGCGACGAACTTTGATTTTTCAGCGAAGGCCTTTGGCCTGAATGGTCTAACCAAGTCATCATCCTCGTCGTTGTGGCGCGAGCGATGATCGTGTTTCTTTCCCTTGTAGCCAGAGTCGCTACTGGATGACTCATAACCGTCAGGCTCGTCCCGGGACTTCGCGTAGCCCCGAACTCTAGCGTCTCCGCCGAGTTCCCCGCTACGACCAGCGCCCTGGACCGTTGAGTCTTTATTTTTGTGCCCGTTTTTTGGTGGGGTATCATAAGTGAGGGTCTTGCCCTTTTTCTTGGCTTGCTGCAAGAGTTTACATTGGTAAATTGCAGCATTTTTTGTATTCTGACGGAGGAGCCACTGGTCAAGGTCTTCCTCGGAGCTGGCACTGCTATCGTCGTCAGAGTCTACATCCCAAACCTCAACAGTTGGTTTTCGAGCCTTGAGGTGGGTTGCTTGACGACAGTGTGTGGTGTTGTCTGGTTCTCCGGGAGTTGGGTGTCACCCTCTCCGGAGCGGTTTATGACAGCAGTACTAGGGTTGGGTTCAGCCATGGGTGGGTTTAAAAGATGAGTAAAAGAGCAGTTCTAACCGTTGGATGGCGCTAATGAAGAAACAATAAGTATCACGGAGATTAGGACTAATCTTCGTGGGGTTAATACTTATGTTCGTCAAGATTAATCCTTTACCCAAACCGTTTGGTTAAACCCCGGTGAGGATTGTGAGTGTGAGTGTGTGTAATACGACGTAAATAAAGACACGGGATGTAAGTGGTTCGGTCTAAGAACGACCTACGTCCACTGTAACTAGCCGGATTGTTATTAATATATAAGTGTGAAGAATTACAAGAGAGAATATGCTAGGTTACAATGAGAATTTCTGGATCTTTGGCAAGGAGAAGTCTTCCTCTATTTATAGGAGAACTCATGGGCTTAGCTGTGGAGTCCATGAGGAATAATCCTTCGTTGGGCCTGGTCAAGGCCCAAGTCCAAGCTCTTCTTCAGAAATGGCAGGAAAATAATGTTACTGTGGATGACGTCACATTGCAGCATGGCTGCTGCTCGAGGCGGACACGTGGCAGGCTGTGATTGGCGGACGGCGCCCCTGTCCTTGCTACAGTCGTTGACCATGCTTCTGACATCAGCAGGGGATGTCTGCTGTCACTGTAGACGACTGTATGGTGGAAGCATGGCTACAGCCATGCTGCCGTCCTTGTCAGTAGTAGTTGGACCACTCCTGCCACCTGTCGCTTGGTCACTGGCGCGTACACTGCCAGAGATCCTTGTGAATCTTCCTTTTGTTGTCTTCTGTACCTCATACAAAAGGTGATGGGGAAGATTCCGCGCGTGGATGCACGCGCTTATCAGGTGTTGCTCTTGCTTATCAGTTGTTATCTTTGCGCGCTTCCTTGCATACCTTGCAGACAGCGCGCTAATGGATCCTCGCGCCGCCGTCTGGCGCGAGGATTCTATCTTATGGGGATAGGGACGCCTCCTCCGCTTGGATTAGGCTCCCTATCCCTTCAGTTGAGTTGAAAGAACAATAGAAACCAATTACAGTCTTTGATCTTTGATCATCCAACGGTTCTTAATTTACCATATATGTTTTTTTGTCTTTTGGTCCCCCTACCCCCACCCAATTATTTTATTGTATTTAAGAAAATATTAAAATATTAAACAAGGGTAATATTGTAAAGTCACAACCAATATCACATCATATGTTTTATTTATTTCTCTCACAATCACATCACCATGTGTTTTTTTAACTTTAATTTATTTTTTTATTCATTTACTTTTTAAACGAAAAGATAACATATTATTCAAAAATCATCTATGCATCAATTTGTTCATAAAACCAATGTATGAAAATTATTTACACCAATGTAAAACCACAAAAATATTTATAAAGTTGAGATTAATATTAAAAAACAAAGGATATAATCCACTGTTTTACATCAGTGTAAAACAGATTACATATTGAAATTTAATTTACATCTGTGAAAAAAATGTTGTGTGAAATTTACAATTAAATCAGTATAAAAATAACCAAAGCTGGTACTAATTTACATCTCCGTTCTTCCTATTCTTTCCTTCTCAATGAAAAAGGCTAAAAAGTTATCCTTTTTTTATGTAGAAGTTGCTTTGATTGATGATGTAATATTTATTGGTCTTGAATCTTGATTGATTTGAGGAGTTATGTGTTTTCTACCTTAACATCCCTAAAATACATTTCACTTAATTACGCTATTAGGCGTGAATAAGAAATGACAAAATAAATTAAATAGTAGAATGAGCCTTTTATGGATAATAAAACGGGATGATAAGAATGTGGGTTATGTTCTAGTATGAAAATTACCTAGTGGAGGTTATTATCTTTATATTGGGGAAATAACACTAGAAAGAAACTTGCAAAGTTAAGTTTCATAATAAAATGGAAGAAGGGGAAACTTAAGGGGCTATTAGTGTAACCTCTTGGTGTTATTAAAATGGGGAAGAACACCCATTTGGGTGTAAACGTATTCAGCCCTAAAGGGGCATTCTAGAGCCAAAACCTAGCCTAATAATCCCTCAATTAAAGAAGTTAATGCAAGAGATTGAAGTAATGGATGAAGGGTGTGTTCTAGAAGGAAAATCTTCAAGGATTGAGCTTTGGTAAGAGCCCTAACCCCCAAATTCGTGTAGGATTCAAACCCCACATGTGGGTTTTGAGTAAAACATGTTAAAGTTATATTATTGCTTGATTTTATGTGATATTGATCATCTCGCATAGTTTAGAGAGGAGTTATTCACTATAGGTTACTTGTTTGCAAAGGATGATGATATTTGGTTTTCATTTGAGCCTTAATGTTGTTAAATTAGTTGTAAATACATGTAATGATAGGAATAATGTGTAGTTGATGATATGCATGTGGAAAATTGGTCATGATTGAAGGTGATTATGCGTTTTGATGGAATGCGTGTATTAGGAGCTTGTACATTGAGCTTAGAATATAGTATGCACACCAAGTGTTTGATGAAATGCCTAGAGGAGCATAATATGTGAATTTGTATGCAAGACTTGACAAATATGAAAGTAATGTGATAATAGATACAATTGATAGTAGGTTAACATGAGGCTTGTATTAGAGTGTATTCATGTGGGAACTTAGTTGATTGTATGATTTGCTAAGAAGTATGCATTAGTAGTGTGTACACTATACTTAAATAATATGATGCACGCTATGTGTTGGATTAAATTGTAAGATGAACGATCTTGTATGTTAATGAGATGTGAATGTGATGATATGGAAGGATAAGAAAGATGGACTCAAGCAGGGGAGGCTAGTGGGTCAAGATGAGGCAAGTAAACAAGCATGAACTTGGAGGACTTGAGGTGAGTGATTCCCGAACTTAACTCGCATCTATGATATTGACTTATGTTCATATAGATTAGGAATGATGTAGTATTAGTATATGCGTATGAAAACCACCATCGTGAAGTGTGGGCGTTAAATTGGTAGTTATTTTCAAAATTATGTCCAATGCGCGCTAAAGCGCCTAAGAATGACCAATAGTAATGTAATATTGAAAATGATAGAAAACTAAGTCCATGAGGGCATAGAGATTTCCAAATAAGTTAGTCGGTTAAAAACAATGGAATTAAACCAAGTAGTGTCACCCACGGGTGACTATTTTGTAAAATAAGCCGAGAAGAAACCTAATTTAAGGGGGGTATATTTGTAACATCCCGTTTTTGTTATATGAATAAAATGTGTTAGTTCATATATTTATTAGTGAATGAAACGGGTCATTGATCGTCAAAACAAACCAACATGTGAGATGAATAGTTACGTATTTAAAATTAGGTGACGAGTAACTGACCAATAGTATGATCATCTGTTACACGACATCTGCATGAGTAATCGGTATTACAGGAGACCGTTTAGGTTTAATATAATATATTATGTTCTATTTAGCCTACTCCGTTTCTAATAAAATTACGCTGACGCGTTGATAAAAATTAGCTCGTCTTAACAGTATATTCGGAATTTAGTAAAACATTATAGTTTACAAGTTATACGAGGAAAACGAGTGAAGCAGCTGAATTAATTAAAATGATATAATATAATAAAAATAATAATAATATAAATTTTAATCTGATGTTTGAAATAATAATAATGTCCATGTTTGGACTTTGAAAAGAAGTTATGGAGCAGTAGGCTCACATCGAAGGAAATAAGGAAAACAAAGATTCTTTATCTATGTTTCACATAACCTAGCAAGCAAGCATGTCAAATTGTCCCACATCGAAGGTTTGAGGAAACGCACCGTCCAATCACATATATAAATACGCACTTTGTTGTAGCATATATAGATGCATAAAGTTTTATTTTGGGAAGCTCTAGAATATAGAGTATCCCGAGCCTACGATACCCCGTTAGGTATTGTTATTAGTCACTTTTAAAGCACGAGTAGGAGCACGAGTAGGGGAGACTCTACACAAACTAGCCGTAGATAGTTTGAGGTATGTTTTCGTTTAAGTTATGTTTAGTTCATTATTATTTTTATTAGTGTTAATATTAGTAGTATTTTAGTGTTATTATTTTTAGGTATTAGGATTATTATTAGGGATGGGTATATGGTAGCCTAGCCTTAATTAGGCATGGACTGATCATCCATGCTTAAATAAGGTAGCGCTAACCAATATCCAACTGTAATAATAATAATTAGTTAGGTGTACTGTTACCTAACCTAGGGTGGTATAATTGTATCAGGACCCTGAGATATGACCTGGTTGTATTAGCGTTGCCAATTGCAAATGGCTGATAAAGAGGTGAGTTACTTAAACTATTTTCAAAACATGATACTTGCTCATCAAATTGTTTTTGTGGTGATTGATCATGTATATGCATCGAACCATAGGTGTGGCATCCAGGGAGTTATATATATTATAATGATCATTATATTTTCCCTGGGGGGACATACACTTACAGTCTACTGTGGAATTGGTAGACTGTGTGAGCCTACTGTGGAATTGGTAGGCCACGGGTGGGTCTGCTGTGGAATTGGTAGACCATGTGTGTGAATATATAATGCTTAGGCCGGATATATGATTATGGTGACATGCAAGGAGCTCATACTTGATCAATAAAATTGTTTATGGGGTGTTTTACAAATGAGTCAGTTTATGTGACTCACCAGCTGTGTGCTGGCGTATTTTTATTACTTGAGCATGTATCACAGGTTGATAATTTGAGGACCGGAAGGTTTTAGCTGAGCGTGGGATGACTCTAGATGTTTTATCATATTATAGTTGAGGTTCGTGTAGCTGGATGTACTTGGATCGCTCAGGCTTGTAATAAATACTTAAGTTATGTAATGAAATTACGTTTCCGCTTTAAATTTGCGCCAACTGGTCACTGTAAGTGCCCCGACCTGGGCGGGGTGTGACAAGTTGATATCAGAGCTTTAGTTTAAGATATTTAGGTACTCATGGAAGTATCTAGACTTAAACTAGGAGTAGTAAGCCAAGTAGAAGTGCCAGTCTTGGTAGAAAGAGGCTAGTATATTAGAGAAAGTATAGGATGGGTATGCCGAACTTTATGATGGAAGGACCATATGGTAGTTGGGAGTATCATGGTGTGTATCATATATTGCTTTCATATCTGGCCAGTATGAAAGTTAATGAATGATACCGCTATGATCTCGCAAACATCATATTGTACTGAAATCAGGAAATAGTAGGCAGAGTTTTAAGAATATGGTTGAGCTCTAGTACTTTGCTACTAAAACTTGTATATATATAGGTGTATCTATGGGAGCGTACATTGCTTATCCTATCCTCATTTGTTTTTCTAGGGTGGCAATGATTGATAGGATAATAAGAGCTGATTTTTATGTGTCCTAGGTAACTAGGGGAGTTTGTATACATAGTCTAGCTATACGAGTGCATGTCTTAAAGTATGTCAACAGTTTATGTGTAGCATAGGTGAGTATGCATATTTGTGGGTGTTAAATGAAACCATGGTATACGTAAAGCAGGTAGGCGATATAAGGCCTGGATAAAATACCCTAGACAAGTTAGTTGTGTAATCAAGAAAGGAACTTAACCAAACTTGGTATCTCCACTTTCCCATGACAGTTAATTGGAACTAGGCTCGGAAGTGATCCAATGATAGATTGTAGGGTAGTAAGGATGGCGTTTGAAGCCAACATTACCTTTCTACTGGATGACTTATAGAACTCTCCAAGGAGTTTAGTCGAAATCTCAAAGTTGCATTAGTTGAAGAACCTCCTGAAAAGGTTAATATTGTATCAATGGTTAATGTTCAATCAACCTGGCGCACGTACAAGGACGGTAGGCCTTGTAAGCTGAGGCATTAGAAACCAAAGCAATAATCACTGTTGGGGTACGTTAGAAAAAATCTTCGACGTTATTATTAAGAGTAAATGGGATAATAATCAGGATCAGCAGAGATCTAATTTTAGGGATTAGAAAGGGAGACCTGGACCCGCACCTCAATGACCAACATGTGGAGAAGGACATTCTTGTCCATGCCATTAGTTAGTTTATAGAAATTTTAAGAGAGCCAAACATACCCGTCATTATTGTAAAGGGCCCCGTAAGTATTTTTGACATTTTAAGGATTACTGCCTTAAGAAGTAAATGAATGCAAAGGCCGATAGAGCAAGATGTAGAGCTTTTGATATAGAAACTGAAAAAGTTGTAGGAATATTGATGAGATGGTGGGTACGATACTAGTAAACAACTTCTATGATAAGATATTTCTTAATACTGGTGTTGATAGAAGTTTGATATGTGAACCTTTTAGGTTATTGTTTAACTAGAGTCGTTGTAAGCTAGATAAACCATTTATAGCAATAGTTGAGAATGGAAGGGAACAAGAAATTGGGAGCTATATCACGGGTTGTACCATCTAAATTAGTACATAGCTCGGTACCTATAGACTTACTATTAATGAAACTTGGATTGGTGGATTTGGTACTAGGGCTGGATTGGTTAGCTTGTCAAACTCGTATATTGGGTTATAAGAAGCGAATTCGAATCAATGATCTGAAGGGGAAACCTTTGATAACTCAAAGGGAAAAACCTAGTAAATCCATAAGTTTCAGTATGATGATGAAGGCAATTAAGTGTATCCGAAAGGTCAACTAGATTAACTAGTAAGTGCATCAGAGACTGGGAAGATAAGAATTTAATGGAGGTGCCAATAGTAGTCAAATTTCGTAAGGCATTCCTTAAGGGTCATTCTAGACTATCAGCCGGTAGAAAAATTAAATTTAGAATTGACTTGATCCCGGGGGCAACCCGTATTGCTAAAGCCATTTACTGTCTCACCTTGACTTTCAATGGAGGAATTAAGAAACCAAATGTTGGAGTTACTGGATAAGGTTTTATATATTTTAGCACGTCGACATGGGTCGTGTCAGGACACGATACGATGCGTAGTGGTTGATACCCATAGCCAAGAGGTTAGGACACGATACGATACGATCACTGTGAGTTGTGAGTAATGCCATCAGACCAACATATCTGTAGTGTTCGTAGATCTCATTACTTTAATTGTAAGACAAATGTGTCATGGATACATTCACTAGAAAAGAAAGAGCCAACCGATAATAAACTTCATGCATCTAGAAGTGGTGTTAAGGTAACTCTCTTATACTAAATTAAGAATGCAATGATAGGCCTTAATAAAAAAAACATATAAAGAAGAAAACGATGCTTGGTAGCCAAAATTATCGAGATCTATGAATGATAGTATTTTAAGTTTCGATAATTGAATATAAGGTTCTTAGTTTTGGCAGGTAGGGAATATACCAAAGGAAGTTCATAAGTCAAGATACACCGTATACCCTAGTAGCAATAAAAGGTAGGATTTAAGAAATAATTATTGTTAGATGGGAATAAAAAGCTACATCACAAGACAAGTAGAGAAATAGCTTACCTACCTAAAAGTCAAGGCAGAGCATTTGAAACCATTTGGCTATCTATAGGAACCTGGAATCCCATGAAGGAAACGCGAGATGATAATAATGGACTTTCTTTCTAATGTTCCAAGATCGAATCATGGGCACAAATTAGGTAACAATTGATAGGTTCAGCAAATCTACACACTTCGCCTATCCTTGAGGACAAATGAAATGTAAGTCGAGATATGATGTGCTTACGTGAGCTATATTCAAAAGAGAGATATGTTCTCTTTAAGATTCGGGCAAGGTTTCTAGAAAAAGCTGGGGACTCGAATGTATCTGAGTAGTACATATAGCACCCAGACTAACGGGCCAAATGAATGTACCAATAAAGCCTTAGAAGGTATACTATGTGCATACATAATAAACTTTAGTAGTGGTAAGGACGATCATCTAGTATTAACTAAACCTTCATATAATAATAGCTACCACGCCAATATTATGGTAATATCATATAAGTCTTTATATGGGAAGAATTGCAGAACGCCCATCTTCAAGACTGGAGTATGCGATAGTGATGCGTGAAATGTGTAGTAAATAAATCGGTCAAGTTTTAAAAATGGAAAAACCTACAAAACCACACACTAACGGCAAGTGTACCGGTCGCAGTGTAGCAGAGCAAGTAAGTCCGAGTATCGAACCGTGGACACAATATGGCGACTCTCGATACTAAACTTTCGTCGAGTCCTAGTCTAATAAGTTGAAGTGATGGTGATTTAATTAAATTACTAAAAATATATAAAATTAAAGTAAATAAACTGCAAATAACTCAAACAAAGCAACGAACAAGTAGAACTAGATGAAATCAAATAATGAGAAAATGGCTACCTAGGTAAGAATCAAGGTGACTGACTTATAGCTCTCGGGATTGGATAAATGGTTTTGGCTACCGGGATCTTAAGATACACTAAACTAGACCAACACTGGAACGCGAATCACTCTCCAACATGTCGCAATACTGAATCTAGGGAAGTGTGTAAACTCACCGGTCTCGGGTTCAGATCACCTCTCGGTCTCTCCAAACTATGCTAAGGTATCCTAAATCTGAATGTCCTCTCGGCCCCCTCAGAAACAATACATCCGGGATGTGTAAGGGATGCAAGGGATAGTTATTCTAACAGGTTTCTAACACAGGATGCTAACAAAACAAGCACGCTAGGGGTGACTCACTCTCGTGCAGACCACGGTCCCGAATACCTACCAAGCTAGACACACTGACACCTAATCTCCTCTCGGTCTCAAAGGTGGTAGAATGCTAAATTACCGAATAATTAATTAAATTGTTTCTAGGGTTTACTACGTCTAGCAACCACAAGATATATCAAAAACACCAAGTCTAAGATACTTACAAAACCCTAGATCAAAAGATACAAAATCAATTAAACTAGAATTAAGCGAAACAAATATTAATATTCAGATATCAAGCACGCATATACAAAAGAAACCTTATTAGAAAACCTTTACCAAAACATTATCCAAAACATAACATAGATCCAACCCGAACACTATTATTCAATTGTCACCCATCATCAATACCTAGGTAGCACTAAAAGTTTAGCTACTCATAGTCATGGAAATCAATAAAAGCATAGGTTCAAAATAATAATAAAACATAGTATCAAGAAGTTGAAAACACGAAGTAATCAAAAACCAAAACTAGTATTTTAAATAAACGAACCCAAGTCTTCACCAATAGTTCCAAGCCTTCTCTCTCCTTGAAAATCCCCTCTCCAAAGTTGTGCTAAGCTGTTGTCGATAGATGTCTTTGGCGGCTAGTGTATTCTTCGAAATTAATGTTTTTCGATCCAAAAAAATATGTCCGCTCCACTCCTCGATAATATTCCCTTCGTCCATTCTAGATGTAGGGTTTTTCTTTGTGGGCTTTGACTTCTTGTCCAAGGGAATTGGACTTTTTTTATTAATTTTTTTTTCAAACTCACGAGACATCATGTCTCTTATTATTATTTCTATTATTATTATTATTAGTAGTAGTATACTCCAAGCTTGCCCTAGGTGTTCGCGACTTGGGTGTTCTTGGCTCGACCAAAATTTTTCGTTTACGCTCCAATATTTATGAACACCTACAAAATATAAAATAAATAAATAACTACTAAAAATGACTCAAAACTAATAAAAATGTAATAAAACGCTAAAATAAATAAAATAGACAAGTACAAGCCTAAAACCAATAAAACACTAATAAAAGACTCGAAAATTACTACAAAATAAATAGGAAAAGAGATGTGTTTTGCAACACATCAGATAGCCTATCTAAACATGGAGTCTTATATGAAACAAATGATAAAGCAGTTATGTTGTAAAACGAAAAAAAAACAAATATTAGAATATTAGAACATAGAAGTAATAAAATGTTATATCGAAAGTCATTAAAAGACGAAGAGGTCCTCACCTTATTTGTTCAAAGTTGACAGGTTTCGAGGACGAAACCTAATTTAAGGGGGGTATATTTGTAACATCCCGTTTTTGTAATATGAATAAAATGTGTTAGTTCATATATTTATTAGTGAATGAAACGGGTCCTTGATCGTCAAAACAAACCAACATGTGAGATGAGTAGTTACGTATTTAAAATTAGGTGACGAGTAAGTGACCAATAGTATGATCATCTGTTACACGACATCTAGATGAGTAATCGGTATTACAGGAGACCGTTTAGGTTTAATATAATATATTATGTTCTATTTAGCCTACTCCGTTTCTAATAAAATTACGCTAACGCGTTGATAAAAATTAGCTCGTCTTAATAGTATATTCGGAATTTAGTAAAACATTATAGTTTACAAGTTATACGAGGAAAACGAGTGAAGCAGCTGAATTAATTAAAATAATATAATATAATAATAATAATAATATAAATTTTAATCTGATGTTTGAAATAATAATAATGTCCATGTTTGGAATTTGAAAAGAAGTTATGGAGCAGTAGGCTCACATCGAAGGAAATAAGGAAAACAAAGATTCTTTATCTATGTTTCACATAACCTAGCAAGCAAGCATGTCAAATTGTCCCACATCGAAGGTTTGAGGAAACGCACCGTCCAATCACATATATAAATACGCACTTTGTTGTAGCATATATAGATGCATAAAGTTTTATTTTGGGAAGCTCTAGTATATAGAGTATCCCGAGCCTACGATACCCCGTTAGGTATTGTTATTAGTCACTTTTAAAGCACGAGTAGGGGAGACTCTACACAAACTAACCGTAGATAGTTTGAGGTATGTTTTCGTTTAAGTTATGTTTAGTTCATTATTATTTTTATTAGTGTTAATATTAGTAGTATTTTAGTGTTATTATTTTTAGGTATTAGGATTATTATTAGGGATGGGTATAGGGTAGCCTAGTCTTAATTAGGCATGGACTGATCATCCATGCTTAAATAAGGTAGCGCTAACCAATATCCAACTGTAATAATAATAATTAGTTAGGTGTACTGTTACCTAACCTAGGGGTGGTATAATTGTATCAGGACCCTGAGATATGACCTGGTTGTATTAACGTTATCAATTGCAAATGGCTGATAAAGAGGTGAGTTACTTAAACTATTTTCAAAACATGATACTTGCTCATCAAATTGTTTTGGTGGTGATTGATCATGTATATGCATCGAACCATAGATGTGGCATCCAGGGTGTTATATATATTATAATGATCATTATATTTTCCCTGGGGGGACATACACTTACAGTCTACTGTGGAATTGGTAGACTGTGTGAGCCTACTGTGGAATTGGTAGGCCACGGGTGGGTCTGCTGTGGAATTGGTAGACCATGTGTGTGAATATATAATGCTTAGGCCGGATATATGATTATGGTGACATGCAAGGAGCTCATACTTGATCAATAAAATTGTTTATGGGGTGTTTTACAAATGAGTCAGTTTATGTGACTCACCAGCTGTGTGCTGACGTATTTTTATTACTTGAGCATGTATCACAGGTTGATAATTTGAGGACCGGAAGTTTTTAGCTAAGCGTGGGATGACTTTAGATGTTTTATCATATTATAGTTGAGGTTCGTGTAGCTGGATGTACTTGGATCGCTCAGGCTTGTAATAAATACTTAAGTTATGTAATGAAATTACGTTTCCGCTTTAAATTTGCGCCAACTGGTCACTGTAAGTGCCCCGACCTGGGCGGGGTGTGACATAGCAAGAGTTAGATGGGTTAACAAAAATGATGGTTATGCCCTTTGGATGATCAAATAAGGTTTGTATAACTAAGACCTTAACGGGTCGATTTGGGTCAGAATCGGATGGATTGTAGTTAAACCGAAAGGGGTTATAAACCACCATAAATGGACATATTTAAAGCATGATTAAATGGTGTTAAACAAGTCCCCTAGTGCCCTTAGGAATGGCCTTCAATATGAGTTTAAAGGCGCTCAAAGATTGGGGGAAAGCGGGCAAGGAAATGAAGAAAATAAGCCAAATTTGCAGAAGCTACCGTACCTTACGGTGGCCAGAGTAAGGTACGGTGGACATCAGAAAGCTTACGATGGACCTCTACTGTCTTACGGTGGAAACTGAAACAAGGGCTACCGTAACTTACGGTGGCCAGAGTAAGTTACGGTGGACCCCTGAATATTTTGTTTTGTTTCTTCTTTCTAACATGGTTTATCATGTGTCATTATGTGGGAATGTAAGGATTCGTTTAAGATTAATCTAAACTCCATGATTGATCTTAGTAAGACTGTTTAAGATTAAAGGATGGTGGGACATTGAAGTGAAATCGTGGAGGTCGTGTTTATGTATGTATTGTTAATGTTATTAACCGTATTGTTATGTGAATTACAACAAAGGCACAGGATAGATGAGGATGAATGCATGGAATTTCAAGGCTAGAATCCAAAGATCGGATTCAAGTTTGTATCTTGTAATAGTCCAAGTTTGCGGAGACAAGTCTAAGAGATTATCTAGCTTCCTTGGGATGCTATTACTATGTTGTAAAAATACTGACTATAGTCACTTACTGAACTAATGATACGGTTATGTGGTGATTTTAGGTTGTATTGTCTACCTCTTAAAGCAAGGAAAGGATGGCGATCGAGCGAGGAGGCGGATTGTGCGTGGTCATGGTCACTTAACAAATAAAGATGAGTTTTGTTGAAGGCAATAAGAAATAATAGAAGATGTAACACTTAAATACTTAGTAGATTTGATTTCTAATCATTCCAGGTTGTTATTAAAGAAATCAATTTTTTCGATTGGTATTTTCCGCTGCGTATTTTCTGTATTACGGATTTAGGGTGTTACATCTACTTTTTTTTTCTTTCTATTTTTTGATCTATCTCTCTCTCTGTCTTTTTTTTTTATGTTGGTTGAGGTGGTGTTTAGAATGTGTGTATTAAAAGGGATTATTTAGGGGGTGTTTGGAATTTTTAGTTGTGTAAACTTATTTATTTATATTAGTGTAAGCTTATTATGTTTAGGTCTTTTTTCAATTTATTGATACTACATTAATCATGTATTCTCATTTTCTTTTTACATAGGTGTAAAGTAAGAATACAAAAGTATAAGCTTATTATTTTCTTAGGACCTTTTTTAATTTACTGATACTACACTTCCATGTTCTCATTTTAAATAGGTCTACACGTCAGGTTACCAATATTACACTCCCGTGTTTTCATTTTACATAGGTGTAAAGCAAAGATATAGAGATGTACATTAGTGTTTTCTTGTTCTTTTTTAGTGAGGTTGAGTTTGTTAACTATAATTTTGGAGACATCAAACTTGATACTACACTCGTGTGTCTCATTTTACATAGGTGCAAAGCATAACGTTGGTGATGAAAAGCCCCAAATCCATGTTCGATGATGTTTGAAGATCGATGGATTTGACATCTGATTAGTTTTATATAATCCGGATCCATTTCCTGCATATATAATAATAATAATAATTAAGATCAAAGCTTTAAACTCAAAAACAACATCTGATTAGTTTTATATAATAAAGATCACAAACCCACCTAAAAAAAGTGCAGGAAAATGTAAAAAGATTATAAAAAAAAATGGGATATTTTTGTACCTTACTTTTCACAACTGCCTGCCCTCACCGCCGCCACCATCTCCTTCACCACCACTGCCTCATTCACCACCACTGCCTCCTTCACCACCATCACCACCATAGACACTGCCTCCTTCATCTACACCTCCATCTCCTACACCCCACCATCACCCACCCCAAACCCTAAAACCTAGAACTAGATCCCCCACTACCATCTCTTTTCGCCACCTTCTCCTTTACCACCGCCGTCTCCCTTCCACCACCTCTGAACCCAGAACCAAAACTCATCTGAACCCCAGCACCATCGTCTTCTTCCACGTTTGTCTCCCTGCACCCCACCATCACCACCTCCTTCATCCACACCACCACCACCGTGTGTTTTTTTATAGAGGATTAAAGATAGAGATAGAGAGAAGGGGAGAGAGAGTGCGTGTGTGTGTATGATATATAGAGAGAAAGAAAATAAGATCTGGATCTTTTGAAAGTTTATGTGTGAGAAAGAAAGAGAGAGAGAGAGGGAAAGAGAATGTGAGTGAGAGAATAAGAGGGAGATAATTGGAGAAGAATACAGAGAAAATTGAATAAAAGAGAGAGAGAGAGAGAGATTTAAAGTGATATAAATCATTTTATATTACTGATTACTAATTTGCCCTTCCATCTACAATATAATTACATTTACCTAAAAAATCTAGATTCAATCACAACAATTGATTAATTTGATCAATGGTTGTGAATGGTTTCTATTGTTCTCTCAACTCAAGCTTATTTTCGTAATATCCTAATCCTATATATATATATATATATATATATATATTACCTTATAGAGTTGAGTTATCATATAAGGACTAAAAAAATAAAAGTGTAGGAATCTTCTAAAGAGTGACATATGTTTAAGAAAAAAACAAGTAGTACGGGTAGTTTTGTTCAGGAGAAGAAAAAATAATATGAACATGCAAGTTACAAGCTATTCCCCCCTCATTTTTAAATATCCGTAACTTTTTTATACGTTATCTTTTAAAAAAATACGATAAAATAGAATGTCTTTTTGACTTTAATATGAATATCTTATTGTTTTACTTTCGAAAACTTGTTTTTTCAAAAACCAATCACGTAAGAGACAATGTAGATAACGTAAAACACAATTAGTATCAAACTAAAAGCGCAATGAACGATATGGTATAAAACAAAATGAATAAGAGATTAAAACACAATAGAGACATATTAAATACAAAAATGAACAACAAATTAAAACACAATGGACAATTGACTAAAACAAAATGAACAATAGACAAAAACACAATGTACACCAGAAACACAAAACCCAGTTATGTAAAACACAATGGAAAGCATACTAAAAACATAATGAACAAAGTTAAATTATTTGTAGACAAAAACCACAAGGAACATATTTATAACACATATGTGCATATTGATAACACAATGAAGGAGCAGAAGATACAATGAAGTAAAAAAAACCCGTTAACACGTTTTCATTTTAATTTTTATATAGAAAAATGACACACATATTAAAGATGAAAACCGTTCGTTAATATGTTGATTTTCTAAAAAAAATAGTATGAAAACATCATACACGTTTTAAAATGATGAGAGAAATTAGCATGTGCCGTGCATGTGAAAAGAAGAAGTCAACAAACGTGGTTTTTCTTTTCATACACTTCCCCAATTTAATGTTTAATTTTTTCTCTCAAACTTATCTCAACTCTTTAAATATAAGATCAATGGACTAAAATCCTTTCCCTCTTCCTAAAAAATGTCATTTGTATTTGACCCTAACCTTTCTTATATCTTAATTTGTCTGGATTGTGTATCGTAGCACTTTTACGAACTATAAAACATGTCATCTTTCTTTTTCTTTTTTGTTAATTATTTTTTTTATATTTTTTAGTATTTGTTATTTTATATAGTTATACCACCATACACCTTTACAAAGTGTTTATTTTTATCCACGTTTTGATATAAACTTTACTAAAAAAATAATAGATTAAATACAATATGTTCTTACTTTATTCTTTAAAATACATTTTTCTTTCATGCTATTTTTTTCATGTTTAACTATTGGATAGAGATGATATTGGTATAGTACTCTTACCAAAAATACCGATATCAAATTTGAACAAAAATAAGTACCGAATATATTGGTATGCTATGGTATGATATCGGTACCGTTATTTTGGTATGATACCACTTTGTTTTTTATTATTTTTTGAGCGCTCATGCAAGTACTAAATAAGTAAAATTGACACGAGTACCAAATAAATAAAATCAATACAAGTATCAATAGGATGGATGCACCAAATAGATAAAATCGATATTAGTATTATAAAAACCATAATATGAGATAAAGCAGAATATCAAATTCATTCGTAATTCAGTAAAGCATAATACTAAATCCAAAGCATTCTAAATCTCCGAAAAACTTTATTAAAATGATTAAAAAAGATATAAATAAAACTCTTGACACTATATAAAATTTGGCTTCAATATCATTTCTTATTGATACCAATAGTATCGCATACTGATATCAATAAAACTGAATACTGGTACATGTATCTAATACCCAAATCGGTACAGTTATGAATACTGGTACAGATAAGGCTATACATATTTGAAAAAGAAAAGCTCATCCATACTATTGACAAATGTTATTTCTATGTTCTTTTTTGTATTTTATATATTTCATTCTTTTTTTATGTATAAATATTACATACATATATGTCCAAAAATAAATAAAGCCAAAAAAATCCTACACTCAAAATTTATACGTTAAATAGAATTTTCTAATGATACTAATTATTATAATTTATATATTATAATTTATGAGTGTCATGACATAAATTTCATAAAACTGAACTTTATTATTTATACATAGAGATAGATGACAACAAAACTCAAAACTAATAGAAATACCTGAAACTCGAAACATCTAGTATAGTTATGAGATTAGTTAGGGTACGTGGAAAGGCATATTCCAGGCTAGTACCTTAACTTTGACCACTCCTAGACTGCCATATCATTTTCACCCAAAAATACTCTAGAAGCCTAAAATTTCTGGCGTAGCCTAAAAGTTTAATATTATTATTATTTTTTAATTAAAATGTTAATATCGACTTATTAGTTTGATTTGATGCATATACGAAGTTATATCAAATAGTGGATAAAATTGAATATTTACATTGAGGGCCAAAATAACTACACATAAAAAAATTACCTTCTTTAAAAAGTTTTTTTTCTTATCCATGTATTGGATATGCAAATGAATTCGCAAGTAGTTTTTGGTTTGTAACACGCCTCCTCAATATATGTATCTGCGCCCGAACGATCATTAAAGATCGTTGGAGTGTAATACATGTTTTTAATTTATCTATCTATACATATAATAAACCAAAGCAATTTTAATGACATGGCACTCAAAGAGGCATTCTCCTCCATGAGTGTGTCATGTGTCATCCTATGTGGCATTGAGATATTTTAGGAAAAAAAAAATTTAAAAACAAAATTGGATTTTTCTCTCTTATGTTTCCTCCCATAATTCTTAAACGTTAATATCTTTTATATACGAGATTTTTTAAAGAAAAAAATTACACCAAATTAACGAGCGTTTTATTATCTTTCCAACGAGTATCATAGTGCTATATAAAAAACAGAGAAAAAACGACTATTTTTGTGTGTGGTACTGTGGTTTCGTTCATACAGGAAAAAAAAACACAAAGTGTCCAGGTAAATAATTAATCATGTATAGGCAAGTCACTAATTATGTTGAAATCAGTAAATATGAATTCTATTTTCAACATGCGTTAGCATTAGAGTTATACCTTGTTTTAAGTTAGATATAAATATTAGAATACATTGTTTAAGGTTAGGCGTTAACATTGGAGATACATTTTTAATTGTTGTAGGTTAGGTGCTATCCGAAGCTTTCCTGCATGTAACTGTAAAACGCATCATTCTATTTCATATGTAAAATTAATATGTCATATTAGATTTCTCAACCCCGAGACGTTCCCGGGGTATAATCTAGTTTAAAATAAGTAAAAGAATTAATCTAATTAATAAAAAAACATAATCAATTTAATTAATAAAAAAACATAATTCAAATAAATTAAAAATACAAAGATAATTCTAATAAATAAAAAAAACACATAATTAAAATAAATTAAAAAAACATCATTATAATTTAAATATCGTTTTTGTCTACCTAACATTATGAGAATGTGATGTTTTTCCTTGTGTTTTTGTACAAATCGCCACATTGTGGCTTGTTGGCCTACGCAAGAACCCATTACTCTACAATTGATTTAGGGCGTTGCTAAAAAATTGTAGGCATTCTCGCGATGTCCTTTCCGGCCTTTGTAGATACCCGTCGTTCTCGTCGGGATTATTACCAGACGCGAGTTGTTTCACAGCGGAGTCAACTTTTATGTCGTCGTAAGACTTTTTCTTATACCTCCTGACAATGCTGCAAAAGTCGCTAGGCGCTCTCTAGTCGGATTCGGAAGTACTCGGGGTGTTCTCGGCCTAGTCAGAGTGTACCCGGGGAGTACTCGGCCTAGGACTAGAATACCCGGGTCTCGGTAAACTACCTTATAGCGATTACTCAGGGAGTACTCGGCCTTCGAGACCTTATTTTATAACATTGCCTCCTGTCATACCCTCTTGAAAGCAAGAATATTGTGCCTCCACATCACCAGGAATTTAAAAAAAACTTTTTCGACATACAAAAACGGTAAGAAAAATGTTCCTCATTGTAATTTGGATCATTAACAAAATAATCGTTTATAAGAGTTTCATTACCTTTTACGCGATCACGTATAACATTTTTCTTAGGAACGAGCGAGGATGTAGCGGTGTCTTCATCTTCGGCTTGGTCGATGATATTTAAAAAAAACTTACGCTACTATCACTTGGTATAAAAAAATCCCAAGATCATCGTTGAAAAAATTAGAAAAAGCCATTGTATCTAAAAGGGTAGTGAATGGTGAAAATTTGAATGAAATGGTGAAGATGTAGATGTATATGAAATGGTGAAGAGATTATTGAAATGTTTAGAAATTTGATTTGTATATATAGGTTTTTAACAAAGAAAAAATTTAAAACATATGACTGTTGCATTTATTTGACCGTCATCAACGATCAATTAAACATAAAATTCATCAAATAATACATGGTTAGACCTTGCCGAGGACTAAAGGTTTGGATCGTATCTGAGGGGGTGGCGACAGTGTTGTGGTTCGACTACGATAACCAAACCACTCTAGCCGACGAGTGCCCCGTCCCCCATAGTTAATCAGACAGATAACCGAGTATGAGATTAATTATTTTATTTTTTCGCAGATACGAGATTTGGTAATATATTCATTTACCCACCCCAATTACCTTATAAGGGGGGACGAGACACTACCCGAATTATTTTTTCACTTAAGTGATTTCAACCAATCATACACTGCCAAATCACTTTACTGATTCACTTCACTAAAACTGTTTTTTGGAGACAATGGGTTGGTTTGTGATGAGTTTATAAGGAACAACAAACTAATATACTCTTAAATACTCCTAAACGTAAGTCTTCTACGAATTGAACTCTTTACCTTCTAAATAGAGGAGATACATACCACCACATCGTATTCTTTTGAGACATTGTCATAAGTATTAATCTAGCATGAAACCTTTTTTTTAGTAACATGCAGAGATATATTAAAAATGTAATCATGTTGAATAACATAATTCAATAGATATAAAATCAATTATTGAATCAACTAATTTAAAAAATATCCTTTGTCTAAACATGTTTATTGATTTTTTTACAAACGAACCTTCTTGCCGTTTTCGTGCATTACTTGATTATTTGCTACATCTTTTCTGCCTCCAATTTTTGACTCTCAGATTGAGAACACAAGGTGGGCTCGTTGTTATTTCCCAGAAATCGATCATTTTCTGGCATGTGCTTATATATAATATTTATATTATTATATATTTTACTGTTTACCATATACACTAGGTGATCTTTTTATTTATTTTTTTTCTTTTTTCTGAAACGACAAATAATAACATATTAATTAACTTCGGTTTAGTATAATTTTAGTATTTTACATAGTTAAAACAATATTGATCTTTGAAATCAGGTGCCAAAACATAATTCACAAGGAATTTGTTAAATGGGTACAAATACAATGGACCCATAGGAAAACGGGTTATCGTAGATATTTAATGTCAAGATACGTACATAATATTGCTTAGTAAAGATATGCTCCAAATCGTGAACAATTGAAACTATCTTGAACTTTGTTATGCACCATCATGGACTTTGTGATGAAAAATAAAGTATTTTAATAGTTTAATAGTCGTATAGATATATTTGATATTTTCACAGTACCTTTTCACGTTTAATGTGAACCACAACTTATGGTCCTACTGGTTTACTAGGTTGCAAGTCAGGGTGGAGGATATCCACATGCTACCATGCTACCGTAAAAATCCTATCAACAAGATATTATACAATATAACTGAAGGGATAGGGAGCCTAATCCAGGCGGAAGAGGCGTCCCTATCCCCACGAGTCAGCTTCCTCGCGCCAGTCAGCGGCGCGACGAAGCAATGGCGCGCAACCAGCAGTGTATGCAGGAAGGCGCGCAAGGATAGCAACCGATAAGCAATAACATCACCTGATAAGCGCGTACCATCACGCGCGGAATCTTCCCTTGACAACCATTGTACAAAGTACAGAAGACAACAAAAGGAAGATTCACAAAGATTACTGACAGTGTACGCGCCAATGGGAAAGCAACAGGTGGCAAAGTGGTCCAACAACTACAAGACAAGGACAGCAGCATGGCAGCAGCCATGCTTCCACCATACCAGCGTCTACAGTGACAGCAGACATACCTTGCTGCTGTCAGGAGCATGGTCAACGACTGACAGGTGTGCCGTCTACCAACCGCGGAGCGCCACGTGTCCGCCTCGAGCAACAACCATGCTGCCTGAATGACGTCATGAACAGTACGCCTGTTCTCCCGCCAATTCCAGGGGAAACCTTGGGCTTGGGCCCAGACCAAGCCCAATAAAGAATGGCTACTCGTGGGCCTTTCGATCAAGCCCACGAGTTCTCCTATAAATACAAGGATACCTCTCCTTGCCAAAGGATAGAAAAATAGTCACTTGTAGCCTAGAGCATTCTCACTTGTACTCTTTTATTAATAATACTATCGGCTACTTACAGTGGACGTAGGTCATTACTCGACCGAACCACTTACATCTTGTGTTCTTACTCACTTTCACCACACACACACTTGTATTATTATTAAACGGGTTTGACCTCGCGGTTTGGGTAAAGGATTAATCCTGACGGACATAGGTATTAACTCCACGTAGATTATACGTAATCTCCGTGTTACCTATTGTTTCTTCATTGGCGCCATCCAACGGTTAGAACAGCCCCTTTTACTCATCTTTTCAACCCACCCATGGCTGAACCCAACCCTAACACTGCTGCCGTAAACCGTTCCGGAGAAGGGGACACCCAACTCCCGGAAAATCAGATAACACCACCCACAGTCGTCAAGAAACCCACTTCCAGGCTACAAAGCCAAGAAGTTGAGGTTCGAGACGCCAACTCCGACGACGACAGCAGTGCTAGCTCTGAAGAGGACCTTGACCGATGGCTCCTCCGTCAGAACACAAAAAACGCTGCAATTTACCAGCGTAAACTTTTGCAACAAGCAAAGAAAAAGGGCAAAGCCCTTACTTATGACACCCCATCCAAAAAGGGGAAAGACCCAGCTGTCTCGGGTGCTGGTCGTAGCGGGGAACTCGGCGGAGACGCCAGAGTTCGGGGCTACGCAAAGCAACGGACAGAGCCTGATGGCTACGAATCCCCCAGTAGCGACTCGGGCTATAAAGGGAAGAAAAATGATCATCGCTCACGCCACAACAATGAGGATGATGACTTGGTCAAACCATTCAGAGCAAAGGCTTTCGCCGAAAAGTCAAAATTTGTCGCTCGTATAGCGACAGCAACAATACCAAGAAAAGCAAAACTTCCTAGCAGCATCGGCAGATACGATGGCCTGCGTGATCCAGACGACCACGTGCACGACTTTGAGTGCGCGGGAATGTCGGTAGACTGGCCCGTACAGGTTTGGTGCCATTTATTTGCGCAAACTCTGACGGGCGCAGCCAGAGTCTGGTTCGATAACCTACCTGCGGGGAGTGTTAAAGACTTTGACGACCTTACCGACAAATTCAACAATCACTTCTCGCATTTGCGCAAGCACAAGAAAGAGAAGGCGCACATCCTGTTGTGCCGCCGAAACGACAATGAATCCATTGAGGACTCCATTGTTCGATTCAACAAGGAGGCCCTGCTAATAGGGTGCGGGGAAGAACTCACAAGGGCAGCGTTCGTGCATAACGTACGCAGCCCAGAGTTAATGAAATGCCTCACAGGCAAAGATGGCATACCGGAGTCCTGGGATGAACTCATCCACTCCGCCAAGATATATGCCTCGTCTGAGAAATCCTTCAATCAGACACACAATTTCCAACACCACCATAATAATAATAATAAAAATAAAAACAAATCCGTCTGGAGCCGCATCTCCGGCGCCGCGGATGAGGGAAAGTATTCCCCAGCCGGGGACGCCAGGCAGATGATCAGTCCCAAACAGACGCGGGACCAGCGCGGTCATTCAAAGAAAAACTATGACTGGACCCCGCTGACAAAGACACCATCTCAAGTCCTAAAGACTGAACAGGTCACGTTGAAGGCCGCCCCTCCCCTGGCCAAGCGCAGGAACGTAAACCGCAGCAAATACTGTGAGTACCACAACGACTACGGTCACCTCACAGACAATTGCTACACCCTAAAGATGGAAATCGAAACCGCGCTGAAATCAGGACAACTCGGCCATTTGGTTAAGAACGTGCACCGCACAGGCAAGAATCAAACAGGTGACGAGAATCAAGACGAAGGATCACGAAAAAAGATCCGCGACCTGAACACTCACGCGGCCACATTGATTCCTCGCCACCACTGCAACATGACAAAGAAGGGCAAAAGTGCCTACCAAGGAAAGCGCGCCCGAGCGCCACCACCAAGCGATTCATGGAAAGAGGCTGACGTCCTCATGCCAAAAATTAGAGGCGGCGCCTCATGCACAGCTCCTCTTGTCATCACCGCTATCTTTGGACACTATCGCACGCGATATATGTTCCTAGATGGCGGCAGCAGTACTGATATCATGTACGAACAATGCTTTCAACAACTAGACTCGGAAGACAAAGCAAAGCTCGTACCAGTCAACGAGCCCATCTCCGGCTTCATCCACGAAACCATCATGCCGCGGGGTATGCTGTCCATGCCAGTAACATGGTCTGACGGCACCCACGAGCGCACGGAGATATGTGATTTTATGGTCTTACCGGCCAACTCCAATCATGACATTCTTCTTGGACGGGAAGGCATCGCACGCTTTAACGCCAATGCTTCAACGGCGCATGCGATGGTGGGGTTCCCAACCAAAACAGGTATTGCTTTCATCAGAGGCAACAAAGACTGCCACACCACAGAAACCGCCAAACCGCCAAAAATGGTGAAAACCGACACCCGCGCCGAGCCGGAAAAATGGGTTCTCAACCCTAAATTTCCGGAGCAAACGGTGATCATCGGCCATGAAATCTCCGAGGCCATTCGAAATCACTTAAAACAGCTTCTAATCAGTAATATCGATGTATTCGCGTGGCAACCAGCCGACATGGTTGGGGTCCCGCGCGACATAGCGGAACATAGACTCAATGTCTACCGCTCAGTGGAACCTATAGTACAAAAGAAGCGCAGCATGGGCCCGGAGAAAACAAAGGCCATGAACGAACAAGTCACCGAGCTGCTCAACGCGGGTATACTTCGCCCAATCAGGTACCAGACATGGGTAGCTAAGCCAGTCATGGTAGCCAAAGCAAACGGCGGGTGGCGCATGTGTGTCGATTATAAAGATATCAACAAGGCATGTCCAAAGGATTGCTATCCTCTGCCAGAAATTGACCTAAAAGTGGATTCTTTAGCCCCATACCGCTTTAAGTGCTTCTTAGACGCGTATAAGGGCTATCATCAAATCCAAATGGCAAAGGAAGATGAAGACAAAACGGCATTCCGCACAGACGCTGGCATTTTCTGTTACACGAAAATGCCATTCGGCCTGAAAAATGCAGGCGCTACATACCAGCGTCTCATGGACACTGCCTTCATCAACGAGATTGGCGTACGGCTTGAAGTGTACGTCGACGATCTCGTAATCAAGAGCAAAGATGAAAGCGACATGCTTAAAGACATCCAGCAAACGTTCGCACAACTGCGCAAAGTGCGCATGAAGCTCAACCCAAGCAAATGCTCCTTCGGGATGGAAGAAGGCAAATTTCTAGGGGTAATTGTAACGCGCGATGGGTTTCGCGCTAATCCAGAAAAAGTACAAGCCATAGAAAGAATGCCTTCACCCGCTTCCATCAAAGAAGTACAAACACTCATGGGCCGCCTCGTGGCACTCAACCGATTTTTATCCAACTATGCTTCAAAGTCATTTCCGTTTGTTGACACTTTGAAGAACTGTTTAAAAAAGAGCAATTTCCGCTGCACACCAGAGGCAGAATCGGCATTCAAAGAAATGAAACAATGTTTGATGAACCTTCCGACGCTAACAGCGCCCCTCCCCAAAGAGCCATTAATACTGTACCTATCGGTCACGGACCGCGCAATAGGTGCAGTCCTCATGGTGGAGCGGAAGAACGTGCAAACGCCGATATACTACATAAGCCGCACGCTTTTAGACGCGGAAACAAGGTACACAATCATGGAAAAGCTAGTCCTCGCTCTGGTACACGCATCCCGAAGACTCCGCAGATACTTTCAAGGGCACCCGATAAACGTCCTCACGGACTACCGGATAAACGATATACTCGCCAAGCCCGAGTTGTCGGGGCGCCTGGCCAAATGGGCCATTGAACTGGGGGAACACACGATCCACTACAAACCCCGCCCCGCCATCAAGGGCCAAGTTCTTGCGGACTTCGCTACGGAAATCCCCGTAGATAAAGTACTTGAATGTCAAGCGGAAGAAACCCCCGCGTTAGCGCAAGACCCATCACAAAAATGGTCCTTATTTACGGATGGGGCCTCAAACGAGGATGGCGCTGGCGCGGGATTACGCCTTATCAGCCCAGATAAACAAGAGTTCACATACGCCATCCGCCTCGACTTCAAAAGCACGAATAACGAGGCGGAATACGAAGCGTTGCTGGCAGGCCTCCGAATTGCGGAAAAAATGGGGGCCAGGCACGTGGAGGCGCACGTGGACTCACTACTTGTTGCGCGGCAGATAAACGGGACTTACGATGCGAAAGACGAAACCATGGCGTTATACCTAGAACAGGCCAAACACCTGATGCGCCGATTCGACTCGTGCAAAGTCGAGCACATCCGGCGCAGCGAAAACAAGCCCGCCGATGCGCTAAGTAAAATGGCATCAACGGTCTTTGAACATATGGCCAAAGAAGTCCGCATCGAAGTCCTGGACAAACCATCTGTTCCCCTGCGACAAGTCAACGTAATCCAAACAGGAGGCGCATCCTGGATGATTCCGATCAAGGCCTACCTATCATCCGGTACCCTGCCTGACGACAAGTCAGAGGCCCGGAAGATCAGGAACAAGGCCCTACAATACCAACTCATCGACGGTATCCTATATCGCCGCTCTTACCTGGGACCGCTATTGCGCTGCGTAGACTCCGCAGATGCTTCCTTTCTCCTACGAGACATACATGAAGAGACATGCGGATTACACGCGGGCCCAAGGATGGTAGTGGCGAAATTAATGAACGCGGGGTACTACTGGCCGGGCATGCACGTGGACGCGGTCAACGAGTTGCGCAAATGCGACAGTTGCCAGCGCCACGCCCCGAACACCTTGCGACCCAAGAACAACCTGGTGCCAGTCACAGCGGCTTGGCCGTTCCAAAAATGGGCAATTGATTTGGTAGGCCCATTCCCAACGGCCCCAGGAAATGTAAAATACTTAATAGTCGCCATCGACTACTTCACAAAGTGGGTCGAGGCGAAGCCTCTAGCAAAAATTGACGGTGCGCACGTCAAAAAATTCATCTGGGAATTCATCATTTGCCGATTTGGCCTACCGCTGCAATTGGTAAGCGACAATGGCACACAATTTGAAGACCAATCCTTACAAGAATGGCTGTCTCAAATGGGTGTCCAACAAATCTTCACATCTGTCGCGCACCCTCAAGGCAACGGTCAAGTTGAAAGGGCCAATCGTACAATTGTTGAAGGTATTAAGGCACGGCTGGGTACCAAAAGAACAGGGTGGGTAGACGAAATACCCCATGTCCTATGGGCGTACCGCACCCTTACAAAAACCAGCAACGGCGAAACACCATTCAGCTTGACATATGGAACGGAGGCGGTCATCCCCGCCGAAATCGGCTGCCCCTCCGAAAGAGTACTCATGGCCAACAAGAGAGACAACGACAAAGAGCTCCGCCTAAACCTTGATCTCCTAGATGAACGGCGTGAACTCGCCGCAATCAAAGAGGCGAAGTACAAAACGCAGCTAGAGCGCTATTACAACAAGCGCGTTAAAGTTTGCACATTCAAGATCGGCGACTACGTTTTCCGAAACAACGAGGCTTCCAACGCCGAAAAGCCTGGAAAACTAGCCCCCACTTGGGAAGGCCCATACAAGATACAAGAAATACTTGGCAAGGGCGCATATGCGCTAGAAAGGCTTGATGGAACACCTATTCCCAGATCTTGGAATGCTGCACAATTGCGCCGCTGCTACTTGTAAAATATTTGTAATGACGGCTACACATGCCGCGCTTATCAATGAAAATTATTCCCTATATCTGTTATTCTACTTGTTTTTCCGCGCCAAGGTCTTCAAGACTTAAGCAAAACTATTGTTGGACCACAAACAGGGCGGTATTGACATGATAAAGTCTTCTAGACATGCTTCGTGCACGTCGGACTTATAAAAGTCATACACCAACGCCGCATAAGATGGTCTTCAAGACAAGTTTACTTGCCGGACTTAAAGACGCGCGCCACTAGAAAAAACTTAAAGCCTTGTCTTCTAAACTTGTAACACAAGTTGGACAAAGAGCAAACTAGTTGAGCGCGCAGTCGTGGGTCTTCTAGGCAAGGCGCACACGCGCTTAACTCGGACCTTATGGCACAAGTCGCGCCCCGCTATAGTCTTCAAGGCAAATACTTAACATGCCGGACTATCTAGCAGGACACGCGCCTAATTTTAACTTATTAAATCGGGTGACGACTTGGTTAGATAAGTTAAGTTAGGATGAGAAACACAAGATATAAGGAAGAACTAAAATTTTCATTCATAATAAGGGACTTAAAAACCCTTGATAATTACAAGATATTTACAAGACAAAAAAAAAAAAAAAAAAAAAAAACAAAAGAGACAAGCGCCTATCAAAGCTATACATTCGAAGTGCCTTCACCACTGGCTCGTTGGCGCTCTTCTTCCAGACGCTTGCGCTCTTCCTCCCTGGCCAGCTCGTCAGATTTGTCAATGAAATACTTGAGGGCGGACAGAGGATCAGCATTCTTGTTGCAATCTGCAACCACTTGAAGAATTGGGAAGTCCACCTTCTCAAATTTAAGCAGCTCCGCTTCGTACTCATCTTTCAGTGGCTTCCCGTAATGCTCCGCGTCCTCAATCCGCCCACCATTCTGAGCGGCCAGGAAACCATCCTCATAGCCTTCGCCATATCCATAGGCATGGGCGGTGGCGGCTATGGCAGCGACTTGGTCGCCCAGCTTAGGTTCCTGCCAGAACCTCTTGAAGACCTGCAAAAACACTTAACAAGTTAGCATATAAAGTTTCAAAAGGAAAGAAAAGCGCTAAAGAAAATGTGCACTTACCCCAGCGATCCCATCAGTCATCATCCATTTGATGGAATCCTGCGTCCGTGTCTGGGCGGCCATCGCCTCTTCCAAAAGGCGCTGGGCTGTCTCACATTCTTTGACAGCCGCAGCACGGGCCTCCTCGGCAGAGCCAAGGTCTTGCTCCAAATCCTCTTTGGAGTGAAGGATCTGGACCCTCTCCTGCTCTAAGAAGGAGACGCGCTCGGTAGCTTTAACAAGATCTGCATCTTTGGATTCAAGCTCCAAGCGCTTCTCCACAACTTGCGCAGTCCGCTCGGAGAGGGCCTTGCTCTTTTCTTCCAACTGCCGAGTCAGCGCCCGGCTCTCCTCTTGCGCCTCGGCCAGAGTCTGCCTCAACTTCATAGTCTCAGCATTAGTCTTCTTGCAAGACTCTGACCATCGGCACTTATCCGCCGCCGCGTCCCCTTCCAACTTGGTGACTTTGGCCTCAGCATCATGGGCGCGGCGACGGTACTTGGATATTTCAGCTTTGAAGGCAGCCTCCTTCTCAGCGAGGCCTGCCTTCTCCGCCTCCAAGCGTTGGATATCTCGCCACACAGCCGCATCGCGACGGCGCAGCGAGTTAATCATGGATAGCTGAGTCGCTTGATTTACACAAAGAGCAGAAATCAGCGCATCGCGACTCAGCATATCCTGGTGAGTGCGCTCATAAGGAGGCACCACCTCGCGCACAAACTCCTCGGCAGCCCAGGAGTTGGAAAACAAGGTGTTTTCCCGGACTGCCCAACGGGGGCGCCAAATGGCGTCGCCCCCAACCCAGTGGGAGCCATCATAATCTCCAGACGGCTCCCCCTCATCCGTCGCAAAAGGTTCACGCCTAGAGTGGCGCAAACCTTCACCACTGCTACCAGCGCCAGCCGCCAAAAGGGCCCTCTCAAATCCATCCATCCCTTGAGAGTCCTCGGCGCTAGCATGAGCACTTCGCTCCGCCTGTTCTTTCAACTGGCGAGCCTTCTCCTCCAAGAATTGTTGCTCTTGGAGACGAAGACGTTCCGCCTCAGCTCTTCTTGCCGCCTCAGCCTTTTGTCTAGCTTCATCGGCGGCAGCCTTCCTTTCAGCCTCAGCCCTGCGCAGCGCCTCCTCGGCCTCAGCCTTCTTTTTCTCAGCCTCCGCCCTTCGAAGGGCTTCATCGGCTTCAGCCTTCAAGCGGGCCTCCTCCCGCTGCGCTGCTTCTTGCTCTTCAAAGAGCACATTCACCTCTGTCCTACCCGCCTCCGAAGATGGAGATGTGGGAGGAGGAGTTGGCACAACTTTGGGCGCAACTGCAAAAGCGACAAAAACGTTAAGAACAACCAAAGAAAAAGATTTCAGAAAAGGCAAAAGGAAATCAACTTACCAGGGGCCTTCTTCTTTAACAGCTTCTGAAACAGAGGCTGACGTGTGGGAGCAGCGCCTATGCCCACACTAAAGGTGGGGGCAACAACCCCACCAACACTGGAACTTTTCTCCAGCATCACCCCTTGCGCAGGCGACAAGGGGGAGGAAGTGGTCTCTGAAGCAGGGATTTCAACCCCACCACCCTCCCCGCCGGCAGTAGCAGCTACCTTCTCCGAACTAACAACTGCACTACTGGAGGTAGCACCGGTGGTGCGCCTCTTCTTCCTCTTCTCCAGCCTGGAGGGGTCTTCCTCCTCCTCATCTTCAGAGACTGGCCCATCCTTCCTCCGGCGCCGCCCCTTTACCGCTTCGCCTACTGAAACGGAAGAACCCGAATCAGAACTTGTTAAAGGGCGATGGCTACGTTTACGCCTCCGCGGGGCGTGTTTCCAACGGCCACGCCCCGCGGGCGCCTTCTGAACCTCCACAATCTCCACTGAGGAGTCAGAGGCATCATCGCCAAAGAGGCTAGAAAACAAAAGTTGGCTAGACTCACCTGTGGTATAATAAGGCTTGGGCGCGGTGGACAGGTCAGGATAGTAAAACCTGTCCACAAACGCCTCGAGGCAAGATACCTCCCCCTCCGCCAAACGCCTCCACTTTATGCCCTTCTCCTGACGGGCAGCATAAAACTGGAACTTGCTCACACCTGCGCAAGAAACAGTTAGAATAATATGAAATACAAAATAAAGAAGTCAACATAGAAACTGTGCTTACCCTCCTGAGCAATGTAGGGTTCCTTCCCCGGGCGCAAAGCTATGCGGCTCATCCCCAGAAGGTAAAAGATACCATCTGTGAGATTTTTAAACTCCAGCTTGGTGGCGTTGGCGGTGAGGGTGGTAAACCAGGTCTGCTTTTTATAATCCTTCATCACTGGTATGTCAGCCACCCGCTGACCGTCTGCAATCACCTTCCAAGGCAGACTAATGGGGATGACCCCCCTCTTCACAAAGAAGAACTTCTCTTTAGCCCAATGAAGGGACTTGGGGTTGTGAGTGGCCATTGGGGGCACCTTGGGGCGCGGCTTAAACGAGAACCACATCTCGTCGCGCGCAAGAAAATAGAAGACATTGAGCATCTCCACAGTGGGCTCAATGTCCAAGGCGCGGCAAGACGCCTCAAAATGTACCAGCCTTAGCATCCCAAAGGCGGTAAGTTGGGTTGGCCCAACACCATAAGCTACCAGAGTATCGATCTGGAAGCGTGTGCAAGGTAGCCGGAAGCCACACTTGGTGAAATGGGCTTCATAAAGGGCAAGTTGCCCAGGCCCAGCAGAAAGGACATTCTCCGTCGGTGATGGCAGAGTCGGCTCCCACTCCGGCAGGATGTCATAACCCCTACAAAATTGGTCGAAAGCCTCTTCAGTCCAAACACAAAAAGTGTTTGTCATGAGCTTTCGCTCCTTTATCTTCCCATGCTCCACCTGCACCTCCTCCTCCACGTCATCTATCACCGGTTCCTTACCGGTAACATCGCCAGAGGGAGAACCAACGTTGGAGACTTCAGACATTCTAACAGGTTAATGAAGAAAAGGAGAAGGGAAATGGGATTTGTTAACTGGAAATGGTTGAAGACTCGCCGGAAAATTCAAAGAACTCACCGGAAAACTGAACAAACACAAAGAACACCTTGAAGAATGATCGGAATCTTCAAAGAACTGGAAACAAACAAGAAAAAGATGAAGATCAAGGAGAAGTTTCACAATAAATCTCTGAAGATTGATCAAACAATCTTTGAAGATTCAAAGAAAACTTCAAATGATCTGAGTGTTTCGAAGAAAAGATTGCAAGTGAGAAGAAAGGAAGAGCAAATGGACAAGTAACCGTCCAACATGCACCCCAACTCATATATATACCCACTGCATTAATGACAGTGGGTCCCAAGGAGAAACAACCGTCGTCACACTTTTTCAAAAAGGGGAGAAGCAGATGATGACACGTGTCCTCATGCGCGAACGAACGGCTGCGATCAAACACAGATCAACAATCCAACCGCCACTCGCTGGATGACTGACACGTGTCACTAGATCCCACCAATTTAAATTGATCAGGCGCGTGAATAACCACGCATCTGACAGACTTCACGTGCCACTCGACACGTGGCACAAGCATAACCACACAAACAACAAGTGGGGCGCGTGACAACACACGCGCCTGACACAGACGAAATGTTGGTAACTGCACCATTATGAGGAGACAACCAACAGTCAGCACAGCAGACGAGGCTGACTCGTCAGCAACCCTCAGGCTTCCTTCAGAAGCAACTGATCATTCGAATTCCAGGCGCCTTAACTCTCATTTATGAGAGACAAATTTAATGCCAATGATTCAGGATTTATTACAACTGCTGGAGCGCGTCCGCGACAACAGGCAAACTTCTGTCATGGCGCAAATTTGACGTAAAACCAAAAAAGACGTTCTCCGCCCAACGCCTTAACAGGTCATGGCGGCAAACTTCTGTCATGGCGCAAATTTGACGTAAAACCAAAAAAGACGTTCTCCGCCCAACGCCTTAACAGGTCATGGCGGCAAACTTCTTTCATGGCGCAAATTTGACGTAAAACCAAAAAAGACGTTCTCCGCCCAACGCCTTAACAGGTCATGGCGGCAAACTTCTTTCATGGCGCAAATTTGACGTAAAACCAAAAAAGACGTTCTCCGCCGAACGCCTTAACAGGTCATGGCGGCAAACTTCTTCCATGGCGCAAATTTGACGTAAAACCAAAAAAGACGTTCTCCGCCCAACGCCTTAACAGGTCATGGCGGCAAACTTCTTTCATGGCGCAAATTTGACGTAAAACCAAAAAAAGATGTTCTCCGCCAAAATTTGCAGAACGAATTTCAAGGCACACCAGCAGATGAGTTTTCATCCGCGACCTCATACTTTGAGTCTAGCGCTCCACCTACTCTTCACAAAGAATAGGAGAAACCCTAGACTAGGGGGACTTGAACGGATAGGGAGCCTAATCCAGGCGGAAGAGGCGTCCCTATCCCCACGAGTCAGCTTCCTCGCGCCAGTCAGCGGCGCGACGAAGCAATGGCGCGCAACCAGCAGTGTATGCAGGAAGGCGTGCAAGGATAGCAACCGATAAGCAATAACATCACCTGATAAGCGCGTACCATCACGCGCGGAATCTTCCCTTGACAACCATTGTACAAAGTACAGAAGACAACAAAAGGAAGATTCACAAAGATTACTGACAGTGTACGCGCCAATGGGAAAGCAACAGGTGGCAAAGTGGTCCAACAACTACAAGACAAGGACAGCAGCATGGCAGCAGCCATGCTTCCACCATACCAGCGTCTACAGTGACAGCAGACATACCTTGCTGCTGTCAGGAGCATGGTCAACGACTGACAGGTGTGCCGTCTACCAACCGCGGAGCACCACGTGTCCGCCTCGAGCAACAACCATGCTGCCTGAATGACGTCATGAACAGTACGCCTGTTCTCCCGCCAATTCCAGGGGAAACCTTGGGCTTGGGCCCAGACCAAGCCCAATAAAGAATGGCTACTCGTGGGCCTTTCGATCAAGCTCACGAGTTCTCCTATAAATATAAGGATACCTCTCCTTGCCAAAGGATAGAAAAATAGTCACTTGTAGCCTAGAGCATTCTCACTTGTACTCTTTTATTAATAATACTATCGGCTACTTACAGTGGACGTAGGTCATTACTCGACCAAACCACTTACATCTTGTGTTCTTACTCACTTTCACCACACACACACTTGTATTATTATTAAACGGGTTTGACCTCGCGGTTTGGGTAAAGGATTAATCCTGACGGACATAGGTATTAACTCCACGTAGATTATACGTAATCTCCGTGTTACCTATTGTTTCTTCAATAACATTTTGGTAGGGGCTTGGTAACAGTGTTTTTTTTTTTGTCTGTAGCTCACCTCCATTTGCACCTCCTAGCTTTTTAAAAGGACTTTGTAAATGATATTTTGCCCCCATCTTCCGAGTTTGCACGTATCGGTAGATATCAAATTGGTTTATGTTCTGATGTAAACTTTTTACGAAAATAAGTCAGGTCAAATATGAAATATGATACGTTTTCACTAGATAGTATAAATTTGAGCCGCCGGGATCACAACATATGAATGTTTTTCTTACTACTTAACCCGGTTTACAACCATCGTCGTCGTGAAACACGGTGCATACCACTAGTTAATCATACAAAACATGAACCAATATTAATCTTCTCAAGAAAATGTTACTTTTAGAGAATTTGTCATCATCTTCCGGTAGGTGAGTTTTGTTTTCTTGTGGGCGTGCTTTAAATTAGTATGAACTAGTGTATTTCCTGGCGCTTCGCGCCGGACATTTATAACAACATCGTTATCAATGGAAAGTCGATTTTGATCGTTACGGGTTTGTTTGTTTGTTTGTTACGGACCAATACTCCGAAAAGATGGTATGTGCTTATAAAAAAATACCGATATGTTTACTCTGATAAAAGTGATTTCAAGTTAAGAATGAAACCAAAAAATGAAACATGAATTCACATGATGATGCGCCAAGTAAGCAGATCCCATTTGATTTGTCAACAACTTCAAACACAACATTACACTAACGGTAAAACCAAGTATAAGGCCTTTTAATTATCCTAAATGACAAAAAAGCTAAACAATAACAAATATAAACCACCATAGAGCTATTTCTGCAAAATGACAAGGGGACATTCTCCTGTGGGAAAAACCCATTAGCTAAACAACCTTCATTGAAGATCAAGAAATTAAATCTCTCTCTCTGTCACACACATACCTTGAGACATTTTGTGGCAGCCGGTGAGCACAAAGGTTAAGCAGATAATAACCGATCGCAGAGCTGTAGCAAGGTTAAGCAGATCACAGCCGCCGTCGATTTACCTTTCTCGGTTGCGCACTGCTACCAAAGTACAACTGCGTACTTGTTTTTCTCCCCGTCGTCTCCAGTGGTGGTGGCTGACCACCGTGCTCAGTGCTAGTGAAAACTAATGACACGCGGTGAAAAAAAAATGGAAGCTATACTTTTGTACCGGGGATCGAGTTGGTCCGGTAACCACGACCGGCTCTGAACTACGAAGGGTCATCATTGGAGTTTTTTTATCAGACGAAGGACGACATGGTCAGGTCGCGGCGGTGCATTGTAGAACCCTTGTGTGTTATGATGTACGCAAGGGGGAAGGGTGATTTTGTATTCCGTTGATGTTCGTGGTTGATTGAAGTTTGGGTTACTTAGTAGGCGATTTAGGTGGTGATTTAGCAGAAGGAAAAGGGGTGAAAAATGTTGTGG
Source organism: Ambrosia artemisiifolia (assembly GCA_032199755.1). Taxonomy (NCBI): domain Eukaryota; kingdom Viridiplantae; phylum Streptophyta; class Magnoliopsida; order Asterales; family Asteraceae; genus Ambrosia; species Ambrosia artemisiifolia. The sequence continues at coordinate 20,946,700 of CM063513.1, forward strand.
GGGAAGCGAAAAGAGCCTGAAGAATACTATTGCGCAGACATTTATGCTTTAGTATATAGTATAATAAAATAATTAAGAGGATAAATTAATAATTAATAAAACTTTAGAAAGGCGTGTCACAAAATTATTATTTGATAAACAAAGCAAAATTAGTTTTTGTTTTAAAACTTACCACTTCATCGTCCGTACACGTGTCAACAAGCCACAGGTGCAAAACTTAACTAAACAACCTTCAACCGTTGGATTACCATCTCCATTCTTTAAAAATCACATGGGGGCAAATCCGTCATTTCTCATTCACAAACCGCCTATATAATTCTACCCTCTGGTTCTAGTATCAAAAAAGTAGGCTCACAGATATTTTGCTTTTCAGCAAAACCCTCAAAAATATCAAACAAAATCCAAACAAAATCGTCACTCACGATTTCCATAACCGGTCAAGGAATGCAGAGAGATGAGAGATTTGCATCTGTTTAACCGTGTGCGTCCTAAAAAATCAACCGGCGGCAGAACTTGCCACCGTAAACACGTTGAGGACGGGTGAATTTAACGCACCTCTAGTCTCAAACTAGTCTGTGTATTTATATTACTATATAATTTTCTCTATTTGTTCGATAGTCTGAGAACTGATGGCGATAGAAGACAGAAACAGCAACAAGGGTACTGTACTCTTTGGAAAGTACGAGTTAGGTCGACAGTTAGGGCACGGAACCTTTGCTAAGGTGTACCATGCTAGAAACATGAAGACCGGCAAAAGTGTTGCAATGAAGACGGTTGGAAAAGAAAAGGTTATTAAGGTCGGTATGATGGACCAGATCCAGAGAGAGATTTCTGTTATGAAGATGGTGAGGCATCCTAATATCGTTGAGCTTCATGAAGTTATGGCGAGTAAATCGAATATTTATTTTGTTATGGAGCTTGTTAAAGGAGGTGAGCTGTTTGACAAAATAGCGAAAGGGAAGCTGAGAGAAGATGTTGCTAGGAGTTATTTCCAGCAACTTATCTCTGCTGTTGATTTTTGTCATAGCAGAGGTGTTTTCCATCGAGATTTGAAACCGGAAAATTTGTTGTTGGATGAGGAAGGGAATTTGAAGGTAACGGATTTCGGTCTGAGTGCTTTTGCAGATCATATCCGTCAGGACGGATTGTTGCATACCACGTGTGGTACTCCGGCGTATGTTGCACCAGAAGTGATTGGGAAAAAAGGTTATGATGGGGCGAAGGCGGATATTTGGTCATGCGGAGTGATCTTGTATGTTCTTCTAGCTGGATTTTTACCTTTTCAAGACGATAATATTATCGCGATGTATAAGAAGATTTACAGAGGAGATTTCAAGTGTCCCCCTTGGTTTTCAACGGATGCTAGACGATTGATTACGAAAATGCTTGATACAAATCCTAGTAGTCGGATAACGATAGCTGAAGTGATGGATTCCGCATGGTTTAAGAAGGCAGCACCGAAGAAACCTAAATTCTCATTAGATGATGAAGGCGCGAACCTAAAAAGCAAACAGTGCGAGTCACTGAACGCGTTTCACATCATTTCTTTATCTGAAGGGTTTGATTTGTCCCCGTTGTTTGAGGAGAAGAAGAGAGAGGAGAAACAAGAGATACGGTTCGCAACAATGAAGCCTGTAAACGCAGTGGTGTCGAAGCTGGAGGGAGTGGCGAAGGCGTTGAAGTTTAGTGTGAAGAAGAGTGGAGATGAGAGCAGTTTGAGGTTGCAGGGACATGAGAATGGAAGGAAGGGGAAGTTAGGGATATCCGCGGATATATTTGCTGTAACGCCGTCGTTTTTGGTGGTCGAGGTGAAGAAGTCGAGTGGTGATACACTGGAGTATAACCAGTTCTGTAGCAAAGAGCTAAGGCCTGCACTTAAGGATATTGTTTGGGTGTCGCCTGCTGATAATTCTACTCAAGACTTGAATTAAGTTGATTGATTTGTTATGTAAAAAAAATGGGTTGTTTGGTTATAGAAACATCATTTGATACTCCATTTTATTAATTTTCTTGTGCTAATGCTCATTATTAAATATTTGTGGTTTGTGTGCTCATATTTGTTTCTTTTACTCGAACTATCAAACCCCCCAAATGTTACATTAGACTTATTAGGTTTTGGGTTCATTGCGACCAATTGATCCGGATCTTAAGATTTCTGTTTACAATTCAATGAAAAGAGTAATGAACTATAAAAAATACGGATCAAACTTATTTGGGTTTCATTTATGTACCATCATGTTGTCATCAATGATTTTTTTGCTGTTTTAGTATAAAAACAAAGATTTTTTTGTGTAATTGGTAGATGTCAGAAATAAAATTGAGTTTATAGTGTTACCGGGATTGCAGTATTAGCTTATGTGCCAAGTGAGTCCACTTCTGGTGCATCATTCGCATGAACATGAAGGTAGGGGTGTTCATCGGGTTTGGTTTTCGGTTATCGGGTTATTCGGGTCGGGTTATTCGGGTTTTCATTTGTGAAAATATTACCCGATAACCGACCCAATCTAGTTAAATGGTTATCGGTTATGAGGTTAATCGGGTTCGGGTTTTTCGGGTCAAGTTAAATGGTTATCGGTTTAATGGTTCGGGTGTTTGAATTACATATTTCCAACCATTTGGGTTGCGTATTTCTATCCATTTGGGCTACACTATGTTTAAAATAAAATCACAACATGGGCTACAATATTTAGTTGCAACTTTGGCTACAAAAACACTACTCCGATATACATAAAAATATGAAAACTTGATCATTTATTTGTTTTTGAATTATTCGGGTTATTCGGGTCAACCCGAATTATACAAAACTAATCCGAAGACCAACCCAAAAGACTCTAGTCGGGTTCGGGTATGCACTTAATCGGGTTCGGGTTAATCGGGTAAGGTAGTTTTCCGGGTCGGGTCACTTCGGGTTCGGTTCGGTTATTGGTTATCGGTTAAAAAGAACACCCCTACATGAAGGATATACCCACAATATGAGATTACGGGTTTAATTTTAAATTTCCAATACGTAATCTAAGACTGCTGTTCTCTGTACAAGAATAGTTTATTTTCATACAAACCCGCAATCTGAGATTGCGGTTATAGCCAACTCATTGTCCCTTTCCAACTAGCTCGCCATCTCACCGTGCCTCGTCGTCGGTCATTTGCCACATATGATAAACCCGCATACCAATTGCACAAATAATCGTGGTTTTTCTACCAAAACAGCAAAAAAAAATTCGTAATCAATATCTTGATAATAAGTTGATTCTCTTTTTAAGCCATATTACCTGCATATAAGAAATCCCGAATTCGCTCGATATCGAACCATTCAAGAACTAAAAAATGTGTGATTCATCTTATACTAAATTCTTTAACTATGTTGTGTTTACTATGTTTTTTGTTATAATTATTATTATCAACTTATGAATTAATACAATGCATCATACATGTAGTATATGCAAACGCTTTCGGAATTGAAACTCCAATAATTGATGCTTTTGCCTTTTTCTACCCTACTTAATATAAAGCAGGTTTATTTTTTGCCCTTTTTTAGAGCTATGAAACGGCGCCGTAACGGAAGATAGAAGAACCTAAAATAAACCAACAAACAAACATATCTTATATTAAATTTTTAGTGTCTTTTGTGTCTCCTTAGTTATTTGATACGTATATTCAAGTGTCGTTGTGTCTTCTTAGTTATATTTAATCATGTATATCAATGTAAATCTTGAACTATTAAGTTGTTTGAGATTGTTACAACAAATTTTATATCCGATTGTAACAATTGTTAAAAGTAAATACTCTTAAAAAATTGTAGTTTAAACAAATTGTAAATATTGTTACCCATGACCTATTGGTATAATTGTATGGTGTCACTCGTTACAAACGTGAGGTTGCAGGTTGTTGGATCAGTGGCTTAGTTTATGAACACTTATGTGTATCAGATTTATGTATGAGTTAATAAGCAGCGGAAATAACAAGTGTTCAAAGGTCTAAAAGATCACTTTGAAGGGGAGTTATTACTCCCCCTTGACTGAATATTAAATGAGAAACAATAAACACAGTTAAGTATAAAGCAGTAAGACAGTTTATGTTTCTCAGATGTGAAATGGAATATTAGTTCAAAGCCCGAAGGATTTCAATTTAAATCAAAGGAATTACACAAAATCACATATTGAAAATAGATAAACAAACTCATCTATTTATAGACCAATGGACTAAACCATTGTCTGAAGTAACCTAAGATATTTCGGCTAAAGATAAGGTTACTAAAGTCTTTACATCGAAACTTGTAATCAAGACTTTAACAAAACAATATAATAATAAAACTAAAACTGCTGATCTTCAGTCGGTTAGAAGCTCTGATCACAAAGTGCTGATGAGTGACAAACTACTGATGAGTAGTTTGTCTTCAGTAGTTCTTCAGTGAAATGTGTGGTTAGACTTCAGAACTTCTGATGAGTAACTCTTCAGTACTTTGCAGATTTGTTCTTCAGTACTTCTTCATTTGTTCTTCAGCAGTTGTTTCCATACTTAAGCAGAATATGATTTGGACTAAGGTTATCAAAAGGTGGTTTCTTCAATCCTCTTTGTCCCAACAATCTCCCCCTGGATTGATGAAGCCAAAACCTTATCCAATCTTTATTGTTCATCTTTTCTCCCTTCTAATATCCTCCAGATTTCTGCTGTCATCCGGGTAGTAAGGGTACATCTTTTGTGACACCCGGCAACTTCCGGTAACTAACTTTTGAAAACTTAGTAAGTCTACCTTAGCGAGTCGCGCATACGTTACACAAAACAAGGTCGGTCGAGTCGAGTCGCACATCATTAGGGTTTTAACATACGCATGCCTCGAGTCCCGGGAATTGGTGAACGAGTGTGAACGTGTTTACTTTCATGTATTATGTGTTTATAATCATTATGTGACTTGTCGGTATGTGAAAATGTGTTAACATATGTTAAAACGGAGTTTAACGCGCCAAATACACCACAACAGACTCTATAGGCGATTAGCTTGTTCCTTTAGGCGATTAGCTTGTCCCTTTAGGCGATTAGCTTGTTCCTTTAGGCGATTAGCTTGTTCCTTTAGGCGATTAGCATGTTCCTTTAGGCGATTATGGGGCTAATCGCCTATAGTGAAGGCGATTAGCAGCCCTAATCGCCTGATAAAGCTGCATAATCGCCTATAACGTGCCTGACGACTAGAAACGCCTATAAATACCACCCTTGACCTCCAAAACATCATTTATACAACCCTAGCCGTCCCATAACATATCTCAACCCACAAACACCCTCTGGAATCCATTTTTACACTCAAACAACCATTTCCAAGCTTATTCCATCATCTACTCTTAAATACAAGGTGTGTTCTTCAAACCCAAACCTTTAAATGATTATGTTTTACTCCCTAAATGTCCAGACCTGACTTATAAATGTTTTTGTCTTTGAAAATCCATTTAAAACCGTTTTTAAACAAACCCACACCTTTACATGTGTTATATGTGATTAAAGATAGAATTTTTAGGATTGAATCATGGTTGTTTTGTGTTATTATGATGTTTATGGCTGTTACAAGTTAGTATGATGATGTCCTAGGAGTTTGAATGGTTTTGGTTGCGTATTGTTGATACTTGATGTTTTGACCCATTTGAAGGATTTTGGATGATTAAGGATGATATGAGGTGTGTTGTTGATTGTTTGATGTTAGGGTTTGCTCTAGGATGATGTTAGAACAGTAGGATGCTTTCGGACAACGTGGTTATGTGATTAAATCTGGATATTTGCTATTTAGGGCAAGTTCTTGCATGTTAATGTGATGTTTTCATGTTAAGTTGCTATTTTGGGAAAACGCTCGCATTCGGGACTGTTAGAATGATGAAAACTTAGGGGTTTTGCTTGAAATATGTTTGTTAATATGTTAGGATGATTATTGGGTGTTTTTACACGTTTCGGATCTGATTTGGTAGGTTAAACGCGCGAAAAACCATATCTGCTGCACTATAGGCGATTAGGAATCCTAATCGCCTATGTTATAGGCGATTAGGGGCATAATCGCCTAAGAGGAAGCCCTACTCGTGTAATACTTAGGCGATTATGATCATAATTGCCTTCATTTCATGCAATTGTGATCCTAATTGCCTTCATGACATGCAATTGTGACCCTAATCACTAGTTAAGCCCTGAATTGCATACCTTATGACCATAATCGCCTATAATGCATGTGATTAGCCCTAATCACCTATCATAAGGGGCGATTAGCCCTTGTAATTGCCTGTTGACCATCCCTAATCACGTGTTGACTTTCCTAATTGCATGCTAAGTTCCTAATCGCGTGTAATGCTGTTATAAGTGTATTTTAACATCCCGAAACCCAATTTGACACCTAGGAACATGATAGGAACCCCGTGACATGCCTAGTAACATAGTAACACGTGTTTGGACCTGTTTGTGCGTTATTTGACCTATGTGTTAGAATCGTTGAACTTTAACGCATGTTAAGTACTAAGTTGCATGATTTGTGTATGTGTGGATATGAGATGGACATGGGAAGTCTCGGGTCACCAATGGGATGTCGAGTCTTGTACACTTGGTCGGTTTAACAGTCAACGTGTTTCCAAACGAACCTGGTTATGGTCTGGACACTTGGGGACTCTTTGGCCTGCGGGTCAATGGTTCGGGTACTCATATGCATTCGATAATAGGTTGCCGATCCTAGGGCTGTCATTTGCATTGTCTGTGGTTTATTAGAAGAACGCAATCTAAGGTGAGTTCACGGCCCCACTCTTTACTGGTTTTGCTTTCGGGGGAGAAAACATGCTGGGTACTGGTATTCATAAAACGTGTGTCAACTTACGTTTTCGTATTCATAAAAGGCGTGTCAACTTACGTATTCGTATTCATAAAAGGTGTGTCGATTTACGTTCTCGTAATCATAAAAGGTGTATCAACTTACGTTTTCGCATTCATAAAACCTTTGATTTACTAAGTACTCGGGTTGGTAAAGCTTACAAGGTAGTCGTTGGTTACTATGTGGTATTACATATTGGTATTCTTGAATTCTTTATGCTTACTATGCGATCTTTTAAAGTCCCGGGGAAAACCATGAATGTGCGGTGGTTGCACAACGGGGGAAATATGGATAGATCTATTTGGGCGTGACTGGCCCCACTCGTCGGCTTGGAGGGTCGGACGGGTGCATGTTGTCTCTTAGAGTATTCTTGTATTCTTGTATTCGGGCAGGTAGTATTCTTGTATGCATGTATGCGTGTCCAGTAATGGTTTTCCAATCGTAGTAGCGACAGGCATTCATTTTGGATGGCATCCTTTGAGTAGTATTCTCTTGGTCGGTTTACGTATGGTTTGGTCTACTTTGGAGTATTCTTTGAAACTAACTAAGTTGCTTTTCATAAAAACCTGTGAACTCACCAGCATTATATGTTGACGTTTTTAGCATATTTTTCTCAGGTCGTTAAGGTAGCAGCATCGGACTTAGGCGCACGGAGTCTCACTTGGCGTCTAGGATTTTAGTTTCATGTTTTCAGTACTTTCAGACTTCAGTCACGTTGTTTAAAGTTGTAATCAAGATTTTAAAAAGCTTCCGCTGTTGGTTTATGTTACGAAACTAAATGTTTTTATTCTACGTATTTTATCATATAGTGTTGTTTATTGTGACCGTTGACTTGGATCCTGGTGTGTCACACGCCTCGCGGTAAAACTCCGCAGGTGGAAATTTGAGGGTGTGACATCTTTGTTGCTCAGTGAGAGGTCCAAGTTCAGGTGTTAGATGTTGTATTGTAAGAAGGTCTTTGGAAGATAAAACACTCAACTCCTTTGAGTTTTTGTAGACCTTACTTGAACGATCTCTCCTGGTCACAAGTACTGAGTTGGAATCAGTAAAGGACCATTTTATGATGTTTACTTTTGACCTGTCAAAGTCAGAGGCATAGGAAACCAAGCCTGTTTCCTTAGGTTGACCTGAGGATGATTGAGGAATGTCTTCAATTTCAGTGACTCTCAGGTGAGATTCTTGACTACCTTGAAGTTCAGCACCACTTTGAATAGGCATGTTGGGCAAGTGATGCTCTGTAACAACTCTTGTGTGTGTCTTCTCTTGAATAGATTGTTGTAACTGATAAGCATAAGTAGCCTTGTCTCTGAATTGTGTTAAGAGGGGTTTCTCTTCTACATCAAAGTCACCATGTACTAACTGATCTCCTTCCAAGAGTATCATCTTGAAATCAGTCTTGACAATGGGTTCACCCTCTGCTTTTCTCTTTGTGGCAGGCTTCCTTAGTGCACCAAATGATCTCCTTACAATAGAAGTTGGTTGGACTTCTGGAGTTTCAAATCTCTCTGGCTCTGCAGCTTTCTTGGCCTTGTATTTCTTGTAAGTATCATATAAAGTCTGTTCTTTCCATTTGGAGACTGAGGCCTTTGAACCATAGCCATTTGCCACTAACTCTTCTATGATCTCAGCTCTTTTGGCTTTTCTCTCATTCTCTGTTGCTATTCTGTCTGATAGCATCTGAGCTCTTCTGGTCAGTTCTTGTGTTGAGAGTCTTTTGAGAGCCACTTGTTTGGATTTGGAGTTCTTGGTTATGAATGTTATAAGCTGTGCTCTTTTGTCTTCTTCTGCAACAGCTTCAAGTGCTCTCTCTTCAGCCTCAAGCTCATCAAGCTTTTCTTGATACTTGATCAATTTTTCTTGGAAGTTCAGATCATCTCTAGACTCTAGGCTGTTCCATACTTTGTCTTCTTTTGCCTTCTTTGCAGCCTCTTTCAAACTCTTCTCCAATAGTTCTTTGGACATAGCAATGTGAGTAGGGTTTAAAACAGTTGTGGAAGTTGTTGTAGGCAAAGGAATGGAAGTAGGTTCTTTATCAGGTGCCTTAGAAACTTCTGATGTTGGTTTTGGAGGTAAAACTGCTGATGAGGTAACTTGACTCACAACTACTGAAGGATTGTCTTCAGCAGTTTGAACAATGGGATCAGCAGTTTCCTCTGATGCCTTAGATGATAAGAACTCTTGTGCTACTTCTTTTCCTGGTCTTTGTGATGGTTTTTCAGCTTCAGGATCAGGTGTTTGTCTTGTTGTAGCAACTTCAGTTTCTGGTTCCTTAATCTTCTCCCCCTTTTTGGCTTCATCCACTTCTGGAAGCCTTATTGAGTGAGAAGTTGCAGCAGACAACCTTGCTAGTTGATCTTGAGTTTGATCCATCTTTTTGTTCAACTCAGCAAGTCTTGAATTTATCAACCCAAACTGGTTGTTAGCCTTTAACTCCCAAGCAGTTGTGAAAGGTTTGAGTTGATCAGTGATAATTTGTTTTATTGCCTAGAACAGGGGACCATCTGGGCTGCATAGTTGGTTCAGGTCTATGCCAGTGAGCCCAGAGAATTGGGTAGGTTGTTTTTGTGAAGGGGGGCTTTTTGGGTGATCCTCAGATTTCTCTGAAGATGCCACTTGTAGGGATTTTTGGGCTAAGTGGTCTTTAACCTGATCTTTGGTGGCCAGCTTCTTGAGCTTGGATACCTTAGATACAGGACCTTCAATCTCAACCGTCAATTCTTTTTGTGGAGAGTTTGAATCATCATCCAAATTAATGGAATCATCTGAATCCCTGATAGTGTCCTCAGAGAGGGCAGGATCAGTTATATCATGAGCTAGTCCCAAACTAGTAGTCTCATGAACCTCTTTGTCTTGGAACTGAGGTTTTCCTACCTCAGGCACTAGGCCTTCATCGGTAGTTGCCAAATTTGAGGTCTTAGCAATGTTACTACTGTCCTCAGGTTCACCACTGGGTGATAAGTGAGTAGTAGCAGCCTCAAAAGTACCAAGAGTTTCTAAGTTTGGGCTTATAAACTCTGGTCCATCCTCATCTCCCTGGTTTGGGCTAATAAGGTCCACATCCATGTCAATAGGAGAAGGCATCTCCCCAATTTGATGTGTTGTTGGGGGAGTGACATGTGTTGGATGGGTTCCTTTTAGTCCTGAGAGAAGTTGGGCTATTTCAATGGTTGTGTGGGAAGGTTCAGGTTCAGTAGTTGTAATGGGTAGGTGTTCAGTAGTTTGGATGGGTTCTGTTTCTGGTTCAGTAGTTTGAAAGGATGGGTCAGTAGTTACAGGTTTCTTAAGTCTTTTTCTTTGAAAAATCACTGTAACTGGTTTTCTTTTAGGAGGTGGAGAAGGAGTGTGCTGAGAGGATGTTTCAGCCACATCCTTGTCAAGTGCAGATTGCACATCAGCAGTTTCAGGTTTCTCCACTTCCTGAACTGTCTTTTTCAAGGGTTTGGTTTGTTTTTGTTTTTGTTGTTTTGGCTTTTTGGTTTTCTTTTTGGGTTTGGAAGATGTGGGTTCCTTGGGGATGGGTTGTTCTTCCCCTTGGTCATCTTCTAGCACAAGTGCTGGTTTGTTGTGCCTAGAGAATCCTTATGAGGTTAATGGGTTTAAAGTTGTTGCTTCACCCTCAAGTACTCCCTCTCCAAGCTCTTTTATTATGCATTGCATAACAAATCTTGGGTACAACAAAAACTTCTTTTTATCATTTTCATGGTGTAAAACCAGTTCATTGAAAAACAGTTTTGATGCCTTAAAAGGTGTTTCATTTATGATGGAATGAAAAATTGGTTGAAAAGTAGAAGGCATCTGATCAATAGACCCAGTTTTTGGACTTAGACACATTATAATATAATGAAATAACAGTTTATATTGTGGGTCAAAATATTTCTTATAAACTGTTGCTTGTGCCAAAGTACCTTGATAACCACATTCTGTCATGGTTAGATGGATATCTGAGTTTGGAATATGTTCAGGAGCATCAGAATCCTTCAAACCAAGCCTGATGCTTAGTGTTTCCGGTGATATGGCCATCAGTTTCCCTTTTATAGAAGATTTGAGGGAGATCACTTCATTATTAACCGTCACCGTCTCTGTGTTTGCCCAGAACTCATTAAGAGTTTCTTCATGAATGGGTGGATCGATGGTGAAAGCTTCATAATATTGGGATTTCATGATGAGATCAATCATCTCATCATACTGGGACCAGGCTTCATCTTTCACAAAGTAGCCTCTTTGATTATGTCCCTGTTTTAACACGAGAGCCATGGTTGTTTTGATCGAACAGTATTTTTAGGTTAGAGAAGGGGTTTTGCTTTTGATTTGAGAGAGAGAGAGGGAATTTTGCTTTTTGAATGGATAAGTGTTTGAAAAAGGTATTTATCAGAAGTTTTTAACCGACTAGGTCAAACTTCTGATGAGTGAAAAGTCTGTTTTACCCTTTTTAGTCAAACTGCTGATGAAGAAGGTTTCTTCATCAGTGGTTTTGGTCATCTCTTCAGTAGTTTCAACTGCTGATGCAAATGATTTTTAAAACACTTAAATAACTTCTGATTCTTATCAGTAGTTATATCCATTTTGAAAATATCCCATTTTTGATGTTCATCAGTAGTTTTCAAAAATTGTTCATCAGTACTTTCTCTTTCTCAAATTTTGGTCTTCAGAGGTTTGTGACAGATAAGTATGTAAGTGAAAAATAAAATATGTGCAGAGCTAAAAAGTGAAACACTTACAGACTTTCTTCTAAGTTTAACATCCCAAGCATGGATACTAACCTCTGAAAAGTTGTAGAATCAAGGGGTTTGGTGAAAATGTCAGCTATTTGATTAGCTGTTGTGACATGCTTCACCTCAATCTTGCCTTTTTCATAGCAATCTCTTATGAAATGATACCTGATTTCAATGTGTTTAGTTTTTGAAAACTGAACAGGATTTTGAATGATGCTAATGGCAGATTTGCTGTCTACTAAAAGTGGAGTCTTGGTCTCTTTGATTCCATAATCAAGCAGTTGATATTGGAGCCATTGTATCTGTGAAGTACAGCTTGCAGCAACAATGTATTCAGCTTCAGCTGTTGAAGTTGCCACAGATGTTTGTTTCTTTGATTGCCAGGACACCAGACAGTTTCCTAGGAATTGACAACCACCAGATGTTGATTTTCTTAACATCTTACACCCTGCATAGTCACTATCTGAAAAAGCAGTTAACTTGGTATTGCTTGAAGCAGGATACCAAATTCCTAAAGTAGGAGTTCCTTTCAGATATCTGAAGATTCTTTTGACTGCAATTAGGTGTGATTCTCTTGGTGCAGATTGGTATCTAGCACAGACACAAGTTGAAAACATGATATCTGGTCTAGAAGCAGTTAAATACAAAAGAGAACCTATCATACATCTATACATGGTTTGATCAATATGTTTCCCTTGATCATCTGGTTCAACTTGTGTGATTGGTGTCATGGGAGTGGAACATGTTTTACAGTCTTGTAAAGAAAATTTGTTCAATAATTCTTTAACATATTTTGATTGATGTATAAATGTTGAATTTGATTGTTGCTTGATTTGCAGTCCCAAAAAGTACTGCAATTCTCCCATGATACTCATTTCAAATTTTGATTGCATGAGTTTCTTAAAATCTTCACACAGTTTTAAGTTTGTTGAACCAAATATGATATCATCAACATAGATTTGAACAAGTAAGACATGATTTCCAACATGTTTTATGAAAAGAGTTTTATGAATGGATCCCCTTGAGAAGTGATTCTTAAGTAAAAAGTTTGAAAGTGTTTCATACCAGGCTCTTGGAGCCTGTTTTAGCCCATAAAGAGCTTTGTCAAGTCTGTAAACCCAATCAGGATGAGAAGGATCCTCAAACCCTGGAGGTTGACAGACATACACTTCCTCTTTTATTTTTCCATACAAAAATGCACTCTTGACATCCATTTGATAAACTTTAATGTTGTTGGAAATTGCATAAGCTAAAAATAACCTGATAGCTTCAAGTCTTGCAACTGGTGCAAAGGTTTCATCATAATCAATTCCTTCCTCTTGGGAATAACCTTGTACCACCAATCTTGCTTTGTTCTTGATGATCATACCAGCCTCATTTGATTTGTTTCTGAAGACCCATCTTGTTCCAATTGGTTGTTTGTCTTGAGGTAAGGGACAGATTTCCCAAACCTGTTGTTTCTTGAATTGAAGCAACTCTTCTTGCATTGCTTGCACCCAAGTGTTGTCTTTGAGGGCTTCTTGATACTTCTTTGGTTCCAACTGAGAGATGAATGCTGAGAATAAGCAAAAGTTGGAAAGCTGGTTTCTTGTGAGTACCCCTGATGCAATATCACCCATGATTTGATCCAATGGATGATCTTTGTGTTCAATCAGTTGTTGTAGACCTGTACTGGATGATGGCTCTACAGGTTCTTCAAATAAACCACTGAGATTGATAATATCTGGTTCAGCTATTATTTGAACTTCAGGAGTTTTAGGTTCAGCTGAATCAGTAGTTTCAAAATGTTCATCAGTAGTTCCTGAAGTTGAAGCTATTGAAACTTCTAAAGGTTTAATAGTTGATCTTCTGACTGTGTTTGGAGTCCATGGTGCAAGACTATCATCTTCAAATCCTTGAAAACCATTTTGAGGAGGTTTGGATGATTCAACAGTCTTCTCAGGTCCGAAATGAAAGTTGTCAAGATCAAATAATTCAGCAGGATTTGCTGGAATAAGAGTGTGTTTTGATTCATTGAACTTGACATTCAGTGTTTCTTCTACTATCTTGGTTCTTGAATTGAAAACTTTGTAAGCTTTTCTCAAAGGAGAATAACCAAGAAAATAACCTGTATCAACTTTTGCAGCAAACTTAGAGATAGAGTCTTTGATGTTGAGGATAAAACATTGACACCCAAAAGCCCTAAAGAAGGAGATAAGGGGCTTTATGCCATGAAGAATTTCATAGGCAGTCTTGGTATGTCTCTTGTTGATAAGAACTCTATTCTGAACATAACATGCAGTGTTGACTGCTTCAGCCCAAAAATACAAAGGTAGGCCTGAATCAGCTAACATTGTTCTGCCTGCTTCAATTAATGTTCTGTTCTTCCTTTCTACCACACCATTTTGTTCAGGAGTTCTGGGAATGCTGAACTGTCTAACAATCCCTTTAGACAGACAGAATTCATCCAGAGTTTTGTTCCTGAACTCTGTCCCATTGTCACTCCTGATGACTTTGACAGAAAGAGAATATTGCTTCTCTACTTGTAGAATGAAGAACTTGATGATTTCAGCTGCCTCATCCTTGGAATATAAGAAGAAGACCCATGTGAATCTTGAGTAGTCATCAATGATGACCAAGCAGTACTTCTTCTTACCAAGGCTCATTATCTTGACTGGTCCAAATAAGTCCATATGGAGTAGTTGAAGACATGCAGTTGTTTTTGATTCTTCAATAGACTTATAAGAGGACTTATGCTGTTTACCTTTAAGACAGGAAACACAGTGTTCTTTGCACTGATATTCCTTCAAAGGTAGACCCCTGACCAAGCCCATTTTTGTGACTTTATTGATGGTTTTAAAGTTCACATGGCCAAGTCTCCTGTGCCAGAGATCATTTTCTGAAGTTGATGCCTTTGAGAAGAAACAGGCAGTTTTGTTCAATACTTTGTCTTTTTCAATGTCCACTGCATAGACATTGCCACACCTTTTGGCAATCAGCAAAGTATGATCTTCAATAATCTTCTCTATCAACTTCTGGCCTTCTGGTGATATGATCTTGCATGCTGTCTTGGTGAAAAAGGAAGAATATCCTTTGTCACACATTTGTGAGACACTCAGCAAGTTGTACTCAAGGTTTTCAACCAGATTGACCTTGTCAAACTGCATTCTGCCTGAGGATACGTTGCCATATCCTAGCACATATCCCTTGGCATTGTTCCCAAAGGACACAGATCCTTCTCTTTGACTGATAAAATTGTTTATCAGGTATCTGCATCCAGTCATGTGCATTGAGCCTCCACTATCCACATACCATATGCTGTTCAAACCTCTGGAGACCCTCTGAACAAGATAGCAAATTAGTTAGTTTTGGCAACCCAAGCCAGTTTGGCTTTGGGTTTGCTCTTGAGAACAGGTGCAGCTTGTTGTGGACCAATTTTAGAAATCCATGTCTTTTTGGCAATGGATTTGTCATTTAGAGCAATGGTGGGTTCTTTTTGGTTTCCACCATCAACTTTGGTGATCAGAAGTTTAACCATATTTATCAAATCTTTAACTTCAGCAGTTTGTGAAACTCCTAATGAGTTAGGTGAAACTTCTGAAGATGAACTTTGAGAAGATGACTTTTGTTGAGATAAAAGCCTCTTCTTAGAAAGGGTTTTGTTTGATTGTTGTTTGTTGGGAAAGAAAGTATTTTCAAAGTTTTGTTTTATCTGTTTTCCCACAATCAGTTTTTGTCTTTGATTGTTTAACTGATTTACCTTTCTATATCTGCAAAGTTTAGTTATGTGGTTAAACAGACCACATATTTCACATGCTTTTGCCTTCTCTTTCTTTTTAGATAAATCAAGAGAGCTGGAAGGCAATTTACTGACAAAATCTGAATTTTGAAATAGGTCATCAGCAGTTTTCAAGGTCTCAACTCCTGATGTAGTTGAAACTGCTGATGGCTTATTGTCAGTAGTTTTAACTTCTGCAATACTTTCCTTTTTGAGAAAGTTCTGATGGTAGGATGTGCATTCCTCCATATCAGAAGTTTGAATCAATTTCCTCCCATCATTATCAGTTTTGTGGGTAAAATCTGTTGGTGATTCAGTGTGGGTATACCCAATGCCAAACTTAACATTTGCTGCAGTTTGTTTGTTAAGCAACATTTGGTACCATTTACAAGCCTCAACCCATTTTTCACAGTCAACCTTGGTGTCAGCAAGCTCTTGTCTGACTTTTCCTAGGTTGTCTATCATTGTTTTAATCTGTGCTTGGGTTTCAATGGATTTATCATTTAGTTTAGAAATTTCTTTGTTTTTCAAAACAATTTTTCTTTCTAAATCACACTTCATTTGTGTGTATTTTCTTTCCATATCATTGGATTTGCCTTGTAAATGCACATTTGTTTCTCTAATTAAAGCAAAAGATTCTTTGCAAGATTTAGTGCAAAGCTTTAACAGAGATTGTTGTGATACCTGTGTGAGAGCAGAATTTGAAGAGTATCCTTCAAAAGCCATTAAGGCAAAGTTCTTTCTGCCATTATCAGGTTCTCCCCAGTTGACATCATAGACCTTATTGTCTACATTCTGAGGTGTCATAAGGAAGACTGCTCCAGTCAACATACCCTGATGTAAATAAGCTTTGTTGCTGAGGGGGTTGTTGAGTTTGTGCAGGTTGTTGAGCAGTTGGAAAAGGAGGCATCAGCTGCTGTTGTTGCTGAGCAGGCATCTGAACATATTGTACTTGTGGCACATATTGAACTTGTGGAGCTTGTGCCTGTACAAAATGAGCACTCCCTTGAGTTCCATTATTCCTATTATATGAGGGGTTAAATTGATTTCCAGACATGGGTTGGTTATAGCTAGAGCTTCTACACTCTCTAGCAAAGTGTCCCAACTTTTGACACTTATGACATCTAAGTTTAGATTTGTCAAAACCAACTTTTGTTGAGTTGTTTAGTCCTGGAAATTTCCTTCCTGACCTTTTATAAAATTTGTTAGTTTTTAAGCTTAACAAGGCCAGTTGGTGCAATATCTCCATTTCTTCTAAGTCATCACTGCTAAAATATTTTAAATCATCCATGATGAAACACATGTTGTCAGCAATTTGACTCAGTTCTTCATTGTCATAAGCTGGGAAAGATCCATCTGATGAGATCCCAGCTGTTATGTCAATGTGGTCAAAAGAACCAAAATTATTAGAACAGGATGGTGAGTCTTGTCCTAATAAGGCTGTGCTACCAGGAGTATAGTCATCAGTAGTTTTACCAGATTCTTGCAACTTTTTCTTTTGATTGATTTCTCTCTCAAAAGTTAGTAATTTACCATGTAACCTAGTTAGGTTCAAGGTGTGAAAATCTGAACTTGTTCTGAGGACTATAGAGTAAGTTTCCCATTTTGAAGGTAGAGACCTTAAAAATCTATGCAACATAGATTCATTTGAATAGGTCTGATTATTAATTTTTAACTCAGAGATGAGTGAAGAAAATCTTTCAAACTGTTGAGTTAAAGTTTCACCCTCTATGTGAGTAAAAGTTTCATATTGTTGAGCCAATATTTCTCTAATGTTGGCTATCACCTCAGCAGTTCCTGCAAACTGCTCTTTTAGGCAATCCCATAGCTCTTTGGCACTTTCACAGTGTAAAAGGCCAACATATATTTCGTTTGGGAGAGCCATAGCCAACATGGAGAAAGCTTTAGCATCAAGCTCAAACTTTTGGAAATCTTCCTCCGTGTAGTCTTTTGGATCTTTTGGTCTTTCAGTCTTTCCCTCTGGATCAGTTATCATTGGTTTGTGAGGTCCAAAAACTACAGACCTCCAACAACCAGTGTTTGTTTGAGAAATAGTGTGTGCCAACCTTTTAGACCATATGTTATATTCATTTCTGACTAACATAGGAGGTTTGTTGGCAGATCCAGTATTATAGGGGTCCATTTTTAAGAAGTTTGGATTTGTCAATACTTTTTTAAAGAGATGGATGAAAAAGTGAGCCTTTTGATCCTTTATTGAATATCAATAAGAGCCTGTGTCTGAATCTTCAATTTGTTAGATTGATTTTGATCAGATTAACCAGAAGCTCTGATACCAATTGTTGGATCAGTGGCTTAGTTTATGAACACTTATGTGTATCAGATTTATGTATGAGTTAATAAGCAGCGGAAATAACAAGTGTTCAAAGGTCTAAAAGATCACTTTGAAGAGGAGTTATTACTCCCCCTTGACTGAATAATAAATGAGAAACAATAAACACAGTTAAGTATAAAGCAGTAAGACAGTTTATGTTTCTCAGATGTGAAATGGAATATTAGTTCAAAGCCCGAAGGATTTCAATTTAAATCAAAGGAATTACACAAAATCACATATTGAAAATAGATGAACAAACTCATCTATTTATAGACCAATGGACTAAACCATTGTCTGAAGTAACCTAAGATATTTCGGCTAAAGATAAGGTTACTAAAGTCTTTACATCGAAACTTGTAATCAAGACTTTAACAAAACAATATAATAATAAAACTAAAACTGCTGATCTTCAGTCGGTTAGAAGCTCTGATCACAAAGTGCTGATGAGTGACAAACTACTGATGAGTAACTCTTCAGTACTTTGCAGATTTGTTCTTCAGTACTTCTTCATTTGTTCTTCTGCAGTTGTTTCCATACTTAAGCAGAATATGATTTGGACTAAGGTTATCAAAAGGTGGTTTCTTCAATCCTCTTTGTCCCAACACAAGTTTAAATCCTTGCAAGTGGAAGGAAAAGATGAAATTAAGATATTAAAACTTAAAAATATAGTTTACATAAAAGAAATTAACGAAGTAAATACTGTTTATACTTTATACAATTTAAAACCTTAAAAATAGTAAAAGAAGTGGGTTTAGGTGAGGAGTTGGGGCAAATTGGTAAAACCGTTAAAGTTAAGGTGTTGCTTTCCTTTAAGTCAAGTTTCGCCAAAGATGGATTGATGTAAAAAGCATTTGTTGTTAAAAAAAGAAGTGAGTTAATATGTGGTTTTTGAAAAGATTGCTTTGTAATTATAGAACTTGTTATGTAGATAAAACCCTATATACCATATTGTAGATTCAATTCAATCAATTCAGTACAATGACGAATGACGAATGACGAGAGTGAATATTTTTACTTTATAGAATTTACTTTTCTTTTATATATTGTACTAGCCGATTACCCCGGGAAGGTCCCGGGGTTGAAAAATTTAATATGATTTAATAAAAAATGATTAAAAAAAAAGAAAACTCAAATCACGAAAAGAGTAAATAACTTAAACATAATCAATCTTAGTTAAAAACATTTACTTAAAAAGTTAAAAAAATAAAAAGCATAAACCATATTAAACATAATAAAGTATTAAAAGGATAACCTTCAACATATAATCATCTACACGTAAATTAAAATATGTTACAATTTGATTAATGAATAACCTGAACACTTTGTGTTTTTTTCTGTATGAATATAACCCTACAAAAAATAGTCGTTTTTTTTTTCGTTTTTATATAGCACTATGGTACTCGTTGGAAATATAATAAAACGCTCGTTAATTTGGTGTAATTTTTTTATTTAAAAAATCTCGAATATAAAAGATATTTATGTTTAAAAATTATGGGAGGAAGATAAGAGAGAAAAAATTAAATTTGTTTTTAAATTCTTTTTCCTAAAATAACTCAATTTAATTTTAGTAATTGAGAATTAAGAGATAGAGAGATAAATTTAGAAAAATACTCAAAAACACCAAAAACACTCAATTATTAAGCCACGTGGCACTCTCAATGGGCATATATGCTTTCTTTTATATATATATATATAGATATAGATATAGATATAGATTAAATAACGTTATATTATAAAATGAGGGTATCTTAACTTATGGAAAGAGATAACGTATAAAGCGTCTAAAAATACGAAGCCTACGAAGCCACGAGAACCATTGGATTTAGGCGGTGGCAAGATCGTAATTAGGAGCCTTAATCACACTTCAGTTAACCTAACCAGGGGTAATTTAGGTAAAACGCGTTTAAAATTGAAGAAAAACGTAAGAACAGACGTTAAACAATTGATCGAAACGTAGAATCAAATCAAAATTATTTCAACAATTAAGCAAACAATTGCAATCGATTACATGTTTCGAATCGTCGAACAATCAAAAACTTTGATTTGAATCAAAAATCAGTTACTGATTTGCAGAAAAATTGAAAAACAGAGCATTGCTTTAGATCGTTTAAAAATCACATTAATCCTATTGAAAAAACACAGTGAACGCATGAAATATTAATAAAAAACATAGAATTTTAATAAATATAATTACAATTACAGAGAAAATGCATTTTAAAAACATTCAGATTAAGAACACTTTATTCTTTGAAACAGACGCACTTATGTTTTAAAAGGTGCGTCTAAACATCACATTAAATTACTGGGTAAAATGCATAAACAGACGCACTCATATGCATAAACAGACGCATTCACTATAAAAAACAGACGCACTCATTACCAAACAGACGCACTCATATAAACATCAAACGCACTCATATGTTTTTCCCAATTTTATATAAACTATACATGTAATGATTACATCTACAAGTTGCATATCTTATTGGTTGTGCAAAATCAGTGTATTAACTATGATTTGATTGGTAATGAATTTAGATAAAACAGGTAATTCAATACTCAACTACCACCTAATTACTTTTCTATTTTTTAGTCTATAAATAAAGTATGCTCTAAGAATCTAAATCATACTCATTCATCAAAAAAACACAAAAAACACAAAAAAAATGGCAGAAAATCATATAGAAGCAATAAACAACCTTCAAGTGAAAACAGTCATCATGGTGGACTGTATCTCAGAGATTCAAGACGACATCAACTCATCTTGTGTGGTTATGGGTGCACAAAATGAGGTTCAGAGACAATACAAGAAGAACCTAGACCTCATAGAGAAGCTGATGAAGGATGAAGAGAAGACACCATTCACAGATGCAGCTATTGAGCACCTACAAACTCAAGCATCTTTTGACAACCTCATCTCCCAGTCACTTAGCAACACCCAGACTTGCATCCTGAAGAACATGTCAAACAAACAGAAGGCAAGGGATGCAATCTTGGGTGGCAAGTGATGATGCTGGTTATGTGATGGTGTTTTTGTTGTGGTTCTTTGTATCTTTTTTTTTTGTGGTGGTAGTGATGGTAGTGGTGATGGTAATAGTGGTGGTGGTGATGGTAGTAGTGGTGGTGGTGATGGTAGTGATAGTGGTGGTGGTGGTGTAATAGTGGTAGTCTCATATGTACTACCTGTTTTTTACATATATAAAATATGAAGTTTTTAATTATGATTGAAACAGACGCATTATTAAAAAAAACAGACGCATTATTAAAAAAAACAGACGCATTCGTATAAAGAACAAAAGGTAACTAACATACAAACCATAAAACAGACGCATTAATAAAATGTTCAGACGCACTCATGCTTAAAAAATTACAAAATGTCCACTGCAACTAACAAAACTCCTCATCATCATCATCAGAAGTTTCCAATTCTATCTCTTCATTATCAAGAACATCATCTTCGGCAATTTGATCATCTTGTTCGCCTTGCGTCTGCGTCGTCTGCGTTGAAGCACCCTCTTTGGCATGTTTTCGTCGATCATGGCCACTTTTTCCGCATATACCACAATTCCTCTTTCTTTTGCCGGATCGACTAACCTTTACTTCCTTGCTGGACTTTATTCGCTTCTGCTTGCCACGACCTTTGTTCTTTATACCATTCGGAAGCCTAATAGTGGGTTCAGCATTTGATGGTTTCTCGTAACCAAGAAGAGAGGCATACCGATCATGCTTACTCTGATGATTAGGTCTCTTAAACCTGCCCTCATCAACCTTCTTAACCATCTCTTTGATTTGGTCATTAACCAACGTTAACTCAGCTAAATCTGAAATTAGGGAGTTTGCAAGATACTCACCACCCAAAACAATCTCCCGTGCAATACGCCTTGCCTCTTTAGTCTTGTCATCACCAAACTCACCTGTTTCAAATGAATACTTGATTTCATTTGGAACAACATCTTTTGTCCACCTCTTCAGAATGTATCTTTTCGGGAATCTATACACTTTCATCAACCTTAATATGAAAAAAATATGCCTACACAAAAAGCCCGTACTGCTCAAACCTCTTACATGTACATAATGTAGTCACATCCTCATCACCATCAACAAGTTCCTTTTTGAACAAAACCTGTAAAAAAAAGGATAATAAACATTAATGTGCAGTTTGGACGCACCCATTAATATAAACAAACGCATTCATTGTTTAAATACATCAAAAAAACAAATAATTTGCAGTTTGAACGCACTCATTAACATAACAGACGCATTCATTAAAATGTCAATAAAAAACAAAAATACCTCAATAAAGCCTTGTCCCTGTGCTTGTGGATCATCAACATAAACCTTTAAAAACCCTTCTTCATCAGCCCTTTGCATATGAACACTTATTAATCCTTCGTAACTGGCATATATTTCTTCTTGGATATCAAAGAAGATAGTCCGGGTAAATATTTTAGCAGCCTCTTGTTCAATAGGGTTTTGAGTCCACATATCAGGAGTTGTATGTCTTGAGTCATGGTCATTCTTCCTATGATTAAATCTCTGAGCTTCAAGGGACGTCTCAAAATGGTTGAAAAACTCAACAAGAGTGAACTGAGAATTTGCCACCTGGCAAAAAAAATGATTCTCACTCTCAGATCTTGATGTTGTCCTCATTAGCCCAGACATAGGTTCATCCCGGTAAAAAGCAGGGATCCACATCGATCTCAGGTCAAACATGTCAGACAACCAAGTGTTCTCATTTAATTGGTAATCAAAAATAAGTACACCCCACTCGAAATCAAAATTCTCCGGACTGATGGAATCTGTCCAGACAATTGCACAAATCCTCTTTTTGAACTCATCATCACTGCACAATGCACTACCAACCTACAAAAAAACATAAAACAGACGCAGCCAGTTAGTATTAGACGCATTAACTTTAGAAAATAAATACATTTAAACAAACGAACTCATTGATAACATTGGACGCACTCAATGCAAAACTGACGCACTCCTCTATAAAACAGACGCACTCATGATTTAACACAAAAACGAAGTTGCTACAAACCTTATCAGAAACCTTCTTCATGATATGCCACATACACAGCCTATGTCTGCTGTTTTGAAAAACCAACTGGATTGCATTTTTCATAGCAGGATCTTGATCAGTTACAACAACTTTTGGATGCTTTCCAAAACATTTGGAAAACGATTGTAACAACCATGTATAAGATTCAGTTGTCTCTGATGACAACATACCTGCACCGAGTGTGACGCTACGACAGTGATTATCAATTCCAGTGAATGGTACAAAAACCATCTTGTACCTACAATAACCAATAAAACAAATTTTAAAAAAAAAATAAAAACATGTCATATTTGGATAAACAAAGCTTAAAAAATAGAATTTAAAACATACTTGTTAGTGTTGAATGTTGCATCAAACGAAATCACATCTCCAAATTCCATGTAATTCCTCTTACATAAAGCATCCGCCCAAAATAATCCGGTTAATGCATTCTTTTGATCAACAGAATACTCAAATGAAAAATCTGGCAGGAACTTCTTCTTGTCCCTAAGCCTAGACACAATCATATCTGCATCAAACTCACCAATGAAGCTGTTTAAGCCACCTTTAAAGTTCTTACAATCAGTTGCAGTTGCACCGACATGCTCAAAACCTCCATATTTGGTCTTCATAATGTTAAAAGCTTTGACATGACCCATGTTCAATGAAGACAGCTCACATATCATCTCTTCTTGAGTATGTGTCAGCTTCCTATTTGCTGCTAGAAAATGAATGTCACTTTCATGAACAAATGGATGATTATGACCTTCCTTAAAGCCATAAACCTTGAATTTTTTTCCATCCTCAGAGTTTAGCCTGACATGTGCAGGACATCCAGTCCTGATCGAAGGCCTTTTCCTTGACTTAGCATCTTTGCTAGAACTCTCTTCACCTAGTTTGACTGGCTTCAAACCCTCCTTATAGCATACAAAGTACCTAAGTTTTAGAATACCTTTTCGCACTTCTGAAGTGCCCTTTCGAATAGCAAAACCACTAGCCTTTGCATATTTTGCATAAAACTCTTGTGCATGCTCAATACTAGGAAACTCCATGTCCTTTAAAGGTTTGAGAGAATCAGGTACATCAGGTATATATGTGTTACTAGCTAGGTCATCAACAGGAACATCAATTGCAACACCTACAAAAAACAAAAACAAACGCACTCATACAGAAAAACAAACGCACTTAGTAAAAAAAGTTTGAAATCCAGACGCATTCATGTATTCAAATCAGACGCATTCATATATTATCAGTATCAGAGATTAAATCAAATACAGTTTACAACAGACGCACTCAATATTAAATCAGACGCATTCGTATATATTGCAGTTTAAAGCTAACAAAATACCTTGAACTCTAAATTCGTTGAGGAGGTTCAAACTATGAATATCAACATCCTGATTAGTGTTTTCGATCAAGTCTGAGAACAGATAAAAACATCATGTTAAGAAATCTAACCAAACACAAAGCTCTGTTTTCAACTAAAAACAGAGGATGATAATCCTACCATGAAAAGCATTATGATCAGGCACTACATTAGAATTCTCAACATTAACATTCTGCTCTTCAACTGAGAAGTTTAAATCTGATAAAAACAAAAACAAAAATTAAACAAAACTACTAAAAAATGGATTAATTAAGTACGAATACACTTACCGAACATGATGAATTGATCGATTAAACTGTAATCGTGATAAACAAATTGAGAGATTGAATCGTAATTGGAATGAAACGTAATGTGTGTGTGTGTGATCGTCTGTGTTTTTAGAATTCAAATTATGATTTGAAATATCGTTTACAAAAATAACTACCGTGAATCACGTAATCAATTACGTGTGAAAAAAGTCTGTAATGCCCTTGAGTTAAACTGATTTAATATTAATTATAGTTTGGTTAGGTTAACTGAGGTTTGGTTAATATGACACTTGGCATTCACTGGTGGCTTCTTATTGCTTCTTATGTTAAGAAGCTTTATACCATATACTTTCTCCTTAACTTATTTAATTGCTTTATAATTCACTTTTCTATTAAGATAAAGGCTAAAGAGTGGGGTTGTTAAAGCAAGTGCCTGGAAAGGATGTGTCTAAAGAGAATGAATTGACCAAATGCAAACACGTTGAAATTACCACTTGTTTCTTGTTTCTCATTTTCTCATCATCAGAATGAGCTGGGAAGACGTTCTGTATTTTTCTTTCTCAATTATTAATTATTTTATATATATACTACTCGTTACTCACTCAGAAGAGGGAAGACGTTCTGTATTTTTCCTTCTCAATTATTAATTATTATTTTATATATACACTACTCGTTACTCACAAGACACAAATGATGGAGGCCATCATCAACCTTTGTTATATTTTCCAATTGCTGATTATAATATAATAATAATTTCCTTAACTCTATTATTATATGCACATAAAAAGGTGACTATGCATGAATTGATTCAGTTTATTCCGGTTTTAGTACAATAAAAGTAGGGCTGGCAATTTTGTATACGAACACGATTACCTGATACGAACCTGAATGATCTTAACAGGTACAGGTATGGCTTTAACAGGTTTCGTGTCATAAACAGGTAGACACGAATTTACCTGTTAATTTTCGTGTCGTGTACAGGTAGCCAGGTTTCGTGTATCGTGTCTTAACAAGTTCGCGGATAAACAGGTCAGATATACATGATTTGCAAGTCCTATGTATAATGTTCGCAAACAGGTACGCAAACATGTATTAACAGGTACGCAAACAGGTATTAACAGGTACGCAAACAAGTATTATCTAGGTCTCTGGTGAACTTTTGGAAATTTTGTCTCACTAAATAGGTTCGTAAACATGCGATTAGTATAATGGTCACAAACAGGTACTTTTCGTGTATACCTGTTAAAAAAATTAACAGGTTCGTGTATGAAAAAATAGACACGAAAAATTTTCGTGTCGTGTACAGGTAGTCAGGTTTCGTGTATCGTGTCTTAACAGGTCAGGTATACACGATTTGCCAGCCCTAAATAAAAGCACTTGGCATTATTACTGAAAACAAAACCCAAAAAATACAGTCCTGAATTCATAATTACATAAAAAGATATCAACACGTTTTTTACATTTACATCTATAAATGATCGTAAAAAACAAATATTAATAACGGTTCTATCAGTAACCTTTGGGTGTAATAAATTCAATTCGTCACAACACCGATACATCAACGCCTGCTATAGTTTACAAAAAAAAAAAAGACATTTTATTCAAAAGTTGTAACACCACTACTGAAGTAGTTGGGATTGTATCCGTTTGGTTCTTCATAGTAAAGAATTAAAAAAAATCAGGAGTATTTGACTTGTCCCATTTTGAACAAAACATTTATTAGTAGTAGATAAGCATGTTGTAACAATAGCAATCAAAAATTTATTTTACTGGTTTCTATTTTATTTTTGCGTTTCTAGTGGAAACTCTTTGAAGCAATGTTTACGAGACCCCTAACCCGGTTTAGGGGTCTCACCTTGACCCAGATATACATTTCTTCCAATTATTAATTGTATACGAAGGTATGGACATTTTATAAGTGTTAATTAACAATAACAAAAGTCTCTTTATACTATGAAGCGCAACTAATTAAAGTGGAGCTGATGTTGGACTCCACAAATTAAAAGGTTCAAAAATTGAATTGATTTGTTTTATTTAATTTATAAGATTTATACTCGTAAACTTTTAGTTGAAAGTTAAGGTAAGTTGAACAATTTGCTAATTTTAAAATTCTTGTAAACAGATTAAATACTAGTAGAAAACAATGCCAATAATTGAGATTGAGAACCTTGTACTAGACAAAACCTACTTAAACTATATGAATTAGTTGAGGTAATGGACAAAAGGGTGTTCTTCATTATTTTGTGATTGTAGTTGGTTACAACCTCCAAATGGACTGATCACCTCATCCAGGGAAGGTCTTTCCTAACCACAATTTTGTGTTTTATCAAGGATTACTTCATAGCTCATTATTAAACTATAATCAACTTAGTTACAATTATGCACAAACTTGTATATTATATAACATTTAAGAGCTGTGTTTGCAACTCATGTGATCCTGATCTTCAGAATTCACCTTTGGTGTTGTGTCGGCTCAAGTGCTAAACCATTTTAGGAGGCTAGAAGCAAAACCAGGGTTTTTTTTTGTATAATAATATACGTTTTTGCTTAGGATCCTAACATATAGGAATATGATGATGATAGATTTTTATTTTAACATGTACAATGACACATCAATTAAACGAAGTTAAACCCTAAGAGTTTGAGGGCCTTAAATAGCTTTAGCTATTTTTTTTAATAAGCCACCCCTGAATCCTTACGTAATTTGATCTTTGATCGATGGACGATAATAAGAGTTTCAGGCATATCCTATCTTGAAAAGAATTCAAGAACTATCTATATATATATATATAAAAGAAAGCCCTTTTGCTGACGTGGCGTGCAATGGTGGCTTCAACCTCTCCATGAAACTGCCACGTGGCATCATAATTGAAAGATTTTTGTGGTTTTTAGTTATTTCGTTTTTTAATTAAAAAAAGGAAAAAGTTCAAACCAATTCTCGCGGAGCTCCGACTCCAAAACCATCAACCTGACCCGCCATATATAGTCACCTCTATTCTTTTTATTTTGTTTATCGTCATCAAAGATTCAAAACCCTACCTTAGCCGCAAATACAAACCCCACCATTTACCTCAACCTACTGCACGAAACTCTTACCCTTAAAGATCCTCGACCTTACAGCTAAGTTTTCATGTAATCTTTGGCTGTTGTCTGGTTGATTGTTTAGTTGTTATTTTTATTTCATATCTATATTTTTGTTTTAGATCTATATGTTTTAAGTGTATTTGTTGAAAGATATTTTTTATTCGAAGTATGTTCTTGAAGGGTATAATCGTTTGTTTGTGCGTATTTGTAGATATGTATTTTTTTAATTTAAGATCTATATGTATTCTTCTTTGATTGAATGGTTTTGTTTTATTAATTTAGGTTTGAGTACATTCATGTTATTAATAGTTAGGGTCTTCTTTGACACCAAATTTACCTTACAGTCACTATTTGGGCACTAACTCTATTTGCAATTCAAACTTTTTTTCTTGCCAAAGTTAATATACGTATCTGCAAATCATTTAGCCAGAAACCAGCAACTCGAAGAAGTTGAATGGTTTACATGTTCATATTTTTAACTTGGCTGTTAGTAATGATTTTGTAAATGCATTATTAGGATGTTTATGATGCGTGTTAGTGCAGTTGGTGCACAACCATTTGAAGTTAACTCATCTGCAGGAAGTAATTAGACAGACAGAGTAACCAAAATGGCCCAAAATCTTCAAGCTGACACACGATATCTACATGTATTGTTTCAAGCAACTAAGGATAAATTATAAATAAAATTGCAAGTATGTGGCGACCGCATTTTCTCCTCTGCTGCTGTTAGAATTTCGCTATAGTGGTAAGCCAGTAATATTGTTGTATTTTTATTCTTTTATCGTCAAAAAATTTGGGGATTTGGTTAGTATTTCGTATAAATATAACATATAGATTTAAGTTGATTCGATTTTGTTTGTCGCTTCTTCAAGCCAAAATCATACCCGCTTTAGAAACCCAACAGAATGATGCTTCCATTAATCTTCAAAAATAATATTTTTTGTGTTTTCAGCAGGAAGGAAAGAGTCTACGAAACATTTCCAATCATCATTTTCAAATACTGGTTAGATATTGTATGAGCAAAGGTATGCACTGTACTTGAGTTTTGTAAATTTTAGTAAGGAGCTAATTTCATTACAATTTAGTTCAACACATGAAGGCTTTGATATTAATTATTCCGCTCATGAATGTAATTAAAGAGGATATTAAAACTATTATAGTTCTTGATTCGGGGAGTTCTTCGTGTCAAGATGTGCTTTTTAGTTTATCTACTAGATTAAACCGCTACTGGTATGTATCTAATATGTTATTTGTTTGATGAAACAGTTGACCTGAAAAGTGAAGCTGCATTGAATGAGGTTTTATATAATTGAGATTTGGATGTTTAGGAGAAGTGTAAGCAACACTTTGAAGAGGAAGAGGGAGATTTTACCATTGATGGACGCAGCACATGATATAATTATAACGTTACATGGGCAACAGGGGGATTTTACGTCTGGAGCCCCAGGAGGACAGTCTTGGACAGTGAAGTGGCTATTGGTTTTGCCTACAAATGCTGCTCTCTTTGAAGATCCATCTTTTAAGGTAAAAAAAACTAGGTTGGATGTCAGCTGTGCGGGTATACGCTGAGAAATATGCTGCAGAAGAAAAGGCATTTTTTGATAACTATGCTGAAGCGCACGCTAAACTCAGCAACCTTGGTGCTAAGTTTGATCCGCCTGAGGTTTGTAAGATTTTAGTTTATTTTTCTTTGTATGCTATGTAGTTACCTGAGTAGAAAAAAAAACGTTTTCGACATATAGAAATAGTGGCTAACTACATTATCTAGCGGTCACAACTCACAAAATGGGTAGGTCAGGTTATCATAGTCAAACCATTAACACTGTAGTCTTTACATGGTTAAACACGCAACATAGTTTAAGAGATCTAAGTTATTATATTTTTGTGCACAAATGCTAATTGCTACTAATCATGTTGTATTCATAGTTGCAAAAGTCATCCGAGTTGACCGATTACTTGCCGAGTACTCGCTACAGGGTGGTTCACCGAGTATAGCCGAGTTGGCCGAATATTCCGAGAACTCCCCGCATAGGCCGATTCGACCCCTGAGTACTCGCCCGACTAGGCCGAGTACTCGCAACTCCCCAGTCGGCCGAGTTGGTAGCGCCTAGCGAGTTCTACAACCATGGTTGTATTGTAAATAAACTATTTTTAAATAAGTGAGATCACATAAATGAATATTGTTTATATCATATTCTTAAACCACATAGAATTTTCCATCTTAATATATGTATTCAACAAATGTTATTATTACTTCAATACCGCTTAACTATTTGGTAAAATGCGTAGCTGATCGTTTACTTAAATGTGTCAAAAATGATGATTAAACATGGGTGATGATATTAATGAAAAACTTTCGGTTAGTTGGTGGACATATTGCATTAACATGCATACTGATCAACTCCACTTATATATATACAAATAGATGTTAGTTCATGTACTCATTCCAATACCAAGTAATTCATGTTATGTTCTTTCCTTTGAAATTTTAAAGTTTTCTATTTAACCCTCTCGATGATGCGCGGTTTTGTTCTTGGGTTTTTGTTGGTTTTGTTCTTTTCTGGAAGTTTTTGTTATGGCAGTGCCAATATGGCTAATTATGTTATGGAACGATGCAGTTGGGTCCCTCTAAAATGTCGCGTTTTTGTATGGAGGGCTGAAATGGGTCGGATTGCTACGGCAGATGCGTTAAAAAAGAGTAATATTTTCATTTCGGATGACCTTTGTCCGCTTTGTAATGAAGGGGAGGAGACTGTCGAACACTTGCTCAAGGGCTGCAGGGTATCTTGGGCTGTTTGGAGTTTCATCAGCTGCTGGTGCAGGGTCCCAGCCTTCATAGTCTGTTCGGTTCGCGACCTACTGGAACAAAACTTATACTCGGGTCTTAAAGGTAAAGAGAAATCCATGTTGCAGGGTGTTATCATGGTCGCTTGCTGGAACATTTGGCGAGAAAGAAACAAAGTCAGGTTTGATAGTAAGACGCCTAGGTTCGAAGATATAATTGGGGAGGTTAAATCCTTGGGTTTCCTTTGGGCGAAGAACCGAGCTAAATTGAGTTCGTTAACATGGGGAGATTGGTGTAAATTTTCTTTTAGTGTCAATATGTAATTGTATATGTGATTCATTCTTGGTGCCTGCCCCGGCTTGTGGGTTTTGACGTTTTAATGAAGTTCAATTTTTTTTAAAAAAAAGTCAACTGAGGGTGAGATGATGAATTTGCAGCCTGGTGGTTTAAAAAAACCAGACAAGATTCTCCCCTGCCCAAGATGTGACAGTATGAATACAAAGTTTTGTTACTTTAACAATTCAAATGTTAATCAGCCTAGACATTTTTGTAAAAGCTGTCAGAGATATTGGACTGCTGGAGGGACTACGAGGAACATGCCAGTTGGAGCAGGTCGGCGAGAAAAGGTCACGCCTGTGAATTGTCTTTATATCATATTGCAATAAACTTTTGAATCAGCAGCAAAACATATTGAGTTTGCTACCGTTTGTGGTGGAAATTCGCAGAAGGTTCTTTCTTTTGGTCAGAATCCGCCACATATAGATCGTTCTCCTTTTTGTCTTGTAGGTATGGTTCTTATTCGTCATTTTGATTTTGGAAAATTTTAATTATATTTGCGTCTCTTTCGTATTGTGATCGCTCTACTCATTTTGGTGTATGTGTTCAATCGATTCACATGTTCATGGTCTCTTATGCCGAGGGTCTCTTTGAAAGCAGCCTCTCTATTCTCAGGGATAGAGGTAAGGTCTGTCTACATCCCACCCTCCCCAGACCCTACCAATAGTTCGCTATTTGTGGGATTTTACTGGGTATGGTTGTTGTTGTTGTTGTATGGTCTCTTATACTTTCTTAAATAATATACAACATGCCATTTACCTTTTCTACTACTTTAACATTTGTAATTCCTTCGGTAGTCGTCCAAAAGTTGCTATGCTTGCTGAATACTTGGATTTTTTTTTTTAACTTTCTTTCAAACTCCACCCTTCTCTTCAGAATTTAGCGCAAGATAGAAAAAAAGTGATGTAGAAGAGCTATTTATACCTCGGCCTATTCTGATTTATTTATTTGGGCTATATATTATCAGTGCGTCTCTTGCACATCCAAATTTGTCATTTGCGTGTACTTTGTTATTGGGATTAAAATGTATTACTTGAAGTAGGTGCAGGGATGACCGCCAACAATTTAGCACAGTCACCAGGTTACACAACATGGGTCAAAGCCCAAGTCAAAGCATTCCTTGAAAGTTCTCTTGATGCTTTCACAGCAATAAGCACAACTCTTTCTCCTACTACATGATCTCTAACCTTACTATTCTTTTGCTTTCTCATCATTTTCCAACAAAAAAAAAATATTTAAAAAAAACCTTAAGTTTGACTGTGTATGTCAAAAACAGCAACTTTTGAACACTTACAAACCACTTCAAATCATTGAATACCCATTAACAGGCGTCTCTTGCACATGGAAATTTGTCATTTGCGTGTACTTTGTTGGGTAATATTCATGTCACAACCATACCTTTAACATCCATCAATATTTTAAAATTCAACCCCGGGACTCTCCCGGGTAGACAGCTAGTATAATATATGAGAAAGTATATGGTATAAAGCCCCTTAAAATAAGAAGCATAAGAATCCACTAGAGATTGACACCTGTCAATCTAACCTAACCACACCTAACCACAGTTAAACACAATAAATCCTATCTTCTCTGTTTAAATCTTAACCCATTCTCATTTAAAACATACCAATCTAGATCTGACAACCACGACCACCACCACCAACACCACGACCACCACCACCACTACCACCACCACCATCTTCCTGTACCTTCACAAAAGTTTATAAACGTCTCTGTTTTTACTTCACAAAAGCCGATCGAGATCTAACCACCACCACCATCACCACCACCACCACCACCAAACCTGCAGTAACAGCACCACCAGGGGAATGAATAATACCTGATTTTTGAACAACCACATCTATTCCAGATCTGCAACCTCAAGCAACGATCTACAAATTTTGATGCAACCTTACCTATTCCAGATCTGCAACATCAAGCAACCATCTACAAAAACAGAGCATGAGCGAGTCGAAAATTTGATATGCGTGTGTCTGTGTGAAAATACGAATGCGTCCAAGTTATTGTGGATTCGAATGCATATGTTTTTGCTGTCCATGAATGAAGGAGGTGCGTTTGTTTTCAAGGAAGGAGTGCGTTTGTTTTGAAGGCCATTTTAATGAGTGCGTTTAAAATTTTTGTAAGTGCGTCTGCAAATTTTAATGAGTGCGTCTGATTTTTTTGATGAGTGCGTTTGAAATTTTGATGAGTGCGTCTGAATTTTTAATGAGTGCGTCTGAATTTTAATGAGTGCGTCTGAATTTTAATGAGTGCGTCTGAAAATTGATGAGTGCGTCTGTTTTTAACCCAGGTATGGTTAGGGTTTTTAATCTGCATCCTTAATCTAATGGCTGAGATTGCTTCTTACGCTTCTTACGTTAAGGTGGCTTTATACGTTATCTCTCCCCATAATATATAAGGAGCAACAAAAGCAAGACCTGTTGATCCTAATTAATGTGTAGCCTAATTCAAAGCTCACGTATCATACGCGATTTCTCTCAATATCAAGGCCAATTGCATCATTTTTAGGCAAACATGAGCATTTTCAATCAAGTGTTCAGCTATGAAAACTCGAAAATCAATAATTACCTCAACATGGTTAAATTAATGGTAACCGGTTTGGATCATGCCAAACCAGCTGGTGACGCCTGACTGACTTGAGGATATAAACCTTGGTAGCTTTGCTGTTGAAACCAATCAAAATGTAGGAGTTAGTAAACAAAAATTGCACAGGAATGAAAATTGAATGAATAATATGATGCACGATCATCAGTAAACCAATTAAGGAATGGTCAGTTAACATTTAAGTCGCTTAAAATCAATCTGACTTCCTTCAGCCCTCAATCATAATTAGTTTAGAAAAGCATATATTATAGATATGGTGAAATTACAAAGATAACCCTGGCCTTTACCTAATTCCAAAATGCAAGGTGTGGAAGCCACAGTTGGGAAAATCCTTAAAATGTAAACAGATTTGGCCCCAACCACGTTGTCAAGAGTCAAGACCACAATCAAACGTACCAAAGACAACCTTCATAATATATATATATACACTTAGACCGACTAACAGAGGAGATACATAACCATTACTTCTTGAGATAGACTGTCTACATGAAGGCATGATGCACGAAACAACGTGTCGCGGTGAAGATTACTCGTCACAAAGTATAAACTTTACAACTATACCAATTTTTACATTTTGCATTACTAAATCGCAGCCTTCCATATAAGTTTTAATCACTGAGAATGACCATTGTCCCACATGACCAAGTATCTCCATGAAATTGACAACGTTACTGAGACAACATTACATCTACTGAAACAATGGTCAAATGCCTCCATGCATAATCGCAACTTGGCCAGGTCTACATTTGCCAAGAAAATGCATCAAGCATATAATGTGCTAAAAGTCGTCTTTGTTAGCAATAATTGGGAAACCAATGTAAACAATGAAAATTTAGGTTGCCTACCCTTTACAAGTATATATGTAATAATTGAGAAAGGACATGTTAATCTATATATATGTGTGCTTTTTATTCTCAGAGTAAAATTAAGGTTTTTAAAACATAAATTGATCAATCATACATGCTACCATCCTTCATCCTTTTAATAACAAAATAATAAACCATCTCTAATGTTTGCTGATTCAAATTAAGTTTCTACTTGGAGATATCATCGATCAATACACATAACTAATCTGTATCTTAGTGTTTGGTGACATCTGATGTTTTCTAACCTTCACCTATTTATAAACATATAAAATCTCAAATGTTTTGGAAGTTGCACACACCTAACCTTTATGTCATGTCTACGCCTTGAGAACACCTATGCCCCTTGATCGATGTGGCATAAATGATACGGAATAACCCCATTATGGTCATCTACGTACAACAGAGAAGCGTGGGGTTCCTTAGATGTAATGGCTTAACCAGCTCCAAAGGAATAAAAGTTTCTGTCCATAATCATATAAGATGATCGATTAAATCTTGAGTATTATAAACAGCTGGTAATCACTAGTTTATATCATCTCCAAATTAAGTTCCTAAATTGCTTTTATATGTTCTTCAGTCCAAGCAAAAAGTTGGATTCAAGTGGGGCCTGGCCACATAAAAACCTTTACATAGATAAGGGACTACTTCCTGCAAGTGTTTTTCACTAGAACTTGAAGCCAACAAAAATAAAAGGAGGTTAGGAGATTACTGGCGCCATCTTCTTATTGAAGGAACAAAAAAAAAAAAAAAAATTAGCCTCATGGTCATGAGGCCATGAGCAAAGCAAAGAAGAAAGTATAGTTATCGATAGCGAATAATGGTAAATAGCGACAAACTACCGATATGCTACGTAGCGATAGCGATGAAATAGCGCCCGCTATTTGTGTTTAGCGGTGAGGTATTAAAATATTAAAAATAGCTATTCATAATATATACATACTTTTTATGTACAAATTTTCAAGTATAAGGACCAAATGTAAACTAGTAAAAATAGAGAGGGTTATATCTTTATATACACAAACTGATTTTATACTTTCTACGTAAAATTTCAAATTTTAGGCACTATATGTTAACATATGAAAGACAGAGGGGTTAAATCTGAAAATAGATAGAGTTATTTAACCCTAAAAAGCATGAAACATAGAAACACACACGCTCTTCATCTTCCTCCCTGTTTCCAGCAAAAGAGTATAGCAATGTGCCGGACGTCGCTATTTGCTCGATATATGGCCGATATGTACTGTGTAGCGGTAAATGTTCGCCTCGTCACGCTATTCGCTTTAGCGCCCGCTATAGACACGATTGACAACTATGGAAGAAAGTAACCACAAATAAGTTTTAGTTTTACTTTAAAGATATAGGAAAGTACAACCACAAGTGAAATTTCAAGTTATTAAGACGTTCCAACTATCGGCCTAACATATATTTAGAATTATAAGTTTTAGTTTTACTTTCAAGTATTTTATGTTTACCGATTATGTATAAATTGTTTCGGCTTTAGGATTTATCTATTAGTATACATATAAATAGATGATTAGAGTGATTGTATTTGTAAGCTCGTTCAATTTTGTTTAACCTGGGTGATTAATAGAAGTGTTGAGAGTGGCATATTCCCAAAATTTCGTGTGTTGGTTCTTTTATACCATTGAGTCATTGAACGGACTTCAATTGGTATCAGACCATAGTTATCAAAGGCGTTGAATGCACTCAAGGTCTAAAAACGAGGCGCAAAGTGAAAAAGCAGTGGGCTTTTCGTACCCGAGAAGCAATGTGATTATATAACTTTTTTTATATATCCCATGTTGGGTTGACCGGGTTCATTCATGGCTCATCAGGTCATGGGTCAAGTAATAATAGGTTAGCTACTACCGAGTGTTAGTGCACGATGTCCCTAGGCTAGTATATAAGTTATTTGGACGTATTTCGGGGTGTTTGGAGGCGTTTATACGCGTTTTGGAGGTCACAGGGTACTGTCAGGCGATTAGCTTATGCATCAGGCGATTATGAATGGGCCTGCACACGATTATGGGCCTAATCGTGTGCATGGGCTAGCGAGTAGGGTTGTTCAGCATGCGAGTAGCCCATAATCGCTACCTCAGTTGCTGCTAATCGCCTGCAAGAGGCTGTTCGTACCCGGGTGGTATAAATACCCTCTTTCTTAACCCTAGACCCCAGTTCTTGCCTCACACACCCTCCAAACACCCTCCCCTGGTCATAGGACGTCTGATTTGATCATTGTAAACACTTGAGCTCTGTTTTAGTGATTAATCTATAATCTTTTGACCCGTGTGTGTGTAGTAATTACTCGTTTCATTGTTTCAATCGTTGTTTCTGTTATTAGATCATCTTAGAGGGATTCCGCACCTCTAAGATAAAACCCGTGATTGTTGGAACGCGAGTTCGACGGTCCTAACAAGTGGTATCAGAGCCGAGGCTCTTATCACGGGTGTTTTAATAACAAAAACGAGCAAAAACAGGTTGGTTTTGGTGTAAAAGTTGAGATTTTTAATCAAAAACCTGTTCTTAGTTTGAAACTTTGAGTTTTTATCAAAAACCCACATTTTTCAAAACTTTAGTGTGTGTTTTTCGGTTAAAAACGTGTGTTTTTTATCAGGTTTTGCTCTAAAACTATTTTGGTAACTTGTCTAATCATTTGGGATCAAAATACAATGTTTTAGATAAGATTTTGAGTCAAAATAGGTGATTTTTGAGCAAAAGTGCGGCTGCAGATCAGATCAGGCGATTAGCAGACCATAATCGCCTAACCACATCAAGCAATTAGGGTTTGCTAGCAATTAGCTGCTAATCGCCAGCAGTGTGCTAGCAATTAGCCATAATTGCCTGATATCTCCTAGCAATTAGGTGCTACTCGCATGCTACCTTTCATGCGATTAGCCCTAATCACGTGACATACTAAATTGCCTGAAAATTCATAATCGCCTTCAGTTACTAGCAATTAGCCCTAATTGCCTTCATTTTGCTAGCAATTAGCCCCAATCGCCTATACTTGCTAGCAATTAGCCCTAATCACGTGACATACCTATATTTACTAGCAATTAGCCCTAATCGCCTATACCACCTAGCAATTAGCCCTAATCACGTGCAAAAACCTCATAATCGCCTAAGACTCATAGCAATTAGCCCCATAAACGCCTAAAAGGTTCTGGAACATAAAAATTGACTAAGTATTGGACTATTAACATACGTTAACATACCTTAACAAATGGCGAACCCTTGGGGACATCTGAGTCAACCGAGAACTCAGTATAACCAGCAAATGAACAACCAAATGAACAATCAAGCAAACGTGCCCACGAACCCTTGGCAGTTTTCGGTTGAACGAAACGCGCAACGGATGCAACAAGCGCAAATGCAAGCGAATGTTGCCGGATTCAATCCGTGGGCGCTAGCTGCTCAACAGCAAGCAATGAATGCGAATCCTTGGGCACTCGCAGCTGCTGCTAACTCTCAGACAAATCAGCTGTCGTCCGTTCTTATCAGTGACTTAGAGACGGGCAGTTCTAACCGAGCACCGAAACTGCAATATATGGCAGATTATCACGGTTGGAAAGGCAGATTTCAGTCACACGTTGAGGGTATCGATGGCTTGGTATGGTCAGCTATCGAGAATGGGTACACAAGGCCGCTGGTTGAAAACTCCACTACTCCGGTCTCTATAGAGGACATGAATGAGGAGCAGAGGAAGAAGTATAACTATGAGAAAAAGGCGATGGCAGCGTTGAAGCAGGCTCTTCCCAAAGACATTCTTCATCAGTTCGCGCAGTGTACTACTTCGCAGATGCTGTGGTTAGCGATTGCTGAGCGTAATGAGGGGAATCAGAAGACACGGAAGGTGAAGGTGGATCAGTTAAAGAAGGAGTTTGAGAATTTCAGTGCGATGGGAAATGAATCACTGAGAGATCTGACAGCTCGATATTATCATCTGATGTCCGAGATGTATCAGTACGGGGTTATCTACACGTCAGCAGAACTTGTGGAAAGATTTGCAGAGGCGCTCCCAGCACACTGGCATCAATGGCTGGACATTCAGAAGTCCAACAATGTTTATCAGACACTCTCCATCAATGAGTTCGTGGCCGAGCTGGAGAACAAGGAGATCGAGGAGATCAGGAGAGCTAATAAGGCGCCCGTTGTTCAGAATCCCAGCATCTACTATGGGAATCCAGCTCAGGACATCAGTGTGGGTGGATCCAAACCTCAGACTGCGTTCATGGTTAATCCTGATCCAGTCTTTGCGTTTGACAACTATGGACCCCCATCTGATGTTCCTCCACCTGTCTTTCCTTGGGGTCAAGGAAACCAGTATCCTTCTAATTTTAATGCTAATACTAACCAGTTTGGTGTTAATCCGTTTGCTCATCTTGCAGCACCAGCTCAGGCAACTACCAACTTTGGTGGACCTTCTTCATCAGGGTTTGGTGGTGTTCCATCTGCTAACTTTGGTGGATATGGAGGTGCTTCTACTTCAAATCAGGGTGCTTATCGGACCAATCCTGTTGCAGAACAGCTGAACACTTCGGGCTTTGAGAAGGTGACTGTAGAGCTAGCCCAAGAACATATGGCTCTGCTGTCAACCTTGGTCAATTCCTATAGTGGCTTAGTTGCGGGGCAGATCGGAAATCCTTATCTTACTCAAGAAGATTATGCCCAGATCGACAAGGATGACATGGATCTGATAGACATCCAGTGGCACTTCGCTAGTGTGGTGAGACGTGCAAAGGACTATATGGATAGAACTGGAAAGAGAGATGTGCTGATCAACAACAACACGAAGTTTGGGTTTGATAAAACAAAGGTCACCTGTTACAACTGTGGCAACCGAGGACACTTTGCCAGAGAATGTGATCGACCGAGACAACAGGGAAATCAGAATCCCTTCAACAACAACAGAGGCAATCAGAACAATCAGAGGCAACAAGCTCAGACACAACCGAATCAAAATGCTGAACGAGCTCTTGTCCCAGTTAATCATCAGAACCAAAGGCCTCAAGCAAACAACAATCAAGCCTTGGTAGTTCAGGAAGATGAAGTGTTCAACTGGAATCACCTCATCACTGGTGAACAAGCTCCTCAGGGTGGTGCAGCATGCTTTGCCCAAATTATGTCTGATACTCAGGAAGAAGTTGAAGAGAGTCCAAGTCAATCTGAAGTAGTTATTCCTGAAGTTGAAGCCTTGGATTGTGATTCGGACTGTGATTCTGATGAAGGGGTGGACTTGGAGGATTTGTTAGCTGAAGCAGACGCCTTGATTAGCAAAAGGTCAATACTTGTGGATGCTGACTGTACAAAGAACAATCTGACTGATTTCTTCGGACCAGTGAAGACGGCTGCTCATTATGCTTTGATGGCCCTTACAGAGTCGTCTAATCAGGTATGTTCTTCCTCCAATTCAAAATCTGAATGTGTTGATTGTAGTAAGCTTAAGTACAGAATTGATGTCTTAACAGACGAAAATCTGAACTTGAAAGCTGACTTAAGTCAATGCCAAGAGAGCAATGAGGTTTTGAGAGCTAATGAGAAAGCCCTCAAAATCACCATTGATACTCTTAAGAAGGACTCCATTGAGTGTGATCAGCTTAAACTCAGAATCAAAGAATTAACTGATGAGAATCTGAATTTAAAAGCTGATGTGGGTCCATTGCAAAGGTCAAATGATTCCTTAAAACAGAAAGAGAAAAATTTTCTTAATACTGTTGAGAATTATAAGAAGGATGTTTCTGAATTGTCTAAAACCTTAGCTAACAAGCAAATTGCTATTAATAATTATATAAATGAGGTTGAAGACACTAAGAAACATTTGGCCATTGTCAATTGTGACTATCAAAAGATCAAGAAGAAACTTGAGAGTTACCTGAACTGCAAGTATGTTCTTGATCATATCATTGAACACTCAGATAAGGAGGGCAATTCCACCGGTCCCAAATATACTCAGTGTCCTCCTCCGGTGAGATTTGAACATCATCACAATGATATCTTACCGAAGGAAGAGTTTATGGACTTGGCAGCAGAAGCAGCTAAAGCTGCAGAAGCGCCTAAAGTGATGGAAGCAGTTAAACCTGCCAAAGTCACTAAGGCTGCTCCTCCTGCGCCTAAAGTGACAGAAGCACCTAAACCTGCTGAAGTTACTAAGGCTGCACCCACTGCTGTTGCTGCCAAAACTGGTGAGATTGCAGATGAGGCAAGCGTCTGCGAGACAGACTGTTCTGAGGATGAGCTTGATGAACCAGAGAGGTATGCACCGGTGAAGGATAGGGACATTC
The DNA here is from genome assembly GCA_032199755.1 of Ambrosia artemisiifolia. Classification (NCBI taxonomy): domain Eukaryota; kingdom Viridiplantae; phylum Streptophyta; class Magnoliopsida; order Asterales; family Asteraceae; genus Ambrosia; species Ambrosia artemisiifolia. The sequence continues at coordinate 20,986,983 of CM063513.1, forward strand.
CTATCCAAAATCACATTCTGTGTGAGCCTGAGCCGAAAGTGCAAGCCCCTGCTGGTAAAACAATCAAAGTGTTCTATCAATTGAAAGGGTCTGATAAAATTTATGCTGATGAGAATCTTCCTTATAAGCACCTGGCACCTGGTCTTGTTGGTAAGATCTGGCAAGAGTCCACCATAACAATTGAGAAGGAACAATGGGGACATGGGAAAAGGGGTCAGGGTAATCAGTCCAAAAGAAACAAAAGTAAAAATCAAAAGAAGAACACTTTGAACCCTAAAGATCAAGCTCAGGAGAACTCTCCCAAGAAACATGTTACTCAGTTTGTTGGATCTTCAGGCACTGAATTTGATAATTATCCTAAGACAGACTGGCAGAAAGAATGTCTTAAGGATCTAAAACATAAAAACACTTTTGCCACGAAATCAAACAAAAGGAGTAAGGATGTTAATACTCCACCATTTGAGGAGTATAGATCCTGTCACAAGTGCGGGGTTCATGGGCATTTAGTTGCTGCTTGCCCCGAATTGAGACGCAAGAGGATCGAAACAAATGATGCTCCTAGTTCTAGCAACTCTAAACCGCCTGTTTCTCCTAAGCTTTCTGAGAAGCAACAAGGTAAACAGACAGTTTATGACACTCGTAACAAGATTGCTATGAACCAAAAGCCAGTTGATGGCAGGGGTCCGCAGTCGAGGGGGAGCCAAGTTCCTAAAAAGGTTCAAGCAGCGCCTAAGCCACAAGCACAGGCTGCAGCTAAACCTGAAGGCACCCCTAACACTGCTCCACGTGCAGTTAAGTCTGAAATGGATCCAAAAACTATCCAACCAAAGGAATCTGAGGCTGGACCTTCTAGCCCTAAGGCAAAGAAGAAGCCCATGCCAAGGAGACCGGGAAAGACCTGGAGACCCAAGTCACCAACTAAAGAAGGAGGGTCATCTGTTAATGTAGAAACTGCCGGACCATCGGAAGCAACCCCAACTCCTAACGGAAGGTGGGTTGAATTTCCGACTTTGGATGTAGATGGTAGACCCAAGACCGTCAAGGCTTGGGTCCCCCTTAACCACTAATCTTTGAATGTCGTGCAGGGAGTTCCACAGGGCCTTATCAGCAGCCTATGGATTGTTGATAGTGGAGCTTCTGGGCACATGACAGGCGACTTATCTCTGCTATTTGACATCAAGAATATCAATGGGGGATATGTTGCTTTTGCTGGTAATAAAGGGGGATACATCACTAAAGAAGGCAGTATGGGAAATGGAATCGTAAGCTTTGAGAAGATAAGCTACGTGAAACAGATAGACCACAATTTGCTGAGTGTCTCACAGATCTGTGACAAGAAATACACAGTATTCTTTGATGACAATGCTTGCTTCATTCTGAAACCTGGCTTTAAGATTCCGAAACAGTGGGTTATGATCTCAGCTCCAAGAGTCAACAATTTGTATGTTCTGGATATGAGTCAGGCTGTAACAGCTAAGGGGGAGGTCACTTGTTTTCTGTCAAAAGCTACAGAGAAGGAGTCTATTATGTGGCACAGACGAATGGGGCATATTCACTTGAGGAAGATGAATCATCTGGTTCAGAATCAGCTTGTGGAAGGTGTCTCTGTCAAGAATTTTCATTTAAATGATGTCTGTGTATCATGTAAGAAAGGGAAGCAGAAGAAGAAATCTCACAAACCTAAGAAGGTCAACTCAGTCAGTATGCCTCTCGAGCGGTTGCACATGGATCTGTTCGGCCCTGTCAATCGTAAAAGCAAAAATGGAGATTTATACTGTCTGGTTGTCACTGATGACTATTCAAGGTTCTCTTGGGTTGTATGCATGCAGCATAAAAGTGAGACTTTTGAGTTTTTGAAAAATCTGTTCACCAAACTAGAAAACATCTATGGGCTAAAGATCCGCAGGATTCGAAGCGACAATGGAACAGAATTCAAGAACAATGCTATGGAGTCACTATGTGCAGAAAAGGGTATTCATCACGAATTCACAGCGCCATACACTCCTCAGCAAAACGGGGTTGCAGAAAGAAAGAATAGAACTCTTATTGAGGCTGCCAGAACAATGCTCGCAGATTCTAACTTGCCTGTCATGTTTTGGAACGAGGCAATTTACTGCGCGTGTTATACTCTAAATAGGGTTCTTACGGTTAAGAGGTTCGGCAAGACTTCTTACGAACTTCTAATCCGTAGGAAGCCGAACTTAGAGTTTCTGGAACCTTTCGGTGCTCCATGCACTATGCTACATCCCGATGGGAAGTTTGGTGCAAAGGCAGATGAAGGTTTCTTTGTTGGATACAGTACTCCTAACAAGAGGGTATACAACAAAAGAACCAATAACGTTGAGGAGTGGCTTAATGTCGATGTTCAACGTTACACTGTCAATGCACGTGGTGCTGGACCCGATTGGTTGTTCGACTATAAGAGTTTGTTCGATTCTTTCAACCTGGATAATGTTGTAGATGATGCTGTGGCGCAGATGTATTACGAGTGTGAAAACGCAGCTAGCTCACCGCTAATGCGTCCGATCGTGGTTAATGCGCCTGCGCCTGCCGCATCAGATGCTTCTACATCCATGGGTCCCCCTGATAAAGCCGCAGCAGTTGAAGTTGAGGAAGTCTTTCAGGAAGCGTCAGAGGTTATGGAATCTTCTTCAGATGAGGAATATACAGAATCTCGGGAAACTCTTACTGAAGAACTGGCTGGAAATGGTGAATCTGCCAATACAGCTCCAGTTCCTCCTACAGGGAATGATCAAGCTGGTCCTTCTTCTTCGGCAGCTCCTGGAATCGGTCTACAGATTGATTTCTCCGGTTTTAATTTGCAACCCGCTGCTCCCTCTAGTTCAAGTGCTGCTGAGACGAACATCTCTCAGGGACTTGAAAATCTCAATCTGCGGTCGGATGATCCAGTGCCGGCACATCCGGAATCTCGGATTCACGACACTCATCCACTGCAGAATGTGATTGGTGATCCGACTGGTAGAGTGATGACACGCAGTCAGCTCAGGAATGCCAGTCCAAGTGACAACTCCGCTACCCTAGCTCTTTATTCGGAGATCAGAAAAGCAGGTCATCAGAACGATTGGTCTTTTGCTCTTTATGTGTCTCAGGTGGAACCGCGATCCGTCCAAGAGGCTTTGAGAGAAGAACCATGGATTGAAGCAATGCAGACAGAGCTTCAGCAGTTCCAAAAGCTAGGAGTGTGGGACTTAGTTGACTTACCTCCAGGCGCCAAGAAAATTGGAACAAAGTGGGTCTATAAGTGTAAACGGGATGACCGCGGGGTAATTATCAGAAACAAGGCTCGATTAGTTGTCCTCGGCTTCCGTCAAATCGAAGGAATAGATTACAACGAAGTATACGCTCCAGTTGCGCGCCTTGAAGCTATCCGGATGTTCTTAGCCTACGCTTCGTACAAACGGTTTAAGGTGTATCAAATGGACGTGAAAAGTGCTTTTCTGTATGGTATCGTGAAGGAAGAGGTGTATGTTTCACAACCTCCGGGGTTTGAAGATCCACTGCATCGTGACAAGGTTTACAAACTGAACAAAGCGTTGTATGGACTTCATCAGGCTCCGAGAGAATGGTATCAAATGCTCAGCAGTTATTTGATCTCCAATGGGTTCAACCGTGGACTCGTGGACTGCACCTTATTCACCAAGGAAAAGGATGGTGACCGTCTGCTGGTACAGGTTTACGTTGATGATATTATTTTTGGGTCAACTAATGAGGTTTTGTGCAGGGAATTTGAAAAGTTAATGCAGGACAAGTTCGAGATGAGCTCGATGGGGGAAATGCAATTTTTCTTAGGCTTGCAAGTAGATCAACTTGAGTCGGGGATCTTCATCCACCAGACAAAATATGTTGCTGACATCTTGAGCCGGTTCCAGATGGAAGACTCTGCTGCAATAGCCACCCCTATCCAAACCAATCACGGGATTGGTCCGGATGAGAAAGGACAAGCCGTTGATTCCTTTCTTTATCGAGCAATGATTGGCTCGTTGATGTACCTCACAGCTTCAAGACCCGACATAATGTTCGCAACTTGCCTGCTGTCAAGATACCAGTCCAGGCCGAAACAGTCCCATCTGGTTGCCGTGAAGAGGATCTTACGTTATCTAAAGGGTTGTCCGACCAAAGGTCTTTGGTACCCTAATGACGATAAGTTTGATCTCGTTGCTTATAGTGATGCTGACTATGGCGGATGCAAGAAAGACGCAAAATCCACATCGGCTGGATGCCAGTTCTTAGGAGGTCGACTAGTCTCGTGGCAGTGCAAGAAGCAAGCCTCTGTGTCCTTATCAACTTGCGAGTCGGAATACATAGCTGCGTCCAGCTGTTGCTCCCAGGTTTTATGGATACAACAACAAATGAGAGACTACGGTTTGAAATTTCTAAACACTCCTATTTACTGTGATAATGAATCTGCTATAGCGCTTGCTAAAGACGCGGTAAACCATTCCACGGCGAAGCATATCTATGTTCGGTATCATTTCATACGCGATTGCTATGAAAAGAAACTGATAGATATGATTAAAATCCACACGGATTACCAACGTGCCGATTTATACACCAAAGCTTTTGATAAACCTCGTTTCGAGTATCTTTTGGTTTTAAATGGCATTAAAGAAAAGCAGGATTAGATCCGCATTGGCAATCGTTTTTGTAAATATTTTCTTCAAAAACAGAAAAATCCAAAAAATATTATCGTTTTGCAAATTTTTAGATTTTTAGGGGGAGAAAATTCAGAAAAATACAAAAACATCAGAAAATGCAAAAATCAAAAAAAATGAGAAAATTCAAAAATTCAAAAAATGAAAAATGAAAAAATGAGTTTCTTTGGTGGAAATAGGGAAGATGATATTAACCAATCAGTCGGACTGTCTGGACCTTTATCATCTTAAAAATATTGGATCTGATAAGTAGCCTCTACAATGATGTGTTGGTAGGCTCGAAATCATTTCCAAGTTCGGCACGGTGATATAAACCTAAATCTACTGAGAATTGTGTGGATTAACGCCGCGTTGGCATATGGTCTAAAAGCCTTAAATCTTGTTGATAGAATGCCAAAATCCGAGGTTTCTGGTCTTTAAGAGGTTGGTACATCCGGGGTGAACTGGACGTCTCTCAGAATAAAATGGGGTGGCATAAGTGACGTACGTTGGGTTAGCAGCCTACAACTGAGACACCTCTTTGCCATACTCAGTAAAAGAAAAGAAACACAAAAAAATAGAATAAATTCTGATAAGGAGACGTCTGGGAATCCTGTAAGAGCAAAAAGATCATAAATGCCAAAACCCTATTCTCAAAGAGAATCGCTCTAAGGTATCAAATCATCAATACCTAAAGCATCGTACCGTGAAAAATGAAAAATGTACGGTATTTGACTTGAACCCTGGTCTGGATCTCACTGGTCTCTTTGCTGCAGCGTTCTTGCAGACCTGATCACCACTGAGTCCATTCCTTGTAAATACGGATGACAACAGCTTATTCACCGGTTACGAGGAAGCTTTGTGCATGCCTTGATGCGGGAGTATGTCGCGTGTGCGGGGAACACCTTTAATCAGCTTTAATATTACCTTAACGTATCTAAAGTGCCTAGCGATAAAACTTGATTTTGAGTTTAGGTGGACAACAATACTGACAGTTGTTGTAGGATGCTTATTGGTAATTTTAATCAAAAACTGAAAGCATAAGGGTTCTAGTATAGTCCGTACACTGATATGATTCCCTAACTATCGAAACTCGCAAAAATATGTTAATGTACAGTTAGTTGTTCTTGCGTTTTTGCCTATTTTCTATTTTATCTTTAGTAGAATAGCTATTTTTGATTGCCGATGATGGAAACCTAATCCATTGTAATCTTACTTCTTCAAGAATAAAACGCCAAAAAATAAAAGGGATAATTAATTGAAAACTTGTACTTTTACCGGGTCAAAACCGTGTGTTTTACCGAGTACAAGGGTGAAAAATGAAACATTTTCAAGTTTTTGAGTCATCATCTGAGTCGCGTGTGAAATCGGGCTGAAAAACGCATGTTTTGTACCTTAACGGGTCAAAAATGCATGTTTTGGTGCTGCAGGGGCATTTTGGTAATTTGTGGAAAAGGGCCATGCAATTAGGTAGCTAATCGCATGAAGGTGTAGACGAGTGAGGCTCAATCGTGTGTACTGTACATGTGTTTATACCATAATCGCTTGTACATTACTAGCGATTAGCCCAGAACTCCTTTAGCCCTTGGATGCGATTAGGCCCAACAACAATTTTAAGCCCATCAACACGTTTAAGGGACTGCTACTCGTTTGGGCCCTCTTAATCGCCATCAGTAAATGGCGTGTAGGTCTTCTAGTGCTACTCGCCAATACTAATCAAGCGAGTAAGGCTAATCGCATCCAATATTAAGCGAATAAGGCTAATCGCCTGAACCTTTGGACGAGTAAGGGCTACTCGCTACCACTGTAGCAGCCGGTTAACTCTAATCGTTAGTTATTGGACACGAGTAGCAGTGGGTATAAAAGGGAGACTTAGACATTTTGTCATTCATTTTTATTCAAACTCAAGTGCAGTGAACTGCTTTCCCTCTATACCGCCCCTAAACGAATCTCTGCCAAAATTTTCCCTTGTTTTAGTAACTTGTTCCTCAACATCAAGGTAACAATCCCTTTAAATTTCAGATCCTAACAACATCATTTCAGGGGTTAAATCTGCGTGCATAGGGACGAATACCTAGTTTTCTTCTCTTTGATCATAGAGCCTCAAAACGTGTTTGTTGATACAGTTTCTTGTTTGGGGTTTGTTAGTCGGCTCATATAGGATCTTTTGATACCAAAATTGTAGCCTAAAACACACTAAATCAGGAAGCCCCAAATTTAAAAACTTAAGAACCCTAGGTTTAAGAAACGGTTAAATTGGAACTTGTTTCGTGCCTGAAAACTGAAATTTATTAGAGGGCTTTTGATTACCGGTTGTTGTAGGTCAAAATGCACCATAGATCCAACCCATTTCGACCCGTTTCAAGTTTGACATAAAGATTGGTACATACGGATACTGTTCACGCGATTAGGTCACCCTAATCGCATGAACAGTGGACACGAGTATGTTTCTTGGCTCCTAATCGCCTACTGTTCACTAGCGATTAATGCCATTCGTGTTCAAGGGATAGCAATTAGCTATGCTAATCGCATATAGCCCCCTTGTTGACCAAAAATTGTCAAACTTCGTCCGTTTTGTCCGTTTTGTCCGATTTTATCATATCTTAACCTGTTCTAATGATTGTGTCGTTTGTTTTGCCTTATAGAATCATGCAGTACGGTACATCGGAGAAGCACAACTGCTTGGCATTTCTCGGACCAGTTACAAAGCCGGAATGCAAGTTGTTCGAGGGTGTTATCGAATACTTGAAACGATCAAAGATCAAGTATGCTATCTCTACTGAATACGCGGCCTACAAGGATATTATTCGGGAATTCTACCAGAATGCAAAGGTCGACAACAGCACTGTTCCTGCTACGGTTAAAAGTGTTGTGCAACAAAAGGACGTGGTTGTTACAGAAGAATTGATTCGTGAGGTTCTAAAGTTTGAAGATAACAAAGACGATCCTATTGTGTTCGATACTATTCTGATTCGCGGTGGATTTCTTAGAATGAAGTATACAGATGATGTTCGTACTCAGAAGATGCTGCAAAAGGGTTGTCTACCGCCAGAGATAAAATATCTAACGCACGTTGTGCTTAAGTGCATCGGCCCTCGCAAAGGCACGTTTGATGCGATCCGGGACACTCTAGCATCAGCGATAGTTGCGTTGACGTTGAACAAGCCGTTCAACTTCTCTGGAATGATTTTGCACCAGCTCAAGGAAGTGATTTTGCAGAAACCGACAAGGAACTCGTTCATAGTTTATCCTCGTTTTCTACAAATGATCCTTGACCACCAGATTCCAGATTTGGTGAAGCATGATAATGAGTTGCTCGAAATTAAGAATATTGATGAGATTGAGCTGAAGAGAATGCTGCAGTATAAGAAAAAGCCGAAGGCGGAACATCCACCAAGTCGGAAAATGTATGCATATCTCGCGAAAGATGATTATGAGGCACCACCTGGGAATAGGTGGAGACATGACGACAGTGACTCTGAAGATGATATTAATGTTCATAGACAGGTGTTCAAAGGTGATGATGTTATTGGCAGACCCTCTGATGAATTGGGTCCCAATGAACCGGGCAATACGGGGGATGACGAGCATAGACGCGATGATGACATGTTTGAACCTGCGTCTTTGGATGTTGATGCTCCATCCAGCTCGGGTAAGGGAAAAGAAACATTGGATGAAGGCCCGGTTAACATTGAAGATGTTGATGATGATGATGACGACTCAGAGGCAACTGAAGATGATAGACCTGATGTGCTCAGTTTAGAGGAGGATAGGGCTCTCACAGCCGAGGCGAGAGAACTTCAGAGGGATCCCACTTTCACACTAGGAGGTGAGGATCTCATTGCTGATATCGATGCTGATCTAAGCACGCCTCCTCCTCACAAGAGACAGAAAACCCAGGCAGCAAAGGTTGGTAGAGGTCAGAAAAGGATGTCAAAGACTGTAGATGCGCCTGAAAAGAATCCAAAGAGATTGAAGGGAAAACGCTCAGCTTTGAATCTTCCTGATACATTCGGCTCTCCAACCTCTTCTACCACACCAGCAACAACAACTAAAGCAGCAACAGCAACAACAACAGCAACAACAACTACAACAGCAACCACTTCTTCAGCTCCTCTATCTTCCAGTGCAGCTATGCCTGCAGGTATTACTATGTCTATGCCTTCTTCAGTAGTCTTCACTGAGCAAGTCTCAGCTACTGTTGAAGCGACAGGTGCACAGTTGGTTTCTAATCCGGTTGGTGACCATATCCGGAGACTGAAGGAAGCTGCAAGAACCAAAGCAGCTAAACCTTCAGGCCAATCATCTTCTTCTACTTCTGCTTCTAATGAACAACTCCAGCAAAATGTCAGCGAACTCATGGCTTTAGTTGCTGCACAATCGCGGGAAATAGCAGAGTTAAGGAACAAGAATACTCAGATCGAAGAAAATGAGACAGCGATGCTTGAGTTGATTGGTGAAACCATTACTGCTAATACAGATCTTAGAGCTACTGTCGACGCACTCACCTTGTCTAATCAGCAAATTCTTGAGTCGAACAGACAGCTTATGGAATCACACCAGCAGCTGATACAGTCAAACCAAAGTGCCTTGGCGAGACTGACTGGCATTGAAGGTAAGTACAATGACCTCCAGCTCGCAAATGTGAACAATGAGCGCAGAATCACCAGGTACAGGAAACAAAATACTCGATTAAGAGCTAGGTTGGATGAGTTGTCTGGAACTCAGCCTAGGCTCACTGGTGGTTCTGAGGCTGGAGCGAGTACAGCTGGTGATGATGATGATGATAGTGAAGATGAGGATGATGAAGAGGATGATGACAGGTCTGATGATGATGATCAGGGTGATGGTAAAGGTGATGGTGGTGACCCTGGAGCCACAGGCGGTGGCGGGTCATCGGGTGGTTCAGCTGAGAGACGAACACAGAAGCGCCATGATCGTCGAGGCGATGATCCCGAGGCAGGTTCTTCTGCTCAGGGGGAGCCATCAAGCAAGATGAGCAAGATTCACGAGCTTCGCAAGCAACTGAATAAGAAAGCGTTGATTCAGGTTGAATATGTTGAGCCTCTAAACAGCTATTTTGCCTATGATGATGAAGGCAACCTGCTTCCACCGCCTACCATGCCCGGGTATGATTTGGAAGAAGGCGAGATTCCTCCAGAGATGACACCAGAGGACTTAGCAAAAGTATATGGCTTTACACCTGGAGAATCTTCCAGTGCGAGCCAAAGTGTCCCTCCTGAGCTGCATCCTGATAATAATGAGGTAGATCTTGAAGATGGAACCAACGTCCCAACTCCTGAGTATGTGGTAAATAAGTCGGGCGCTGGTATTCCAAACATTGATGAGGAGATGGTTCGAGAGGCTGAGGAAAAGCTAAAGTCTGACTCTGCTGATATTCCTGATGAAGTTAAGATTCGACAGGATAAAATCAAAGAACGCTATCCTAAGTGGTTTAAACCTGAAGAGAAGAAAAAGCCGGTTGAGCGAGCCTCCGTCTTCAAGAAAAGGTTGACGAAGATGTCTGGTAATGTGATAAGCTGGGCATATGTTAGTCACACAAGGATGCTGGGAGTAAAATGGCAAGAAGGTGTATTGTATTTTCAGGAATGCAGAGACCTTATGAGCCTCCCATTCTGGTATATCCGTGATTTAGTTCGTCTTCATTATCCTCTGTACAAAGAGAAGGCTCCTTTTCTTCAGGGTTTTTACACGAAGCTGAAGCGAGAAAGCATTGATGGATGGAAAGAATTCGAGCCTCAGTATCCCAGATCATACCAAACAGACAAGATTCATCCCTTCACTCTAAAGCCAATCTGGGAGCACAAAATCAAGCCACCGAAATGCGTTTCAAGGATTCCCATTATTCCTCTTGAACAAGACTTTACCACGAAGCTGTATTATTGGCACTATGATGCAGCTACTACTGAAGCGGTGATCGTCTTGAGCAACAGTCCAAACCCATGCAGGAAGATTAGGATTTGGGATCCTATGTGGTTGATTAATTGCTCGGAAAAGGATGTGGAGATGTTGTATCAGTATCCGATCATGCATTTACCTGTTGAAGCCGATCAAGCTATGAAGTTTCAGAGAGTGATCCGGTTTTGTTATGCTAACAAGGTTCATGCAGGATGCGACTGGTCGAGAATCACACGGATTAGATCAACATCAAGCTGAAGACAGAGATTGAAGATGCTGTTTGTATTTTTGTTAGTTTGTAATCGTTTTTGCTTATCGAGTCTGTAAAGTTTGTTTGCTTTGGTATGAACGATGTCTTTTGGTTTATTTCTGTACGTATACTAGCCTGGTCCAAGGGGGAGTCTGTTAGTGCACGATGTCCCTAGGCTAGTATATAAGTTATTTGGACGTATTTCGGGGTGTTTGGAGGCGTTTATACGCGTTTTGGAGGTCACAGGGTACTGTCAGGCGATTAGCTTATGCATCAGGCGATTATGAATGGGCCTGCACACGATTATGGGCCTAATCGTGTGCATGGGCTAGCGAGTAGGGTTGTTCAGCATGCGAGTAGCCCATAATCGCTACCTCAGTTGCTGCTAATCGCCTGCAAGAGGCTGTTCGTACCCGGGTGGTATAAATACCCTCTTTCTTAACCCTAGACCCCAGTTCTTGCCTCACACACCCTCCAAACACCCTCCCCTGGTCATAGGACGTCTGATTTGATCATTGTAAACACTTGAGCTCTGTTTTAGTGATTAATCTATAATCTTTTGACCCGTGTGTGTGTAGTAATTACTCGTTTCATTGTTTCAATCGTTGTTTCTGTTATTAGATCATCTTAGAGGGATTCCGCACCTCTAAGATAAAACCCGTGATTGTTGGAACGCGAGTTCGACGGTCCTAACACCGAGTCCAAGGGCAAGGAAGTAGTCAAGGTGACTCAAACCTTGGTTTAAAAAAGCGATAAGCGCAAAAAAGAGACGAGGGCTAAACGCGAGGCGCAAAAGCGGTGGGCTTTTGGTACCCGCTGCGCAAACTAATTATATGATTTTTTTTTTACTCAGCAATAGCTATAAATAAGGTTTTATATCATTTTACCTACATGTACAAGCAAAAAAGCCAAGGTTTTATATCATTTTGCCTTTTGCATACTAACTTCTTTTATTTCTTTTCTTACAATACAGAGAGAACAAACGTTGCATATCGAGTGGATGTAGATTAGAGCCTGGACCAACAATTGGTATCAGAGCTTAGGGCTCGTAGGAAGAGGGTTTGAGGATCGGAGGCCGCTTTCCTCGACGGGTTTGTCGGTTGGCGGAGGGAATGCATGAAAAAAAGGTGTGGCTCACAGCCAGAAGACCACCAACAGTAGTAGAGAAAGTTGGCGAGATGTTTCGATTCAGCCATTGTCGTGGGGGAGTATCGTTCGAGATGGTTGCGGATTAGGAGATACAAAAAAGGGCTCTCGATGGTTACCAACAAGCGGCAAATCGCCATGTGGAAATCCCTAACTAAAGCTACCAACTACTGCTTGAAGGTGTTTGGTGTGGAGAAGAAAACGTAAAGGTAACTCCCTATCTCAACGCCAGATTCGCTCTATAGGTTGTATGTTCTGTAAGCACAGAAGGTCGTAGGGTTAATGAAGCCCTAATAAATAAACTCGAAGGGTTGGAGAGAGAGCAACATATCCTCATCTCTCTCAATGCTAGATTCGCTATATGGGGTGTATGGTACGTAAGGACACAAGGCCTAAGGTCAAAGAAGCCCTCATAAATAAACTACAAAGACTGAAGAGCCAACATCATATTCTCATCTCTCTCAATGGCAAATTCGCTATATGAGGTTCATGGTTAAAAAACAACGTTAGGCATGTGTCTCGAGGCCAGGCGCTAAGAAAACAAGTGTGAGGCGCGCCTCATGGGGTCTTGTTTATACATACCTCTAAAGGCTGAGGCATCAAGAAAATGCGAACCTCAGGTGTGCCTTAGAGGGTTTAGGGTGTTTATTATGTGCTTTTTTTATGTTTTAGACTTTTTGGATAAAATATTTTATTTTTGATGTGTGTTTTTGATGTTTTTGACAATTCTAGGTCAATTATTTTATTTTTTTAAAAGATATGTAATCTTTTTATTTATTTTTTGATTCCGCCTCGTGCTTACGCATCAGTTCGCCTCGAGGCTTACGTCTCATGAGGCGAAGGGAAAACGCTTCGAAGCTCATTTTTGTTCTATTAGACTTTGAGCGGGTGTATGGTCTGTAAGGACACGAGGCCAATGGTCAAAGTAGCCCTCATAAAAAAAAACTGGAAGGGTTGAAGAGCCAACAACATATTCAAGATAAGCCATCTTTGGAACGCTAAATATTCTTGTGTGATAGAAATATCAAATCCTTTGAAAGAAGGAAAGTTGAGCAAGGAATAACACAACTGAATAATCAAACAACTTGTGCTATCTCTTCAAGCTCAATTAGCGACGCAGCCTGATCAGGTAGAGCATTAGCGTCGGAAGAATCCATTCCTCATTAATTGCAAAAAAATCACAAAAACGATGGAAGGAAGAGGTTGGGAGAAAATAGATTTAAGTAACATCTGTTGAAAATATCATTGTTCTAAGATGGTCAATTATTGTGAGGAGGTTTATCTAGGTTTTGAAGAGAAGCGAACGGAGTTGGTACTAAAGAACAATGATGTAGATGGTTGAAAGAATCATAGACATAGCGAATACACAAACAAAACACGAGAAGCTAAAATTGGGGCCTTTGCGGATAAAGATCATATGAGAATTGTAGAAGTAACATTATCCACCTGCTCAAAAATGGAGAGTCCAATTCAAAAATATGGGAGCAAACGTTGTCTAAAATTCTGAATATTCGAATTTCATTTGATCAAGATAACTTGAGATTCAAAAATGAAGATATCATTAATTATTATTAAGTACTTCATGTTTATCAGTTTAGTTTAAATTGTTTTTGTGTTCGACTAGGATTTATCTATTAGTATACACATAAATAGATGACTGTAAGTTTGTTCAGGTTTGTTTAATTGTTGTGCTTCATATAAGTGAGTGCAAATTAACAATTGATGATATGTTGAAATTTTTCACAGCTAATATCAATGATTCATGAATTATAATTTGAATAGTATTAAACATTTAGAGATAAAAGATTTTCTTTTAAAGGCAGAAAGAAGATATTTTGCTAAAGTATAAATGGTGACCTGTGTTCTCAAGGACAGTTCCACTCATTATCTAAGACTTACAAACCAGAAGTCAATCATGTTTTCTTTCCATATATAGCCATTTCCCCCCACATGACCTTATCCATAAGAGTGTAATCTAACTTGAATCTTCGTGGGGTTCAGTTTTCAAGGAATGGGTCCAAGATAAAAACAGTATGGAAATTGGACCTTCTTTAGGGGCTGTTTGGTTGCCTATTAATGACCATTCAGAGGCTACCTCTTAATGGTTCATAACCTCTGAATGGTTAAGAGGTAACCTTAAGTCGGTTAAGAGGAAACCATTAAGATGTTACCTCTTAACCATTCATACTTAAGATTACATTTAACCATTAAGAGATTATGAACCATTCAGATGTAGCCTCTTAATGATCTGAAACTAAACAGCCCAAATCTTTATACACACTTATAGGTAACAACCAAACATTAACAGGTCGTAATAGCTTAATATCATGCAAGTCGACTCTTAATTCCTAAATTCTATAGCTCCCAGTGGTATGTAGCATCTAAACGAGACAAAAGAGTGTTGTATTGAACAAGTCCTATATCATCACCAAACTGTACTATGCCTGAAAACTTCGGTCTTAGGTCACCCTTCTCAACCTAGGATTGAGTAAGACTTGATAAGAAACAACCATAAACTACCTGCATTAAAATGTAGTAGCTTAACTAGATCAAGATCTATGTGTCTATTGGATTAGAAAGTCCATCAGTTTATAAGTATGTCGATGAAAAACTAGTTCACCTAGCTAGCATGTAAGATAAGATGTATGATGTATCTGAGGGGTAAATTGGTTTTAGATTGAACAACGTATGACTAAAGAGCCACACTTCATAAACAAATCAAAATAAAAAGTTTAATTAGGATGCATGTTTCGATGAGTTTATTAAAAGTACACTAAAACATAGAGTATGCTAACTTAAGAACATGAAATCAACTAAGCATTAGGGCCATCAAATTGGTAACATGCTAGAAAAAACATAAAGAGTGTCTTTTATTAATCTAATACACCTAACTCTCCAAGTAAACCAATCATAATGAATTACTTTTGATCATTAAAATTTATTGCAATTACAATCTTACCATGAACCACAAATCACTATTGTTTTACCACTAGACCACCCACCATAGTCTAGACTTCAAACAAATATTATTGTAAACATATATCAAACAATAAACTAAAATGCAGATAGTTATCAGTATACTCATATATAAAGTTGTGCTTAAAGAGAATTAACTAACCATATAAAATCCTATGCTGGGATATCAAACTCTCTCCAAAAGAAGATAGCTGCAACCTTATCCCCAGACCCCAAGCAGCAATATCTGTAAAAAATGAAATTTTAACTTACATTCATACTCCTTTATTAATGTAATTTTATACAAAAAAAAAACATAGATAACTAATACTCCATGGAATTAAGATGAACAGATTTCATAACCACAAAATACAGTAATTAAGAAAACATATTAATATCATCTTACCTGAAATTCTCTCTTTGATTTGATGCCTCACTGAGAAGAATGGAAAGCATAAGCTTCACTATTTTTACTTGCATGCATCTTCCATGGAAAACATTCTCAATCTTCCTTCCATCACAAAGAAAGATGTTCTTATCTTCTTGATATAGCAAACAAAACCCAAATTTACATATAAAATATAACAAACTATCTATCCTTATCTGTGTGTTTCAGGTGTACCTGCAAAAGTAAGATACTTTATACAGATAAACCCTGATAACAAAAATATTACATGCTTGAACAATAAGTTCAGTTCCTTTATATAGAAAAATAAAATTCAGTCCATGTCAAATATAAGATCCAGAAAATAATCAAATAATCAGCCATGAATTCAGCCATTAAATTAAAGGAAACTAGATAGAGATGGCAGAAGAAAACCCTAAAAATTAAAGCTAAAAAAATTGGGGAAAGAAAAAATAGAAACCGCTAAAGTGTAGTTAAGAGAAAAAAAACTAATGATGATTAATAGGAGATAATGAAGAAGTACCTTGTTAATGATTTCCTCTTGTCAACAAAAAGTACAGGTTTTTGCAACTCCCAGGTTAATTATATAATATAATAATATCAAGAAATGAATAAAGAGAAGAACAAACAATAAGAAATAGTACAGATCTTGCAATAGGCAAAGAACCTTCATTTGATGTAGTCCATGTATATTATTGTACCACATCGTACCACATCCCTAAAATGTCCATCTTCATCTGTTCTTCTAAAATTTCCCTATTTTGAATCTGTTTAATGTTACATGAAAAGACTTTGAGATGTAAAAAAGCAAGTGGTGGTGGTGTCGTGTGACTTGTCATCAGAAAGTTGCAGCCTTTTTCATTGCAACAGTGTGTGCTGGTGGTGTGTGAATTAATGGATATAAACAAGTAGCCAGGTGTCCATCTTTTCTGCACCTTCTCCAGTCTTCCATGCTTCCAGATTTTTATAAAACATGATATAAAATACACATAAAATACACCAACTCACCACATATAACATATATCATTCATTGTATTCCAACTCACACACACATATCCTCATCCACACAACACAAAAAGATAGTAAAACCACACATAACATCAACATCAAGATCAAGATTAACACACACAAGGAAAAGGAAAGAAAGAGTAAGGGCTGACAGCAAGAGAAGTGAGCACACGCATAAGTCAAACAAGGGTATAGTCCTCTATACAATTGCCTGCGTGTGCTCACTCTCTTCTGTCAGTTTTCAACCAAACCCTCTATTCTCCTCACCAACAAGATGTTAATCTTAATCATGATCTTTGACATCTTTGTATAGTTAACTTCTTTAGTTGACTTTGTGACAAACAATGAACAAACAAATAAAGAAAGTTAAACACTGATTGACTCAAGATATTCAGGAGAGTGGTTTGGTTGTGATCCAATTTATAAACAGAAAAAAGATGAAAGAAGAGTGAGTTTACTTTTCAAATGCGTTATTCACCCCACCACCATATACATCATATCATTCATTATTCATTCATTCATCACCACTTGTTGTTTGTCTTTTTTATGTTGTCATATAATAAGTTTATTAATCATCAAGAAATCATGTGGTGGGGGATCAAGATTAAAGAAAGAACGGTTTCTTTTGGGTTTAATCTTGTGATTAGGGTAATAATAAGATGAGAGAAAAGACAGATTGGGACATGGGATTTGGTTGTCAAGAGGGTATTGGTAGGTTTAGGGTAAAATGCTGACGTGGAAGAAAATGATTGGCTTAGGGAGGATGGCAAAGGTATAGTGAGATGATGGCGTAGTTTCCGGTGACTTTAGGCCGTAGATGTGGTGGGTCCGGTGCCGGGAACTTGGACTTTGAAAATTCAGTGGTGCGGTAATCGAGGGACAACAATAATAAAGATAGCAAACAAAACGTCTGCCGTCATCACCCACTCGTTGATTTTTATTGTAGCAATGACGGTAAAATAATATTTATATTCGTGTCACACCTTTATCATTAAACTTGGTATGACCAGGATTCAAACGCGATTAACAAACTTATTAACAAATCTCCTCGTTTTCCCCGACCATTTCTCTTTATCTCTCTCTTTTATTTCTCTCTTTCTCTCTCCTTTATTTCTCTCTTTCTTCTGTAAATAGGTGAAGTGGAGATGGTGATGGGTAGGTGACGATCGAGGGTCGATGACCACACCCCTCAGCCTTACTTAAAGAGGATACATAAAACCAAATAAGCTAGGACCATTTATACTAAACAAACTTGACTAACGAGTAATTTAAATCTACTTAATCGAAACCAATTCAAATGCTAATGATCTATCTAAATTTAGAGGGTGTTTGGGATTACGTTTTGAATCTGATTTTTAGATTATTGCATTTTGAAAATGCAGATAATCAGTTTTTAGTGTTTGGGATTGCGTTTTGAAAATGCAGATAATCAATTTTTTAGGCTACCAAAATGCAATAATCTACAAACAGCTCCACTCCTGCTTTTCCAAAACGCATAATCTGTTTTGAATAATCAATCTCAAACACCCCCTTAATAGATAACCTAAAATAATATAAATAAAACTAATTTACTAATTTCACCCTTTCATCACTCCCTCTAAGTGAAGGTTCCAGTTAAACCCTTCATCAGCTTGAATTACCAGGGCTTGTCCTTGATTGTTGTTTACAGGAGCACGCTGGTTTTGGTTTTGCATGGGGATGAGTGCTTGTTCAGTATTTTGGTTACGTTGTGTGTGAGCTTGTTGCCTCTGGTTCTGATTGCCTCCGTTGTTGTTGAATGGATTATGATTACCCTACTGTCTTGGTCGATCACACTCCCGAGCAAAGTGTTCCTTAGTACCACAGTTGTAACACGTGACTTTGCTCTTGTCAAACCCAAATCTAGTGCTGTTGTTTATCAGCACATCTCTTCTTCCCGTTCTATCCATGTACTCTTTAACTCTTCTAACTACGCTTGCGAAATGCCACTGGATATCTATCAGGTCCATGTCATCCTTATCAATTTGTGCGTAGTCTTCCTGTGTGAGATATTGTCGATCTGCCCCGCAACTAACCCATTGTAAGAGTTGACCAAGGTAGATAGTAGAGCCATATGTTCTTGGGCTAACTCCACTATCACCTTCTCGAATCCCGCTGTGTTTAGCTGCTCGGTGATTGGATTGGGTCGATAACCACCTTGACCTGAAGTAGAGGCACCTCCATAACCCAGTGTTGTAGTACCACCATATCCTGAAGATGAAGCACCACCATACCCCGATGAAGAAGGTCCACCAAAGTTTGAGGTTGCTTGTGTTGGCGCTGCAAGATGAGAATATGGATTAACACCAAATTGGTTAGCATTATAAGATAAAGGATACTAATTTCCTTGTGCAAAAGGATAAACAAAAAGAGGAACATCTGTTGGGGGACCGTAGTTATCAAAAGCGAAGACAGGATCTTGATTAATGATGAAAGTTGTTTGTGGTTTAGATCCTCCAACGCTTAAGTCTTGAGGAGTGGTCCCGTAGTAGTTGTTGGGATTCTGATGGATGAACGCCTTGTTCGCCCTTCTGATCTCATCAATCTATTTGGTCTCCATCTCGGCCACAAACTCATTGATGGAGAGAGTCTGATAAACATTGTTGGACTTCTGGATGTCGAGCCACTGATGGCAATGCGGAGGAAGTGCATCTGCAAAACGTTCAACGAGTTCAACTGATGAATAGATGACTCCATATTGATACATCTCCGACATCAGACGATAGTGTCGTGCAGTCAGATCCCGTAATGGTTCATTTCTACTAGTAGTGAAGTTCTCGAACTCCTTCTTGAGTTGATCCATCTTGATCTTCCGAGTCTTCACATTCCCCTCATTCCTTTCAGCTAGAAATAGCCAAAGCATCTGTGAAGTAGTACATTGAGCAAACTGGTGCAAGATGTCTTTGGGAAGAGCTTGTGTCAAAGCTGCCATAGCCTTCTTCTCGTAGTTGTATTTTATTCTTTGATCCACTGTCATATCTTCTAACGAGACAGGAATGTTGTAATTCTCAATCATCGGCCTAGTATACCCATTCTCAATAGCTGCCTAAACTAATCCATCAATCCCCTCAACGTGCGTCTTAAATCTCCCCTTCCAGGAATGGTAGTCAGCCATGAATTGCAGTTTATGAGCCCTATTAGAACTACCGGTTTCCAAGTCACTAAGAAGAACTAAAGACAAATGTTACGTTTGTTGAGTTGCAGCGGTTGCGAGTGCCCATGGATTTCCATTCATCATTTGCTGTTGCTGGGCACGTTGTTGAGCTGCATGCGCCCACAGATTTGTTCCAAAAACATTAGCTTGTTGTTGCTGTTGTTGCCTCCGTTGCGCGTTTTGCTCGGCCGAGTATTGCCATGGATTTGTTGGAACATTCATTTGGGTATTTATAGGTTGATTAAATTGTTGTCTCGGTTGATTTAGGTGTCCCCACGGGTTATCCATGTTAAACAGTTCGTTAAAAGTCCGATACTTAGGCAGATTTTATGTTCAGAACAGTAACACACGACTATGGATGGAAGACACGATTAACAAGGGCGATTATGAGGCTACTCATGTGAAATCAGGCGATTGGGAAGACACTCGTGTGAACAGTGACACGACTACGACTTTACATGCGACTAACTTTTGACAAGCGACTAGAATGCTAGTCGTATGTTTGAAGGCACGAGTAGGACCCTAGTCGTGTGAACTTAGGAACGATTAAGATTGCTAGTCGCGTGTGAAGAGGCTAGTTGCTACTTACAGGTCTGTTGCCTTGTTTTGCATGAAAAACATCATTTTTGCTTCAAAATCTAACAAAATCAATGTATTTGATCCCCAAATGATTAGGAAACAAACCCTAATCATAAACACATGATTTTAACCATTAAAAGTACCTTAGATTTTGAAAAATGTTGGTTTTTATAAAAACACAAAGTTTGAAACTTTCAAAACAGGTTTTGACCCTAAAACACTGATTTTTGATCTAAAACACCCTGTTTTGAATCCGTTTTGCTATCAAAACACTCGTGATAAGAGCCAAAGCTCTGATACCACTTGTATGGTCGATTTCGGACAACCCAACAATCACGAGCTGGTTCGAATAGAGTGCGGAATCCTCTAGCCGATGTTCGGACAGCAAAACAACAACCAAATAATGTAAACAAGCAATCAAACACACACGAAATAAGGTTTAAAGCTTGTTATTGCATTGAAAACATAGCACATGTGTTACAAGACAATCAACAGCCTGAAACCTAGGACAAGGGTGCTTGGGAATGTGTGATGTGACAGCTGAAATGAATAGGGAAAAGATTGGAGGTATTTATACCTCTCCTCGTCGTCCAAGGCCCAAGGGGCGATTAGGAAGTTAACAAGCGACTACGAGGGGCGACTAGCAAGCTAGTCGTCTTGAGACCCAAGAGACTAGCAAGGCTAGTCGTCCCCAATTGGTCCTAGTCGCTTGTTAGATAAGTCAGCCCATAACCATTCGAAAACACATCCAAGCACCCATATAAACACCAAAACATCACCTATACTAGGATAGGGACATATTGTACTAACAACTTCGGATACTGACGCTTGAAAGCCTCCCAACCTTCACGACTTTTTCTCTTCAAAATGCTGTAAAACGAACCAAATCCTGGGCACTTTTGGTAGTACAGTGGCTGCAGACATACCAAATCTCGAACGTACCAGAAAGGAAGGCTTCTGATCTTACTATACCAGTCGAAGTACAATAGCCCTTCCTTACATTTGATGCTGAAGACTTTGGCGTGTTCGATGTACGCCTAGCTAAGAACATTGCCTGTCATCTTTGAAAGCTTTTTTCTTGAAAACAACAGCTTGTTCTGGCCCTTTCTTGATAGATCGTTCAGCTAGAGATGGAAACCACTGAAAGCACAGTCTCATGATACGTTCATTTCTTGACAGGACTTCATCTGGAATAGCTGTAGGCGCAGAGCGAAGCTGATCTTTAGCTTTGTTGATCATTTCATCATCAATATTTGGAATTCCGGTGGAATCATTGTTGAAACAGTATTCTGGATACTCTTCATGCGTTACATCTTCCATTTCCACTTCGTTATGCCTGGGATCCAGATCTGGAGGAGTATAGCTAGCACTGGAAGATTCTCCAAGTGTCAAACCATAAACCTTTGCTATGTCTTCTCTGGAGAGTTCAGGTGGAATCGCTCCCTCCTCCAGATCTTCGACCTAAAGAATCTTCAAATGATTACCATTGTCATCGATTAAGAATAGATTCCTCAAAGGCTCAGCAATATCAAGTGTCACCGATCCAGTCAAGATGTAAACCTTCAATCTCTTGATAGCATCAGCATTGGACTCCCCTGAGTAGATGAACTACCTTTGGGATCCTTGCCCTGGGTGTCATGTTCACTTTTGGTGTGACGTTCTTCAGCACCAGAAGATGAGCCTGCACCTGTGTTTCCTGAATCACCACCATCACCCTTTCCATCATCATCATCGTCATCATTGCCATCATTATCATCATCATTATCCCCATCATCTTCCTCATCATCGTCACCTTATTCTTCCTTTTCGTAATCGTTACCAGACTCAGATGCACCTGTAATTCTTGGATGGTCTTCAAATAGTTCGTCGACATGTTCTTTGAGCTTCTGGTTTTCAGACTTGTATTCTTCAATTCTTTTCTCATTGTTAACATTCGGGAGCTGCAGTTGATTGTATTGAGACTCCATATTCGTCAGTCTCGCAACAGTATCTTGATTTGACTGCACGAGCTGCTGATTTGATTTGATTCAACTAACTGCTTATTTGACAATTGTAGCATCCTATTCGACGCTTGTAGTTCTTTGTTGATACGAATAGTTTCACCCAGTAACTCCAACATAGCCTTTCATTTTCTTCTATTGTCACAATCTTACCTCTCAACTCTGCAATTTCACGCGCCTAAGCACTCACTATGGTCGTCAGCTCATTCACTTGGCGCTGAAGTTGATCAATTGAACCAGCAAGAGTTGATGTCGACGTTGATTGAGAAGCAGGGGAGGATGGGTGCAGTTGCTCGCGAAGATTCTTTATAATATCACCAACAAGATTGGATACGAGCTTCTGAGATGAGGCCGCTGCACCGGTAACTAAGACAGGCTCAGTGAAGATTACCGGTGCAGGCATTGACCTAGTCACACCTGCAGGCATAGCTGCACCAGATGCTATAGTGGCTGTTGCTGAAGATGAAGTTTTCTCATGCAAAGTGATATTGACAAGATCAGATAATCTCCCAAATTAATCTTGATATTTTCTTCGGCTTTTCAGTTGTTCTAAGGGAATTTCTCTTAAACCGTCCACCTTCTTTGCCTTTTCCTTTCCTTTCCCAGATGGAGGAGTCTCTAACTCTGCATCCAAATCGGCGATCTAGGGGTGTTCATGGTCCGGTTTTCGCGGTTTTTAATTCAAACCACGAACCAAACCGTTAGTAACGTTTTTTTAATTTTCTAAACCGAACCGTAGAACTTTTAAACCAAACTAAACCAAACCGTTAGAAACGGTTTGGTTCCGGTTTGGTTTCATGGTTTGGGCTTGTTGGGCCGTTATATGTACATGTTGTCCCGATTTCACAAAAAAAATATCCAAAATTCAAGACATCATAAAATTGCCCACAATGCTTAAGTTGTTTAACATAAATACCTATCCAAATAGCTTAAAATGTAGTCCAAATATATAAAATATCTCTAAATACATCGATACATAGGTGTTAGCTGTGGTTAAAAATTTAGAATTTAGAAAAACAGAAAACCTCATAAAATGTGAAATGGACTTAGCATACTTTTGTTTTGCAATAAATTACTTATAGGTTATAACATATTTATTTTTATTAATGATATATATAATATGAAATATTAAAAATACTAGAATAAATTCTTACGGCCCGGTCCAGTTTTATACGGTTGGTTTTCGGTATAAGGACTTCCTATCTGCCCTGCGACTAAGCCACTGTAGGAGTTTACGAAAGTAGACAATAAAGCCATATACTCCTGAGCCAGTTCTACCGTCACTTTCTCGAATCCCAATGTGTTTAACTGCTGAGCAACTGGATTGGTCTGAAAGCTACCACCTTGACCTGAAGAAGATGCACCACCGTATCCCGAAGATGAAGTGCCCCCATACCCTGACGAAGAAGGTCCGCCAAAGTTTGGTGTTGCTTGTGTTGGTGCTGCAAGATGTGCAAAGGGGTTAACTCCAAACTGATTTGCCCCATAAGTAGGAGGACATTGATTATTAGCCGATGACACACTAAACTACAAAATTGTTCACCACTACACTGTACTTTCAAATTCTTGGTCGGTATCACCCTCGGACTAATCATGGTTAGTTTTTTTGCTGCTGTGGCATGGTGACGTCACCATACCACGTCAGCAAAAATTGTCACGTCAGCAAAAATAGCCACGTCAGCAAAACTAACTAACCATGATTAGTCCGAAGATGACATAGGCCAAGAAGTTGAAAGTACGGTTTTCAAAATTTGAAAGAGAAATATGAATTGCATACATTCACATATAATTTGTTAATATTACCAAATTATCCCATGACTATATAGTCTAACAAAACTTTTAGAAGAAAAATAAAAATTCAAATCTATATACCGTGATGAAATTTAATTACTCTATATATAAAAGAACGAACACTTGAACAGTAGATTGATTTCATTGGCTTTTTTAGCGGTGCCAAATAATATCATGCCACGTGATATGATATTGTTTTCCTTTTTTAGTTTTGTCCCATTACTTATCTACCTTTTTCTAATTTTGGATTGCGCATCGTATATATTGTCAGCCTTTGGTCCAGTGGTTTGCCAGCATAATTTTTGAAACAAAATATGCGAAAGTAAGTTTCTGGTTCGATTCTTTGCACCCACGTTTTTGCGATGCAACAAACATTTAGCTTTTATGATTTAAAACTTTGGCCACTAACTTTTAACTTAACTTTATTTTCTTCCAATTTGACCACCAAACTTTTAGCTTTTAAGATTTCAAACTTTGACCACACAACTTTTTTAAACTTGCATTGCACTTTTGCCAAACTTTTAGCTTTTAAGATTTCAAACTTTGACCACCAAACTTTTAGCTTTTAGACGCGAGTATTTTTTTGAAGCCCACGCGAGAATACCAGTCACTCAATATTATCTTTTATGTCCACGAAACCCTCCACGCAACAGTAGCTCCCACAGCGACACGCGATCTTTAACATCCGCAAAACACTCAACGCAACAGGAGCTCCCGCCTCGAAGCGCAGGGACGAGTGTAAAACATGTCTCATGGAAACATGCAGGACGTTTGCTATAGTATATATATGCTGGTACTGTAATGAACTAATGCCAACAGAATTACCATCGAATCACGTGAAAGAATGCCAAAAAATCGTTGCCCATAATACGATTAAACATTTCTGCACAACAAACGCGCCCCGCCGCTTCGCGGCGGGGGTAACAAAAACCCTAGTTTAAATTGAAAAGAAAAACAAATAAATGAATGAGTGTGGAGAATAGTAATTTAGGGTTATAATTAAAAGGAGGCCATGTGCATTTTAAAGTTGTGATATGGGGAGGTACACTGAAATGCTTCAGTGGATTGAAAATGAAGTTGGCCTATTTCTGTGGTGTGTATGTCGTCTCTTTGAAAATGAAGTTGGCCTATTTCTGTGGTGTGTATGTCGTCTCTAGTAACCTCTCTTTCACCAATGTTGCCCTACTAACCTTTATTTAACCAAACAAAGAATTTTTATTATGAAATTTTTGTTTCGTTATAACAATAATGAAGCAAAAAAAAATGATTCGAAACAAATAGGAGTGTATTCTGGGAATTCATAACGCGACAAGCAAATTCTACCAAAAGCGCGCAATGATTTTTATACGACACACTTTAACTGTACACAAGTTATCTTCTATTTGTCTTCTAGTTTTTATTGATACATCAAACAATGACATGCGACACGTATAGAAAGAGACATAAGAGTAATGTAAATACGATAGGCAAATGCAGATGCAAAGTTGATGATGAAGATGATCCCCTATCCACAATCGACATCACGTCTAATGATCCTCATGATCTGTTTCAATAAAGATATTGTTAAAGGTATATTGATTAATTTGTTCACAATATTGATCATTGACAAAGGAATATATGTTTCAAGATGATACAGAAAATAAGTTTCATCGAGATATGAAAAATACAAAATCTTGACTTTGATTATGATACCGTAGGATAAGTTGTGAAAAACACTACACTTGATGGAACACAAGGCAGGAAAAGGGTTGATTTTCTTCTTACTATTCCCGCACGATAACTTTCATACACATATGAATGCATAAGCGATGTGATGCCCTTACATATGATATGACATGATTGTCACAAAGTGTTTCTCGAACCTCCGATGTTAAGACCCTTTCTAACTAGTTTTTTACCTGTGATTCAGTCGAAGTCTAGGCTGGTTAGAGCTGAACTTGTCAAGCCCCACAAATAAACAAGACTAGCTATAGAGTATAGCAAAACTATCCTTATTTTAAACATTTGATTTATCATCATTTTGTCTAGAGTTTTTACTTTTCATTTACTCGTGTTAAAACTATAAGAAAGTGTTGGTTTATGATATATTTAAGGTATTCGAATACGTAAAAAGTATTGAATTTAAAATTGACATATGTCAATTAAATTAACATAAAAAGGAATTACAATTTGCAATATATATATATATATGGTTAACATAACATAGTGCATGGTTTGTAAATTTATAATACAAAAACTAGAAGCTGACTGTTAGTGAAACATCTTGACCAAAGTTTCAGGGGTAATATTCAAAAATTTGTTTTTTACCGTGCTTTCATAAACGGAACAAAAATGTCTAAAAAAATTCTTTTACCGTACCTTCATAGGATGTTCAATTTTTTTCCCCGTACTTGCATATCATTATTAGCAGTATTTGGACTTCAACTTGCACCAATGGTTTGGGTAATTGGGTTGGATTTGGTTCAATGGTTTGGATTATTTAGCTTAGAAAATTAGAAAAATTATTTGAGCCCAACAGGAATTTAGACTTAGAGAATTAGAGTTTAGTAAAATTAGTTTAGTGAAATTATTTGAGGTTTGAGGGATAATGTAAAATAATTGAGGGGTAACGTTTTATGTGGCAACTTGTAGGGACCATAGAGGTCATGACAATGGGGTGGTGTGGTGGCTAGGCATGTGCACAGTTCAAGGATCGACACGGTTATAGACTGAACCGATCAAATAGAGTGTTGGATCAAACCCTGGTTATAACACACAATGGGATAGATTTTTTGATGTTTATTTCAAATTCATTAGTAGATACCTAACCCCCCATTACGTGAAATGAGCGGAAAAACTAACCATACAAACAATAGATCATGACCCACAACATAGGCCCACAAAGTTGACTCAATTAAACATAAATTAACATGTTATGAAATAGGTTTTCTAGCTGATTCGGATCAAGCTTGTCTGGCCCCTGACCTGTGACATGTGAACTTGATTAACCCAACAATCCCTCGTAATTGTTCTTTCTTTACGTCGTTCTTTGCTACAACGTTCCCGCTGAAACAACCTTCATTGTAAACCATATCAACCTTTCTCGAACACCCAACCTCCATGTCGGCCACAGTTACAATCTCCTTGGCTGGGCGGACCCACGTTATGGGGACCGAGGTCCCAGGACACCATTGTTTTTTAAAATCTTAGTAGAGACGATATATTGATTTTTTCTGGACCCCATAAAAATATTTAGGTGGAACCAATAATAACAAGATTGAGTTTGGTGTGGCGTGGCGGTGAATAGCTTGCCTTTTATCTTCAAGGTCATGGGGTTCCATTCTCAATATAACCCTTTTTTTATTCCAAACACCACCTTTCACCCTTGCCTTCATCACCAGCTACCTAATAGAGTGGGCTGGACTAACTCCCTTATCGAGTGGGTTGAAACTAAAAGAAAGTCTAAACAAACAAACCAAAATAGAGATGCCAGAAGATTGAGGTGAATTTCTTATGTTGACTTATCAAATGCATATGCACATTATTAATTTATTTTTATCGTCGGATGACAAATAGTTGTCCTATTAGATATAATTGCAAATGTTTACTTTTAATATAACAATAACATAATGTCTTATGACTGTGAACTTGTAATAAAAAACATTTTGGTGACATTTAACTTTGATTATAGCAAAGTTTAAAATTCCATTCACTTGACCTTGAGCTTGACCTGTTAAGCAAAACATTATAATCACAATGTAACCCACATATAATTGAACTGGTTGAAATATACCGTATTTAATTATAGTATATTTAGTAGAGGTGGTAATATCGAATGACATCGTATTTTTATCATGTGTTTTCTTATGATATTGTAAGGGGTTGTTTGTTTTTTCAAGAGGTAAAATGTATGTAGTTTGCGGACCACATCTGCAGATATCTGCAGGAGAAGAGATGGACTAAATGTTTGCAGTTTGCAAAAAGAAAACTGTTTGTTTGTTAACATCTGCAGCGTAACCCAAAACCATAACCCACCATAACAGAGACCCTTCACCGTGAACCAACACTTCTGTTGTCACCTGAAACCATAACCTACCATAACCATAACCCACCAAAAAGAAATTCTACATTGGTAGGGGATAAACTTAATTATACAATTAGCTTACTGCACATACAATTCTACACAAAGAACAAGCAAATAGAGAGAAGAGAGAGTATTACGCAGAGAGAGAGAAGGATAAAGGATGACTGGCTCAGCTATATTCTCCGTCCGGCCAACCCGAAACCCTTCTCCTTCTTTGTCACTAAACTCACACCATCGCTGGTCTTCCCCTCTTATGTCACTAAACCCACACCTAGAGAATATGAAATTAGAAAGAATAAAGAGTTAATGGTGGTTCATTAACGGGACAAATAGAAAAAAAAAGGACAAAAGTTGTGAAGGAGAGTGACAACACAATACTCCGATTTAAAACTTGTTTCAACGCATTAATACCTGAAACCTTTTGGACCGGAAGCTGCAAGGATAATCATGGAGAAGAAGGGAGCATGAGGACCCAGATGACAGTCACTGCGAAGCATGGAGCAGCGACTCGGTAGCCAACCAACTTCTGGTGTCGCCATCGACGGCCTTGGGGGGAGGAGGGAAGAGAGAATGGTTTGAGAAGACTGAGAATGAAGAAGAAGGTTGAATACTGGCAAGGAAGAAGAGGAAGAAGAAGAAGAAGAAGAAGAAGAAGACGACGACGACATTTGTACATGTCTGCACCAAGAAGAGGTCGGGAAGACCTTTTTTAGTGAAAGGTCTTCCAACAAAAAAATGGGCTGCATGAGCTCAACCTCTGCGCGAGTCTACATGTTCCATGTCCCATCCCGACCCGACCCAAATGACGCCGTACCCGAAAATCCTAACATTTGGTTGTAAATAATCCGAACACCAAAAATAGGGGACCCCATTAGAAAAAAAATCATGGGCCTGTCACTGCTCCTCGGTTAACCTCCCATATTTTCCAAACCCTATTCGATCTGCTAACCTTTTGCTTTCATCATTGTCACTCTATTACACCAATTTCTTCCTAGTTATAGAACCAATTGTTCTTAACCACCAAGCAAAAGAAAATATCGAAGCTTGCTGCTTTTACCGATTTTACTTCAACCACTAAGCACTACCAGATTCAAAGCTTCCTACTTTGACAAAGACTCACAAATCCCTCATGTTCGCTTCTTTCACATTAGTGGTTGGCATTCTTTGCTTTAATAACAAACCATTTTGTTTTATAGTTCTTATCCTAGGCAAGTAAGAAAGCCGATCGAAAATCCCTTATCTAAATTTGTTTACCTGTGTATGAATTTAAGCATGATGTACTAGGTTGATTCGGTTAGACCTATTGTTTAATTATAAATCAGATAGTCGACTCCTAACCTACTATTGATCTTTCTTTTCAATCAATAACATGCTGATCAATAGATTCTACTAGATAGGTTATAATCCTACCTTCGGGCGATTCCTACCATAGTTTATCGTTATTTGTGTGCTAAACCAGATCTGTGTGTGCAGTAATACCCCTTGGTCGTAATCTAAATCAATAGCCAAAACCAGCAATTATATAACGACCTATGTTTGGGATGGCAATCAGTGGCGAAGCTTGGTTTCGGAATCGGCGGGGGCCGAACTCTATTTTTTTCTATCGGTAGTGGAAAATCAGCGGGGGCCGGACTCAACCCGAACTTAATTTACCTATAAAAATCGCAAATTTCCACTACTGCACCAAAAAACAGGGGGGCCAGGGCCACCCCTGGCCCCAAGCATACTTCGCCCTTGATGGCAGTGTAACTTAAACACAACGGGAATACCCAAAAATGAAACATTTGCGACGGGTATCAGTGGCGAAGCTTGAGCAAAAATCTCGGGGGGTCAGAAGCACCGGTTCCGGGGGGTCGAAACCGTATATACCAAAAAAATTCTATACAGATACTATATAGTCGGAACTACTGAGCGAAAATTTCGGGGGGGGGGGGGGGGGGGGGGGGT
The DNA here is from genome assembly GCA_032199755.1 of Ambrosia artemisiifolia. NCBI lineage: Eukaryota > Viridiplantae > Streptophyta > Magnoliopsida > Asterales > Asteraceae > Ambrosia > Ambrosia artemisiifolia. The sequence continues at coordinate 21,016,871 of CM063513.1, forward strand.
GGGCGCCCCCTCCCGCCCCTATGAGGTTGCGCCCCTGACGGGTATAATGTCGGGTAATCGGGTATGAGACTCAGTAAAGGATTAATTTTGAAAATTATTTCGGATTTGGAACGGGTGTGAGATTTTGTGCTAAAATCGTTTGCCTGGTTATATGATAGACATTATTATTGTTATTGTTATTATATTATTATTACGGTTAGGATTTGGAGAAAAATCCATTTTTTCTAGAAAGTGTCAGAAGTCTATCTAAGCATTGTGTTTTAATTTTTAAGAAAAATATTTTATATTATTTTGCCATTCTGTTATATAGAAAAACAAGAAAAGTAATAATTTAAAACTCAATCAAATGTATTCCTAGCATTAAATTTAAAATACCATGCGAAGATATATAATCAGTGTGCTAAAAATTTAAAGCTTACAATACATTTGACTGTGTTTTAAATTGTTACTTTTTCTTGTTTTTCTATACAACACAATTCCAAAAAAATGTAAAACTTTTCTCTTAAAATATAAAATAAAATACCTACATAGACTTCTCACACTTTTTAGCTCAACGTTCTCATTATCACCTTCACCGTCATTATTATTATAGGTTCGATGTAGCTTGAATCAACTTAGCAACATAGTTTTTTTTTTTTTTTTTTGAGTTCATAATTTTCTGGGATATTTCAACAATGGTGTCGGTGATATCATCAGTGGAGATGGTGGCGACGTTTTATTGGAGGTAATGATGGAGTTACACGGGACAAGTAGGTTTTGGAGACAAATAATAGTCGTGTGTGGTGCTAACCCATTTGTACAATATTCCAACAACCACGTCGGTGGAGTTGGCGATGTCATGTTGCTTATGGTGACGGTGGAGGTGGTAGCATCGACAACAAGTAGGCTATGGAGACAAACAATAGTCGTGTGTGGTGCTAACCAAAAAACATAAAACTGTGTTATAAACATGAGATATAAATGAGTTATACGAGTCATGTTCATGTTTAGAACTTGATTTGTTCGCGTCGTCAGAAACCGGTTAAACCTGTTAAGACACGATTTGCCAGCCCTACCAGACCGGACGTCAAACCGGTTTCCTTATGGTCCACTAGTCGGATTGGTTACACCAGATGATATAAATATTATAAAAATGGGTAAAAACAAGAAAATTTTAATCAATTGCCGGACCGACCCTCAACAATTATGGTTCGACCACCCGGTTTTCTGGTCTGATTATCGGTTCGACCAGTCGGCCCAATGTTGAACGCAACACCTCAAACCGGCCCGCACAACCCCCTAGTTCCAGGTCCAATCCGATTTTCAAAACAGTGGGGCTAACCTATTTTGGTTAGCCAGTTTTATTTAAATGATCTGTTTTCACCCGTTGTGTTATTTGAGTATATCAAAATTAACCCGTTATATAATTTTAGATGGTCCAAAGGTACCCGCATGCAAAATTCTTTTACCCATATTAAATCATTCTTTAAATGATGGGTCATGATTGTCACTATTAGGGCCCTAATGAAGTTTTTTGTTTACCGGTTACAACAAGTTAGCATTATTTGTTAAACCGTTCGAACTGAATCAGAAATTCAAGCGTTGAGTTTTATGACTTTCGAACACAAAAAATCGATTTCGGTGAAACTACTTTTTGGGACACCAATGGAGATGTCTTACAAACTTTGGTTACTAGTGGAACCCACAGATAAAATAATTTACCCAAAGAAGATACTGAGGATAGCATTGCAATTTAATGTCATATGGTATCTTTTAAATAGTATAAATGTTTACGTATTAGACTAGAGGGAGTGGGGCGGGATGGTGAGGTGGAGGCGGGAACACCGCCCCATTGGGGCGGGAGAGGAGGGGCGGGGAGGGGAGGCGGGGAGGGGAAGCCGGGCGGGGGGGAGGTGGAGGTGGAGGTGAGGTGGAAGAATCTTATTGGTTGATTTTGTTTGTGACCGTTTGATTAAAGAAAAATTAAAAATTATTACCGTTGAAAGTATAACGGTCAAAAAAAAATAAACTTTATATAATAACCCCATTTTATTAAAAAACACCCACTACACTTCACCACAACCTCCCATCTTCTCAAATTTTATACCCTTCTTCACCAAATTTTATACATTTCTTCGTATATATTTTAAAAACATGAACCCATACAACAGAGGTTTTGACCCGAACAACTCATTCAACTACGTCCCGGACCCGAATACACCACCGGTTCGTCCCGTGCCAAACCGTCCACCTTATCCATCACATTGTCCCGACTACGCGGGTTACGCGGGTTATATTAGTGGACAGGTTTTTCCATATTTTCCCTTTAACGATTCCCCCATTCCTAATATTTCTTCACAGCAACTCGTACCTTTAACGCCCCCTTCCACTCCCCACAATTCCCCCCCCCCCCCCCGGCCACATGGACCCCACAAGAGCCACATTGCGCTTCACCCCCCCCCCCCCCCTCCACTCCCTCTAGTCTTAGTATTACCGAGTTAGGATCAAATATAAAGGACATTTTTTTCTAGGAATGATGAGAAGGATTATAGTTCATTAATCTAATATTTAAATGGTTGAAATTAGTTTAACAGAAAAAATATATATTAAATTAGAGGAGGGCATAAAGGAAAAATCTCATTTGTTGACTTTCTCTCTCCACATGCAAGGCACATGTCAGTTTCCCCCATCATTTTAAAACGTCTATAGCTTTTTCATACGATATATTTTTTTTTTTAAAATCACTATATTAATGAGACTTTTTTTCATCTTTAATACGAGTATCATATTGTTAAATACGTGTTAACTAGTTTTTTTTACCATTGTGTCTTATGCTCATTCATTGTGTTATCATAATGTACATATACGTTATAAATATATTCATTGTATACTCATGACTTAACTTTGTCCATTTTATTTTTAGTATGCTTTCTATTGTGTTTTACGTTGTTCATTATGTTTTATACGAGTGACTTTTGTGTTTCACGTGTGTATTGTGTTTTAATCTCTTGTTCATTGTGTTTTATTTTACCGTCCATTGTGTTATAGTCTATTGTTCATTGTATTTTTAGTATGTTATCCATTGTATTTTAGTTTGTTGTTAATTGTGTTTCATACCCTATTGTTTACTGCCGTTTCAGTTTTATACGCATTGTGTTTTACGTTATGTCCATTGTGTCTTACACCAATAGGTTTTCAAAACTTTCTTTCAAAAGTATAACAACAGATACTCATATTAAAGATAAAAAAATGTTGGATTTTATGGTATAATTTAAAAAATGATGTATAAAAAAGATGGGACCTTTGAAAAATGAAGGGAAACAACATGTGATTTGCATGTGCTTGTTTCTTCACATGTGAGAAGCATGTGCATATTCTTGTTTTTCTATTGAACAAAACTACCCTTCCCACTTGTTTATTCATTTAACACATGTCACTCTCGAGTGACTTCCTCCGCTTCTTAATTTTTTTAGTTTTTATAGAATAACACAACTCAAAAACCATCTAGAAAAACAAGGCCATAAATCTCAAAATATAAACTAGCCCATAAATACTTCATTTTATTTTTAGTTAATTTATAATGAGGCCCAAATCAAGCTGCCCAAAACACAAGCCCATATTACAATATTTCGTGTTAAGAGAAGACTTAGAAAAACTTAACCAGCCAGCCACTCCCTCTTCAATTGTTTGAAAAATATAGTTTCATTCAAGGTTAGATATCATTCATTTATTTCGATCTTTAAAAGGTTGGAATTTTGTAATGCCATATTTTTTTTAGTTTTGTGACAAGGTTGGACAAATGACTACAAAACTATTAACGCTACTAAAATTTTCACATTGTTCTATACCTTGAATTCTCGAGTTAACACCGTAGACCGTCGTAATGATCAATGGGATTGGACGATTGGTATCGCTAAAACTGTATAATAAACTTATTTTACGTGATTAAAATTTTCACAATTGTCTATACCCAAATGTTTTTGGGTGAATGCGGTAGACCGTCATAATAGGATTGGTATCGTGTGTAATACTAGTTAGTTGGTATCGCCTTAAGGAGATAGTGAGTAATGCTCTTTGAAACCCCCTCTCAATCATTCATTCTTTCGAGACTATTGATCGATCATGACCTTTGTTAGAACTACTATCGGAATCTTGGATCATTTCTCACGGTCGTTTATAGTCTTCCACGCACTACGTGCTTGAAAGCGTGCCTGTTTTTGTTTCGGAAATCTATCAAGCGCCTTTCCCATAACATCAAGATCGACACCCACTTTCTCATATATGATCCTATAGGGTTAAAATAAATATAAATTAACATTAAATAAAAATAACATTCCAAATGCAATTAAAAATAAATAAAAACTAACTATCAATAAAAATAATATAATGAAATTCACTAATAGATATAAATTGTACCGCTTGCATAGAAAAACCGTTGAACCAATTCATTTGAGTCAACATAGTCTACCATTTTGAGTTTACTTACAAAGTTCTTAGATCGGTTCCGCCCAGGAGTTCGTTAAAGTGTTTAAGAATCACTTTCCACAAACTATCTCTTTTTGTTGATTTCCTTAATTCCAATATGTAAACACATGAACGAACGCTTTAGTTAAGGCAACTTCTTCATCAGTAGTCCAATCCGATCTATCGACTCGATTACTGGATTTTTCTTTTTTTTTTTCTTTCCTTTAACTTTAACAATTCAAGTTCATCATCTTCTTCAACCTCATTGTCTTACACGTTCATTTCTTCCAAATTAGGTTCATATTGCGTTTCTGGCACACGTCCGACATCATCAACGTCTTCATCATCTAGGGGTGGTCTCTTATACGTACCAAATGGGTCAAATGAGTAGAAAGCTTCCTAAGAGATATCGAGTAGACTGGGTGCAACAACATTTGGATCACTAGCTAACGGAAAAAAGTATGGTAGAAATTAGTGGTCGTAATAATTTGGTGGTGGTTGGGTATAACAAGCGTGTGGTTGTGGGTGTGGTTTATAAATGTCACTACCAAATACCCCCCCCCCCCCCCCTCCGGGATTTAGTGGTGTTTTTGCTTGAACCACCAACAAACTTTTTTGCTTATCCATGTATGAAAATGAGAAGAGGATTTGATTTTATGAGTCTGAATTGGAATGGAGAGCAGATAGTTTGAACTAGATATATATATAATGTTTTACAATTTCTTTTTATTTTGCCCTCCAACGGTCAAAAGAGCCGTTGTAAAAGGAAACTTTTTGAGCTTTTTTCACGAGTTATGTACCTGTGTTGAGGTACCCGCATGCCTACCCAAATGGTGTGGCAACTGTTTTACCGTTGTAGGTTCAAAGTTTCGAACCCATATTGAGGTACCCGCAGGCGTCCTCTGTAGCGTTAATCAGTTAATTTAGATAGACCATTAGTTTCCTATGAAAAAAATGGTAGTAAAATGAGTAAATGTTTCAAATATGTGTTCAAAGTGAAAGATACATAGCTTTCATATATTAATTAAAACTTAAGACTTCTCACACTTTTTAGCTCAACGTTCTCATTATCACCGTCACCGTCATTATTATTATAGGTTCGATGTAGCTTGAATCAACTTAGCAACATAGTTTTATTTATTTTTTTTGAGTTCATAATTTTCTGGGATATTTCAACAATGGTGTCGGTGATATCATCAGTGGAGATGGTGGCGACGTTTTATTGGAGGTAATGATGGAGTTACAGGGGACAAGTAGGTTTTGGAGACAAATAATAGTCGTGTGTGGTGCTAACCCATTTGTACAATATTCCAACAACCACGTCGGTGGAGTTGGCGATGTCATGTTGCTTATGGTGACGGTGGAGGTGGTAGCATCGACAACAAGTAGGCTATGGAGACAAACAATAGTCGTGTGTGGTGCTAACCAAAAAACACAAAACTGTGTTATAAACATGAGATATAAATGAGTTATACGAGTCATGTTCATGTTTAGAACTTGATTTGTTCGCGTCGTCAGAAACCTGTTAAGACACGATTTGCCAGCCCTACCAGACCGGACGTCAAACCGGTTTCCTTATGGTCCACTAGTCGGATTGGTTACACCAGATGATATAAATATTATAAAAATGGGTAAAAACAAGAAAACTTTAATCAATTGCCGGACCGACCCTCAACAATTATGGTTCGACCACCCGGTTTTCTGGTCTGACTATCGGTTCAACCGGTCGGCCCAATGTTGAACGCAACACCTCAAACCGGCCCGCACAACCCCCTAGTTCCAGGTCTAATCCGATTTTCAAGACAGTGGTGCTAACCTATTTTGGTTAGCCAGTTTTATTTAAATGATCTGTTTTCACCCGTTGTGTTATTTGAGTATATCAAAATTAACCCGTTATATAATTTTAGATGGTCCAAAGGTACCCGCATGCAAAATACTTTTACCCATATTAACTCATTCTTTAAATGATGGGTCATGATTGTCACTATTAGGGCCCTAATGAAGTTTTTCGTTTACCGGTTACAACAAGTTAGCATTATTTGTTAAACCGTTCGAACTGAATCAGAAATTCAAGCGTTGAGTTTTATGACTTTCGAACACAAAAAATCGATTCCGGTGAAACTACTTTTTGGGACACCAATGGAGATGTCTTACAAACTTTGGTTACTAGTGGAACCCACAGATAAAATAATTTAACCGAAGAAGATACTGAGGATAGCATTGCAATTTAATGTCATATGGTATCTTTTAAATAGTATAAATGTTTACGTATTAGACTAGAGGGAGTGGGGCGGTGGGAGGGGGCGGGATGGTGAGGTGGAGGCGGAAACACCGCCCCCTTGGGGCGGGAGAGGAAGGGTGGGGGGAGAGGTGGAGGTGAGGTGGAAGAATCTTATTGGTTGATTTTGTTTGTGACCGTTTGATTAAAAAAATTTAAAAATTATTACCGTTGAAAGTATAACGGTAAAAAAAAACTTTATATATTAACCTCATTTTATTAAAAAACACCCACTACACTTCACCACAACCTCCCATCTTCTCAAATTTTATACCCTTCACCAAATTTTATACATTTCTTCATATATATTTTAAAAACATGAACCCATACAACAGAGGCTTTGACCCGAACAACCCATTCAACTACGTCCCGAACCCGAATACGCCACCGGTTCGTCCCGTGCCAAACCGTCCACCCTATCCATCACATTGTCCCGACTACGCGGGTTATATTAGTGGACAGATTTTTCCAAATTTTCCCTTTCAAGATTCCCCCGTTCCTAATATTTCTTCACAACAACTCGTACCTTTAACGCCACCGGATAGCATACCCGAAACACAACAAGAAAATGTTGGGGGTTCATCGTCCGGTAAAAAACAACCCGGTAAAAGAACTCACAAAAAGAAGACGCCGGAGGAGAAGGCGTTGGCCGCCTCCAACCGCCAACCTCTAAAGTGGACAAGCGCCGAAGAGTTTGCCATTACCCGAGCGTGGATAAGTGAGTCGGAAAACGCGATTGAAGGTATTTGTAACATTTTTTTCAGACATTTTTTAGACATTATATATTTTTTTAAAATTACATATGACTAACGGTGTATGTATTTTCTTTTTGTGTAGGAAATAATCGCCACAAAGCCGACTTTTGGGACGACATAAACAACGCGTTCCATAACTTGATGGGTCGAGAGATGTATCGATTTAACAAGAGTCTCTCGTCTAAGTGGACGGAGATAAACAGGGCGATGAACGCCTTCAAGGGTTTTTATTATCACGCTAGAAATTATCCGAGAAGCGGTAAACGGACGCCGACTACCTAGCTAATGCCCTAAAAGCTTATCGTGATGACAAGGGCTTGGATTTCAAGTTTTTGCACTGTTGGGAGATCGCGAATAACCATTCAAAATGGGCGGACGTTCCCTCTGCTTCCGATTCGTCCAAAAGGACAAAAACAAATTCATCTCATAATCGATCGGGTGCACGTGATGTCGACGATGCAGTTAACTTGGATGATGATGACGAATTCGAGGAGGAGTTGAGTCGTCCACCCGGTCGAGACAAGTCTAAAAAGAGGGCGCATAAGTCCTCTGCTTCGGGTTCGGCATCGGGATCGGGCAAAGGTACTTACAGCAATGACTTGTCCGACATACATGACACACTCGTCCAATTCAACACGATTCAACTACAGAAGCTCGAGGAGAAAAAAAACCATTCGCCAAGCCTTTGAAAAAAAAGTTGACTATGAAAGAACAGCGCGAAAAGCGCGAAGATTTGAAATTTCTCGCGATGAACACCGATAATCTGGACGGTCCAGAGTTAGAGGCAACGCTACAAATGAAGCGCGAGATCATGGAAAAATATATAATTAAGTGATTTGTTATTTTTTAGGTTTTTATTTTTTTTTCGTTTTTTTTATGTTTATTGTTTATGTTTTTTTAATTTTCTAGGTTTCAATCTTAATTATTATGAATTTAAATTTAGTTTTTAATTATAAAAGTTATTTAATATTACTTAAAAACCAAAAAAAAATAAGAAATATAAAATGCCACATGTCACTCCCCCCCTCTTCCCCCTTCCGCTCCCCACAATCCCCCCCCCCCCCCCCCACATGGACCCCACAAGTGCCACATGGTGCTTCACCCCCTCCCCCCCCCCCCTCCACTCCCTCTAGTCTTAGTATTACCGAGTTAGGATCAAATACAAAGGACATTTTTTCTAGGAATGATGAGAAGGATTATAGTTCATTAATCTAATATTTAAATGGTTGAAATTAGTTTAACAGAAAAAATATATATTAAATTAGAGGAGGGCATAAAGGAAAAATCTCATTTGTTGACTTTCTCTCTCCACATGCAAGGCACATGTCAGTTTTCCCCCATCATTTTAAAACGTCTGTAGCATTTCCATACGATATATATTTTTTTTAATCACCATATTAATGAGCCTTTTTTTATCTTTAATACGAGTATCATATTGTTAAATACGTGTTAACTAGTTTTTTTTTACCATTGTGTCTTATGCTCATTCATTGTGTTATCATAATGTACATATACGTTATAAATATATTCATTGTATACTCATGACTTAACTTTGTCCATTTTATTTTTAGTATGCTTTCTGTTGTGTTTTACGTTGTTCATTATGTTTTATACGAGTGAGTTTTGTGTTTCACGTGTGTATTGTGTTTTAATCTCTTGTTCATTGTGTTTTATTTTACCGTCCATTGTGTTATAGTCTATTGTTCATTGTATTTTTAGTATGTTATCTATTGTATTTTAGTTTGTTGTTAATTGTGTTTCATACCCTATTGTTTACTGCGTTTCAGTTTTATACGCGTTGTGTTTTACGTTATGTCCATTGTGACTTACACCAATAGGTTTTCAAAACTTTCTTTCAAAAGTATAACAACAGATACTCATATTAAAGATAAAAAAATGTTGGCTTTTATGGTATAATTTAAAAAATGATGTATAAAAAAGATGGGACCTTTGAAAAATAAAGGGAAACAACATGTGATTTGCATGTGAGAAGCATGTGCATATTCTTGTTTTTCTATTGAACAAAACTACCCTTCCCACTTGTTTATTCATTTAACACATGTCACTCTCGAGTGACTTCCTCCGCTTCTTAATTTTTTTAGTTTTTATAGAATAACACAGCTCAAAAACCATCTAGAAAAACAAGGCCATAAATCTCAAAATATAAACTAGCCCGTAAATACTTCATTTTATTTTTAGTTAATTTATAATGAAGCCCAAATCAAGCTGCCCAAAACACAAGCCCATATTACAATATTTCGTGTTAAGAGAAGACTTAGAAAAACTTAACCAGCCAGCCACTCCCTCCTCAATTGTTTGAAAAATATAGTTTCATTCAAGGTTAGATATCATTCATTTATTTCGATCTTTAAAAGGTTGGAATTTTGTAATGCCATATTTTTTTTAGTTTTGAGACAAGGTTGGACAAATGACTACAAAACTATTAACGCTACTAAAATTTTCACATTGTTCTATACCTTGAATTCTCGAGTTAACACCGTAGACCGTCGTAATGGTCAATGGGATTGGACGATTGGTATCGCTAAAACTGTATAATAAACTTATTTTACGTGATTAAAATTTTCACAATTGTCTATACCCAAATGTTTTTGGGTGAATGCGGTAGACCGTCATAATAGGATTGGTATCGCGTGTAAAACTAGTTAGTTAGTATCGCCTTAAGGAGATAGTGAGTAATGCTCTTTGAAACCCCCTCTCAATCATTCATTCTTTCGAGACTATTGATCGATCATAACCTTTGTTAGAACTACTATCGGAATCTTGGATCATTTCTCACGGTCTTTTATAGTCTTCCACGCACTACGTGCTTGAAAGCGTGCCTGTTTTTGTTTCGGAAATCTATCAAGCGCCTTTCCCATAACATCAAGATCGACACCCACTTTCTCATATATGATCCTATAGGGTTAAAATAAATATAAATTAACATTAAATAAAAATAACATTCCAAATGCAATTAAAAATAAATAAATAATAACTTTCAATAAAAATAATATAATGAAATTCACTAATAGATATAAATTGTACCGCTTGCATAGAAAAACCGTTGAACCAATTCATTTGAGTCAACATAGTCTACCATTTTGAGTTTACTTACAAAGTTGTTCGATCGGTTCCGCCCAGGAGTTCGTTGAAGTGTTAAAGAATCACTTTCCACAAACTATCTCTTTTTGTTGATTTCCTTAATTCCAATATGTAAACACATGAACGAACGCTTTAGTTAAGGCAACTTCTTCATCAGTAGTCCAATCCGATCTATCGACTCGATTACTGGATTTTTCTTTTTTTTTCTTTCCTTTAACTTTAACAATTCAAGTTCATCATCTTCTTCAACCTCATTGTCTTACACGTTCATTTCTTCCAAATTAGGTTCATATTGCGTTTCTGGCACACGTCCGACATCATCAACGTCTTCATCATCTAGGGGTGGTCTCTTATACGTACCAAATGGGTCAAATGAGTAGAAAGCTTCCTAAGAGATATCGAGTAGACTGGGTGCAACAACATTTGGATCACTAGCTAACGGAAAAAAGTATGGTAGAAATTAGTGGTCGTAATAATTTGGTGGTGGTTGGGTATAACAAGCGTGTGGTTGTGGTTGTGTGAGTGGGTGTGGTTTATAAATGTCACTACCAAATCCCCCCCCCCCCCCCTTCCGGGATTTAGTGGTGTTTTTGCTTGAACCACCAACAAACTAAGTTGCTTATCCATGTATGAAAATGAGAAGAGGATTTGATTTTGTGAGTCTGAATTGGAATGGAGAGCAGATAGTTTGAACTAGATATATATAATGTTTTACAATTTCTTTTTATTTTGCCCTCCAACGGTCAAAAGAGCCGTTGTAAAAGGACACTTTTTAAGCTTTTTTCACGAGTTATGTACCTGTGTTGAGGTACCCGCATGCCTACCCAAATGGCGTGGCAACTGTTTTACCGTTGTAGGTTCAAAGTTTTGAACCCATATTGAGGTACCCGCAGGCGTCCTCTGTAGCGTTAATCAGTTAATTTAGATAGACCATTAGTTTCCTATGAAAAAAATGGTAGTAAAATGAGTAAATGTTTCAAATATGTGTTCAAAGTGAATGATACATAGCTTTCATATATTAATTAAAACTTAAGATTTATAACAAACAAAGTCTTTAAACTTTGGGTTTTCTATATAACGCATTTGCTATATATATAACCTGTTAGATCCTTGTTGTGGAGCTTCATATCGGTCTTTGAAAAGCCAGACCGATTGATCAATCCGAAAAGAAAAAAAGATAATTTCATTACACATAGCCAAGAATGTAAGTATTTTATAAGTTTACTTTCTGTGATTGCCTCGTCTCAAAAAATATTATTTCAAATTTGTTTTTTTATTTGAAAAATATAATTACCTAAAAGAAAGTGAAGGTGTTAGACTAAACGGGTGGTTCAACCTCTCAATTTCACCGGAACCTCATATTGCTTCCCTATGGGTCTTGCTCCAACCACTTCAATTACCAACAACATATAAGTTACCCGAGATAATTACATGTTTATACAAGTTGATCAACGTTTGAAGGTTTGTTAAATTTGTTAAATAATTATTATCCCCTTTAAGAAAACACAAAATAAAATTTAATTATAGATTTACGTTTTTCTTTAATACTTAATGTTTAACTCTTGATTTTATCGTAATTAATTTTTCTTCACCTAAAATAATTATACCTATACTAAACTCGTACATTTTTCTTGTGATACTACATGTTTAAATATCAATAAATAATGTAATACATCGAGTTTTTGTTTACATTTAGAAAATTTGAGCTAAACTTTGAATCATTTCAAACTCCATGTTTAAGTTAGAGATAAGCTCGTGACAAATATTACAAGCCCATTTATGCATAATACTATCTGTTGTGGGTAGAGGTGAGTGAGGGATTTATCCAATAATATTGTACCACATCAACGCCTACGTGACACTGGTTAGCGGCCAGCGATTGCTCGCGTGAGGGTGTTGTGGGTAAGGGTTAACCGGTTTTTTTAACCAAATATATTTAATTATTTACCACGTTTTTTTTATAAAAAAGCATTAAACTAAAATAAAATAAAAATTACACTAAAATAAAAACACAAACATTACACTAAAAAAGGAAAATTACACTAGACAAAAAAAAATTACACTAGACAAAAAAAATTACAATACTAAAAAAAAAAAAACAAACCACATGATCATAAAAAAGACCTAGCCACGTAGGTGATTTCCCGAGCGCAACATTTGCCACGCCGAAACGTGGTTAAACGGTTGACCAACCTTGCGACGGTACTCCACGTGGGTAAACGCGAGGAGCACGTCTTCTTTCTCCCCCTGGAGATCTCTCATCACCTCCCTGTACGCGAGTTTGAAGTTTTTACACTTCAATTTCAAGTCCTTGAATTTGTGGGAAATTGAGTCGTTGGTACGGTTGGTACCTCCCACAAGGGTACCAAACTCGGCTAGCACTCGATGTCACTGCTGCCCGAGTGAGTTCGGTGACCCACTGCCTGTTGCACCACCTTGACCGTGCAACTGTTGGTACGCGAGCACGAGTGCTAGTTCTTCTTCTTCTGTCCAAGGAGCCATGGTGATGAAGGTTGAAGGTTGTGAAGATTTTATTGAATGTTTGTTGAAGAAGAAGAAGAATATGGTTGAATAAATAGGGGAGGTGGGTGAAAAAATTAAATAAAAGTAACTAATTTTGAATTTTTAAACGTTTGGCCAGCCCGCTAACGAACGCGAGCTGGCTCACGTCCAATCGCTCGCAGTTTACTTCGCGTCAGGTCGTTGTCGCTAGCGCAGCCCACGTGGACAAAGCTGTGGCTCGCGGCAGGCTGCTCGCGGGCCACAACAGACAGTCTAATCGAGTTGTTTTTATTGACCAGTCAGTTACAATCAGGGACGGTTCTTATGGTGGTCAGGAGGCCACCTGACTAAGGCACGTATTTTTCGAGAGCACAATTTTAATAAAATTCACATACACATGTGTGTGGGTGTGTGTGCGTGCACATTTTTTAAATAGAAAATTCATTTATTACTTAAAATTTGGAGCCAATAAAAATCCATTTAAAACTCACTAATTCTAATGATTTTGGTAATTGCTATGCTTAATTGTTTATTAATATCACTTTAATAGTCGTACATAAAATTAGTTTAAATTATTTAATTCGTTTTGGCCTTGAAGACATATTTTTAATGATTTGGATAGAGCGCGTAAATCCCTAGGGACGCCACTACTTATAATACATACATAGATACATACATGCATGCAGACCGTTAGTTAACTTGAGGACCATGGGAAGACAAAACGACGGGGAGTGGGAAGAGCAGCGGCGAAGGAGATACTACAACAGTAATCGTAATCCGACAAACAACAATCAGCAAGCAACGTATCAGGTGGGCGAGACGACAACCTTCTACATTTCGAACCTTCCAGGCCACTGTTCTCTCGGAATGTTATGGGGAGAGTTTCGTGGATGTGGAAAAATGACAGATGCGTACTTGCCAAGAAGGAAAGACAAGGCAGGTAGATTCTTTGCTTTTATCCGATTCGAAGACGTTAGGAATGTGGAGGCTATGGTAAAAGCTTTGACGACAGTCAAGTTGGGCGATTGGAGACTACAAGTTAATGTGGCAAAGTTCAAGAAAGAAGAGGTGAAGGAGAGGCTTGGGGCTCAGAGGAGTGGTCATATGAACACAAAACAAGCTGGGGAGACTTATGTGCAACCAAGAACGTACGATCAGTCCGCACAATGGGGTGACACAAACCAGTTTCCATCCCTACAAGTTAATAAGAGGAAGGCTAAGGTGGTGATCCCAAACAAAACCTTCCAGGTACAATACGCGCTTGGTAGATGCTCGTTACTCGGGACGGTCAAAGATGTTACAAGACTATGTAGGATGGAGGATTTTCTCTTGGCGTCCAACATCAAAGACGTTACCGTGAGGTATGTGAACGGGATGAAGGTACTTTTGACGTTCATGACCTCCTCAATGGTGGAGGACTTTCTGAACAATATGGAAGACATGTGGAGAACGTGGTTTCATGACTTGGTGATGTGGGCTGGACAAGCTATTTCACAAGAAATAGTTGCTTGGCTCAAGATGTTGGGTATCCCGGTGCAACTATGGGATAAAGAAGTTTTCGACCGAATTGCGGGGCTGTTCGGAAATGTAGTACACGGATCTAGTGCAAGTGAAAGAGATGGCAATTTCTCCTTTGAATCGGTGGCCGTACTGGTTAAGTCAGGTAGACGCATTTCGGAGTCAATTGAGGTGTGTTGGAAGAATGAAAGATTTGATGTTTGGGTGGAGGAGATGGATGAGAAATGGTGCCCAGATTTCACTATTGCAACGTCCAGTAAGGTGAATGCTGTGGATCAAAACCATGCTGGTGACAATGATGTGTCTCACTTTGAAGCACCTAGTGATAATACCCACAATGCGGCCGCACATCAGCCGGTGGATGATATGGAGGAAGGTGAATTCGTTAGAAATCGGGAGGAGGAGACCATGGCCCACATTCCGGTGACTAGTCCGGCAACGGTAAATGAGGCGACGGTGGTTCAGATGGAAGACCAAAGGCCTCAACATGGGGAAGGAGTAGAATTTAATGTTGGTGCAATTCCCGAGGTGGATGCCATGCAGATTGGTGTGGCGGCTGTATGTCCAAACGGTCCATTGTCTGGTGGGACCAATCATGCTAATGTAACTGGTGGGCCAATTTTGGAGAATAATATTAATGGGCTGGGTAATTGTTTGTCAAGAAAAAGACCCAGAATTGATGATGGGCCCTGTGAAGATCTAATTGATTTAAATTCACCTCCTTCTAGGCCCATTACAAGAGTCAACAGGAGGTCAACTAAAAATGGGGGTATTGAGGAAATTAGGGCTCGTAAAGACATAAGTTCCAAACATCTTGTTCATCCCAATCCCGTTAGGTTGGCCGAGGTTACGATCCCTTCTGATTTCAGCTTCTCCGCAACATTAAACAATTCGAACAATGACACAACGATGGGTGCAAGTGATAACGATGAACACAGTAACGAGCTGGAGGCTGAAATTTTGGTTACAACTGAGGTTGGCACGGCAGTGGGGATTAATCTGGATGGATTCAGTGATGACTTGGGATCATCCATTCGTCAAGAAGGTGAGCTTAATGTTTTACAATGAAGATGTTATCTTTCAACGTTAGGGGTATTGGTGAGGATCGTAAGATTCTCGTTGTAGGCGATGTTATTAAGGATGCTAGACCGGATTTTGTGGCTTTACAAGAGACGATGATGCGTGATGGTTCTAAAATTCAAGTTCAAAAGATTTGGGGTAAGCGAAAGTTTGACTGGGACTGGGTTAACTCAGTTGGCAGGTCAAGGGGGTTGATGTGTTGTTGGGACCTAGGGTGTTTTCAAAAGTCTGGGGTTTATCGACAACAAAATTTTTTGATAATTTCTAGACTGATGGTTCAGTCGGGGACTCACGTGAACATATGCAATGTATACGCACCACAGGATTTGAGGTTAAAGAAAGAGTTGTGGACCGCTATTTCCGAGCGGTTAATGTCTATGCAAGGAATGTGGGTTTTGCTAGGCGACTTCAACGCGGTGAGAACGCCGGAAGAAAGGCTGAACACGGAATTTAATCCCAATTGTGCTTTGGCGTTCAATGATTTTATCGAAGATAATGGGTTGTTTGAATACCCGATGGGTGGACTTAAGTTTACTCGGGTTGCTGGATCAGGCAATAAACTCAGCAAAATAGATAGAATCCTGGTATCACATGAGTTCTGGGACCGGTGGCCCAACGCCTCAGTCACTGCGTTGCCGCGTCTGGTTTCGGACCATAGTCCTGTGGTCTGATTCTATTAACTTCGGGTCTTCCCCTTTCCGGTTTTATAATTCGTATATAGCGAAACCCGGGTTTGATTTGGTGGTCACCTCGGCCATGGCTGATTTTGTGTTTGAAGGCCCCCTAGATTTGGCCTTTGCGAACAAACTCAAGAAGGTAAAGATGGTATTGAAACAATGGGCACAGAATCAAAGAGATGCTAGGTATATGGTGAAAAAGGAGACCGAGAAGAAAATTCTAGACTGGGATGGAGCTATGGAAGAGCGAATGTCGTCTGATGTCGAACTTAACGATTGGGTGGAGAACAAACTGAAGCTGGACGAGATCAATTCAGAAATGGCATAAGACTTGAAGCAAAAAGCCCGAGTTAAGTGGACTCTTGAAGGCGATGAAAACAGCTCCTTTTTTCATGGGATGATTAATCACAACTTGGTCTCTAATCGGGTGAATGCCATTTTAGATGGGGAAGATTGGGTGACGGATCCAACGAGAATTAAAGCACTGGCCAGAAGGTTCTTTGCCTATAAGTTCAGGGAACCGATGGCTGCACGACCCTCCTTTACATGCCATAATATTAATCGTCTTTCGGAGATGGAAGCTGAATTTCTTGTTAATCCTTTCTCTGAACAGGAAGTGAAGATTGCGATATGGGATTGTGGGAGTGATAAATCTCCCGGACCGGATGGGTTCTCTTTTGGCTTTATTAAGCACTTCTGGGTCAGTTTAAAGTCGGATATCATGGCGATCATGGCGGAATTTTATGAGAATGGGATCATCAACAGGGGGTGTGGATCTTCTTTTATTGCTCTCATCGCTAAAGGTGTGGATCCGATGAAATTTAATGACTATAGACCCATTAGTCTTATTGGTTGCATTTCCAAAATTATTTCAAAAGTTCTCGCTAACCGGGTGAAAGTAGTGATCGGCTCTATTATTTCTGAAAATCAGTCGGGATTTTTGGCTGATCGTAATATCCTTGACGGACCACTGGTGGTGAACGAAATTATTTCTTAGGCTAAAAAATCTCATTACAAAGGTTTCGTGTTGAAGATTGATCTGGAAAAAGCCTATGATTCCATTAGTTGGAGCTTCATCATCTCTGTTCTTTCCCGAGAGGTGGGTTATGTGGATTAAAGGGGTGCTAGAGTCGGCCAGGGCGTCTGTCTTGGTTAATGGGTCACCGACGTGGGAGTTTCAGTGTTATCGGGGTGTTCGTCAAGGCGACCCTCTCTCTCCTTTTATATTTATCATCGCCATGGAAGCATTGACCTGTTTTTTGCGAAGAGCTTCTGAATTGGGGCTGATAAGGGGTGTTCGGTTACCAAATGATGGCCCGGTTATATCTCATCTTATGTATGCAGACGATATTATATTTATGGGTGAGTGGGCAGATAATAATTTGAAAAATATTATGCGGCTTATGAGATGTTTTCACCACATATCTGGCCTCAAAATGAATAATCATAAGACGTTTCTCTATGGCATCAGGACAAGTGGGAACGAAGTGACTAGCTGTGCAAGTACTCTTGGCTGCAATCCGGGTGTGTTCCCGTGTGTTTACCTGGGTCTGCCAATGGGTATAAATATGAATCGCATCAATTCTTGGAACAGTGTGGTTGAATGTTTCAAAAAGAGGCTGTCGTATTGGAAGGCTAAGAAATTATCATTCGGGGGTCGGTATGTTTTATTGAAGGCTGTTTTAAATAGTCTTCCATTATATTTTTTTTCCATGTTCAAAGCTTCGAAAGGCGTACTCGATAAACTGGAATCCATCAGAAAGCGTTTTTTTCTGGGGTGGTGATGAGGATAGAGCTAAAACCAATTGGGTCGCGTGGGAGAGAGTCATCGGCCCTGAGGAAAAAGGGGGATTGGGTCTCGGGTCTTTGAAAACGATGAATGATAGCTTGCTTTTAAAGTGGTGGTGGAAATTTAAACATGAAAAACAAGCATTATGGCATCGGTCGATTAATGCAATCCATCACTGTCCAAATGCTTGGTCATTTATTCCAATTAAAGCAGGAGTTTCGGGTCCGTGGGCTGGTATAAACAAACTGGAAAAGGAGTTGGGTAACCAAAATGTAGACATCAAGTGTATTATTAAAGGGAAGCTTGGGAGCGGGGTAGATATCCGGTTCTGGGTTGATTGGTGGATTGGCGATTGTCCACTCATGCTCTATTTCCCTAACCTGTTTGCTCTAGAGAATTCAAAAAATGCTTCGGTAGCTTGCAGAATCCAAGGCTGGGAGTGGAAATGACAGGTGTGTGGGGCCCAGGAAGTACAACAATTGCGGGATATTTCTGCTCTTATCGCTTCAGTTTCAGTGAGTATGCAGCCGGATGAATGGCTGTGGTCAGCTACGAATGATGGCGTGTTTTCGGTTTCTGAATGCAGGAAGTTTTTGTGCAGAAACACGGCTCCTTTTTACCCGTTCGAATGGGTTAAAGGAGTGCCCAGGAAAGTGTGTATTTTTGGCTGGAGGATGATACAAAACAGGTTGCCAACTATGTGTGGTTTGAAAAGGCGTAATATCTTAAATGGGCAACCGGTCTGCAGGTTATGTGGTGATGGGGACGAGGAGGCTGACCATCTGTTCTGTTCTGTTCGTGCCTGGTTGCCTCCGTCGTCTGGCAGAAGGTAAGTTCGTGGCTCGGGATCCAGCCCATCTTCGCGTTCAGCTGCAAGGACCTATTGGAAGCGCACAGATATGTCGACGGCTCTAAGGTGAAAAAACAACTTGTCCGATTGGTTATTTTAGCAGCCTGCTGGATAGTATGGAAAGCCCGGAACGATTTGATCTTTAGTGGCAAGAGAGGAAACGTCTCAGTCATTTTCGGAGAAATACAGGCTACTTCCTTTATGTGGGTAAAGCACAAGGCGAAACAAACAAATTGGACGTGGGAAAATTGGGTTGCGTTTAGTCTCCCCGTAACTTGATTTGGCGATTATATATGTATTGGTTTGTTTGGTGATTGTAGGTTGATAATAGCACCTTGCTTGTTTCAACCATGTATATAACGTTTGGTGATGAATGAAATGAAATTTGCCGATAAAAAAAAAACATACATGCATGCATACACACATACATAAATACATATAAGCATATTTAGGTTTGCGAGCCTAATTAGCGTATGAAGCTCGGGTAGATTCAAAATTTTATTAATGCAGTCTTAAATAACTCATAAACGCATTTGGCTTGTTTACACCAATAACAGCATTTTGTATATGACATACATCTAATAAATTATATTTTTGTGTTTATTCTTAATCTAAGAGGTGAATCTTGATATTTGTTACATATTTTTTACTCAACTCTATGAAAAAAAATTGCATACAAGTATACAACTACGTGTTTTTGTTTGTACTATATTTTTTCTAAAAAGGAAAACGACAAGCAGAATGCTAAAAATTGGTCAAACATAAAATACACAATTTCATTTTCCTAAGAAAACTGGATAATGACATATTATAAAATGAAAGTTGTATTAATATTAAATTAAAAAGAAAAAAAGTTGTTGTTTCTTTTTCCTCTTTGGAAGAGTTCTTGCGTCCACCTTTGGAATAGTTGGGTCAAACTGAATGACTTGATGAATTGCCAACTAATTCTTTTATTTAGTGTGATATTTAAAGTTGATTTACCAAATATTCATAAAATTTGGGGTCCTTTGCTTCTTAAAATTTACCGAATTAAAACCTGAAAATTAAGAAGTATCATGTGAGGTTGGATAATAAAATAAATTTGAAGTAGTATTGGAATCAAGATGCTTACCACCACCACTATTTGTCAACATCTTAATGTTTTAATCCCCGTAATAGATTAAGCTAATCACAGTGATGTTTTAATCAACGTGGTGCTTACCACTGCCACTATTGTCACCCGCTCCGCCATTATCCATCCCACCGATCCAGCGTCACCTAAAAAATCAAAAAGAATTGTTCTACTAAAAATACACATCATAAACTCTAATTCTATTTAAAAAACAATTTTCTACTTCCGGTTTAATATATTTTAATTTGTTAACCAAAAGTTGAAAGTCTAAAATTCCTTTGATGCATTGAATACAAATATCAAGTTAATAAAGTATCTTTTTTAAGTTTTTAATGTATAGTTTGATAAGTTTATGAGTTTTAGCATAATCGACTATGTAAAATGATACTTATGTAACATAAAAGTTGTGGATTCAAATATAATATTTGTAATTCTATAATGAGTAATGCCACAATGTTTTTAGACAAAGTATTAATTATGTTTGCTTTTTAAAAAGCATACATAAAGCTACTGAATATTAGAAAATAAAAAATATGGGGAAATAAGTGCCAACATTAGATGGAATATTTTAGTGGAATTATTAGGTATAGGGATTAAAAAGTTAATTAATTACGAGGAAAAAAAAAGGGAAAAGGCCAACAAGGCTGTATAATATTATTACTTGATTGTCATTTATTTTTTTAATGTTGTTCGGCCAAGTGCCAACATAATATATGCATATGCATCACCCCCGTATACGGAGGAGCATCGGATAGCCATCTTTATCTTATCTTATCTTATATAAGTGGGACCTTAACACCGCCTCTATTTATCCAAAGGGGCGCTATCGATCCCCTTCGCCGACCTATTCTTGGGAGTTAAAGTCTAAAGCTGAGGGCTCACACCCTTCAATCAATAAGGATTTTTTCGATTCTTATGATTTTTTTTAACGTTTTCTTTGAAAGGGTGTTAAATCACCCCATTGATGTCAAATGGGGCTTCATCGTTGCCCAAAACCTACGTGACGCAATAAAGCTTATAGGGGCTTTCTCCCACCAACCTAAAGCAAAGTTATATATTTAAGCAATAGATAAAGTTTAAAGTAGAAAAACATACAATAAGGCTTTAATTTTTCTTTTCAAACCAAACCTTACCGTCACCGTCCACAACCTGGTGTTCAAAATGGTGGCTAAATAATTGAAACCTTGTTCAGTCAAACACCATCATTCTCGTGCCACCACAGACTCTGTCACCACCAACCTCCGTTGTCACCGTCGCCACCAACCTCCTCCATCACAATCGAAACCCTGCTTCTCTGTTACCGTCGAAACCCTGCAGCAACAGCCACCATCTCCTCCATCACCATCGAACACAGACCCCGTCACGACTAACCTCTGCCGTCACCGTCGCCACCATAGCTGTAGCCACCTTCCCATGAACACCATCATCACCACCGAGACCAACAAGACCCACCAAAAACCTTAAACCTTAAAATTGGCTTTTTTTTCCAACCAACCAACCAATCGGTGCCACATCATCACCCTCCAATGCCCTCACGCTGGTGGGACCCCCCCTCTTATTTCGTCGCTTCCCACGTCGGTTCAACGCTCACAATCATAGTGATGTTGGTGCCGTGAAGAGGCTTCACCCTCTCCCCCATATCTCACACCGTATATTCTTATGATACGGTAAAGTCTTAAAGAGGGTTGTATTAACTTGTCAAGAAAAAAGTGAATAAATCTAAATAAAAGATTCAATAATAGATCAAAGGCGTACATCAAAACAACTTCACATAAACCACTTTGCACAAAGGTTACACATAGTTTCAAAACACCCCCTCATATTTGTTAGACTTAACAGTATCGGAAAAAAGCTGACAAAGTTCCATTGCAAAAGAAAAACTCAATAGCCAGAAGTCAACAGCTTTAATTACGGCGAGTCTTTTATCCCATTGCCCGACTGGACCGTCATCCCTGACATATTAGGTGATGACGGTCCACCACCCTCTCCACCGCCTAACAGTTAATGGAAATCAAAGAAGAATATTATTGATTGTTGTTATTAAGATGGACACAATACAGACTCTTTATAAGCATTACATTCATCATAAATAAAGAAAGTAGCCACAACGGCTATATAATTGATTTTGTTAGTTGTCCAGTATTGATGGTAATCTTCTATCCTGGGAAATGATGATAATTTTCTGATCCCCCTTGATTTACTTTCTAACACTCCCCCTCAAGTTGAGTAGTGGGATTCCCGATACTCAACTTGTACAAGCAATTGTTATAAAGTCTTCCGTTGACAGATTTTGTAAGTATATCCGCTAGTTGATCCTCTGACCGAATGAACTGAAGTTCTATAGTTCCATTTTCGAGTTTTTCTTTGATAAAATGCCTGTCGACTTCTACATGTTTTGTACGGTCATGTTGAACAGGATTCTCGGAAATTTGTATAGCTGCTTTGTTGTCACACAAGATTTTGCTTGCTTCCTTTTGAACGAATCCAATCTCAGTTAGAAGTTTTCGTATCCATAAGACCTCTGCCAGCCCTCTTGCAATACCTCGAAATTCAGCTTCAGCACTGGATAGAGCAACCACCTTTTGTTTTTTACTTCTCCAAGTAACCAAGTTCCCACCAACTAACGTGAAGTATCCTGATGTAGATCTCCGGTCTTGTTGATCTCCTGCCCAATCAGCGTCTGTGTAGGCTTGAATCTTCGAATGTTTGTTTGGTTGGAAGAGAATACCATAGCTAACCGTCTTTTTGAGGTATCTAATAATTCTTCGAACAGCATCCATGTGATTAACTTGGGGTTGGTGCATAAACTGACTAAGCACTCCTACAGCATATGCAATGTCTGGACGAGTGTGTGAAAGATATATGAGTTTGCCCACTAGACGTTGGTATTTCCCTTTATCTGCCAATTTTGCTCCTTCTTCCATGTAGAGTTTTTGGTTGGTTATCATCGGTGTATCAGCTGGTTTGCAATCAATCATTCCTGTTTCGGCAAGGAGATCGAGGATGTACTTCTTTTGGCATATAAAAATCCCTTGCTTTGATCTTAGGACTTCAATCCCAAGGAAGTACTTTAGTCTTCCTAAATCTTTCATCTCGAACTCTTTAAATAGATTTGCTTTTAGCTTCTCCATTTCTTCTTTATCGTTTCCTGTGATAATCATATCATCAACATATAAAATTAAACAAGTTATAAGTTTACCTTTTCGTTTGAGGAACAAGGTATGATCAGAATTGCTTTGTTTGAACCCGTATCTCTTCATAGCCAATGTAAATCTACCAAACCAAGCTCGAGGTGATTGTTTAAGACCGTAGAGAGTCCTTTTCAGACGACATACTTCTCGATCTTTGAAGTTTTCTGTGAATCCGGGAGGTGCCTCCATATATACTTCTTCTTTCAATTCTCCATGAAGGAAGGCATTCTTAACATCAAGCTGATGAAGAGGCCATCCTTCGTTTGCAGCAATAGATAAAAGGACACGGATTGTATCGATCTTGGCTACTGGAGAGAAAGTTTCAGAATAGTCGATTCCATATGTTTGTGTATATCCCTTGGCAACTAGTCGAGCCTTATATCTTTCTATTGTTCCATCAGGTCTGTGTTTAATAGTGAAGACCCACCGACATCCAACTGGTCTCTTTTCCGAGGGAAGGGTACATTTTTCCCAAGTCTCGTTTTTTATAAGCGCGTTCATTTCTGTTTCCATAGCCTCCTTCCATTCTTTAGACTTCAAAGCTTGTTCTACAGAGTTTGGAATTTGTTCATTAAGGAGTGCAGAAGTGAAGGCTTTAGCTTCTTCAGACAAATTTCCATTGGCTATATTTGCCATGGGATATCTAGTTGATTTGGCCTCCTTTTCTGGAGAATATCGTTTTGGAGGTACTCCTCTATTGGCTCTTGGAGGAAGTACATATTTCTCGGTTGTTTCATTGTGTTCTTCCTGTATTAGTTCATCTTGATTTTCCTGCATAACCTGTTCACTTGTTGTTCTACTGTTAGATGTATCATCAGGAAATTCATTATTAGTCATACTAGGAGGATTTTGCGGTTCCTCGTTTTGAGTAGTTTGAAAGATTTGAGGTTCACCATTTTGAGGTGAAGGTGTAGGACAAGGAGATTCTTGGTCAGTGGCACTAACAGGATGTAGGGAAGCAGGTGATTCTTGATGTAGGGAAGCAGGTGATACTTGTTGGGTACTGTGATACTCTTTGTTCGTTAACGGGGGAGCCCATGTTAGCCAATCCAGTGGGTCAATATGCTTCTTCTCCCCCTGACCACTGTATTGGCAGGTATAGAAAAATTCGGTCTCAAGCCAATCACAATCAAGAGTAGTATATACACGTCTACGTGTTGGACTGTAACACCTATACCCCTTTTGATCTATTCCATAGCCTACAAAGATGCATTTTTCTGCGCATGGGCCTAATTTACCTCGATCATGTTTAGGGATATGAGGGTAGACAGTACATCCAAAGACTCGTGGTTGTAAAGTGAGAGGTGGAGGAATTTTGGTAAAATCAGAAAGGACTTGAATGGGGGTTTTAAGGTTAAGAGCTTTGGTAGGAAGACGATTAATTAAATATGTGGCGGTTGCAGCTGCTTCCGGCCAAAAAGATGTGGGAACTTGAGACTCAATTAAGAAGGCACGTGTGATTTCTAAAAGAATACGGTTTTTTCGTTCGACGGTGCCATTTTGTTCAGGAGTGTAAGGGCACGTTTTTTGATGAATTATTCCTTTGTTTTGACAGAATTGTTTCATAGATTCATTGACGTATTCCCCGCCATTGTCCGATCTAAGAATCTGAATATTAGTTTTAAATTGAGTTTGTATCATAGTGTAAAAGATAGTAAATTTTTCAAAGACATCAGATTTATGTTTCAAAAAATAGATCCATGTCATACGAGTGCAATCATCAATAAATAAAACAAAAAAACGAAAGTTTTGTCCCCCATTAACCTCTGCGGGACCCCACACATCAGAATGTATTAAAGAAAAAGGAGTTTGGACCCTAGTATTATTTAAACGATATGTTTGTCTATGACTTTTAGCTAAGACACATGTCTCACAATTTAGAGTCTTATTGGAAGGAAAAAGTTTTGGAAACAAAATATGTAAATAGCTACTAGATGGATGCCCTAATCTCCTATGCCAAAGCCAGGCTTCTCTATTTGTTGTCCCATGAGCAAGCATCGCATTTCCCCGTTGAGTCACTTCGTCCACATAATATAACCCTGACCGTTCAGTGCCACGCCCAATGATCATTCCCGTCCTGATATCTTGAAGAATACAAAAGGTTGGATGCATCAAGACGGTGCAATTTAACTCTTTTGTAATGTGACTAATGGATAACAGTTTATGTGACAGGGATGGAACATATAGGCAATTTTTTAGTTTTAAAGTTGGAGATATTTCAATAGTTCCTCCTCCTTTAACCGGGACATCCCCCCCATTAGCAGTTTTGATGTTGTTGATTCTAGGTTTAGTTTCAGAAATAATATCCGATAAATCATAGGTCATGGTGTCAGTCGCACCACAGTCAAAAATCCATGATTCATCTGTGTTAGTGCAGTTTTGAGCTATATTAGCCTGACGAGTACTTAAATTCTTATTATAAAAGAAAACTCTATTTTTATTTTTTCGTTTTAAAAACAAAGGTTTTTTAATTTTATAAAAACACCACCTTAATAATTTTTTAGTCTTTATTCTTGTTTGTTTATAACCCCCCTTATTTTTTCCTTTATAATATGATCCAACAAGATTTTTTTTTAAAAAAGGTTGTGGTGGGGCATGAGCACGTGATGCTCTCTGTTTATTAATTGAAATTTGTGGCCATGATGCTTTCTTTTTAACACTTGACTTTTGCAGCCATTTGTGTTTTGAGATTCGGGATTTGTTTATCCCAACCGAGTTCATGCCACCATCTTTATTACATTGTTGGTTCATATTATTTTCATATATTCCTTCTTCATTTATCAGACTTAACAAATTTGGGGGAAAAAACTTAGGGTTACACAATGGATTTGAGGTTAGTCCCTCAATCCGGTTACCTCCATCCATAGCATCTTCTTCATCTGATAATGCAATCCCACCAAAGCCATGTTCCTTCTTGTCACCTCCGCTGGTATTGGCGGCATGATTGTTGCCCACGGCGGTGGTGGCGGCGGAAGCTTTGCCCCTTTTTGAAGGTTTGATGTCATTGGCTTTAACATGAAGGTTGAATGCCTGTAACTTACCGCTGTTGTATGTGACCGCCAGGGCTTCCCATAAAGATTTCGCTGTGGGAAATTCGGTAAGGTTGCTAGCAAGTGTCGGTTCGATATTTTGTATTAGCCACGAAAAAACGACTAAGTCGTCGTGTTCCCACTGTTCGAAAGTTTCATCACTTTCGTCAGGAGGGTTTGAGTTTAAATGTTTCAATAAGGTTTTTGATTTTCCGCCTATGGCAACCCGGATCATTCGGGTCCATAACGCGTAATTCTGATTGCTTAATTTGAGATTTATGTGTAGGCTATCAGAGAGTTTTGGGTTGTTTGATTGAGAATTAATCCCGGTTTTGAGCAGGTTGGCAAGTTGTAGGATGAGATTATTACTCGAGTTACCGTCTCCGGACATGGTGACTCGGTTTTTGAATGGTGGCAAAGATGGGTAAGTGATGAGCAGGTCAGGAAATTAGACACTGCTCTGATACCATAATGGAAATCAAAGAAGAATATTATTGATTGTTGTTATTAAGATGGACACAATACAGACTCTTTATAAGCATTACATTCATCATAAATAAAGAAAGTAGCCACAACGGCTATATAATTGATTTTGTTAGTTGTCCAGTATTGATGGTAATCTTCTATCCTGGGAAATGATGATAATTTTCTGATCCCCCTTGATTTACTTTCTAACAACAGTATGTTAGTTCTGGTGGCGGTGGAGACAGTGGTGGCGAGCGAAATCGGCATGAGACAAAGCCCTTTTTCTTGTAAATATTGCATGGCTGCACCCATGTCCTCCTCCATCAGCTTCACCACCTGCTTCTCCATTACCTTCGTGACGTCATTGTCGGATGCTGACGCAAGCCCATTGCTACTTCTCCCTACACCAACACCTCCTCCCTGTAAACAAGATACAAAGTGAAAGGGTATAAATGTAAATTTAAAATGTTATAAAAGATGGAATCTGAGAAAAAAAGTACCAGCGTGCTGCTTTTTTTTTGTATTTTGTCGATTATAGGGTGTGTACCTTTCTGATATACAAAGCATGGCCGGGTTCTTTAAAGTTATAGCCAATAAATAAAAAATTGCATTATTTTTTTCAAAAAGATATAGTAGCTTTTACGTATAAACACTTTTGTTAACAAGGAAAACATATTCGTAACTATAATTATTTATGATCTAGAAATATAAAACATCTAAAAAATCAAGAAATTATTTATTTGTCAAGGTTATAATATATACGATTAGTCGATTTACCATTTTACTGTAGTCAAGACTCAAGGTTATGGTGATTTAAATGTGCATATAATTTCGTATGTGTACCTCGGTAACAGTTGTAGCACCAGCGACACCTCCCAACCGGCTCATGCTCAACACCTAAAAACCAATAATAATACATAACTAATTAATAATAGTTATATGGTACAAACACATAGCCTCGTAAATTCGTAATGTTTTTCTTTCACTATATACCTTGACTTGGAGCTGGAGGAATTTAACATATTCTATGATATCATCTAGCATTGTAGCCTTGTCTGCCTACCATAAACACACAATATAAATATAAATACAATTAAGAAACAAAACCAAACTCGTTCAATAACTACTAAAGCTTTTATCAGTAAATACATATATTCAGTACACATTTTTTCATTAATTTATCAAGATTAAACTTAATAATAAAAATAAAATTACATGAATGCATGGCCTCAAAATAATAATTTAAAAACCACCTCACCACCGTAACAGACGCCGCTAACATCTAAATATCTAATCAAACGACTTATTATTATTAATGGTTAGTGGTTATTATTAATATATTATTTATGAAACGCTTACTTTGTTAGCATTGGGGACAAGTTCTTGTAAAGCTTTCATCCTCTCTGCAATCCTCTCCCGCCGTAACTGTCACATTCCGATCAACAAATTACAAAACAAACCTTTAATAATCTGAAACATAAACCATGACCATGTTTATTATTATTTATACTACAAAACAAAACGTACTCTTTCAGCTATACTGTGTGGGTCAGTTGCTTGTCCTCTTCTGGCTCTCACTCTCTGACGTGGCTGCGACGGTGCTCCACCACCACCACCTCCCGCCGCCGCACTTTGGCTCATCATCACCGCCGCCGCCGCTTCAAGAGACCCAAAGCTTTGTTGGGTTTGGTTAGATGTCATACATCCAGTGAACCCATGAAACATATTTTGAATCGAATTGTTGTCGTCAACCTGTACAATATATATAAATATAGTATATGTTAATAATATGTTATGAAAGAATTTGAAAGTAATATGGTTGTTAATGATGATGATGATGGTGATTAAGTTACCGGTGACTTGAAACATGAATTGTTGTTTTGAAAGAGAGCGGATTCGCCGGCGGTGATGTGGTGGTGGCCACCGTCGCCGGCAGTTATGTCCGGCAAGGACACGGTGGTTTGGAGGCCGGAGAGGAGTTGATTCAGAAAGTCTTCGTGAGAAACCGTCGGATCAAAGGTGGTGGTTATGTTTTGAAGATCTTGAAGAGAAATTTGTGATTCTTGCATATTGTTTTTTTTTTCTTAGGAAAAGAAACAAAGACTTAACTGTTAGAACTCTGGGTTGTAATTTATAAACAATACAAAGCTATCAACAACATTAATTAATAGAAGAGATGGTTATATTTTTGTGTTTGGTTTGTTCTTTTCTTGCCTCTCCCCGGGCACTTATATTTTAAGCCAGATAATAATGTGACAGAGGTTGTTTTATACTAAAAAACATACTCTCTCCGTCCCAGTTTAAATGTCCTAGTTTAAAAAACACACATTTTAAGAAATATTTTGTTTGTATGTGGTAAAATGACAAAAATATCCTTAAAAGTGGTGATTGTGTGTTGTCTTTTATGGGCAAATCTCGAAATTACATTTCTATTTTTGAAAAGAGACATTTAATTTGGGACAAACAAAAAAGGAAAGTAGGACATTTAAATTGGGACTGAGGGAGTAGGAGATACTAGACACTATATGTCTATATTATGGGGCTGTTTGTTTACCTCTGAATGGCTCCATTCAGAGGTTACCTCTGAATCGGTCAGAGGTGGATGTTGTTTGGTTGTAAAAACTTGGGGCTCTGAACTGAACCATTAAGACTTAATGGTTCAGCACTGTGATGATGCTGAATGAAAAAATGGACATAATTTGCCCTCACCTCTGAACAACCCATTCACCCATCCCTGCAGCCACCACCTAACGCCGCCGCCTGCAGCCACCACCTAACGCCGCCGCCCTCCCTCTCCTCCACCCAATGCCGCCGCCCTCCTCTGCTCTCCTTCTGCTCCGACCCTGATAGTCACCCCAACCACCCCACTGAACGCCAGCCACCCCAACCTCACGAACGCCGGCCACCCCAACCCTCCTCCGGCCGCCGCCATCGTACGCCACACATCCTCCCTTCCTTTCCTTTCTTTTTTCTGGAACACACTCTCTCTCTTTCTTCTCTTTTATCTAGATGGTATAGATGATGGGATTGAAGGATTGGTGATGAACTAGTGAAGGATTGTAAAGAAAAGATGTAGAGGTAGGTGAGAGGTGGGTGAGGGTAAAATAAAAGAAAAAGATGGATGTTTGAAGTTCTGAACGGTAATAAAAGAGAAGAAAAAGGTTAGGTGGGGGTGGGGGTGGGGTGGGGTAAACTAGTCATTTAACATAGTTATTCAGAGGTATAACCAAACAGCACTTAATGGTTCAGCACCTTACTGGTTCAGAGCCTCTTACCCATTCAGACCTCTTATTGATTCAGCACTTACTGGTTCAGCACTTACCAAACAGCCCCTATCTCTTTTAGAAAAGAGCTTTTTTTTTTTTTTCAATTTATATGTTTATGAGTAATTATGTATTCTTTTACCACATAATAGTACAAAGCACTATTGTTTATCATAAATATAAATTGCAAATATAATACATGTATAGTTGTAACTTGTAGCTCTTGCCATTCTAAAAGTTAAACATTGTTGATCAATGGTCATAAATATATGAGAACATTTTGAATGAATTTTCATAGAGACGTAAATAGTCCAGAAGCTGGAACTAAATTTGTATATGATTATCGGATAATAAACGTTGGAAAGGATTGTCTTCGGGGTCGCTTAATGGATAGAAGTCATAATCGGATCTCTAAAATGATATTGGTTTTGTATCCTTGGACCTAACATAGATATGTGGTTGTTTTGTGAAGAACGTTTTAAGCCTTGGTATGTTGTAGAATTGTTCTTTAACCAGCCAATTTATATATATGGTTCATAGCTAGGTATAGTATGAAACGCGCACAAGAGAGTTGTATGTAGTGAAGACGAGATTATTTCGTCTTATTGCTTATAAGGGAGTTTGACATCTTCGAGACAGTCGGAGGTTCAAAGTGATGACAATGCATGATCAAGATTAAACTACGGAAAATGGCCAAAATAGCCCGTTGACCGTGTGTTTTGCAAGAATAACCCTCTCCCCTCTCTTTGGAGAGACGGATCACGGCTCCCAACGAGCCTGAACCGTCTCCGAGAGCCTTTGGTTTTACATCCAATGGCCAACCAACACGTGGCGTCTCTGATCCCGAGGCCTGTCAACCGTCTCTCTCCAGACGGGTCACATTTCAACCGTCTCTCTCCAGACGGGGCACATTTCCCCATGCCAGCTCGCCTTCGGTTCAACCGTCTCTCCAGACGGCTCACATTTCCCCATGAGGACTCGCCGTCTCCCGAGACGTCTCGGGTATCGTCGTCTCCGGTGAGTCCCGATGATTAGTCCGACGGTTCAGTTGTCCACCTCAACCCTATAAATACCATTCTCCGTCACAAACTCCGTCCCATTCCCGTCCGACTCTCCACTACCACTAACACTATCACCACCACCACCGTCTAATTCATTCAAATGGCACCCCAACGATGGACCGAGGAACAGGAAATTGCACTAATTTCAGCATGGAAACATGTCGAAGAAAACCCACACCAAACCAATAAGTGGTACCGTATCTTGCACAAGTACAATCGGTTGGTTGGAGGCTCGGACCGAACCATCGAGTCTCTTAGCCGTAAGTTGACCGATTTGACCACGAAGTGTCAGATCTTCAACGGGTACCACAATCGGACACTTGAAGTGGTACCCTCAGACATGCCCGAAGACGCGGCAATTAGATATACAAAAAGACAGTATCAATCCAGGGAGCACAAAGAATTTAAACATGTGTCTCCCTGTCAAATGATGAGGGACCCTCTTAACGTGTAGCTTATAAAACCTTTGTAATCGAATTAATTTTATTAATGGAATGAATCTTATGTTTATTTATGTTTTTTTTATGTAAAAGTAAATATTTCATTAAACAAACTATACTATTACAACAACAATAAACAAACTATACTATTACAACAACAATAAACAAACTATACTATTACAACGACGGACGTAGGGTTGATTGGATATTACTTCCTAAATTTACTTGCTAAGAACTTTGTTTGAATGGTGTATGTGCGTTACATAGACAAAGAACTCTTCTTGCAAATAAAATAGACCACCACATCATCGAGGCATTCTACACGGGTTAACCCACGCGCAGATGCAACAACAATCCAAGTAGCTTTACGCAGATGTAACAACAATCCAAGTAATCGGACAATATTTTCGTAAGCCGGTAGGCTTCGGTTGGGAAAGTAAAAAACGTCATTGGTTGGAAAGATGAAAGGTTTGGGGAGGGGGGTGGGTGCAAATTTTGTGAAGTGAATTGGGGTATTTATATACACTCGTGAGACGGATCAGACGATAGCCGAAAACGGCTTGAGACGACTCGAGGGTTCTGACCCGTCTGGAGAGAGACGGTTGACAGGCCTCGGGATCAGAGACGCCACGTGTTGGTTGGCCATTGGATGTAAAACCAAAGGCTCTCCGGAGACGGTTCAGGCTCGTTGGGAGCCGTTACCCGTCTCTCCAAAGAGAGGGGAGAGGGTTATTCTTGCAAAACACACGGTCAACGGGCTATTTTGACCATTTTCCCATTAAACTATATGTTGGTCACGTCAACGATATTTATTCGGTCACTATAAATCTTGATTCGAGAAACAATAACTAAACATGTATGAGATCGATGATGTCCTTTGAGCCATGTTTAACGGAATGTCTACAACATAGGATTACCGAGGTGTATCAAAGCTTTAAGGCCTTAAAATCAATGAATTATATGCGGATGGCACGTTTGATGTATTATTAGGCTTAGTGACACGTTGCTATGCTGCTATGCGTTTATGACTTCATATAACTAAAAACATAGTTTTGTGCAATTGAAAGATTGTTATATCTTAGTACCTATGACACAACATACGAACAACTAAAATTCTAAAGGTATATGATTAATAAAAAAAGTCACAACAAAGAGCATATTGAAATCACTTACATATGTATACACGATCAATAATAGTAGCACTTAGGTGAAATAAGATTCTAATGGTATTCAACCCAAATTGATTGCAACTGATAAGTTATGTACTTGTATGTTACATGGGTTAAAACAATCTAAATTACATAATTCATAACTCTATAAATAAAATTATTATATATTACATTAATTAAGGAAAAACTTAAGCTACATTAAAGATTAAACTGGTAGTGAAGATTAAATTGCAAACCTTTATCGAGTATCGAAAAAAAAAACAATTCTCGATCGATGTATATAAAAAATATAGAAAACCATTCAGCAACTATATAAAAAACAGCACCAACTAAAACTTGCAACATGTGATATTACATTGATCAAATTACTATTTAGCTTATATCCTCAAACATTAGAGGACATCTTGGTATTCTTGGTATCCATGGTATCAAAATTGAAAAAACTAACACAAGTTTCACAATCTTTTGAGTCAACAATAGGTAACCTCTAAACATGATGTAAACCAGTTCAATCGCAAATCCACATGCCTCAAAATCAACAGAGAACTCATTTTAAAGATCAAATCCTAGTCGTTGTCTCCTAGAGAAGAAGAGAGATTAGGGTTAATGATAAAGAAAAATGAAAACAATAGAAACCTTACATGTTCACACTGATGAACAAGGAGACGTATCAGACCATCAGTGAAGGTGATGATTGCAGAGAAACACTATTAATAAGAATAGAATTTTGCACACAGGCGACGCTTAGACCATGCGTAGTGGGGGGCTTTATATATAAAGACCCCTTTCTGATTGGTCCACGTGTCAGCTAAGTCAGCATGGAGAGATAAAGTAAAAAAGGGGTGTAGTGGTGGGGCTTTATTTATAAAGCCCCTATTAATATTTTATTATATCTTTTAAATTAAAAAAATAATAAAATAATAATAATAAAGAGAGAGAGTATGAGGTGTCAAAGCATGATTGGTTGGGGGTTTTTGTTCCGGGCGTTACTCGTATCACGCCAAAGCAGGTTTTTGGAAAATAACGCCCCCCCGTAGCGGTGTTGAGGGGGCACTATTTTTTTTTTCAATGTCACGCCCTCCACTACGGAGGGTCTTAGAGAGAGAACAAGAGAGAAAATGAGGTGCAGATAGATGGAATGAAATAAGGGTTTCTCTAAACTCTTCTAAACCTGGTAATATAGAGCATTCACGTGTCTAATTTTGTGGGTCATAGTTTTGAGCAACAACACACGAGAAGATGCTCTAAGAAGGTAAGAAGCGTAAGAAACCACCATAGATTGACACCTGTCAATTAAATCTAACCACAGTTAAACCACAATTAAAACTATCTTCCCTATTATAAACCTAACCCATCCTCATCCTCATTTTGAAACAAACGATCTAGATCTGACCACCACCACCACCACCGTCACCATCACCACCACCACCACCACCAACACATCGGAACAACCACGATCAACCAAGCAGTGTTCGAGCCGGCATAAGGCAGCGGTGACGGAGTGTTCGGCGGTCCAACCGGTGCCATCAGATAGACAGCCGTCTTCGTCTTCGGAAGAATATAAGGGAGTTGCAGTAGAGGATTCACCTGGATTAACAGAGTCGGTGGTGTGCAGTGGTGTTGGTTGAACCAGACGATCGAGTTTGAGGCATGATCTGATAGAGCGAGTTCTGGATCATCGGAGCAACTGAGAGCTACCCTTACGACGGTGATGGGTGGTCTGTTGTTGTTGTTTGTTTAGGGTCAGGTGTAGGTGTAGCAGTAGCAGTAGGCGGTGGAGGTTTTGGGCGAATATGAGTTTGTTGGAGATGTTCCGTGTGGATATTTCCCAGTTGAAGATGCGTTTGTTTTAAGAGCTTCCCTGTTAACAAGGTGCGTTTGTTTTAACAAGGTGAATGGTTTTTTTTCTTTATGTGAATGGTTTGTTTTAACAAGGTGCGTTTGTTTTTTTTGTAAGGTGCGTTTGTTTTTTATGTTAAGTTTTGATGAGTGCGTCCAAAAATTTCAATGAGTGTTCCAAACTTTTCAATGAGTGCGTCTGAAATTTTGATGAGTGCGTCTGGATTTTGATGAGTGCGTCTGAAAATTTGATGAGTGCGTCTGTTTTTCACCAACTTCATCTTCTTCCTCTGCAACTTTTTTAAACAAAATCATCCTTACAATTCATAATTGTTCATATAATTGGTTTAATCCTCTGTTTTTTTTATTATTTTTAGATCAAATACTGATCTTACGTTTTTCGTTCACTGTAATCGATTTTTTTTTTGTTTTTGAATTGTGTAATCATTCTGAACATGAATCGATCTGAAAACGATGAAAAATCAGGGTTCAAATTAGTTCTGTTGTTACGATTTGAAAAAAAAAATAGACGGTTAGAAGATTTTTTCCTATTTTACGCTTGGTTAGTTTTAACCCAGGAATGGTTAGGGTTTTTAATCTGCATCCAGAAATCTGGTTAATCTAATAGCTGAGATTGCTTCTTAGGCTTCTTACGTTAAGAAGCTTTATACGTTAGCCTCACCCTTTGCTTTATATCTATTGTATAATTGTAATTGAAGGACACTTTAATAGTGTCCTTCAACTAAGACTAGTAGAGTGCCCACGCGATGCAGCGGAAAACACAAATATTTCTAAGGGTGTGTATGGTTCGGTTAAGTTTGATTATTAGCCTCAACCGAAACTAAAATTAAAAGTCATTAATTAATCAATCTTATTAAACAATTGGTTCCTTGGTTCGGTTAGTATTGTTAGATAATCAGTTTTTAATCCGGATTAGTTAATTTTGGTGAATAACAAAAACAAACTTTGGCTAAATTTTTTTGCTTAGAAGTACATGAAATGGATGTATAAATACACGAAATAGAGGTAAAAATAGGCCTGTAAACGAACCGAATGTTCATGAACTTTTTCGGCGAGAAGTTCGTTTATGTCGTTTATTTAATAAACGAACAAACACGAACAAAAAAATTGTTTGTTTAGTTAAATGAACGAACATGAACAAACGTTGAGTTTGTCCATTTATGTTTGTTTATTTATGTCCGTTTAAGTTTATTAATTACATACGTAGTTATATTTACATAAATATATATTCCCCCGTCCCAATTTAAATGTCCATTTTTCTATTTTTTGTTGTCCCAAATTAAATGTCCATTTCTAAAAGTAGAAATGCAATTTTCGTTTTTTTCCATAAAAGACAAAATACAATCAAAGATTTGAGGATATTATTGTCATTTTACAACATACAAACAAAAGATTTCTTAATATGTGTGTTTTTGGGCCCATTACATTTAAATGGGGGCGGATGGAGTACATAAATTGGGCTTTACCTACTTGTATAAATACATAACCAATTAGTAATTGGGTTTTTTTTTTCAGTAATACAAAATCGTTCACGTTTATTATATTCATGAAAGTCCGTTAATGTTCGTTCGTGAACTGTTCGTTTAGGTTTTAAACGAACAAACATAAACGAACAAAAACATTACAAATTTCTTAATGAACGAACATGAACACAAAAATGTTTTTGATTATGTCTTCGTGTTCAGTTAAATTAAATGAACAAACACAAACATCGTGTTCGTTCGGTTCGTTTAGAGGCCTAGTTATAAAAGCTAAAAAAATTCAAAACCCTCTCTATTTATACCGTCACTACAATTCATAAACCTATCTACTCAACTTCAAACCATATTGGAGTATAATTTGCTATATACTTTTCCTTAAAAATTTGATTTTTTACGTGATTAACAATATTAGAGGTGAATAATAATTGAACCTCAACCGAAATCGAAGAAAAACATACAAAACCGAATTGAAAATTAACCAAAACCGAGTTAACCTAATATCGTTTTTTTTTTGTAGCCTAAGTTAACCAAAATTAACAAACCAAAACTGAACCATTCATATATTTATATCTTTTATTCATCCATTACATGTATTTATAGCTTCATTTCATGTGTTTCTAAGCAAAATGTTAACCAAAGTTTGGTTTTGGTTATTAAACAAAATTAACTAAACCGAATTAAAAATGACAATCTAACCAAATAGCTTAACCAACTAACCGGTTGGTTAACAAGATCGATAAACCAATAATGTCGATTTTTGTTTCGGTTGAGGCTTATAGCCGAACTGAACCTAACCCAATCATGAACCATTAGATGTGTTTGTGTTTTGTACCACATCGTGCGGGCACTATGTTATGAATATATTAATGGGTTTGTTTCAGTTTAACTAATTTGGATTAACTAAGGGTACAAAAAGGAAACGATAACCAATTTTAAGTTAAATAAGATTTTTTCAGTTTTCAATAGATTTTGGTTCAGTTTTGTCTGTTTTTTGGTTTAGCTTCGGTGAACGGTTTAGTTATTGCTCACTCCTAGATATCATTAATCACGTAGCACATAAAGATTTTTAAAATAAAAAAATAGCAATACTTAAACTCAAATTAAAGATAATAAAATGCTTATATTATGATGTAATTTTTTTTATAAAAGTATAAACGCATGCAAAAAATATGACTATTTAAAAATCATGGGGAATACTTTGCTTAAAATAAGGAAAAGAAGTTTAACTATAATTTAAATAAGCAAAATTTAAGTAAGTTTAAGGGATTAAAGTGTAACTAAAATAGGATATTGAATGTAAATAATGTTTGAATGACTATTTTACCATCATTTCAGGGTTATTAATGAAAAATAAGTTCTTAACTTTTAGGTATCTTAAAATACTCTTCCCTCGTGCATTATAATATAGTATAGATACGCAACCAACAAAGAATATTATAATATTTTTATTTACTTTATAATTTATCGTTATATTATAATTGCACTTTGGCCACTAACTTTCTTACTACTTATTTGACCATCAAATTTTTAGCTTTTAGGATTTCAAACTTTGATCACCAAACTTTTAGCTTTTAGGATTTTAAACTTTGACCACCTAACTTTTTTAAAGTTGCATTGCAGCCGTATCCACCGCAACATCTTTTAGCTAAGCATTGACACATTTTTTCTAACTTTGACCACCAAACTTTTAGCTTTTAGCCGCGAGTATTTTTTGAAGCTCACGCGAGAATAACAGTCACTTAATATTATCTTTTGTGTCCACGAAACCCTCCACGCAACAGAAGCTCCCACAGCGACGCACGATCTTTAACGTCCACCAAACCCTCAACGTTCTTCGGTATCGTTACCGGTAACAAATTTTGCCGCTTTTCGGGACTAATACTTTCAATACCAATATAGTGATCTACATGATTCAATTGTTCTATCGAGTGGATGTATCGTGAAGTCGTCCACATGTTATGTTTCTATTGGTCCACGTAATATGCCACCTTTTAGCTAAGCATTGACACATTTTTTTTTCTAACTTTGACTTCAAATAAAGCGTACTACTAAACATATATGCACAACAGCCGTGCCCGCGACGAAGCGCGGGCCAACTATATCTAGTTATATAATTAAAAGCAATTTATCCTACATGGCATTCAGAGATGACATTCTCCTCTTTGAAGGTGCCATGCGACATTGATTGATTTTAGGAAAAAAAAAAATTAAAAACAAAATTGAATTTTTCTCTCTAATGTTTTCTCTCATAATTTTTAAACATTAATATCTTTTATATACGAGATTTTTTAAATAAAAAAAATTACACCAAATTAACGAGCGTTTTATTATCTTTCCAACGAGTACAACAGTGCTACATAAAAAGGAGGAAAAAACGACAAATTTTTAGGGGGTTTTGTTCATACAGGAAATAAAAACAAAGTGTTCAAGTAATTCATTAATCATGCATAGGTAAGTCACTAATTATGTTCAAATCAGTAAATATGAATTCTATTTTCAACATTTGTTAGCATTGAAGTTGTACATTGTTTTAGGTTAGGTATTAATATTAGATTTATAAATTGTTTAAGGTTAGGTGTTAATATTGGAAACACATTGTTAATTATTTTCATTTAGGTGCTACCGGAAGTTTTCCTGCATATAACTGTAAAACGCATCATTCTATTTCATATGTCAAATTCATGTCATATTAGATTTCTCAACCCCGAGACGTTTCCGGGGTATAATCTAGTATAGTATAAATATAGATATAGATAATACATAAACCTAGATGGGGTGAATATGTTTTCTTAAAAAAAACTTTGTTAAGCACTTGTTTTACACAATTTTCCCTTGTTATAAACCCAACAATATACTTGTAAACTATAAACAATAATACATGCAAGTATGTAAAGAGTTAAGTGAAGGAATGACAAAAACGATTTATAGTACATCATCTCCACGATCTTCCGATTGAGATTTTCTCCACCAGTCATCTCCATTAATCCGGTAGGATACGCACTGCCAATCATCTCACTAAGCAAAGGTAGTGATCACCTTGTACAAGCGTTTCACCATTTCTAAGGAAGTGATCACCTTCTCCAAACGTATCACTCTTTTCAAGGAAGTTATCGCCTTCCACATCTTACTAATCTCAAGTGGTAGTGATAACCACTAATCTTAATCACTAAAGAAACTTAGTGATACCGTTTAAAAAAACATCACAACTATATCATTAAAGCTCATAATGTACAAGAATAAATGAATATTTAGTGGTGGAACAACTCTTCTTTTTTGCTCTCTCTTAATCTTGAATTGCTTATTGATTTCATGTGGAAATATAAAGGGAACTAGATATATATATATATAGGGTTAGGATACTTTGAAAACCACCCTGAGTTGAGAGAACCATAGGAACCACTTTTTGACCATTGATCTTTGTCATCCAATGGTTGAGATTCATTCTTGTGATTTTTTGTCTTTTTGTGGTATGATAAAAAATAATAAGATTTTTTAATTAAAATAATAGGGCTTAAGGGTAGTTTAGTAAAATTAACCATGAGAGAGAAGAATAACAAATATAATATTATATTAATATTTTATTTAAAATATTTAACAATCAGATTTTTTTTTTACTTATGTTTTAAATTCTGATTTAATTTTTAAAATACACCACTAACTTCAACCAATTACACCAGTGTAACAAAACGAAAAACATACCAAAATTACAAAATCTTGCAATAAAAGTTGCCATTAATCAAATACACCAGTGTAAGAATACGAAAAACATATCCAAATTACAAAAATCCACAGAAAAACGTAAGAAACCTACATCTAAACTATCTTGTCCACTAACTCAAGCTATTACACCGGTGTAAACTCTTCAACAAATAAGATCCTGGTCTGCACAAAAACATAACTTAATCAATTTACACCAGTGTATAAAAAAGGAAACAAAAGCACCAATGTAACCATTCGATACCAATGTAATTGTAACATACTAATGTACACCAACGACACCATATACAAAAATAGATTTAAGCTAGGGTTTGTTATACTAACATACTAATGTACACCCCACTATACAGACCCCCTACATCTACATTAGGGTAAATCAGAAACCCACCAAAGCTTGATGTCATTAGTTTTCTATTACACCTATCAATGGAATAAAAGTTATTCAAAAAAGATGTGTAAATATCTAAACGCTACCCTCGTGTAAAAAAGAAGCCAATGTGCAAAAAGACTCGTATTTTGCCCTTTTCGCCTTGAGGCGCACCTTGACGCGTGTGCCTCAGTCGTTTTTTTTAAATTAACATCCTTATACTTTACATTGGTGTAAATCAAAGAACAAAAACATATATTACTTCACATTAATGTGTATAAACACTATTTACATTGGTGTAATATATGATTACAAAAAGTCTAAACACATTTCAAACACTTTTTATGTAAAAAAACATCCTCTAAACCTCTTTAACCATAAACAATATCAATACAGAAAAACAAATCGAGAGCCTGGATCTGACCTGGTCTTTGACCCAAGCTGAACCAAGACAAATCGAGAGCCATTACTCCAATCAACCCCTTCAATGACCATGGAAGCGCCTCTGATCCCCGGCTTAATTCCCTACACGAAATTGAAACCCGATCCAGATCTTAAAAATAACAATAGTAATAATAACAATAATAATAAATGTAATAATAATAACAGAAAATAAAAACAATAATAATAACACAGGAAAAAAAAGCACAGAAAAATAATAATAATAATAATAACATAAAAAATAAAAAAAATAATAACAGAAAATAAAAAAAATAATATTAATAACAGGAAACTAAATAATAATAATAATAATAACATAAAAAATAAAAATAATAATAATAACAGAAAATAAAAAATAATAATATTAATAACTGGAAAATAAATAATAATAATAATAATAGTAACAAATAATAATAATAATAATAATAATAATAACAAGAACAACAACAATAATAATAAAAACCTTACCGTCGGTCAGCCACCACCACCGTCGTCAGCCACCACCACCGTCTGGGCCACCACCATCCCCCCCCCCCGAGCCACCACCACCCTCAGCCACCCCCACCCTCAAAAAAGCCGTCTTTAAAAACCCTCCCCACCGTCTTCAAAAACACAGATCCACCCCCAAAACCCCAAAACCCATCAGATCCACCACTCACAGTCGTCCAGAAACCCACCGACCGCCGTCGACCGCCGTCGTCCAGAAACCCACCGACCATCGTCGTCGTCTTGTTCATGCCCACATAAAAATAATAATAATAATAATAAATAATAATAATAATAATAATAATAATAATAATAATAATAAAAGCCTAATAATAATAAAAGCCTAATAATAATAATAATAATAATAATAACTAATACCTGTAAAACCACCGGGAACCACCGGGAACCATCATCAACCACCGGGGACCATCAAAAACCGTCGTCGTCTCTTGTTCGAATGGTTACAGATCTTCAGATTTGTTTAGAGAGAGAGAGAAGGTTTGTGTGTGTGTTTTTAGAGAGAGAGAGAGAGAAAGTGAGAGAGAGTGGTGAGAGACATAATTTAAAAAAAAAACGATTATATTTAATCTGGTTGGGTGGGGTGTGGGGTGGGTGGGGGTGGGGTAGGGGAGAAGCCAATTGACAAAAATGCCCTTTAATATAAAAACCTTACATTGCTTACGTGTCACAATATTATTGGTCTAGGGGAGTTCCTAAGTTCTCTCAACTCAGAGGAGTTTTCAAATTATCCGGATCCTATATATATATATATATTAGAATGTTAATTAGAAAGTTTGGAGCAAAAGGGGATGAGTGTAAAATGTTGGGGTCTACTTGTATTTGTAGGCAAGGCACAACAAACAAGAAAAAAGCGTTAGACAGATCTATGGTGGATTCCCGGTCTATGCACTCGACCGTGGACCGTCGCTCCTTGCTTTTTGCCTATTTTACACACTAGAATGTTGTGCACTGACTATATACAACTACTAATACCTTGTTCACACTCATACATCTGATTTTTTATTTATCAAATCACTGATTCTCAACCAATTAAGTTATCGGATATGGTAAAACTAGGTTGCTTTCTTTCCATTTTTAACACTTTATCTCCATCCA
Source organism: Ambrosia artemisiifolia (assembly GCA_032199755.1). NCBI lineage: Eukaryota > Viridiplantae > Streptophyta > Magnoliopsida > Asterales > Asteraceae > Ambrosia > Ambrosia artemisiifolia. The sequence continues at coordinate 21,059,062 of CM063513.1, forward strand.
TGATTGCATGTTTTAAATGGCAGCAACGGTGGTGGCGACGGTGGAAGGTGGAAGTGGATGGCCGTGATGGTGGGTGGGCGATGGTGGTGGGTAGTGACGGTGGTGGGTGGTGGTTGGTGGTGGTGGTGCTGGTGGTGATGGTAGGTGGTGGTGTCACACCCCGCCTAAGGCGGAAACGCGAGGTGCGACGAATATGGTGATAACAAACATTGTTTATATGAGAAATACTAGATGCTATTTATTTCACATAACAAATAAAGTCTTGATGTCAAACATGTTACAGGCCTTAGTAAATAAGTTCTACGACTACAACAAAATAGCAAAACAAGAGACTTCTTCATGCATTCCTAGGCTTGCCTTCTTAATGTCATTACTTGATTCCTGAAAAAACATGCTTAAAATTGTCAACTAAAAGTTGGTGAGTTCGTAGGTTTTGATGACTCGATAAAACAGTTTGTTTTTAAGAAAGTTCGTTGTCTGCGTCCATGCAGAATATTCTTACCATGAGCACCATAACCAAACCATGACGTTCGTGTGCACCCCGCCCCAATGCCTTATCGCGAGACATTGTAAAGTATGGATAATATGCATTCATATGTGTTAGCGCGACTAACAGTGAAAGGGGGTGTCAACCTAAATAGTACTATCCTATGATCCACGGCTTATTACTAAGCTAATGGTTATGGTTGTCTGGGGAATTTTTGGTGATCTGCGATAATTGTGGGTCTAACTCATGTAACACATATTGTTGTCATGTACAGATATACGTCTCAAGCATGTTTCTCCCACGAAGTTGTAAAACAGTAAAACAGAAAAAGGGCAACGAAACTCACCTTAAGTCCGTGTAAAAGCTAGCAAAGTAAATCCCGAGATACCAAAGATCCGACCTACACGTGTCCTATGTACAAAAGGCATCTTAGATCTAGGTTCGACGGTTTATTGCATAAGCTTTTCACCCAACTTACAGAAAAGTTTGTTAACCCAATGACCCGTGATGACTTTATAAAAGTGTCTAGGCATTTTTTTATCTTTAGAAAAAAATATGTTTTATCTCATTATAGTTGTTACAGTTATTATATCTTTTAGCACATTATTCATGTATACATCACACATATACATATAGTAATTCACGCACACATACATATCTAGTATATATATACACACACGCACATACATATCTAGTATATATATATACACACACACACATACATATCTAGTATATATACACACGGACATACATACATACATACTATATATAAACACACGCATACATGCATACAAACAACTATACACATGATCATTTATCCAAGACTTTTCTATTGTAAAAACATTAGAGTTTTGGTTTCTAAAAGCTTATGTTTATTAACTTGGGTGAACTTTGTTATGTATGCATATGGAAATAACAAGTTAAGTTAAGAACCCATACCACTAATTCTTGGATGTGAACTTAGAAATTGCTTCGAGTGAAAAGGAGAGTAAGATGGAGATTAGTGAGTGTGTGTTTGAGAGTGAAGTAGTGAGTGGTGTGAGTGAAAATGATCATCCAAGGTCTCCTATTTATAGAGAAAAAGAGAGAGATAGCAAGAGGGAGGAAGGTGGGAGGAATGGGGAGGAAAGTGGGAGGAAGGTAGGAGGAATGTGGGAGGAAGGTGGGAGGTTTCCAAATAGGGTAAGTCAACTAGTATGGAACTTGGAGCTTTATAGAATCATTCCATCTTTGGTTAAAGACTTTTTTTGTCTCAAATCTAGCCTACAAATCTTATGTCTAATTCAAGTCTTAGAAGTTGGCTATTCAAATGATTATGTTGGGTAAGAATCTAGCAAATGTGACAACACATGAGATTCTTCTAGAACTTCATTTCAACATGTGCTTTATAGGGTTTGGCTTAAATAAAAAAAATAATGTTGTAGTGGGCATGGGGGAAGGCGACGGTTAGGAAGCAACAAGGAAACAAGACCAAGTTGTTTTGGGTATGAAATCTTCTATGGTCCTTTGTGTTTAAGAGATCTTACCATCTTTGCTAACCATCATCATTATGTTCCTAGTCTCTTTTTTTCTAATCTTATGATTAGACTTAATATAGATTTGGTATGATGGATGTTGGATTAGGGGGAACATAATCATGGTCATTAGATATGTGGGGATCTTAGGTGACAAGGGTGTGACGGTTTTAGGGGACATGGGGGTACAAGATCTTGTGTTAATTTCTAGGAAGGTTCAAGGGTGGCTAAGATCTTGTGTTAATTTCTAGGAAGGTTCAAGGATGGCTAATTGTAGTAGATGGAACATCATGAATCTAAATGTGATTAAAGCAACTTCCATATTAGTGAAAAGCATAATCCATTGATTTGATTAGTTACATAAGCACTTGGGAATTGTCGTTCTTGATGGTCATGTGGCTATCTCATGCATAAGTCATACTAAAATAATTATATACACATAAATAAAATAAAAATAAAGACTCGTCTAGTAAGTGTAGGGATTTGACTTGTAAAATTGGCGGGTGTCACATTCTACCCGTGTAAAAAGAATTCCGTCCGCGAAATTCAGTTCGTGTTGTCTATAAGTGGGGTAAATATCAAGGGCTGTCTATGATTTATCTAGTTTCACATTGATTAGTGGTCTATACTTAGTTACAGCAAGGTCTATGTCTACTTCCGCATATAGAGAACAAATGATAAACAATGCAAGCATGTCATAAACATGAAACGTATCACAGACAACGCGTTACTCATTGCCAGCATCCCTTGCTCCAATGACGAATGATCTACCTTGAGCTGGGCTAACATTACCATTCTGGTCCTTCATATTAGGGCAAGCTCTTTTGAAGTGTTCAGTACTACCACACTCATAGCACGCCCATTGTGCTCCCTTGGTTGTGCATTTCTTGGACATGTGGCCTGGTTTTCTACACTTGGCGCAAGTGAAACATTCACATGCTGCATTGTGATGAAAACTGCACTTGTCACACTTAGGAAGCGTCCATTGGTACGGTTTCTTCACTGCTGCCACATACGCATTCACGACTTCCTGCTTCTTGTTCGAGTGGTTGCCTGATTCCTTCTCGTCCAACATCCGTTTCTCACTCGTACCCTTCTTGACCAAAACTCCAGATCGAACAGCCTCGCCTGTCAGGCTATATGCCAAAGTCACAGCACTTTGGATAGTGGCGGGTCTTGACGATGTCCCCATGCTTTGAATTTGAGGCACAAGACCCCAAATGTGCCTCTCAATCCTCTTTAACTCGGGTGTAACCATGTGCGGGACAAGTTGAGAAAGCTCGTGAAATCGTGTGGTGTATGCTGATATTTCCGCTCCATCCATGGCCAAGTTCCAGAACTCAGACTCAATTTTCTATAGTTCATTGCGGGGACAATACTCTGCCATGAGCATGGATTTCAGATCATTCCATGAAACTTGATATGCAGCTTCTCTTCCCAGTGTCTGGACTTGTAGATTCCACCACGTCAACGCTTCATCCAGAAAGGTGCAAGTAGCATACTTGACCTTGCAGTTCTCCGCACGGTCACTTATGTCTAGCACAGACTGCATCTTTTCGATCCACCGAACAATTCCTAGTGCTCCTTCAGTCTCGTTGAAACTACATGGATTGCATGCCAAAAATGCCTTGTACGAGCAGCCTTTCGACACATTCTCAGTCTCTATGCCGCTTCCAGTCCTAGCACCTTCTCCACTCGTACCGCTACCTCCGGCGCCACTACCAGATCCTCCATTAGTGCCATTTCAGACTGCCTCATACTGTGCAATGTCTTCAGGGCTCATCGGGTTTTCTCCTCCAGAGTTGTTATGAGTAGACCTCATTGTTGGTGCCATGTCTTCTTCTAAATCCGAATAAGACCATCTATCCGTAGAAATTAGGTTTAGAAGTAGAGCAATGCACAGAGACTCCTAAAGTATAAATGAGTGGACCTTAGGTTATAGTCTTGGTATCTCTCCATGAGACCTAATTCTCTATAACCAATGGCTCTGATACCAATATGTCACACCCCGCCTAAGGCGGAAACGCAAGGTGCGATGAATATGGTGATCACAAACATTGTTTATATGAGAAATACTAGATGCCATTTATTTCACATAACAAATAAAGTCTTGATGTCAAACAAGTTACAGGACTTAGTAAATAAGTTCTATGACTACAACAAAAAGCAAAACAAGAGACTTCTTCATGCATTCCTAGGCTTGCCTTCTTAATGTCCTTACTTGATTCCCGAAAAACATGCTTAAAATCGTGAACTAAAAGTTGGTGAGTTCGTAGGTTTTGATGACTCGATAAAACAGTTTGTTTTCAAGAAAATTCGTTGTTTGTGTCCATGCAGAATATTCTTACCATGAGCACCATAACCAAACCACGACGTTCGTGTGCACCTCGCCCCAATGCCTTATCGCAAGACATTGTAAAGTATGGATAATATGCATTCATATGTGTTAGCGCGACTAACAGTGAAAGGGGGTGTCAACCCAAATAGTACTATTCATATGATCCACGGCTTATTGCTAAGCTAATGGTTATGGTTGTCCGGGGAATTTTTGTTGATCTGCGATAATTATGGGTCTAACTCATGTAACACATATTTTTGTCATGTACAGATGTAGGTCTCAAGCATGTTTCTCCCTCGAAGTTGTAAAACAGTAAAACAGAAAAAAGGGCCACGAAACTCACCTTAAGTCCGTGTAAAAGCTAGCAAAGTAAATATCGAGATACTAAAGATCCGACCTACACGTGTCCTATGTACAAAAGGCATCTTAGATCTAGGTTCGACGGTTTATTGCATAAGTTGTTCACCCACCTTACAGAAAAGTTTTATTAACTCAATGACCCGTGATGACTTTATGAAAGTGTCTAGGCATTTTTTTTATCTTTAGAAAAAGGTATGTTTTATCTCATTATAGTTATTACAGTTATTATATCTTTTAGCACACTATTCATGTATACATCACACATAAACATATAGTAATTCACGCACACATACATATCTAGTATATACATACACACACATATCTAGTATATATACACACACACACGCACATACATACATACTATATATAAACACACGCATACATGCATACAAACAACTCTACACATGATCATTTATCCAAGACTTGCTATTGTACAAACATTAGAGTTTTGGTTTCTAAAAGCTTATGTTTATTAACTTGGGTGAACTTTGTTATGTATGCATATGGAAATAACAAGTTATGTTAAGAACCCATAACACTAGTTCTTGGATGTGAACTTAGAAATCGCTTTAAGTGAGATGGAGAGTAGTGAGTGTGTGTTTGAGAGTGAAGTAGTGAGTGGTGTGAGTGAAAATGATCATCCAAGGTCTCCTGTTTATAGGGAAAAAGAGAGAGATAGCAAGAGGGAGGAAGGTGGGAGGAATATGGGAGGAAAGTGGGAGGAAGGTAGGAGGAAGGTGGGAGGTTTCGAAATGGGTTAAGTCAACTAGTATGGAACTTGGAGCTTCAAAGAATCATTCCATGTTTGGTTAAAATCTTACTTTGTCTCAAATCTAGCCTACAAATCTTATGTCTAATTCAAGTGTTAGAAGTTGGCTATTCAAATGATTATGTTGGGTAAGAATCTAGCAAATGTGACAATACACGAGATTATTCTAGAACTTCATTTCAACATGTGCTTTATAGGGTTTGACTTGAATAAAAAAAAAGAATGTTGTAGTGGGCATGGGAGAGGGCGACGGCTAGGAAGCAACAAGGAAACAAGACCAAGTTGTTTTGCGTATGAAATCTTCTATGGTTATTTGTGTTTAAGAGATCTTACAATATTTGCTAACCATCATCATTATGTTCCTAGTCTCTTTTTGACTAATCTTATGATTAGACTTAACATAGATTTGGTATGATGGATGTTGGATTAGGGGAACATAATCATGGTCATTAGATATGTGGGGATCTTAGGTGACAAGGGGGTACGATTGTAGGGGACATGGGGGACAAGATCTTGTGTTAATTTCTAGGAAGGTTCAAGGGTGGCTAATTGTATTAGATGGAACATCATGAATCTAAGTGTGATTAAAGCAACTTCCATATTAGTGAAAAGCATAATCCATTGATGTGATTAGCAAAAATTCAGATAATTCAAAATTTAAATTAAATGCTATAATTAAGTCTAATGGTCACCATTATTACCAAAAATTCAAAAATTAGAATTTTCATAATGTTAACAAAAAAACTAAAAATTAAAATTATAAATAAAAATATGAAATTACTAGCTAATTACCCCGGGGAGGTCCCGGGGTTGAAAAATCTAATATGGCTTAATAAAAAATGATAAAAGAAGAAAACCTGGTTAAAGCATCGTTAAGATACGGACCTTGATCAGTTTTATCTGCTTGTACACATAAATCACCATGCGTTTTCTGATATTCATCCATCACCTAATCAACATGTGCATAACAAATTTATCGTATGACCAAATAAAGAGCATATAAAAACCATTTAACTGATGTTAAAACTTAAAATACAATCTATTATATACATGACATGACCTTTCTTAAGACGACCTGTATTAGAAAGCCTGCAATTTTTCACATTGTAGTAATTATATAGCAATCAAAATCAGTATCTTAGCTATCCCTTGTGTTGATAACTTAACGTTTATATAGCCAGGGCCAGCCACAAAGCATGATTCTATCATGTCAGACGCTGGAAGATTTTGCATGATTGCCTACATGTTATAAAGAGCATATAAAACCATTTATCTGGTGTTAAAACTTAAAATACAATCTATTATATACATGACATGACCGTGAAACAAAGCTCAAGTTTCGTCAAGGCGTAGCTAACCAGCAAAGACAACATCGTATATGAGGTGCAAACAACAATTAAATCGAAAGAACAAAGAAGAGCATATCGTTACCTTAAGCGAAATCTAAGTTCAAATCACGGATACCATCGTATGAGAGAAATTCTGGTTCCGTCAGCTTCCTTTAATCACAACATCAACACACCCACAATTAATAAAAAATAATATCAAATTAAAGTTTATTAATTCAAATAAAAGTCAACATGGAACAACATACCTAAGCGACTTGATTAAAGATCCACAAAAAACAACACGATTGTCAATTAATGATTACCAAACCAAACCATCTCTAATAGATCCTAATTTTAGAATTCTCAGAAATTGAAAGATAAAGAACAAAGTTGCAAATAACATTCAACCGTTTACAATCAATCAATAAAACAAATAGCAAAAAAAAATCAAATGCTTAGATTGCTAAATCCGAACAAATAATAAACCTAGGTTAAATAATTCTACAATAATAATAATTTATTATTATCATCATCATCATCATCATTATTATTATTATTATTATTATTATTATTAAATCCAAATAAATAAGATGTTTTTATAATAAGAAACAATATAGTATGAAAAGATAAAAGATTTTGAAACTTAAAATATATAAAAGGAGCATTGATGAATGAATAATTTGTGATATAAATCTATTTTTTTTAAATTCGCATAAGAAGCCACGTGACACATTCAAATGGGGGATGAGGCCACCAATAAATGTTACGTCATCAAACATCAATTCTTTTATATATATTAATAATAGATATACTTAAATAAAACATTTAATATTAAAATGTTTATAAAGTTTACCTGAAATCTATCAATTCAAATTCTAATATTCAAAATTTGAATTTTAACTTGTAACTAATTTGAAAAGTTTATAACCAAAACTATTATTTGTTAAATTTTTAATATATTATGAAATCTCTAATTTAAAGGTAATAAGGCTATATGGTGTGCCCCCCTTTTCCCCCAACTCCCCCAAGTGTCACGTCAGCGCCACATCATTCTTCCCCTTTACCCCCCTAAAGTTTGGAAATGGTATTCCCCCAAACCCCCTTCATTTTTAATTATATAAAGTTTGATTTAAAAAAAAAATTAAACCAATCAAATCAAATGGTGGGAGCGGTGGATTTTCCATGAATTCCCCGAAAATCAAACGGGGGGCGGTGTTCCCGCTCGGCACCGAGGCCACATCACCTCCCCGAGACACCTCCCCGGGGGCACCCCGACTGGCCTAAGTAGGTGTAATAGTTTCCATTATTAACTTAAGTTAACAAATTTGATTTATTTAATAATATTGACTTCCAATTAGATAAAACATTAATACAAATATCATCTTATGAGTGGAAGCAACATCTTGTTCCTCTATTGAACAAAAATAAATATATTCTATCAACTGTAAAATTAAATCTATAAAAACAATCAAGACAAATGCTAAATTATTAAAATAATAATATAGTTTGTTTTTTTAAACAGCTTAGGACATTGTATGAATTGTAAAGCAAGTTTCAAATAAACTAACATTAACCAAAAATTAAAACTAAAAAAGATAATAATAATTTAACGTTAAACCAACACACACACACATATATATATATATATATACTAGTGGGAATGCCCGCGCGTTGCAGCGGGTGTCCCAACTGACATCAAATTCAATTATGATGCATATTGCAACACATCCATGTGAAATGCGCTTTCATTATTTTGAGTGATCTTATACCGCGTCACCTCTTGACACTGATTTATGATGCGTTCAGCTGCTTCCCAGTTACCTTTGACCGATGCTTAATACGGAGGAACGCAAATAAGGTGATAGTGTTCTTTATTTCCTTTTTAAAGATTCAAAATCAAAGTTAGTAAGTACAAGATTAAAAGAGTGCTTGTTGCAGAGAAGCGGATATGCTAACAGCTCGTTGACCTTCAGGCCGAGACAATAAATCATGCCCATGGATACCACGCTAGTTTAGTTGCGATGATGGAACAACTCGAGGTTGCTCGCAGGGTCATCAAATCAACATCCTTTGATCCTTGAAGAACATGTTTTCTTATGATCATTGTAATTTAGGGGTGCAAACGAGCCGAGCCCGAGCTCGACCAGGCTTGAGCTCGGCTTGTTTATTATCTATTAATTAATATATTAAATAAAAATAATATAAATAATAATCCGTTTAGGCTCGTGAGCTCGATAAGTGAAGCTCGAGCTCGGGCTCGTTTACTAAACAACTTTAAATGAATGGTAAATATTTAAATAAAATAGTAGGAAACCCGCGCGTTGCCGCGGGAGCGATAACGTACGGTGCGATTCTCTATATTTAGTTTATCGATCGTCGTAAATAATTTATCAGAACAAGAAGTCGACAAAACACTATATCACAACAAATGTCCGATCAAACCAAATCATTAAACCACCACTGACCAAAAAAAAATAAATAAATAAATAAAAAACAAGAGGCACTAAAGTTGTTTGGTATCCTATCATTACATCACACACCTTAAAACACATCTAGCAAAGTAAGATGATTAACAAACCAACATAGCCAGTTCATGAATGTGTTGCTTTTTAGCCTTAACCACGGGGTTTGATTTGGCTATGATGTCTTTCGCAGTTGCACGGTAGTCCAATTGGTAGTCCTGTTTGTCGGAGTAACGATGAACAGAACGAAAAATATTCCTGCATTGATAATTGAAACCTGTTAAACCAACAAGTTTCCTGCATGTGGTGCATCTAGTAGGAGCTTGACCCTGACCTGGATTGGGCTTGTCATAGTGAAGAATGTGTTTCAATTATTATTTCCATTGATGATAGTGTTGAATGATGATGCAGCAAGTTTAGCTTATTCTTGCTGTAAGGTCATGTCTTTCTGACACTTTGAACACATGTTCATTGTTGTTGTCGTGCCAAAGAATCCGCACTTGTTGATGCAAAGGGTAGGTGCTTCTTGAGCAGTTTAGCATCTGTCTCGTTTTTCTTCATCGCCAGCGATACTACACCATCATAAAAATGTAGACGGGTTATGTAACAGGTCAAGACAAGTATTTTTGGTATGGGTCGAAACAAGTTGCATTTACTGAGCACTTTTGGTTCAAATTCTTTATGAACACTTACTGCTACATATACATATGATTAGATAAACTATATTATAGTATTAATGTACACGTTAAGAAATCTATAAATACAAAATAGGGGAACTTCAACTCTAATGCTTGGTCCTGACTCATTCTTTAAATAAAGGCGTATATGGATTTATTTAAGTCAACTGAAATTGAACAACGGGTCAATTTGTGTCTACTCAAACAACACAACGGGTCAAAACATGTCACTCTTATATAACTTGCAAAAGTAAAAGGGGTCCTAGAAATGTACTGTTTTAAAGTCTTATTATGCTATTACTTTTCCAAAGTAAAATTCATTACAATGTTGTTACAAACTTTAAATATTTTAGGGGGTGTTTGGGATACTGAAAACACATTATCTCACCCTACGGGTAATTTAGCATTTCGGAATACTCCAAGAATAATTAGTTTAATCTGCTTATTATAAACATCTTAGACCATGTGTAGTGGGGAGCTTTAAATTTAAGGCCCCCGTCCATTATTTTCTTAAAAAAAAAAATCTGTAAAAACACACACACATGACACATTCTTCTCCCTTTTCCCTTTTCCCTTTTCCCTCTTCTTCATCATCTCACACACACAAACATTGACCACCACCGTACACCAACAGTCTAACACCACCACCATTCACCTACCTCTTCTTCTTCCTTTTCCCCCCTCTTCTTCTCTCTCTACAGATCCGGTGGCATCGTTTTTTTTAATTAATCAAGCTTTGGGGAGAGGAGAGAGACGTTGGAGGAGGAGGTGGCGGTTGTTTATTGGTTTGTTTGTCTTGTGTTGCAGCGTTAAATATTTACCGTCCTTGCCCCATTTTTTGCTTTAGCGCCTCTACGTATTGGTGTAGGGGGCGCGAATTTCGATTTAGCGCTGCAAATAACGCCCGACACGGGTGCTCTTATTCACCATAACTTTAGCAATTATAAATATGTACTTTCTGTAACCTTAAACTTAAAAGTGCTTATGTGAAAAGAATAACAATGATAGTTACCTGCACCAGAAATTATCCCATGAGGTGTCACGATGCGTTTGCTCGCGATCCAGTAATGATGATGAGGAAGGAGGCTGCAATACAAATTACGGTACATTCAATATAATAAGTTGGCCTTGTAGGATATTTTTGGATTATACAAAGTTGTTTTAGTAATGGAAACAATACCATTGTATGTGTATGTATAGATGGGTCCTCTAGCAGAGTAGAATGTGGGTCAGGACCTGTACAAAATTTCAAGATTTGTTTAAAATTGAAGAAATGACCAACCTTTCATGCATCAAATGATTTCAAAAGCTTCCGCATATAATATTGAAACAACCTACACAAAAACATCATCATCATACTCACTTAATCCCACCAATAGCAAAAACTAAGGTAGGGTCTGAGGAGGGTAAGATGTACACAAAAACATACAACGTGTATATCATATAATGAAACCAATATAGATTTGACTAAAATTGATGAAAAAAGAACACTATTTCTTGCAAAAGTTTCACAACAATAACTTATGATCGGATCGGTTTACAAGATGAGAACCGAATTACATAATTGGTGCATCAATCAAGTTTCAAAAATAATTTGAGCAAAAAAGTTATCAAACTAATCTGTGTTGATAAAGTAGAGTAGATGTCATAAAATAGTGAGATGCTTTTGATAGTGGTCAGTTTTAGTGATTATAACGTTTTTATACGTTTGGTAATTGTGCCGTAAAACATACATAATAATAACCACGTGGACAAAGAAAAGTCAATCGCTTATCAGATAAGGAAAAGGGCAGAACATAAAATTATCTAAGTAGACCGTCCAAAGAAACTATCATTGCCAAAAAGTATTCCAAAACTGACCAAAAATAAATCCTGAAACATAAACTTTAGGGGTCCATGGATCACCTGTAACCTGAATATGAAGGAGAGGTCACTCTGTTTAAGGTGTTCCTGCAAAACCACCACATGTCAAAAGAAAATGTGCAATAAAAAGTACTTATGAGCTTAGACACAGGTTATTCTGTCAAAAAAAAAAGGAGTCCATCTCATTGGGTGAATGAGATTTACTTTTTTAGCAAGTACTTGTCCAATAAGTTTTCATTAAGTTCACTCATAGATGGAGTTCTTTCGACAGCATTAACCTGCAATCACAAGTAGCAATATTTAATACACATATATTCGATAAAACCAATATAACACAAAATGACAAACAAACAAACACATCACTCAAACTCAGCTGAAGATATACAAACTTTTAGGTTCCTGAGTTTGAAATTGCAATATGGCAATACAAAATCAATGAAATAGACATCAGATACCACTACTCTTAACACAAATTAATTTTTCCCAACCTCCACTCCACCAGGAAAGTAGAATGAAAGAAGATCCCTATACTTTAAAGGCAGCTGTTTATTTAATTTTTTATTTTTTTACCAGAGAAGGAGGCCACTTTTATTCCATCAAAACAAACATACAACATACAAATGGGTCATAGTTTGCTTTCCAGCAAGAAGTTAGAAAGCAGCTAAGAGAAACCTGCATATCTAAACTATTGCCTCTATGCTCTCCTTCAACCAATCTTGTGACTCTAAAGTCTCCAGATTAGCTCTATTTTTTATCCAGACGTACGTGTTTTCTTTTATCTCGTCTACCAGCTTCGCAATATTGGTTTGTGCTCCATTGAAGATCTTTTCGTTTCTATGCGACCAAATTTTCCATAGCATGGCAAAAGCGATACACCGTGTTGCTTTACGTTGTTTCTTTGTTAACCTTAAGCTCTCCACATACTTCAGAATTTCTTTAACTGTATTAGCCTTGACAAAATCCTTGCACTTCATCCATGCTCCAACTGACCACCACATTGATCTTGCGAACAAGCATGTCGTCAAAACATGGTCCACTGATTCCTGTTCTATTCCACAACATGGACAGTCCAAACGTCCAACCTGTATGCCCCTTTTCCCAGCTCGACGCGCGTAGGAAGTTTCCCGGCAGTAGATTTCCATACCATAGTATTCACCTTCGGTAGTGCCCAATTGCACCAATTCAATACAAAGTTTTCTGATGAGTTTAAGGCCGCTGCAATCAAGTACACCGTTACTGATTTTACAAAAAAAAAATATGCACCTGAACCCGATACCCAGTCCTAGTGGTCGTTCCCCACCTTCATTTGTCGGTTCCTTAACGACCTCATCAGATCCAGAAATTGAGACCATTCCTCAATGTTTCTCGGCCTCTGCTTCCATTCCCAACCCTAAATTATTTCCTTCCTCACCCTTTTATAGTTTTCTATTATTCTCGAACCTTTGTTCCCCGCCATCTTGTACAAAAGCGGAAACCGATGCTTAAGACTTGTGTCCGATTCCCATTTGTTTTCCCAGAACCTACACTTGTCGCCTTGTTCAACGCTGCAAACTATCTTTTCTTCTAGGTTGAAGTTCCTTCTTTGAAAAGGCAGTTGTTTATCAGGAGGGTATACAAACAGGACCTGAAAGAAAAGTCAAAAGAATAAATCCATATTCCAAACAAATGAGAGCACATAAACTTGTTCCCGTCCATTATTAAACTTAAGACGTTTTATGGGGGCATAGGGCAGCACCTGAGGCTCAAGATTTGCTACTGCCAATGTTGACTGATGCTGACCACTAACTGCATTAAGCAGTCTTCCTAAACCTGACTGAATATCATAGTTATGATGAAGTCCAACTGCTACCATGCTCTCAAACAGCCTTGAAGGTTCTTTCAAAATCCTGCGATGCTGAAATATTACTGAAATTGTAAACAATTATGATGGAAGGATGAAAGATATGGGAAGAAAGTTACTTTTATCCCAAACTGTAAATGAGTTACTGCTCATAAATCAAATACAAGAACACACAATAGGAGTAATAATAAAGAGTAGCATAGAGAAAAAAACAACAAAAAAGAGCATTAAAGTTGATTTAATCTAAACAGAACTACATCATAAAGTAAGCAACAGGAGTCGATAACATTAATGTCAGTCAACTTACCGTTCACCAAGTCTCTGTCAAAATACACTTTGCAAATATTCAAATCGAACAAAGGAAAACTCTGAACACATGCGCACTTGATTCGTAGGCATCCCTAAGTCGATGGCCTGCCTTGCAAGCAATTAAGTAAAGTATAAACTATAAATATCTATACTCGCTAAAATCGACACCCAGAGCTTAGATACACCCTGCATTACGTGTCGACAGTTACCATAACATCAATTTAATCCCAAAGAACAGAACAAAACAAAAGGAAAGGAACAGTAATTTAACTCCCTTTGGAAAGCTGAAGTTGTAGAACATTTGGGATGAAAACAAAACAGCAAGTAGCATGCCATAACTTAAATACTACAGAAACAATTGATATTGTAGACAAATTCTAAAAGTGAGGCATGGAGATAGACTAAAAGCGATTAACAAAGGTATTATTCGTAAACCTAGGAAAATAACCTATATAAACCTGGAAACAACCCCACAACGTGATTCAATTCAACAATCCGTATCAATTTAGGGCCATGCTAAGTAGCAACCATGAAATGAACCTTGATTATATCAAAATTAAACACCACCACCAATAAATCAAACAACGGCTCATGAAAAAGAGGTTTGAAACACAAACAGTAAATAGAATTAATTAAGAACTGAATGATAAATCAACCTCTCAAAGGCTCAGAGTTCACAAAATTCATTGGCTGCAAGGTAGGTTGTTGGTGTAAACCTGACGAAAAGAGCGTAGATGATGCACTTACAACAAACTGAATACGAAAGTAGGAGTACCTTTATGTGCAAACAGATCTCTCATCATCAATCAAAATTAATGTCCATCTTTATCGGTGAATATGAAGAAGAAGAAGAGACCGGTGGGATTTGTAACTGAGAGAGGAGAAATTGAATGTGATAACTGATAAATGAGTATTGATGAATCGATATGGAAGGCAAAGCATCATCTGCTTGGTTTGTGAGAAGGCAGGGATGAAAGAAGGGTAACATTGTAAAAGTGTTACTCCCTCCGTCCCAATTTAAATGTCCTACTTTTCTTTTTTGTTTGTCCCAAATTAAATGTCCCTTTCCAAAAATAGAAATGTAATTTCCAATTTTACCCATAAAACACAAAACACAATCACCACTTTTGAGGATATAATTGTCATTTTACCACATACAAACAAAATATTTCTTAAAATGTGTGTTTTTTGAACTAGGACATTTAAATTGGGATGGAGGGAGTATAATATTGTAAAGGAGGTGGTAGGTAAAATGTCTATATTACCCTCCTAAGTGTCTTAATTGTCCCTAATATCCCTATATACCCTTATGAAATAAGCTTTATTCTCTTATACTTGTTGCTTTAAAAATTGTACTCATGTCAAAATTTCAATATGGTACATCACTCCTCCTTTATAATGTATTATAGATTATAGATTATATATATATATATATATATATATATAGGGAAATGATATTTTGGAAACCCACTTGAGTTGAGAAAACCTTTGAAAACCCATGTAAAAAACATTATTTTTTTTTGAAAAAAATAACCAATGTAAAATACATGTTTTTAAGCATTTTGGGCAAAAAAAAATAACAAAAGCGCCGATGGGATTTTTTTTAAAAAAATAAACAAAGTTGCTAAAAAAAACATATGTTTTCAGCTATTTAACTATGTTTTTAGCAACTTTGTTTATTTTTTTAAAAAAAATCCCATCGGTGTTTTTTTTATTTTTTTGGCCCAAAAAGCTTACAAACATGTATTTTACATTTGTTATTTTTTTCTAAGAAAAAAATTGTTTTTTTACATGGGTTTTCGAAGGTTTTCTCAACTCAAGCGAGTTTTCATTTTATAATTGACCTATATATATATATATATATATTGAATCCTTATTATATTAGGATAAATTTTTTTTGTCTTAAATAAAATTTAAATATTTACTAAACATAAATATTATAATCACTGAAAACCATAAATTTCATTACATCATAACATACATTACAACATCATTTAATATCCTAATCACTGAAAACCATAAATTTGACTAAAATACCCATCTATTTTCATTAAGTATAAACCAAGTTAGTGATTTGGACGGATCTAGCAACTTTTAGAAAATTTCAATGGTTATGGTGAAAAAAAAAACATTTTTTGGATAGATCTAGTAAAAGTTGAAATTGAATTTTCGACAATCAAGAAAAAATTTAAAATTTAACCAAAAGTGGTAAATTTTAAATATTTACCAAACTTAAAATGTAACAAAAAATTAAATGTATTAGGTTGGATTTCAAATACTAAATTTTGAATTTCTGACAATTAAGAAAAAAATTTAAAATTTGATTTATTTAAATTAAGTACAATTGTAATTTTAAATTTTAAATATCAACTAAGTGTTATATACTTGTAATATATAACTGAAATTTAAATTTATAAAAAGTCATTATTATGTTGGATTTCAAATACTAAATTTTGAATTGAATTTCCGACAATCAAGAAAAAAATTTTAATTTGAATTATTTAAATTAAGTAAAATTGTAATTTTAAGTTTTAAATATCAGCTAAGTGTTATATACTTGTAATATATAACTGAAATTTGAATTTTATAAAAAGTCATTATATAACGTTTTTGAACACCAAATTGATAATGAAAATTAAATAAACATATTGAGAAGAACATGTAAATGTAACACTAAAAGACTCGTCCAATCGATAAACCTTTATGAAACAATGGAAAACAAAAAGAAAGTATAAAAAATTAACTAAAATTTACACACACACATAAAAAAATGTTTTGTTGAATTTAAGAAGTTGTTCTCTTTCTTTCACAATATCATCAAGACACGATTCTTGATCAATATCCCCGTCGACAATGACAAAAATGAAGTCCCCAAATGAGCTTCCATCTTTAACCTAATACACATTAGAACCCAATTATCACTTTATGCAAACAAAAGAAAAATCCACTAAATCAACAAAAAACACCAAAAAAAACATTTAACATAATGTAGCAAAATAGGATTCGAACCTGCAGTGTAATTGGCGTGTCTTAAAGTATATAAACATATAGCTTGATAAATTTTAAATCTTTTAAAACACTGAAATTACAAAGAAGAAAGATGGAACTTACAAAGATGATAATATAACTGCAAATTAATTAGACACATAAAATAATGACAAGAAACACCTTGTTAAAATGTGTGATTTGAGGTTTTCAAGGAGCTGCAATTACAAGCCTATTAAGAGATGTTCACAAAAAATCTACATTAACGTTAATCAAGAAAACAATAATTCACTTTGCGTTATACATGGATCATAGTAATCTATGCAAAATAGAATCTTCTTTTATGTATTTGTTTCATGTCGGATTAAAAAATCTAAAATAGGAAAATTTTAGATGAAAGGGAATCATAACAACTAAAGGAAACCATAAATCTTCAAGTTTATTACAACAGAAAAAACAAAACTAAGAAAATCAACAATCAAAATTAAGTTGCTTGAAGGAAACATAACTATGATAATCCAAAAAACGAAGATGGTAACGATGGTTTTATGATCAGCAGCGAGATACAAAAAGAAACAACCGCTTAATGACAAAATCTAAATTAATGGTACGATTAGTGTAAAAACGTAGAAGTAAATCAAACATTTTTTATGAGGAAAGAAGCTTGATTGAATCAGTGAAGAAAAAAGAATTAAAGCAAAGAGAAAAGAAGATCTCAAACTCTAATAAAAGAAACTGATAAACTTAATTTTCAATTAATGTGTTTTAGTCCCTTCAACTTTCAAAGTTGTCACATTCACTACATTTAAGTTTGTGACTTTTGATTTTGGTCACCAAACTTTGTTTGGTGGTCATAGTTGGTCTCATAGTTTTTTTTTGAGTTAATAGCCAAATCCGTCCCTGGGGTTTGACCCATATTGCCACATCCATCCATTTTGAGAATTTATGACATCTGAGCCACTAAGGTTTGAAATTTAGTGCTAAATCCGTCCAATTTGCAAACTCTGTTAAATACTAACGTTAACTCAGGGGCATTTTGGTCATTTCCTATTTCTTAATTGCAAATTCGTCCCTGAGGTTTGTTTCAAATTGCTAAATCAGTCCAAGCCTTTAACTACAAAATAAAAAAAACCCCTCTTAAATTATGCCCTGCATCTTCAAGGTTCAAACCAAAACCACCACCACTACCCCACCATTCCACTATCAACCACCGCGGCCGCACCACCTAGCCGAGACCCACACCCCAGCCGAGAACCAAGACCACCGTAGACATCTACACCCACCACCACAACCCGACTGTCACCACTACCCATTGAACCAGCGTCGTCGTAGCCACCATCGGCTTCACCCAAACCGAAACCAAACCCTTGTGCACAGATCCATTAACCTTAATATCAACATAATCACCACGTCTGTGATAGGTTCTGAGGTAGGTTGATAGATGAATGGTACCCTTCTTCCTAAACCCTCTTGCGAACAGATCCCTTGTCATCGAACTTAATCGATGTCCTGCCGGCATTTTTTGAGCGTTTCGATCGTACGGTGACGATCGATTGATTAAGGAGGTGTTGTGTTCGGTGGTTACGGGTCATGGGTTTAGTCGGGTCATGGGTGGAGGTGGTTACGAGTCATGGGTTTAGTCGGTAAGCCACAGTTGTGTTCTTCGTCTTGTTTGAAACGGAACTGTGGTTCGTCGGAACTGTGGTTCGTCGGAAAATGGTGGCTCATTCATGAAGTTCTGGATTTATCCAGGTGGGAATGGCCGGAATATGCCAAAATTATCTGGAAACAGAGGTAGTATACATATAACATATCCATACAGGACAATATTTATGGTGTGGTGCGTCTGTGACAAAAAAAGCTACATATCTGGTCCCCTTCCTGGACTAAAAGACAGACATATCAAAAAATGGTCATTAAATCATGTTTCCAAACGCCAATGCAATATAATGATATATTTATGGGTGGTGGTTGTTGTGGTGGAGACGGTGGCTGAGGTGTTGGTTAGTGGTGAAGACGGTGGCTGAGGTGGTGGTTAGTGGTGGTGGTAAAAGGTGAAGAAGGGCTTGGGTGGAAGGTGAGGAAGAAGGTGAATTGTGGGTCCCACTTAAGTGTTTAAAATATTAATTTAATTTATTTTATTATTTAAATATAATAATAGATAATCAGATGGAAAATGACCAAATTGCCCTCGACTTAAAGTTAGTTTTTAACAGAGTTTGCAAATTGGACGGATTTAGCACTAAATTTCAAACCTTAGTGGCTCAGATGTCATAAATTCTCAAAATGGATGGATGTGGCAATATAGGTCAAACCCCAGGGACGGATTTGGCTATTAACTCTTTTTTTTTTTAAGTGAAAGGTTTTTTTCTTTTCTCCTAACTTTCAAAGTTATCACGTATGCCCTCATTTTTAAGAACATTATACAATATCACTTTGTCCCCGTAACTTTGTAACATGTATCGGTATTAAACTATAAATTGAACTTCGTCTTTCATTAAGGTCACGTAAGTCGCTTGTTTATAATATTTAACAATAAATTGTTATATTATTATTATATCGAACTTCAATGATACATACTCTGCTTAATAAATTATTTTTTCATTAAAATTATCTCAAAGGTGGTGGTGATGTGACAGTATATTTAGATGCATTTAACATCTGCTATTAGAGATGAGTTAAGCGTTTCTAAAAGATATGTAAGGATCTGATGTGATAGATGACCAGACATATTTTTAACGCTTCATGTTATAGAGATTGGAGGCTCTTAAAAAACAGATATAAGGGGAAAGAGTGTGATTGTTCAACGGATCCCCTCTATTGCCTTGTCTTGTGTTTTCTTAATGAAGTTTATACAAGTATTAAATTTTTATACAAAAGGTACAGACATAGTGTCTATGCATTGTACGTAAAATAGATAGAGGAGTGACATGGTTGGCCTCGTATTTGTTTCACGGTTTTGATTAGGGATGTTTACCAGACTCGTTAACAAACCAAGCTCGCAATTTCAAATTTAGTTAAATTTTGAACTCAAACATTACTCGATATAAAAACGAAATTTATAGCTATCAAATTCAATAGTTAACAATGTAATTCAATAAATTTTAACTCAACACTAAACAAAAAGAATAATAAGTATAATCAATGTTTTCAGAACCAAGCCGGATTTCGAACCAACGTCCCCGACGGTTCGTCGGTCCGACCGGTCCAAAGAACCGGCCCAAAAAGAAACAAAAACCAAAAAAAAAAACCGGTCCAACCCCCAGTTTCCCGGCCCAACCGGCCGGTTGCCCGGTCCACCCGGCCGGGTCACCGGGTCACAGGCGGTTCGATGTCAGGCCGGTCCGATGTGCTAACCCGGACCGCCCGGGGGGTCCGGGTTTCAAAACATTGAGTATAATTATTGATGTTAAATGATGAAATGTGTAGTTTTATAGATGGTTTCTCCCTGACAAAATTACGAAGTTTTTATACATATATCCAAGTTTTTTTTTTTGAACCTCAAGAACTGAAGAGGCAAAAGTTTATCAAAGTCTTAATACAAATGAGTTAAATTTTTTGAATGTTAACTTTCATTCAACCAACCAACGTGCTCCTCAAGGCGAGGAAAAACGCAAAACCAAACTTACAACATATACAAAGCAAACATATTACAATCCTTTCAAATCAAATCCCACCTAGACCGACTTTTTTACCATAAAAAAGATAAAGTTTTCACATTCGCTATAATATCTTGAACTTTAGCCTCGACGCCCTTGAAGATCTTATCATTCCTTGCCTTCCAATTTTTTTTGAACGACTATCAAATCAATCCCGATCATTCACGAAATACCCACTGGACAAAGGAGTACTCCGAGAGTAATCGGGTCCACCAATAATTTCACACCAGTTCTCGGGGAAAACCCGCCGCGCTAAGACCCAATGCGGTAAAACCTGGCCCACCAGCATCATTTTGATGCCAGCAGGACTCGAACTCCTCACCTCTCATAAGGAAAGTAAGGAGGGTGTCAATCCACTTGTTCGATCTCGCCTTCCAAATAACCTAACACGTAACTATAACTATACCGTGAATGATTTTACCTCCTTGTTTTCCTCTGGCCGCGTGTTTAAAAACTTGCAACAAGTGGCGAATTTCAAAGGCGAAAATGTTTTGAATCTTACACCAACTCCCAATTTTTATCCAAATCCCAAACGTGAAAATACAAATGAGTTAAATACTCTTTTAGTCGTTATGGTTTGACCCAAATAACCATTTTGATCCAAAACGGTAAATTTGATTGGACTATAATTATATGAAAATCGAACTTCTTGACTAAAAAAGTCAAAATAAGCGTTTGGATAAAAAATTAAAAACAGTTATTTCCATGAATGAAAAAAAAAGGGAAAATCACCAAAATAGCCTGTTGACCGAGTGATTTGCCAAAATGGTCCTCTCCCCTCTCTTTGGAGAGACGGGTCACGGCTCCCAACGAGCCTGAACCGTCTCCGGAGAGCCATTAGTTTTACAACCAATAATAAACCAACACGTGGCGTCTCTGATCCCGAGGACTGTCAACCGTCTCTCGAGACGGGTCACCTGAACCGTCTCCGGCGAGTATTTAGTTTTACAACCAATAATAAACCAACACGTGGCGTCTCTGATCCCGAGGACTGTCAACCATCTCTCGAGACGGGTCACATTTCCCCATGAGGGCTCGGCTTCGGTTCAGCTTAGTCCCGAGACGATTCACATTTACCCAGCCGTCTCCCGAGACGTCGCCGGAGACATCTCGTGGGTCCCGAGACGTCTCGGGTCTCTTCGTGTCCGGTGAGTCCCGATGACTTGTCCGACGATTCAGTTGGCCACCTCAACCCTATATATACCATTCTCCGTCCCAAACTCCGTCCCATTCCCCGTCCGACTTTCCACCACCACTAACACTATCACTACCACTACTGTCTCATTCATTCAAAGGAAAATGGCACCCCAACGATGGACTGAGGAACAAGAAATTGCACTAGTTTCAGTGTGGAAACATGTCGAAGAAAGCCCACACCCAACAAACAAGTGGTACCGTATCTTGCATGAATACAATCGGTTGGTTGGAGGCTCAGACCGAACCATCGAGTCTCTTAGCCGTAAGTTGACCGACTTGAACACGAAGTGTCAGATCTTCAACGGGTACCACAATCGGACACTTGAAGTGGTACCCTCAGACATGCCCGAAGACGCGGCCATCAGATATACATAAAAACAGTATCAATCCAAGGAGCACAAAGAATTCAAACATGTGTCTGCTTGGCAAATGATGAGGGACCATCTTAACGCGTAGCTTATATAACTTTTGTAATCCAATTAATCTTATGTTTATGTTTTTTTATTAATCCAATGAATCTTATGTGTATTTATGTTTTTGTAATATTACAAATATTACAACAATCTTGATTATCAAAACACGACAAATATTACAAAAAACTATACTATTACACCAACAATAAACAAACTCGTTGCACACGTCGTCCACCGAGACGTATCCGTTCCACACGTCTACCACATAACGTAGTTAGCAGTAGGCGACGCCGACAAGTTCCAACGAGAGACGTAGGGTTGATTGGATATTACTTCCTAAATTTACTTGCTTTGAACTTTGTTTGAATGGTTTAGACCACCACATCATCGAGGCATTCTACACGGGTTAACCCACGAGCAGATGCAACAACAATCCAAGTAGCTGTACGCAAATGTAACAACAATCCAAGTAATCGGACAATATTTTCGTAAGCCGGTAGGCTTCGATTGAGAAAGTAAAAAACGTCATTGATTGGAAAGATGAAAGGTTTGATGAAGGTTTAGTATAGATGATAGAGGGGGCGTACAAATTTTATGAAGTGAATTGGGGTATTTATATACATTCGTGAGACGGTTCAGACGGTTCAAGGGCCCACGGGAGACGACTCGGCGATTCTGACACGTCTCGGGAGACGGCTGACAGTTCTCGGGATCAGAGACGCCACGTGTTGGTTTATTATTGGTTGTAAAACTAAAGGCTCTCCGAAGACGATTCAGGCTCGTTGGGAGCCGTGACCCGTCTCTCCAAAGAGAGGGGAGAGGGCCATTTTGACAAATCACTCGGTTAACGGACTATTTTGGTGATTTTCCAAAAAAAAAAAAAGAAAATCATATTCAAGTCTATAGTAGTATCTCAACTACCCTATTTTTTTTACTCCGTATAAACTGTACTAGTGTTTATCCAAAGTCTAAACTTGATGTGTGGATACAAAATGAATTGTCAGTACGCACATGGAATGATGGCAAATCACAAAGACGTTTTCCTTGAAAACAACTTCAAATACATCATTAGATCCAAATCCAATCAACCAATCCATGATATTAATTCCCATCTCTAAATTTCTTAATAAATCCATAACTTACCAATATTCCTGCAAATTCAACTTCTTTTTCTAATAAAAACATGGACCAAAAATCATGGGTCTGTACTTTAATCACACAACTCACTCTCTGTTTTGCTCTGTACTGTGTTATTAGTATTGGTGAGCCTCAAACACCCAGTGGATTGCAGCGTCAACCTAATGAGATTTACTTCATATCTGTTGTTGGTGGATTTAGACCTCTTAAACAGCAAACCCATCTTCTTAAACAGGTTAATTTTATTAAAATTTATATTTTTTAGTGTGAATTTTATAGGAATTTAGATGGGTTGTGATTTTTTCTTTATCAAGATTGGTTAAGTGTTTGCATTTGGTTGCATATAGTTTTTGTAATAGCATTTTGAATGTAACTATTGTTGTGATGTAGATTGAGAAGATGATATTTGCATATGATGTGGGATTTGTGATTAATATAAGTGAGCTTGGTGAAGATGATCCACTCTTGCACCATGTAAGATTTTACTTTCATTTTACTCTTATTTATTGTTACACACATTAAATTTGTTTGTGTAAATATGGCATAATTACTATAGATTGAAGTAGTGTGATCTTATTTCTATTTTTTTTTTTTTTTTGTTATTATTATGACAGGCAACACAGTATTTCAATTCACTGAGGGCTCCCTGGTACATAATCTCTTGCAATAGTTAGCCAAATTTTTTATACTTTTTCAAAGTTTGTGACTCTATGGCCTGAGATTTGAGTTAGAGTATTTCAATTCATTGAAGTCTAGTTGAAAATTTACAAATCAAGATTTTTCTTGATGCGCCAACGAACATCATTTGCATTTGCTTCTTTCTTACATTACTGTAATTCATTTTTTTTATTGGGTACAAAACAACATAGCAAGTTCTGTAGAAGATTTGGTAGTGGTAGTGAACTTTAAATGGGCTTATGACTTTGTTTTCTTTTAATATGTCTTCAGTTGGTAGTCCTGAAATTGTAGGTACACGACCGTATCCCAAAAAGCAGAAGGGCCAGATTATTTTTTCAAGCAGTTCAACATTTCAAGTGGAAGAACATTGGCTGTTATATCTTTAAATACTAAAAAATTACAGGTTAAAAACTTTTCTTTCGTAATTATTTACTATGGTGATATTTGCTTCTTTGCTTTAGTGTTAAGACTTTGACTAAATACTAGTGTCGAACCATAAAAAAGCATTATGTCAAAAGAAGTCATAATTGTTTTAAAACCATTGTGCAATTTAGGATTCTTCAAGTGACATAGAAGAACTTCAGTTTAAGCAGTTGTCAAGAACACTTGAGTTGAGCAACAGCAACTGGTATTAAACACAACTCATTTATTCTTTCTTTTTTTTCTTACTTTAAATCACTTATTGCACTATGTGCCTTCTTGAGACTTTAGGCATATTGCTGCTGTAGTTTATCCTTTGTTCTGCAATCAAAGTTTGGAACAAACACGGGCAAAAAAAGGAAACGATTATCTGCATCATATGTTACTGAAACATGGAGTGGTAACATCATTCTTTCACGATTTCATTTATTTATATGCTTCTTTGTTTACAGATTGAAGAAAAAGTAGTTTTGTAACTTTAGTTATTATTTTCCATATGGTTTATAAGTTTATGATAAAGTTCTGACTTTTATCAAATATCTAAATATCCACATACATCTTACTATATTCAGGATGCTTACTTAAGTGGACAGTCGTGTGATAATCGTACAGGAGGACCTTATTTGGCCGCTATAAGTCAAGGGTCATATCCTCCCAAGTGAGTAGATTATATATATGAACTATTTCCTTTCATATTTGTGTATGAAAACAAGCATTAACCCTCCTCATGTTGCCATATATATTTTTTTTGCAGGGAAATGGTAAATATGTTACTTCTTCACAGAGTCAGCCCCCTTGAAATTGTGAGTTTTTGCTTATTTTTTTTAGCTTTTCTCATCATTATCATCATACTCAGTTAATTCCACCTATAGCAAAACTAAGGTAGGGTCTGAGGAGGGTAAGATGTAGACAGCCTTACCTCTACCCCTAAGAATAGAGAGGCTGCTTCCAGTGAGATCCCCGGCTCGATGTGGTTTGGTATCAAGCCTTGGACATTAGGCACAAAACACTTAGCAATCAGGACAAACCCGATCGGTGCATGTACCCCTTTGTCTTTTGGCTATCAACGCCACCACATGATGCATGATTAACCGTCCGTCGTTTTTAACGTTTTTTTTCACGAAATTAGTAAAGTAACGGTAAAACTAGTGCAACTTTACTTTTGTCCCCCGAGGGCCACACATATATACATTATATGCGCACACCGTAAGTGGGGCGTATCTTTCAAAATGAGAATGTTAGCTTTTTCTTTTGAAATTTGAAAACCGATTTGGATTTTGATCCTTTTCTGGTTTGAAAATGAGAAGTCAACATTAAAGAAACTTTTTCTTCGAATTTCACTTATCTTTTAGCATTTCATATAACAATCAATTTACATGTTCCTTAACAAATTGAACAGACAACTTATGGTGTTGGTTTCAAAGGGGAGATCATTCATGAATCTACAGTAAGACAAAGAGGCAGAGACTCAATGTAATTGGTAACCGTATAGCTGTATAATTTAGCCATTGTTTACAGGATTCAATTGCAATTCATTGAACAAGTAGTCGCATCATTTATGAGTGTGTTTAGCCTACTGTTTTTATCATTTTTCCTAGCTATAGCTGTGGAAACAATCTATTTGTCAGTTGCAGAGTATAGATTCTTGATTTTTTGCGGTTTGGTTTGATTAATCATAAGTGAATTGTTTGGTTAATATGAATGAGTTTACAAATCAGGTTTCAATTATAGAAAGAGGCATCGAGAATGTAGAACTATCTTCCTCTGTAGTTTCTTCTTCTCTCCACAACAGTTTTAAGACCTGAATAGATGAATATCTTGTTAGTAACGCCATTAATAGGTGGTTAGTAGCTGGTAAATGTAGTGTGTAATATAATGCCGTATATTAGAGCATCTTCAATGTACGTTCTCACAAATGGCCACAAAACGTCACATCACATTAGCATACATCAACCTTCAAAAATAGTAACTTCCTCTCAATTCTATAACTCTTCTCACTAACGATGCATCCATCCTTCAAATGTCATTATAGAGGTACGAGAAAACAATTAACCTTGATGTTTAAGTTTGTCTTGAAACAAGTCAGCAATAGATGATTATTTTTAAAAAAAATAAAAATAATATAGTGTTGTTATTTACAAATTTAGTGTGAATTTTTATCTGACACATTTGTGAATTTTATCAGTTTCATGCTGAACACATATATACATGTAGTTAAATGAGTTGGGTTCTTGCTAACTTGGGATAGGTTGACCCATGTATTATTTTATCAAATTTTTTAAAATTTATTCTGTGTAATAAAGTAAATTTGCTTGATATCAGTTGAAAATGAGAAATTAATAAAAGTATAGGTTATGTGTCGTCACTTGTCATGCCTATTGTCATCATATAACAAAATAATAATCAGATCACTTTAAACGGCCGGCAAATGGGGAGTCGCCGGAAACCCATTCCGGAAGGTATTCAGGCAAGGATTACAAAATTCTTCGTGTCCAATCTTCCAGACAGGTGCAGTGGGGCAGATTTAGCGAAGGAAGTCAGGGCTTATGGATCGATCTTTGATATTTATCTTGCCCGGAAACGTGATAAGAACGGAAAAAGATTTGGTTTTATCTCTCTTCTAGATGTAAAAGATCGTGAAGAGATGGAAAAACTCTTGTCTTCGATCCGGCTGGGTGAGTACAAGCTGAAGGTGAACGTGGCTAGGTTTGTGTTGGAGGATGGAGAGGTTAACGAACATAAGACGTCGAATGGCAGGAATCATACACCTCGGCCTCCTCAGAAGAACAGTTTTATGCCTAAACAGGCGAGTGACTCAGGTCATGCTAGGATGGGTTATGGGATGTCGTTTAAGGACGCGTTCTCCGGTGCGGCGGTTGGGAAGACTGTGCACATTGATGATAATATTAGTGCTTTTGAAGAGTATTATGGTAAAGCCATTTTGGTGAAGGTGGCATCGTTGGAAATCCTTGGGAAGATTCGAATCATCTTGAAGGATATGGGTCTCTCGGAGGGGGTAATTCGTTGTCTGGGTGGGTTTTACGTTTTGATTTCTTTCAAGACTAAGGCCCATGCGATTATGGCAAGGGATGAAATTTTTGGCAGACCGGAGCAATTCGTGTATGCAGCGTTATGGGAAGGACAGGAGGTTCCGGTAGAGAGGATCGCTTGGCTGAGGGTGGTAGGGATACCTTTGTGTATTTTGGAGGACCGAGTCCTGCACAACATTGGCAGCTTCTTTGGAACAGTTGTCAAGCAGGCTTTCCTGGATAGAGCAGAGGTGGACTCCTCGTTTCACTTCATAGGGGTTCTGGTTCGCCAGGGTGGATTCATTAATGATGAGTTATTTCTAAAGTGGCGGGGGAAAACCTTCAAAGTATGGATTACAGAAGAGAGTAAAGAATGGTTAACGGATTTTGTGGAAGAATGCGAAAGTCCCTTCCCTTCCAGGGACCTCGGATCGAATCGGAACCTGTCGCCGGAGAATGGGACGGAAGCTGCTCCGGTGAAGGGTAATAATGGGGATGCGGATATTTCGGGAGCTGAGATCTCGGGAGCTGATAGTAATTTTGGAAATGAAGTTACTGACTCGAATTTGGAAACTCCGAAGATCGTGGGGAATGATTTGAATGGGGAGGAGAATGTTATGGATGGGATTGGAGAGAGAAAGAATGTTCCCTTGGAAGAGGCAGCGATGGAGGGGAGTATTTTTAGTCAACAGGCTGTTGATAAGTCAACTAAAAGGAAAAAGTTTATAGAAAAAATGATGGTGGACCGGGCCTCTTTAGGAAACTACTCTAGTAGTAATGAAAGGCCTACTAAGGAGCCCAAGCAAGATGAAAGTGACCCATTTAATCTTGAGCCTATTATTTGGGGCTTGGATAATAATGTGGTCAAAACTAGAGGTCAGGCCCACATTGAAGTAACTAATCCTTTTCAGGTTCTGATGGAGGAGGGTATGGACCCAGTGAAGGTAGCGACTGAACAGGACACGGACGTCGCTGTTCCAGATCCGATCACAGATGAAGGGTCAAGTAACAGCGATCACTCGCCGACTCAGGATTTGAAGAAGGAGGTTACAGATACTGTTGAGTTTGGAGAAAGATTAGGAGCCCAGCTTAATGGTTTCGAGTCTCTAGTCTCAAAGGCTATCGAAGAAGAAGGTTTACAAACAGGTTTTAAATGAATTTTTTATCGTTTAATATAAGAGGGATTGGGTCGTTAGACAAAGTTTCTGGGATTAAGGGGCTGGTTTTCAAACATGGGGTTGATTTTTTGGTTATTCAAGAGTCTATGCTTAGTGATAGTGAGAGCTTTGACTTCTCTCGGGTTGGGGGTAATAAATTGGTTGGGGTGGATTATAGTAATGCTGTTGGTAAATCGGGGGGATTGATTAGTATGTGGAACCCAAAAAAATTTTCAAAGGTTAGCTCGGTGGTCGATAACAACTTTATAGTTACTACTGGGAGTCTCATCGAGGACGGTTCGGTGATAAATGTGGTTAACGTTTATGCCCCTCAGAAAGTGAGACAAAAAAGATTGTTGTGGGATCGTTTAAAGGGGTTGATTCAGGGGAAGGCGGGTTTATGGCTTCTCTTGGGAGATTTTAATTCTGTGAGATGGGATGAAGAAAGAAAAAACTCGAAATTCAATAAAAGGGCTGCTATGGATTTTAACGATTTTATTGATGAGGTTTGTTTGCAGGAATATAATATGAGGGGTAATCGATTTACATACGTGGCATGTGTGGATCAAGTTGTAAAAATGAGTAAAATTGATCGTTTGCTAGTTTGTCAGGAGTTTTTTAACAGGTGGCCGAGTGCCTGTTTCAGGGCCCTTCCTAGGGAGCGGTCTGATCACTGTCCGATTTTGTTAACTGTGGTGGATACAAACTACGGGCCGAAACCATTCAAATGGTTTAACTCGTGGTTGGAGAGGGATGGTTGTGAAAAAGTGGTCCTTGACACGATTGAAAATTGCTCTACACAGGGGCCTGCGGATTTACGGTTATACAAGAAATTGGGGGCGGTCAAGATAGCGATTAAAGATTGGTGGAAAGGGGTTACGACTAAAGAACAAGAAGACACAGCTATGTTAAAAGAGTCTTTGGCCCGGCTTGAACAGTTGGTAGAGGAACGTGAGCTTGAGGAAGATGAGTTGTGGGTGTGGGAGGAAAGTAAGAAAGAGGTGGAGAGACTGGCGATTATGAAAAACAAGGATTTGCGTCAAAAGTCTAGGGTGAAATGGGCTTCTTTGGGGGACGACAACTCGGCTTACTTCCACCGGTGTATTAACGGTAGGAAGTCGGCTAATAGCATTCCGGGTCTGCTAGTGGAAGGGGTGTGGGTGGATCGGCCATCATTGGTAAAAAAAGAAGTGTTTGGCTTTTTTAGAGAGCACTTCCGTGAAAAGGTGGATCAGCGGCCTTTGTTAATTTGTGACAACCTGAAGAAAGTTCCCTCGGGGAAGATTGACAGTTTAATTGCCCCTTTTTCTAAGGAAGAAATCAAGGAAGCGGTGTTCGACTGTGGTGGGGACAAGGCACCGGGCCCTGATGGTTTTAATTTTTATTTCATCAAACATTTTTGGCAGGCTCTGGAGGAGGATTTCTACAGGATGTTTGAAGAATTTTTTGAAACAGGGGTTATTAATAAAGAGTGTAGTTTGTCCTTTATTACTTTGGTTGCTAAGAAGAAAACGCCGGTTGGGTTGGCAGACTACAGACCCATAAACTTAGTGGGTGTAGTCAGTAAAGTGATATCTAAGGTGGTCGCGGCGAGAATTAAAGATGTTATTGGAGATGTGATTTCAAATGCACAATCCGCGTTCCTTAAGGATCGATTTATCTTAGACGGTCCCCTCGTGTTAAACGAGCTTATCAGTTGGATTAAGAAAAATAAACAGAAGGCATTTTTTATGAAAATAGACTTTGAAAAAGCTTACGACAATGTGTCGTGGGATTTTTTATTGTCTATAATGAATCAGATGGGTTTTCCTCCGAGGTGGTGCCTTTGGACGAAAGGAATTTTACAATCTGCGAGGTCGGCCGTGATCGTTAATGGGTCGCCAACCTTTTCTTTCCAGTGTCATAAGGGTCTTAGGCAAGGGGACCCCCTGTCCCCTTTCTTATTTTTGATAATAATGGAGGCGTTGGAGTGTTTAGTGTCAAAGGCTTGCTGTTTGGGGGATATGAAGGGTCTTAAGATCGGAAAAGACGATGTAACCGTGTCTCATATGTTGTATGCAGATGACGCCCTCCTTATGGGAGTGTGGAGCTTGGATAACATTATTATTACGAACCGATTACTTCGCATATTTTACTTATGTTCAGGGCTGAAAATTAATATACACAAGTCACAATTATTTGGTTTGGGTATTCCAGAAGAGGAGGTGAAAAGTATGGCCGATGTTCTTGGGTGTCAAGCTGGAAGTTTACCTTTTCAATACCTGGGCATAAAAGTGGGAGCTAACATGAATCGCGTAGTTCATTGGGAGCCTGTTTTGGAAACGGTTCGGTCTCGTCTTCAATCATGGAAAGCAAAGGTTTTATCTATCGGTGGCCGGCTCACACTGATAAAGACGGTGCTTGCAAGCCTACCTGTTTATTATCTTTCCCTTTTTAAAGCACCGGTCACAGTTACGGAAGAGATAGAAAAAATAATGAGAAAGTTTCTTTGGTCAGCAGGGAAAGACGGTAGAGGTATGGTATGGGTTGCTTGGGATACGGTAACTCGTCCGAAAAGGTTTGGGGGGCTGGGGATCTCAAAAATGTCCGAAGTTAATGCGGCGCTACTTGTGAAGTGGGCATGGCGTTTCAAGCGTGAGCAAAACGGGTTGTGGAGAAAGGTGGTTTTAAGCGTCCATGGCGGGAGGAATAAATGGGAGTTTTTACCAATTAACAAAACTATTCCAGGTTGCTGGAAATCCATTGCAGGTTTCCTGGGAAAACTGCGCATTAACGATCAACCTATTAACTCTTTTATGAAGTGCAGGCTTGGGGATGGGAAACGCATCAGTTTTTGGAAAGATACATGGCTTGGCGACAGACCGTTAATGCAAAGATGGCCGGGTTTATTCGCTGCTGACAACAATAAAAACTGCTCAGTGGCGGATAGAATCAATATTTCTGAAAGTATAGTGGTAGTGAACAAAGATTGGAACCTGAATGCGACTTCTGTTGAAACGATTTCGGAGGTTCAAGACGTTCGGTGGATGCTGTCCCAAGTTAAAATAGATGGAAACCAAGACGTGTGGCGGTGGGGTCTGCAGGGTGATCAACCTTTTTCAGTTGCGGCTGTTAAGAAGTGTATGCGGAAGGACGTGTATGCGCAAGTCACTCAGCGGATGAAATGGGTCACTTGGGTTCCCTTAAAGGCCAATATCCTGCTGTGGCGTATTGAAATAGACAGGGTTGCGACACGGTTGGCTCTGGTTAGAAGGAATATACAGATCCCGGATACGCTCTGTCCTATGTGCAATGTGGAGGTGGAATCATCTTCCCATCTTTTTGTCACTTGTGGTTTTGCTTACGGTGTATGGAGCAACGTTTGGGGTTGGTGTAAACTGCATCCGGGTAACTTAAACTCTATAGATGAGCTTCTCGAATGGGTTGGTTCGCTTAAAACGCCTAAGTGGGGGAAAAGAATTGTTCGTGGTATTGTTATGGTCACGTGTTGGGCCGTCTGGAAGGAACGAAACAAGAAGATTTTCAAGAATGGGTCCCCTAAGGTGGTTGAAGTCGTTGCGATGGTTAAGTCACTTTCTTTTCTTTGGCTTTGTCATAGATCGAGTCGTTATAGAGTTGATTGGAATGAGTGGGTCAAGTACCCGTTGTATATTTTGTAAATGGTTGTTAGGCGGGCCTCAATTTTTTTGGTCCCGTCTAGTTTGAATGAAGCATTTCTTTCCAAAAAAAAAAAAAAAAGTTGAAATGAGAAATGGTTGATTGAATGAAGCAAGTTAATAGATGGTGAAACTCTCACAAATTACACTTTGACAAGCATGGAAAAATACATCATGATTCCTATGCAAGAGCTTGTGGTAAAAGAGGCAGTGATGTAACATGCACCAAATGAAGAAGTCCTTGAACATGTGATGATGGATAGTATGATGCGAAGTGTAGTTATTGAGAGGGTAACCATGAGGAGTGGTGAAAGAATATTCTAAGACCAAACGTAGTGGTGATGAAGATCCACACCCTCCACTCCAAATAGGAGAATGTGATTGGCCCCCTCAATAATTATGCAAACCACGTCGTGAAATTTTTCACGCCAAAATCGATTCAAGGCAATCCATGCCGGAGGAGGCGGTGGTGAGCCACGTTATGGGGCGTTAATGACCCCTTCCACACCCAAAACCAACACCACAACACATGGTCTAAATAAGATAACAAGATGGTACTTGTAAGAATATAATATTTAGGACATTATCTTAGTATATCTATGAGTTTTTGACATAAAACAGAACTAGTGGATTTTGATTTAGACTAGACTGGTATAGCTTAGTTTCATATTAAACACATTTAATTACACAGGTCGGCTCTAATCAACTTGATATGTTAACGGCTCAGCCTATTTATCTCATCAAGTTTTCTAAAAAGTTATTTTCTGTTGCAACCTAAACTACAATGAATTAACTTAAACACAATGAACAACATAATAAACCATAATGTATACCATGAATACAAAACTTATTTGCGTAAAACACAAAGAAAAGCATATGACATCTGTACACCATTTTAAAACGTATACTTTTGAAAAAACCAAATTTGTGTACACAATGTATACTTTTGAAAAAAAATCAAAAGCCCAGTTGTGTAAGACACAATGGAGATTACGTAAAACACAATAAGCACCAGTTAAATATACAATTAACAATAGACAAAATTGCAGAAAACGTCCTTTATGTTTACCCAAAATTGCAGGTTTAGACCTTTAACTTTAAAAGTTGCAGGATACCTCCTTTATCCAACTTTTGGTTGCAGGATACATCCTTTAGGCTAACGCCGTTTGTCTGTGTCGTTAGATGCCCCTCACGTGCAATGCATGTGAGGGTATTTTTGTCATTTCAGATGCTAAATAAATTTTAAAAATAAATGGTAATAAATACCCAACCGTCTTCTTCCTTCTCTCATCCCTACACACACTCATCCCCTGTACACACACACACTCAGTGAACAAACACGATGAAGGCAGTGAAACCCAACCGTCTTCCCAACCGTCTTCTTCTTCATCGCACTGTATATGGTAAGTTATAACCCTAATTTTTTCTAAAATTTTTGAATGTTAAAACCCTAATTTTTTCTAAAATTTTTGAATGTAGAAATATTCAGTATTAATATGCATCATGGAGGGTTTTTCAGTTGATTTGAACGATTTAGGGTTTTCAATAGGTTAAATTGTTGGATTGTGAACGATTTAGGGTTTTCAGTAGGATAAATTGTAAACGATTTAGGGTTTTCAGTAGGATAAATTGTTGGATTGTGAACGATTTAGGGTTTTCAGTGGGATAAATTATTGTTGTTGTTGTTGATTATTGTTGTTATTATTATTATCCGAATAATAATAATTTATTGTTATTGTTGTTAGGAATGGCGATTGAAGTTGAAGATGATGATGATCCACCGGATCCAGCAACCGAAGACTTGACTTTCTATTTTTAGCGGAAAACGGAGTGCAGGCAGGGGATCCCTTTGTCCGTTGGGCTGTACCAGCAGATGGACGTCATCAACACTGTTGCCGATGAATCAACACTGTTGCAGATGATGACGGTCGTCGGGGTGCAGGCCGGGGATCCCTTGTCTGTTGGAGATGAATCTGGATGGGGTGCTCTTGTTAGTTAAACCAACACTAACAAGAACTCCGGATCAGGTTCAAATTTTGCAAATATGTGTTTGAAGATAAGGTTCATCAAGCACTACAGATGAACCTGGATGGTCTTAGTAGGGTTTAGGGTTTAGGTTTTATGTATGTAATCATATTTTGGGTCTTGGTGAATTAATGTAATGGTTTGTTTTATGTAAACTTTGTTTTATGATTAATGTAATGGTTGTTATGATTAATGTAATGGTTGTTATGATTATTGTAAAGTTTGTGTTAGTATGGTGTATGATTATGGTTTGTTAGTGTTTGTCAATGGGTCAAAATGGGTAAGGTTGTTTTAACAGGTTTTATGGTGTATGATTATGGTTTGTTAGTGTTTGTCAATGGGTCAAAATGGGTAAGGTTGTTTTAACAGGTTTTATGGTGTATGATTATGGTTTGTTAGTGTTTGTCAATGGGTCAAAATGGGTAAGGTTGTTTTAACAGGTTTGTTGGTGTATGATTATGGTTTGTTAGTGTTTGTCAATGGGTCAAAATGGGTAAGGTTGTTTTAACAGGTTTGTTGGTGTATGATTATGGTTTGTTAGTGTTTGTCAATGGGTCAAAATGGGTAAGGTTGTTTTAACAGGTTTGTTATGGTAGCAGGTTATGTTAGCAGCTTTGTTAATGTTGTTAATGGGTCAACATGGGTGATGGGTCAAAAGGTTATTCAATGCAATCTATATGGTTTGTTAGTGTTTGTCAATGGGTCAAAATGGGTCATGAGGTGTTGTTTATGTAACAGGTTTGTGGTTATAGTTATTATACAAAATGGGTCAAAATGCAGCCTTTTGTAACTGGTTTGTAACAGAGTGATCATCCAAATGGGTCCCAAACATGGTCATTACATTAACAACTTCTACATTAACAACTTCCATATTGCATTACAATAACCAAAACAGTCATTACATTAACAACTTCCATATTGCATTGATCTCAACCCAAAACAGTCATTACATTAACAACTTCCGTTCCTAATTTTCATTAGACAGCTACAATAATAACTTACAAACAAAAACCATAACAATCATCCAAGAAAAAAACAAGTATTTCTTCAACTTTGCAACTTCAGTTTCAAGCTTCTTGTTCGAATCCTGAAGGTTCTTGTTTGCAGATCGTAGGTCATTGTTTGAAGCTATTAACTCAGTGTTTGAAGATCTTAGTTCATTGTTTGAAGCTATTAACTCAGTTTGCAGATCGTAGCTGTTTGATTGATGAAAAACCTTAGCTTCAGCCCATCCAATGAAACCTTTACCACATTCAGATGCCTATGAACATTAAATTAAAACAAGTTAACTACCTTGTGCATAATACATATCAGATTTAGGGAAAACTTACGTTAACAGGACATGAGTAGAATCTTCGACCAAGGTTTTTTGATGTTCCAGAGGTCCTGATTACCGCAGCCCTACCACAAACACAGTAGACCGACGAATTAGGGTTTGATGTGTTTGATGATGTCTGTGAAGCCATCTTTGATCGATGAATATAATTAGGGTTTTTTTGATGAAACGAATTGGGGAATTGGGGGCGGGAATGTTTTTAATAGTTAAATGTTTGATGTTGTTAATATTACAGAAAAGGTCCTTTAAGATGATGATTGACGAAAATACCCTCACATGCTTGGCACGTGAGGGTAACTTAACAGCAGATTTGAACGGCGTTAGTGGTAAAGGATGTTTTATGTAACCAAAAGTTCATTAAAGGAGGTATCCTGCAACCAAAAGTTGGATAAAGGAGGTATCCTGCAACTTTTAAAGCTAAAGGTCTAAACCTGCAATTAAAGGACGTTTTCTGCAATTTTGTCTTAACAATATGGTATAAAACACAATGAACAGTCTAATAAATCCCAGCCATTTAAATTTAAAATCAATTGACTAAAATCATTCTCACCCTCCCTAAAAAAAAATAGTCATTTGTATTTGTATTTAAATCTAATTTTTTTTCAAATTGTTTTATTGTTTTAATGAAATAAACACATAATTTGTTTAAAAAAACAATGCACGGATCAATAATAAAAATCACCAAATGGACTATATCAGATTATCAGTCCCTTGCCCTACATAAAAAAACATGCCCCTTGTAGAAAGGTCAAAACAGTAAATTACCTTAAAAAGAAAAAAGCTCACCTACAAAACAAAGCTTCGTTCAAGAACTAGGGTTTGGGGCAAATAAAATAAAAAACTCATACAACAAGCAAACGAGGCGGCGGAGGGAAGGTTCCTGAAGGGTTGTCGCCGCCCTACGCCGCCGATGACTTTCGATTTGCCCCCAAATCGACTACCCTTTATGTATGCGTGTACATGTATGTATGTATGTATGAGTAGGGAGACAAGATATTTGTTAACCGTTCAAAGAAAAAAAAATATACAATCAGTTGAGAAAGTTTAAGCTAGTAGTGATCTGATCTGGGTGCTGTGCTGTTTTCTCGTGTGTTTAATGGCAGCGCTCTACCATCTGTTATCTGTATTCTTGACTCTTTTATTGCTTAATGTTTATAGAAACGAGCCTATTTTGAGGCGGTGATGATGAATTTGTAGTTGTATGAGTAGATGAGCAAAGTTTGAGATTGTCCGTAGCTTGGCGGGGCGATTATCCGGCTGTTTCTACTATTGATTCAACCGATATAGTTGCAGCCATGGCGGATTTATCCTCTTTGCTCTGTTTATAGATCTGAGCCTCTTTTATAATTTTTATCTTATGATTTATTTTTGTGTTCCGGTTTTAAAAATATTGCTTGTAGGTTATTTTAAGTGGTGGGCGTGTCGGTTCAGTTTTAGTTAATCGTTTTTAAAGTGTGGTTGGTTCGGTTAACCAATCTATGTACCAAGGTCAACAACAATAGCAAAATACTAATACATCTTTTTAGATGCGAGGACAACCCACTTTTAATTCTACATTAGTTACCATCTTACATAAGAAGCAAATAAGCAATGCAACCAGTATGAACATGGCAAGAAAACATGTGCCTTGTAAATTTGGTATAAACATAAATACATATATCAACCAAAAATACTTGAGTAAATTCACATTCCCAGTTTTCTGCATAAAGCTTGTTGTAGAAACGTAAGTGTAACTTTTGTTTAAAATATAATGGTGTTAGAAGCTTTCCAACAATTTATGATTAATATTGTAAAACCTGTAGAAGCTTCAACTTTATAACCATGTAATCTACCAAATATTTGTAAAATTAGAACTGTAGTTTCTTGGGTTTAAAGTTTGGTTTAAAACTGAAGTTAGCCAACCCAACTTTCTCAGTTTCTTGGGTTTCGATGATTTTCTCGCTAGATTATGACATGTCCTTTCGGCTTTTGGCCATGTGTCGGATTCGCAGTTTATGTTTCCTCATTCAAAATCAAAACTACTACTTTGTTTTCCATAATTCTGTTTGAGGTTGTGAAGAAAAATTGTGTGATCAATAGTGACTAGCTACATCTAGGTTGGGTGACATCTTACAGTGGCAATGTGACAGTAAATCTTGAAATTCTGCTCGAGTTAATTGCTAGAATGTTCCATGTACTTTGTAGATGTATTTTGTTCTCATGGTTTATTAATTGCACATTCAGATCTAATGGTTGTAAACTTGTTATTTAGGTGTTCCATATAGTTGAAATTTACATAACAATGATAGTCGTTGTCATGAATGGTCGTTAATTTTTCCATTAAATGAGTGAAATTGTCATAATATATATTGATAGTCCTTGCCACAGAGGAGTGCAGCCATGACGGTGCCTATTCTCTTATTTTGATTACTAACATATCTGAGCCGTATCACGTTTTCCTTTCATTTTGAACATTGATTGTGGCGTATGCACTAATCAATTTCTAAAAGTTTAGGATGTTTTTATGTGATGAAAGGTTTTGATAATTCGAATATGTGATAAACAATGGAACTTGTCTGCCTCCTCGGTAGAGGCAATGAGTAAGGTCACCGACACAAGTCAAAAAGAGTAGATAAACACTACCGTGAAATAAACTTGCAAAATCTACCTGATGGGGTGGTGACGAAGCATGTACAACCCATGTACAACCCAAAGATACAACCCGTATAGCGCCCCTTTAACAATTAAAAATAAATAAACTTACATTTAATTTAGAAGATATATAGGTTCTCATAATTAAAAGATGAAAAATATTATTAAAGTATAAAAATACTAATTAAAATATTTAGGGATGCATTTTTATAATTTTTCACGTCTCAACGTGATCAAAATGTTTGCCATCGTAGATCTTTTAATAGTCACGAAGGGCCACTATGATCAATTCCTCCTCCGCCACCTCCTCCCTTTGGTTCGTGATGAAAAGTGGGTCAAAATTTTGGCCTTGCATTTGGATTACTTAAAACATTTGATATAGTTCATATACTTTTCGATTGGTTTGACTTACATTTTCACGGAATCATACAAATATTGAATCCTAAAGCGCACACGATTCATGATTCATGTTCTCCGCAAGGTTACGACAATTTGAGATAGATGATAAAATGGTTTTTTTGAAAGAAAAAAAGTGGATGTCGACGATCAAAAAACTCAATCAAAATGTTCGGATTTCCCTAACCGTGAAATCAATCCGCAAAATCTATGCAATGAGGTGACACCGATTCAGGTAAACGGGCACTAGCCTGAAGGCCTGAAGCTACAACCCGTATGACGCCCCCTCTCCCCAATGAAATAAACACATTGAATTATTTCAAAAAGGAAAAAAAAAAAGAAATCTATGAGTAATAAAAAGGGGAAATGGAATTTAATAATCTCAACTTTGGGGGGTTGGAAGGGAGCAGTCCCAACTTGAAAGTTGTAATATAACGGTCACAACTTGTCAATGTTTTTATTCTAATGGTCCCAAACTAACCCCAGTTAAGTTTTCTGTTAAGTGCCACGTGGCATCATACGTGGCAATCCTACGTGGCACAGTATGTCCAGCCAAAATCTATTAATTATTTTAAAAAATCTTTAAAAACGTGGGCCCCACACCACCCCACCTACACCACCACCAACCACCTACCACCACCACCAACCACCTGCCACCACCACCAACCACATGTTACGAAGAACCCTAATTCTATACTCGATCAATTGACCAACGATTCGAACCTGTTAATCAAATTAATGTTAGGGCTATTATAGAAAAATGAATTCCGAACAAAACCATACTAAATAATCACACTAACCTGTTCGTTTTCGAGGTGTAATCGATTAAAAAGGGTGTTCGGCCACCGAGCATAAAACCAACGAATTGGAGCTTAATTTGGATGTTTTTGATGGGGGTTTTTGCATAGAATGGATCGACTAAGATGCAGGAATGATTACATGGATTCAATTCGTGGTATTTAGGCTCATTTTTTAAGGTGATTGGGTTCAATTTGAAGGTGTTAGGCTCGTTTTTGATGTGGGTATGACCAGATTTGTGATTGGGTTCGATTTG
Source organism: Ambrosia artemisiifolia (assembly GCA_032199755.1). Taxonomy (NCBI): domain Eukaryota; kingdom Viridiplantae; phylum Streptophyta; class Magnoliopsida; order Asterales; family Asteraceae; genus Ambrosia; species Ambrosia artemisiifolia. The sequence goes on from CM063513.1 coordinate 21,098,782, forward strand.
AAGGTGTTAGGCTCGTTTTTGTCTTTCGGAGATGGTTGTATATTTATAAGGTGGTGGTGGGTGTCGGTGAAGATGGTGGTGGTGGTGGTGAAGATGACGGTGGTGGTGGTGAAGATGAGATGGTGGATAATGGGCCCACCCTTTTTTTTGACAGATCCACACTTTATGCAACGTAGGACTGCCACGTGTGATGCCAACGTGGCACTTAACAGAGAAAACTAACTGAGGTTAGTCTGGGGCCAACAAAATAAAAAGGTTGACAAGTTGGGACTGCTGTCTTACAACTTTCAATTTGAAACTGTTGCCTTCCAACCCCCTAAAGTTGGGATTATTAAATTCCATTTCCCCTAATAAAAATCACCAAAGTGACTATACCACCCTTGCTCTTCATGAAACCATGCCCCTTGTAGAAAGGTCAAAACAGTAAAATTACTCAAAATTAATAAAGCTCTCAGTTACAAAACAGAGCTCTCCTTTAAGAATTAGGGTTTGGGGCAAACAATAAAAAAAAACTCATACAACAAAGAAACGAGGCGGCGGAGGGAAGGTTTCTGAAGGGTGGTCGCCGCCCTACGCCGCCGATGACTTTCGATTTGCCTCTAAATTGACAACCCTTTCTGTGTGTGTGTATATATATACACATATATATGAGTTAATTGCTGATTTCGTCCCTGTGGTTGAGCCAGATATCTGGTTCAGTGTGCCTGTTCTGTCTGTCTTAATGGCAATCAATGCAATAACAATAACAATAGTAATAACAATAATAATAATTTGAGGCGGTGATGATTAATATCTTGTTGTATGAGTAGATGAGCAAAGTTTGAGATGGTCTGTATCTTGGCGGGGCGATTATCCGGCTGTTTCTACCATTGATTCAACCGAGATAGTTGCAGCCATGGCCGATTTATCCTCTTTGCTTTGATGTTTACAGATCTGAGCCTCTTATAATAATCCTTGTTATATAATTTATGTGTTGAAAAGTATGAAGTTGATGTTTTTCAGGTTATGAATATTAAAATTTTCATTTGTTTAATTTGTAGTTTTCTGAGTTTGATTATGCATAAGTTAATGGTTATGTTCGGTTTTGATTGTTGGGTTAAGAGGAGTTTATAAATAGTTGAAATGGAAGTAAAATTGATCGATTTGTCTTTGAACTTTGTTTTCTATGATATCTCATAGCTTGGCGCGTAGCTCGTTTGAAAAAGTTTGAAAAAAAACTAGCTAAAAAATCTTGATTTGACACGACTTAAGTCAAGCCGACTCATTATGTAATCGAGCCAAGCTTGACTCAACTTGTTGGCTTGTTTAATCCTGTGTTTGTGCTCGATTTGAGCTGAGTTGCCTCGTTTAATTTCAAGCTTGAGCGCGATCCCAGCCTGGTTTGACTCGGCCTCATGTATAGTCCTTTGCACTGTGAAATTGGGAAAAAAATAATAATAATAAGAATAGGGGCGAGGCTTCCACATTCCACAACCGCTAACATGTGTTGTGAAATGAAATGTGAACTAGATGCGTTATTGTAAAATCTGTAAATGTAGGTGTATTTATGCACGTGTGACCATTGTTCATCTCCACTCGCAATCTTGCATCATATTCTTTATCACCTAACGCCCTAACCATTGTGGTATTTTGCACCCAGCCTACTGACATCGCTTCTCCACTTCCCTACATGCAGTAGTTTGCTTTTTTGCACCTCAAACTAAATAGTAAATACCTTTTACTTTTTACTTAAAAAGTGTTTTTCGTGTACTATTAAAGACTTGGGCCGATTGGGCTAGCTTTGAGATTTCTATGGTGATGTAATGTCTTTTTATTTTGGCCGGCTCTTTATATATAAATATAAAGCGTTTTGCCTTTTTTTTCAAAAAAAAAAAAAGTATTAAGACTTAATTCGTTCTGTTAAAATATTAAAATTTTGAAACATATATAACCCAATTGAAGGAGACATGGTAATTTATGAGTAACATTACTAGACACAATGCTAAGTTGGTCAGGGTAAACAGTTTTGGGGCAATAAATGGGTCAACCCATTAGTTGCAAAATTAAAAACGTGTCTAGATGGGCCAACTCGCCTATGACACTTGTAACTCATACACTTATATTCATTCTTATGTCTAAGTGTCTAACATGAGTAATTTGTATGTTATGGACACACACAAAAAAAAAAAAAAAAAAAAAAAAAGAATTTTCATATGTTAGGTGGAACCAAACACACGGTTGAAGAACATATGCTCTTAGAATAATTGTGCACGTACAACTATCAATCCTGGGTATTCCAGGTAATTTTATACATTGTCACGAAGACGCTTTAAATGTATTAGTGTATTACAAAGCATATCTAGTCCCTATATTGATGACTGGTATTTATAGTCTCGTTCTACAATCAACTAGATTACACGCATAAAAAACTCAAAGCAATGAACATGTTTAAGTTATGTAGCCATTATATTTGTGATAATGTGCTCAATAGGGAATTGACTTTTTTTCATTACGAAAAGAGCTTTAATTTTATGTTTAGGTTATAAAATAAGTATGTATGGATTCTAGGTTTATGTGTTTGCGTTGTCTTATGAAAGCCTCATGTTTAGACATATGAATATATGATTCACTAGCTTTTATCCAGGGAGTGTCCCGGGGTTGAAATATCTAATATAACATAATAAAATATATAATATGACAACATAATTAATGATTTGCCAATACATGATTAATGAATATTATTATTATTATTATTATTATTATTATTATTATTATTATTATTTATTTTAAACAAATTTCTGCCATAAGTTATCATATTCAAATATAAAAAAAGGAATCTCTGCCTATGAAGTTATGTTTATCGTTTGTGATTTATTAGTAGAGTAAAATATATTTGAAAACAAAACCCCACAAAAATAGCTGTTTTTTTTTTCTCCGTTTTTTATATAGCACTATGGTACTCGTTGGAAAGATAATAAAACGCTCGTTAATTTGGTGTAATTTTTTTCTTTAAAAAATCTCGTATATAAAAGATATTAACGTTTAAAAGTTATGGGAGGAAACATTAGAGAGAGAAAATTTATTTTTGTTTTTAAATTCTTATTTTTTCCTAAAATAATTATAATATATATAGATTTATTATTAAAAAAACTCAAAAATTAAAAAATCCTACATGATGTCACATGACACATTTAAAGAGGGGTTGCGGCCTCCATTGAATGTCACATCATCAAAGTTTAATTCTTTTATTATAAGTTATGGATATGACACATTTGTGTTTAGTATGCAATTTTATCAAGCTAATCACTTTTTAATATATAGTAGCTTCAAATCATTATCTTTTCATAATCCTTGATTGTTTTAGATAGTAGGCAAAACATCAACATCCAGGATCTGTTTTCATGTTATTATAATGTTACCTAAACCCAATTTGATATTGTAAGATTTCTTTATAATTAGTGACCAAAGTTTGTTTTATTTTCTTTTTGTTGAAATATTTTTCTTATAAACTCTTTGTTGGTAATAAAAGTGTTTAAGAAAGAGAAAAATTAACACACTAAAAACATATCGGTTTATACTGGAAGGAGGTAATCACCTCTTAAGCTTCTTGCTTGGAAGGAGATGCTCACCAATTTGACATTTTACCAAGTATGAGTGAATGTGAAAGATATTTTAATGGATTTAACAAACTATCATTCTTTTGCTCTTGAATCATTACTAGAGTTTCAAGGTCTTGAAGGCAAAAAAGACGCACAAAAGAAGCCACTTACCCAAACACTTACACGGGGTCATCCGGAAACAACTTTGAACCAAAATTTAAAACTTATGCAACTTTTAAAATTAATGTTATTGGTTTTTACAAGTGATATGCTATGTTTATGCTGGCTTGGTTATTTTAAATTAATGCTATATTTAATTTATAAATTCAATTAGCTTATTTTTATCATTTGTATGTTGTTTAAAAAAAAAAAAGTTAAAACATAATCATCATTTAAATAATAAATGATGGGTTACTGACAAAGATCTGCACTTCACGATAAAACAGGTACGGGGGACTTGGCGGCGACAACCATTACCAGCAAGGATTTTGTCCGAACATCTTGGTGTAGCTGGGATGTAACGAACAAGGCCGGCCCTGAAAATTCAGGTGTCCGGGCCGAGCTGCAAAAATTGTGCCCCTTAGCTTTAGGCCTTAACGAAATAAAAAATGTAAACTATTTTTTTAAGCTACGATTAAAGTAATATCAAATTTTATTTCCCACTTAGGTTATAGTTTAACGGTAAAAGGAACAAACCCTCTTAGGGGAGGTTGGGAGTTCGAATCTCACAAAGGGTGAAAATATAAATAGGTGGAAGTTTGACAATTAAAAAAACAAATTTTGTTTCATAACGAAAATAAAAGTTAAAAAGGGAGTCAAAACCAACCGGTAAAAAACAAAAACAACTAAGTGTGAGCCCTGTTCATTACATCTTCTTCATCCTCTCTAGTCCTACACTCATTAATAAACTTATAATTTTTTTTCTCAACCCATTTCATTTTCTTCTTTAATTTTTAACATCTCTTAACATTTCTTTACTTTCTGTTTTATATAAACTACCATTCACTTTGATAATACTTGATTAACAATTTTGGGGCTCAAACATACAAAAATCCATCGAATTAAGGACATCACTGTTAAGAAAACTTGGATTGCCGGATGATCAATGTGCCCCCGAGAAATTGGGCCCGGGCCGGGAGTCCTCCCTGCACCCCATAAGGGCTGGCCATGGTACCGAAGGCGAATATGTTCGTGTGGAAAAGCTTACTAGGCAAAATTTCGACCCAGGTAGCGTTAGCTAAACAAGGAGTCCAATTTGGGTGCATCACTTGCCCTTGCTGTAGGATCTCGAACGAAACAACAGACCATGTTCTAATCACGTGTATTAATGCAAGATCGATTTGGTGGATGATTGTTGCATGGACCAAACATATGTTGTTCGTCACGTGCTTAAAGAATTATTCTCAATGATTGGTGACATCAAGTTTTCAAAGAAAAGGATAAAGGCGCTGAATTGCATAGTTGTGGCAACGTTATGGAAGATTTGGTTAATTAGAAACAAGAGGATATTCCCGAGAGTGGTCACAACGAACTCAAAAATGTTAGAAGAAATCAAGGAGTGTATTTATCTTTGGTTAAAACATAGAACAAAAATGACGAATATTTTAGCAGAAGATTTGGTGAAAATGTAATTGACGCCTAATGGCAATGTTGTATGTTTGGCTTTCTAACCACTTGGTAACAATAAACTCCTCTTTCCGTTAAAAAATAATAATTGATTAAAAAAATATTAAATAAATATTAAACTATCAATTCCTTTAAATTAAAAATAAACATTTTAGAAAAGTCTCTCTCGTATGGACTCTCGGCGCCGAAAAATTCCGATCTCCGAGAACATCAAAGGTCGCATTACTAAATTGTTCGTTTCTAATTTGCCAGAGGGATGTAGTGGGAATGATTTGGCAACTCAGGTAAGGCCATTCGGGCAGATATTCGATTTTTATATTGCTAGAAAACGTGATAAGAATGGCAATCGTTTTGGTTTTATCTCAATGTTAGATGTGAAACATGGTACTGAATTATTGAGTAACCTTCGTGGGATTCGTATTGGTGATAATAAACTATGGTTTAATATCGCCCGTTTCGTTTTAGAAGAAGGAGAGATCGATGATCACAGAGAGAGATACCAGTATAATAATAATAATGATAATAATATATACACAAAAAATGGTGAGAGACAATCTTATGATACTTATAATGATAATAGCTTTACAAATAAAAAAGAGAGTGAGGGGAATCACGGAATCAACATGGATTCTTTCGTATCCGGATAGAAGTCGTTCAAAGATCTTTTGGTAGGTAGATCAGTTACCATTGACAGTAATGCCAAGGCTTTTTCTACTTTACATGGAAAAGCTCTTATAGCAAAGATGGTGAATGTTGATGCTGTGAAGGAAATCTACGTTACTTTAAACTCTATCTGCCCTGGATTGGGTTTTGTTCAGTATCTTAGTGGATTGGAGGTGATGGTATCTTTTGATGATAAAGAGAAGGCTACAATGGTGTATGAGGCGGCAGTTCATATGAAAGATCGTTTTTCATCCATTTCCATTTGGGAAGGACAATCCTTTGGATTTGAAAGGATTGCTTTGTTAAACATTAAGGGCATTCCGTTGCATCTATGCATAGCGGTACATCAGACCGCGTTTGGTTTACTATGAAGGCATTGCCTTCGATAAACCATATCATTCGTCATTTACCTTTGCTTGATCTTCGCTCGAGGCTAGGATCGTTTCTCTGGTGCAGATACACCTCCGGTTTCCAGGGTCTCCTACGAGCCCCCTTTTTATTTAGTGTGTAACTTCTTCCTTTATTTAACTCGTCGTTTTACGTGTTAAAAAATCATATTTTCCGCTCAGTTCCGCGTGAATCATAGTTCATGGTTGCCTCGCGAACTTCTAATCTCACTTTCCCTTTTAGTTTTAGCGTGACGCGTAGTCTATGATTACCCGTGAGCTTTCACGGGTTCATTATGATTTAGGGTGACATATAGTTCACATTTGCCCGTAGGCTTTAACGATTTCGTTATGGGTCAAGTTTAAGTATAACTTAACTTTGATCTTAGCCCGAATCTTGGCTTCTGTTTTACTTCAGTACCGGATTCATGTTAGGATATGAATTAGGTCTCGAATGCGGTTTAGACTCGTTTCCCTGCTTATCCCTTAGGTGAGGTTTAGATCGGTTTGTGATTTACCTCCAGTTAAGGTTTGACTTTTATTGATTGATTGACCTTTAATTAAGGTCCGAGTTTAGCTATGTCTTAACCTTTGACTAAGGTTCGAGCATGATTATAACTTAACCTTTGATTAAGGTTCAAATTTGTTTTCGGATTGAATCTGTTTATGACTCCACCTGGATTAAGGTTCAAGTATATTCCTGAATTGAATATGTCTATAACTCGACCTTGATTAAGGTTCAAGTCTATTTCCAAACTGAATCTGTTTATGACTCAACCTTGATTAAGGTTCAACTTTATCTCTGAACTGAATCTGTTAATGACTCAACCTTGATTAAGGTTCAAGTCTACTTACGGATTAACCTTTGATTAAGGTTCGAGTTTATTCATGACTTAACCTTTGATTAAGGTTCAAGTCTTACCTTGGTCCGTGTAACCGTTGTGGTAATACCTTTGGCTTTACGACCCCATGGGTCATTTATGCATTGGTTTTACACACCCGGTCTACCTAGCCTCTTAAGTTGTTTGGCAATACCTCCTTGTTATATGACTTCGCGAGTTATATTTTTGGAGATGTTAGTATGCTTTTCTCCCCTGACCCAGTCCTTGTCACGTGGAAGGTAGGTGTGTAGATCACAAGAAGCCCACTGCACCATGTGTTTAACACTTACCTGGCCAGGGTAAGCAATCCACACATGACACGGTGATCTTATCGTGATCACCACGGTACTCTCCAGGTGGGAAATTTCTGGTCATGCTTTTTATCTAGCAAGAATTTTTCTTGTCTCAACAACGCTAGGTTTTTCTCTACCCCCGTGAATTTCTTTTGAATTTTAATGGGGTTTTCATCTTTTACAATTTTGCGAAACATGTCCACATGTGACCGTTTCTTATTTGTTTTGTTGATGCAATAAGCATGTTTCATTTGATTTGGTGGAGCCTTTGCCCACCTTGTCTGTCTATTTGTTTAATATATTCCTTTGGACTTACTCTATTATTTTGATTACGTTTTATCAGATTGCATTGTCTTGTAAATGCAATCATATTTTCCGATTTCTGGTTAGGCTGAGCCATGGCCCACCATGACCGTGTAATTAGTGTATTTCCGAGTTTTTAATTGTTTAATGCCATTTTCCCATGTTCTATTTCTATTTGACTGCATGTTCAAACATGATGTACGACATTTTCGATTAAGATAATCTTGAGTTTGGATAATGGATTCCTTACCGGATTGATGATCAAGCTTGAACCGAACGCCTTTCATGTTTTGAGCACACAATTTGAGTCCAAGCGTCCTATCTGACACTTGAATCCCTCAAATCACGGCTCCGATACCACTTGTAAGACCCGTCCTGAATTAATCTAGTTTTGATTATTAAAACACATGTTTTAACTATATAATAATGGGAATAATTTAAAACTTTGGAACTTAAAAGTCATTTCCGTAGGTTTTACAAAAAGGGTTAAGATAACAACCAGGGTCTATGTTCCTATCCCCATTAATTACAATGTTTATGATCAGAAATATGCGGAAGCATTTTGTTCATTATCTGCGTTCGGTTCTTCAAAATGGCTTGATCTTCATTCGGGCTCCTTATAGGTCATACCTAGGGTTAAACAACACGAAATAACCCAATTAGACGTGATTTAACAATGAGGCTTGAAGGAAACAAAAACAAATATTTTGTTATAAATCCCGCCGTAGCCGTAGCTTACGGCTTGTGTCTTCTGAGCTGAATCTTTAAACGTGCCGAAGCTTACGGCTCGTGGCCCTACACTACGGCCTAGAGCTGCTGATCTGCTCTATTTTGCTTGTCAAATGAATCCAAACTCCTCGTTACATACGAGATCTAATTAGAGATTTATGACCACTACCTTAGGTCTAATTTACCTCGTTCCAAGCATGCTCAAACCATAAGATAAAACCTTTTATCCGGATTTGAAATACATGATTCTTTGATTGTTTATAAATAGGGATCTTTTGACCCGTTAAGGGCCATTCATGTTAGGATCATGCATTTGGCTAATTCTAGAGTCTCAATACCCGTTAATTATTTTTCCAATCATTCTACATTTAACTTGAGTTCGTGATATCAACATGACACAAAAGAATGAATACGCCTTACATGTTTACGCACTTGTCATGTGCTAACAAGACTCACATACTTAGTTAACCATCAATGGTTTCCAAGATTTTTCTTATGCTTCACGAATGACTGCCGACACTAACGTCTTGGTAGGGCATGTATCCATCTTAGTCGTACTACCGTTGTGGCGATGCCCTTGTGTTCATGGCCACATGTGCCATAATACTTAGTCTTACTCGCCCGGTTCGTATGACTCAAGATTTAGTATTGTACTCTAAACTAGCTTAAGATTGTTGACATAATGACTACGAGTACACTCAAGCAAATAGCATCAACCTACGTGTGCATAGTGTTTGATCCGCGATTAAGGACATTGACTAACTAGTGTTTTTCCCAATCGACCCGCTAGCCTAATTGAGATAATTTCATCCTTCGGATAAGGCCGTTTTCCATCAAATATGCAATCTAGTTTACGCTCCCTATTGTGAAGCTCCTATGAATAGTTTCCAAACTAAACAAGCATACATATACAAGCATATTAACCTACTCGGAATATATTAGGATTTTAGCCATCGAGTGACTTACCTTTAGCATGCTCCATTTATCCTCACATCCATGGCTCCATGTCTACCCAAAGCCTCATTCATCTACACCTAGTTATTTACAAAATTGACCATTATCTCAAGGTTTAGATGCCTAGAATCTCACCTAGACATTTTATCAAACACTTGGAGTGCACCCACATTTAGTGTTTTTTTATTATTCATGAACATCCTTAGTTTAACCACTTTTCTAATATTCAAAATATCATTCAATTTAGACCTTATTGTCTACATTTATCAAGTTTTTAGCACACATATGATTGGGGTTTCTTTAATAGTAGGCGGGTTCCCAAATAAACCCAAACTCCCCCTTTTTTTACAAATTCAGATACAAACTGATCTGAATTAAAAATCATATCATCCGCCCTCTGATCGGAGATTCCTTTTGTGAAAATGATATCCTATATGTTTTAAAGCTACAGATCAAAAATCAAAGTAATTCAACGGTCGGATCTCCGGGAACAGTCCAATCTTTAAGACCCAGTTTTCTAATCCGAAAATACTTACTGTTATGAAAATCAGTTTTAAAACCGTATCATCCGACTTCTGATCGGAAATTACTTTTGTGAAAGTGATCACCTATATATTATAAAGATACAGCTCAAAAATCAAAGTGATTCAACGGTCGGATCTTCGGGAACAGTCCAATCATTGATATCCGGTTTTCTAATCCGAAAATACTTACTGTTATGAAAATCAGTTTAAAAATCATATCATCCGACCTCTGATCAGAAATTACTTTTGTGAAAGTGTTCATATATATGTTTTAAAGTTATAACTCAAAAATCAAAGGGATTCAACGGTCGGATCTTCAGGAAACGGCCATATACTATGGCTGCGTTTCAAAGACAGAAAATTTCAAAAACGAATTTCATACTTTATAACCACTAATTTCTTTCAGCCATCAAAACCCATCAAGTTTATATCCCATTTAGATATGAGATATCAATAAAACAGAAATTAAATGATACCTTAGTGATTATTAGGTCCTAGATGATTAGTTTTCACCTCATGCATAAGATCCAAGATTGATTTCTCTTTGATTTGAGCAAATCACCATAGATAGAGCTAGTTTGTGTGGATGGAGGTGTGTGAAGACATTTTTCTGCAGAAAAATGTCCATATCTCCACCTATTCCCTCTTTATATATTTAAGTTTGCACATATGGCAATATTAGCCCCTCTCTCGTTTATTTGCTTATTATTTTCAACTTAGCCCGCTAACCATGTTCGTTTTTGAGGTGTATTTCCTCATGTTTAGTTAATTAAGTTAACTTAATTAACTCCAAGAATTGGGCTCTCGTATAATTATCATCATAGTCGGTCTAGTTATAGCTAACTTATACCTATTATTATTATAAGTTATGCATTAAGGATTTTGGGGCGTTACAGGAACAAAGCAAGTTGGATTAGTAGTTTAAAGTCAGACTTGGGTGTTTCGTTTATTGGGATTCAGGAGACTATGTCTGCTCAGGTTAATTCTAGTATGGTTTCCTAAGTTTAGGGTGGTTCGGGTTTTGAGTTTGATAAGGTGGATTCTGTTGGAAATTCTGGGGGTATTTTAAGTATTTGGGATCCGAAAATTTTTAAGAAAGATATGGTTTCGAAAGACAAAAATTTCTTGTATGTTTCTGGTCTTTTATCGGATGGTAGGACTCGGCTGAATGTTATCAACGTTTATGCTCCTCAAATTAATGGGGAGAAAAAGGCTCTATGGGATAAAATTAAGTTGGTTATACAAAGGGGTCAAGGGAGGTGGACTGTGTTCGGTGATTTTAATGCTGTTGGAGACCCGGGGGAAAGGAAAAATTCGTTTTTTGATTCAGGTTGTGCTAGAGACTTTGATGAGTTTATTGACGATGCGGGTCTCCGTGAATATGACTTGAAAGGTTTCAGATTTACCTACTTGGCAAATCGGTGTGGTGTTTGTAAGCTGAGTAGAATTGACAAGGTGTTCGTTTGTGATAATATCTTCAATAAATGGCCTAATGCTTGCGTTAGAGCCTTGAAAATAGAGCATTCCGATCATGCCCCAGTGTGCTTAACTTTGATTGATACTAATTTTAGGCCCAAACCTTTTCGGTGGTTTGACTCTTGGTTGGATAGACCCGGGTGTCATGACGTTGTTAAGAGTGCTTTAGTAGGTTGATACGATAATGGGTCGGCTGATTTGAATTTAATTAAAAAGTTGGCAGCCATTCAAGCTAAATTAAAACCGTGGGTTCATGAGTTACGCTCGAAGGATAATGAGGATGCTAATCGGCTAAAAAAGAACAGGAAGAAATGGAGCTTTTAATGGAACAAAAAGAGTTGGATGAAGAGGAATTATGGGTTTGTACGGAATGTAAAAAATGTTTGGAAGAAATTGAAATGTTTAGAAACCGAGATATGCAACAAAAATCTCGGGCGAAATGGGCCTCTCTCGGTGATGAAAATACTAGTTTTTTCATAGTCTTGTCAATGGCCGAAAAGCGAGAAATTCTATTCCAGGCTTGGAAATTAATGGTGAATGGATCTCAAAGCCGGTTGTAATTAAACAAGAAGTTTTGAGGTTTTTTAGATCACACTTTAAAGAGGAAAAGGTGCATCGGCCGAGTATTACATGTGATGGTTTGCGCCAGCTTGATGATCAGGATGGATCGTTTTTGACTAGTATGTTCTCTAGACAGGAGATTAAAGATGCGGTTTTCGATTGCGGTTCTACGAAAGCTCCAGGCCCTGATGGGTTTAACTTTCGGTTTATTAAACATTTTTGGGAGATGTTTGAAAAAGACTTTTTTCGGATCATGATGGAATTCTATAAGACGGGCATTATTAACAAGGGATGTGGTTCGGCGTTTATTACTTTGATCCCAAAGGTAAAATCGCCAATGGGACTCAAAGATTATAGACCCATTACGTTGATTGGGGTGATTAGTAAGGTTATTTGCAAAATCCTTGCTAACCGTCTTAAGAAGGTTTTGGGTAAATTAATATCGGAGACTCAGTCGGCTTTCTTATCGGATCGTTTTATTTTGGATGGGCCTCTTGTGGTTAATGAAGCATTGGAATGGCTTAAACGAAGAAAGAAAAAAGCATTTTTGTTGAAGATTGATTTTGAAAAAGCATATGATAATGTTAATTGGTGCTTTTTATTGTCAATAATGTCTCAAATGGGTTTTCCTCCGGTGTGGTGTAAATGGGTTAAGGGTATTCTGGAGTCGGCTTACGCGTCAGTGCTCGTAAATGGTTCTTCTACTTTTCAATTTAAGAGTGGAAAAGGCCTTCGTCAAGGTGACCCAATCTCCCCGTTTCTATTTCTTATTGTTATGGAATGCCTGTCTTGTTTGTTAGTTAAAGCGAATAATATGGGAATTATCAAAGGGATTAATTTTTCGTGTGGCAATACGAATATTAATCATCTTTTCTTTGCGGATGATGCGTTAATCATGGGGGAGTGGTCTCGAGATAATATTCAAAATATGGCTCGTGTCCTTAGAATTTTCTATTTATGTTCGGGCCTTTGTATAAACATTCACAAGTCCAATCTTTTTGGGGTTGGTACAGAAGAGGGTGAGGTTGATAGTGTGATGAAAATTTTGGGGTGTAGGCGTGGGGATTTTCCATTTGTGTACTTGGGAGTCAAAGTGGGAGCTAAGATGACTCGTATAAAAAATTGGAAGGTGGTCATAGATGTCCTTAATAACCAGCTTGCTAGTTGGAAGGCGAAACATCTTTCTATTGGTGGTCGGTTAATTTTAGTGAAAGCGGTACTTGAGAATTTACCAATTTATTACCTTTCTCTTTATAAAGCGCCTAAGGCGGTTTTAGAGAGTATGGAAGCGATAATGAGGAGATTTTTATGGGCGGGTGGTAGTACAGAAAAGAAAATTAATTGGGTGGCTTGGGACATCATTACTAAACCGAAGAAGTTGGGAGGTTTAGGGGTGTCTAAATTGGAAGATGTTAATGATGCGCTTCTTCTTAAATGGGCGTGGTGATTTAAAATTGGGGATAATTGTTTGTGGAAGAAAGTGATTTTTGGGTGTCATGGGATAAGTAGATCGTGGTCTTTTCTTCCGTGTTCGGCTTCCGCTAGCGGGTGTTGGAAACAAATCATCAAAATTGGTGCAAAAACGATTTGGAATGGTCGCACCCTTGGTAGCTATTTCAGCGGCTCTGTAGGGGACGGTTCTACCATTAGTTTTTGGATGGATTCATGGATTAAAGACGAACCACTTCGCTTGACCTACCATCATCTATTCAGATTGGAGAAGAAAAAATGGGCTACAGTTTCGGATAGGGTATCGATTGTAAATAATGTCAAGCACTTACAGTGGGGTTGGAGATCGAGCCCGACGTCCGGTAATGAGATATCTGAACTATTTAGTCTCATGTCTGACATTTATGAGGTCGAATGGAAGGGTGGGAACGACACTTGGATTTGGAATGTCGACTCCTCGAAAGACTTCTCAGTGAAAAAGGTTCGATATTTGTTAGCTGCTGAACCGCATAATCCTATTGGTGTGAACATGAAATGGAAAGGTTGGGTTCCACTGAAATGTAAGATCCTTGTTTGGAGAGTCGCGTTAAATCGTCTGCCGTCTAAAGTTAATCTGGTTAATCGAGGTGTTAATATAATTAGTCAACAATGTGACCTATGCGAGGTGGATTCCGAGTCGGTCTTGCATGTGTTTACGGGTTGTTGGTTTTCCATGGAGGTTTGGAGTCGAGTGGATGCTTGATGCAGGTTAAGTCCATCACTTATCTTTGATGTTTCCGATGTTTTGTTAATTCCCAATCTGCAGCCGATTTCTAAACAAGCGAAGTATATTTTGAGAGGTATAGTCTTCACCACTATGTGGACTATTTGGATGGAACGCAATGACCGGATTTTTCAAGGAAAACGACGCTGTGCCCCGGAAGTTTTTGAGAGCATAAAAGTTACGTCTTATTTTTGGTTTAAAAATAGATCTAGATTGAATGTTTTAGACTGGAAGGATTGGTGTAAATACCCGCTTGTGGTGATGTAACGTTTGTTTGCCTGGAGGTCCTTTTTTTGAAGACCGTTCGTGACCGTTTTTTGAATGAAGTTAACCTTTAAAAAAAAATAAACATTTTAGATTTTATCGCCAAGGCAGTCACACAAACCAAAGGTAAAGTCTATAAAAGGCGAATTGGGGGTAAAATTAGGGTTTATGTTTACAGAACATGGATCAGAGGATGAGGCCGGTGAGTGAGGTTTCTGAGGGTGGTTGCTACTCTACCGGCCGATGATTCCCTCTAAATCAACAACCCTCCTCGATTTCCAGTTATAGATATATAGATATGGATTATGCATATATATATATAGATAGACTTATTGCTTCGTCTTCATCATAATCATCACCGTCACCGCCGTCGTCGTCGTCTTCGTCTTCTTCTTCTTCCTCCTCTTCCTCATCATATGTTACTTAAACATCTTTTTAAGAGGCAGTGATGATAATACTCTGATCCAAGTTCATAATGGGACGAGTTTTAGAGATTATCTGTAGCTTGGTATGGCAAATTAGAGGACGGTGAAGTTCCAGAGTGATTATTATTATTATTACTAATATTATGATCCTCTGCATATTGCAACCTCTGGCTTTGCAACCATGGCGGATTATCCTCTTGCTCCCTTTGCCAACAGATCTGAGCCTCCTTTTTATTATTTATTTATAATCGTTGTTTGATTTGATAGAATTTGATTACTATAGTTTTGTTAGTTTTTATATATTTGTTTTCATATTATTTAATAATTAATAATAATAATAATACTGAAGGTTTTAACGTTGGTATAAGTTGCTTCGATTAGATAAGATAAATGAATTTTTGCAAAGAAACTAATCCGTAAAGTAACAACTCGGTCCATTGGTAAGTGGTAACAAACGATAATAAGTTGGTAAGTTATTAGTGACCTCTTTGGGTTTTGATGATAGATTATTGTGTTTCTGCAAACCTATTATGAGTACCCGTATTTTTCTAGAAACTTGTTTTAAACCTTAACTGAATAACCATTTTTAAGCGACTCGCCCTTGCTTGTTATATCGTTCAACCCGACCCATCTGTTTTATCGGTGTTACTAACCAAGACCAATAAGAATTCAACTTTTGCACAAAAGATTCTCAAGCAAGAGCCACTTGAAACATAACCATCAGCTAGTATAGAATCATGTACACAGTCAATGCACTAATATGCGAAAAGAAAATGTAATTAGTCATTTAGTTGACAATTCAATGTGGTAATTACATTACGTGGACTGACTTTGCTCATTCACTTATGAACGATTGATTTTGAGTTATGTTTAATTGGGGCTAATACTAAGAAAATTCTTTAAAGAAAATGGGTTGAAAATCCCCCTTTATGAGTCTCCACGCTAAAGAGTTAATGACAACCCAACTCGACTCATACACAGATCCTTGTATCCAACTATCCATCCCTTTTGTGACATCTAATAACATGAAGATGGTGATTTTGGTGAGCATTTTACCAAAGCACTAAGGTAGTAACAAGATAGCATGCTGAAAAAGTTTAACTGGAGTCAAGTAAATGAACAGTGGCTTGAATAAATCCAGTTGGATCTTCTTTTGCTGTATAAGCAAGCATAAATAACTAGCAAGATTACAACCCAAGCTGCAGCCAATACAACATTTAAAAGGCATCGTCATTTGACATAATTTGGCTTGCATAGTATCAAATCCAATACACCAACAAATGATATCATGTATAAAATACAGTAAGTGATATCATATGTAGAGAAATTAAACTATTGGTGTTTGAAATACCTTGATCAAGCTCAAAGTCGGCTTAAGTGCAAGTCAAACAAAGCCATTGCTTTGGGCCTCAAGTCTCTTAAGGGCTCCCATGTATTAACAACTTTTATGAGTACACAAATAGGTGAGAGGAAAAAAAACAGAAATTCATGCATCACATAAACCAAAGGTAGAGAAGTAGCATTTAGTTATAAGTTATCGTTTAGTTTTATTTGTATAATCAGCCTAGGATTTTTATCTATATCGCAATTTTCATATGGTCCAAAGTAAATTATTTTTTTTATTTTCACAAAAGGGCCTCTATTTTAGTTATCGCTTTAGGCCTCCTCAAACGTTGAGCCGGCCCTGAATTCAAGCTTCAATATTGAAGTCGTAAAAAAATCCATCAGTGTTCCAAGCAGCAATACTCATGGGCAAAAATACAAAGCAAATTGTTACCAAAAACGAAAAACAGATTTTACCGATTCGGGACAATGAGAATAATCAATACAAAAGAAAATAAATACGAGTAGTATCAACTTGTGTCTTCCTAAGTAGTTGATGGTTCTACTCTCATGATGAATTGTTGATTTAAGAATATGATAAAAGAGTGTGTGAGTTAGCCGTTAAAAAATATTACGGTAGTAGGAATGGAAACGGTCTTGACCATATATATCCATCCGTTGACATAAGACCTTATGGTTTATAATAAGCTCAAGACACAAGTCATAACCATCAATGTGCTTGTTATCTGTGAGTTGTCTTTTCAATTAAGTGAGTTACTAGTATTATTTTACGTAGGGTTAGCCTAAAAACTTAAAGAAAATAAAATGATTTATACGCTAACAAAAATGCATACATCAAAATATCATCTTACTAATGTATGAGATACGATATCTTATATGTATATTAGACATGGCAATTTCAACCCATCTAGTTGAGTTTGGGTTGTTTTGGGTTTAAAATTTGACCTTGTGGGTTAAAATGGGTTTAGTATAATTTTCAAGGGGGCTAGGATGGGTAATTTTAATTCTAGGAAATAAGAGCATTCACAGTAGTCACCCTAAAATTTTGGGTGACAAAACCCTAAAATTTTTGGGGGTTGGAAGCGATTGTGAGTGAAGAAAATGGGGAATCTACAATGTGTTGGTAAATATTGGATTCTTTGGGAATCTTTTAGGGAAAACTGGAAAACTGTAGTTATTTTTTAATATTTGTTGAAAGTGGTTGTGAGTGGAGGAGAGAGAAAATTTAATGGGGTTTAGTGTAATATGTGGTTGTGATTGGTTGTGAGTGGATGGGGGATGGGGATTCTATTGTGAATGCTCTAAGTAAGTGGGTCAGGATGGGTATGTCAAAAAAAACAAATGGGTCAGGATGGATATTTTTAGATAACCATATACAACCCTGAATTAAAACTCACCCAACACCAAAAACGTTAATGTCTCATGGAAATCAATGTCATTAAAAACAAAAAATTATATCCTTTGCATTTGGTGATCACCCCAGTCGGTTCGAAACCGTTCGAGTCGTTAACAGGCTTGATCGAGTCCAAACGGTCTGGGTTGTTGACCGGCCCGTTCGGGTCAAAATGGTTTGGTCGTTGACGGGCCCGGTCGGGTCAGAACGGTCCGTGTTGCTTACGGGATCCGTCGTTGAAACGGTCCAAGGTCGCTAACGGGCCCGGTGGGTCGAAACAGTACGGGTCGCTACAGGACGGGTCAGGTTGAAATGGTCTAGGTCGTTACGGGGACCGGTCAGGTCGAAACGGTCTGGGTCGCTATCGGGCTCGGACGGGTTGCTACGGGACGGGTCTGGTTGAAACGGCCTTGGTCGTTACCGGACCCGGTCGGGTCGAAACGGTCCGGGTCGCTACGGGACGGGTCAGGTTGAAACGGTTTGGGTCATTACCGGGCCCGGTCGGGTCGAAACGGTCTGAGTCGCTACCGGGCCCGGCCTGGTCGAAACGGTCCGGGTCGCTACGGGACGGGTCAGGTTGAAACGGTCTGGGTCGTTACTGGGCCCGGTCGGGTCGAAACGGTCCGGGTCGCTACCGGCCCCGGCTGGGTCGTAACGGCCCGGGTCGCTACGAAACGGGTCAGGTTGAAACGGTCTGGGTCGTTACCGTGCCCGGTCGGGTTAAAACTGTCTGGGTCGCTACCGGGCCTAGCCCGGTCGAAACGGTCCGGGTCGCTACGGGACGGGTCAGGTTGAAACGATCTGGGTTGCTACGGGACGGGTCAGGTTGAAACGGTTCCGGTCGCTAGCTATCCCGATCGGGTCGAAACGGCCCGTGCCCTTACTGGGCCTGTTCAGGACAAAAGTCCCGGTCGTTAAAGAGCCATTCGGGTTAAAGTGGTCCCGGTCGTTGACGAGCCTGATCGGGTCGAAACGGCCCGAGTCGTTGACGGGCTGGGGGGATCGAAACGGTCTAGGTCGTTAACGATCCGGTCGTGTCGAAACGGGCCCAAGTCTGGTCGAAATGGTTCGGGTCGCTAACGGGCCCAGTCGTTGACGAGCCCGATCGGGTCTAAACAGTGCGGATCGCTAACGTGCCCGGTCGGGTCGAAACGGTTCTGGTAGCTAACGGGCCCGGCCGTGTCGAAACGGTCACGGTCGCTAACGGGTCCGGTCAGGTCGAAACAGTCCGGGTCGCTAACGGTTCCGGCCGGGTCGTAATGGTCCGGGTTGTTAACCAGCCCCATAGGGTCGAACCGGTCCGGTTCGAAATGAAATATTTCGGATCCCTTCAAATTTTATTTATTTATTTGTTTTTTTTCACTTTTTTTTTTTTTACTTTTTTAATTTTTTATTGTTATTTTAAATTTTTTTTTAAATTTAGTCTATTTTGATGTGAACCTATGCTAATCCAAACCATTTAGACCCAAACCCAAACCCATCTTAACCTAACCCATCCTAACCTATTTTTTTAATCTACCCATCTTGACCCAAACCCATCTTAACACAAACCCATCCTGACCCAACAACCAACCCAACCCAACCTACCCATTTTGCCACCCATAATCTATATTGTATACGCCTGAAATTAAAAGAGGTGCATATTTGTATGACACTAAGCACCACATGAGAAGTACGGAAATATAAAAACAACGTAACACTTGAGTGTTTATTGGTAATATTGTTAATAATGGCAGTACTAAACCAAAGAGGCAGTGCTTAAGGAGCTATCCGGATGACTTTATCTATGGGAGGACATGAGGTCTGATTGGAGTCTCATTCATGACAAAATGTCATGCGTGGTGGGCTTATTAAAACGAGCCTTTAGATGGTGGGTTTCCCCCGAACTTGATGACGAGCCAAGTCACCAGCGCCGTCTGCGATCGCGGGTGTTGGTGACATTTTGCCTATGAGTTTACAAACAAAATGTATATTTTTATATCTTCGAAATTGTAACAAAATTACACGTCTTTAAATTTATACATTATCAATATTGATTACCTATATAACTTTTACTTACGTACAGATTTTAAAAATCCAATGAAAACATGACCATCTTTATATAGTTTGAATATGTAGCTAGAGAAGTACTTAAAAAGACACTTACGTTTAGTGATATTTCTAGCAAAGATTAGGGTAAATCACAAATTATTACATTTATCTTTGGGTCCATGCAGGCCATAACCTTTAACTTTAATAAGTATGCTAAACGTTCCTAAGGCTAAAGGTCACTTCTTGTAACAATCACAACCTTTAGTCTAAAGTATGTTTAATTTTGTTGTTTAAAAAGACATGAACCGTTCACATGAGGGTAAACTAGTCATTTTACCCGATTTACAAACTGCCTGATAAAGGATTGCATTTTCCCAATCAAACATACGTTATTGTCTAGGGCGTAGGTTAATTGCAAACAAAATAATGAGATGTTGGGTCTTCACTTGTTGATAAAGTCCTTTTTTTTATTATTGATGATTTGATGTCATAACGTAAGAGCAGGGCCGGCCCAAGCCTAATTATTCTGAGGCTAGGGCTTTGGGCCCCAAATATTTAGGGCCTCATTTATTTGAGAATATATAGGAAATTGCGAATCTATCTATATAATAATTGAGGTCACTTGGGTTGAATCAAGGCCTTAGAGAGTGTCTACTTGGATCCAAATTAGAAATGGGGCTCCATTACTTGTAGTATAAAAACCGTTTTTTTATTTTTGTTTTCTCCATTTACCATCAACTCCAATATACCTTAAGCATTCTTCCTCCTACCTTCCTCATTGTTCTTTTCCATTATGTTTTCAAGGTATCTTCTCCATTTCATCTTTCATTTATGTTATTACATCAACTCATCATCAATTATTTTCAGATAAATGTTAAAAAATTTGTTTATAAGTTTTTTGTATTTATAATTCATAAATCAATCTCGGTATTTATATTACAAACTGGATAGATTTTGAATAATTAGTTTATTTCGAATCAGATATACAAAAAAATTAGTTGATTTCGTTTTTTGTATTTATAATCCATAAATCAACATCGGTATTTATAAAAACAAAGTGGGTAGATTTTGAAGAATTAATTGATTTCGATATCATATACAAAGATTTGTATCTATCCATTTTTCGATAATGAAATGAAAATCCGAAAAATATCGTGATTGTGAATTTACATGTTTCAAGTTTAAAAAGTATTCCAATGTAATGATTATTTTATGGTTGATTTTTTTTTTTGATTCGTTTTTTTTATGGATTAAAGTGGTTTTCGGGTCAAATGTACAATTTTTATATTAGGTTTATGGGTTGATTTAACATATTCGTTTTTCATTTGGAGAACAGGATTCCATCAGAAGAAAGAAACTCGATAATGGCTTATCACAGGGTGACCAATTCTTTAAGGTGATTCATGATCCTTCCGCAAAAGTTTTGGTATGAATCTTATTTTCATCTAAATATGGCTTCTTCTATTTTTTGTTTTATATTAAAATTTATTATTTCTTTTTTTAATGCTGTTTTTTACGTGTTCATCCAGACATTCCAATTATATCTATTTAGTATATGTAATTGTTTTCTTAAGGTTTACTGTCATTGGATGGGATGATTTGCTTGAATTAGAAGATATTTCTGTTGATGACTATTGCGTCTTCAAATGGTGTTCAGACCAACAAAGGCTGTTTGTTACCAAGGTTGACACACAGTTATTGATTTATGAATTAAAATTTCGTAACATTCAATGTATTTATTATTGATTTGCTTATAAAGATTTTCAATCAATTCGTTAATTATACCATTTATTGTGTCAATTGACTTCCTTATATAACGAATTTGACTAACATTTACTTGTAACGAATTTGACTGTTAAATGTAGAATCACAAAATTTATGTCCATTAACAATGAATGCCATAATCAAAATTAATGAATTCATTGAATTTGAATTGACTTTCTTATAACAAATTTGACTTCCTTGTAAAGTTAATTTTTCAATGAATTCGAAATATATACCATTGATTGTGTGAATTGACTTCCTTATATTTCGAATTTGACTTTGAATTCCTTATAACGAATTTGACTTTTAAATATAGATATAATAATTATAGCATTGATTATAAATAATTGAATTTGACTTCTTTATAAAGATTTTGACTTCTTATAAATATGTATCTAAATTTATATGGTATATATAAGGATATAAATATAAATATATAATTATACCATTGATTTTAAATTGATTAAATTTAATTTGAAGTTGACTGCCTTATAAATTTCTAATTTTACCTTGACTTGGTTATAAATTTCGAATTTGGAATTTAATAGGAATTTTCGCATTAAACAACCATTCCACTAATTTTTTTTTCGGCAAACAACTTCTTTATTTCACCCAAAATATATACAGGATTGCTACTAGAAAGGTTCTAATAGCACATCAACATTACATCACCTTAACACCAAATTAGACTAAACATATAACAATCATGTAATTGGGACATTGAAATCGACCCATCTCTCCCACGTCCATTGCTCTTCTTTGGCCTTGAATCTTACCCATGCGAATGATGTAGCTTGGACTTCACCAATGAGACCTTGAATTTCAACCATTCCACTAATTACACTAGGTGTCACTCCATTAATTATATAAATTCTATTTAGTGAATATAATTGAATATGAATCAAATGTATTTATTATTGATTTTGAGTTTGACTTTCATTAATTGCAGACGTTGTAATTCATAACATTCTTATAAATTCCATTAATTGCATAAAACAACCATTCAATTCAATATAAATTGAATGTGAATCAAATGGTATCGATAATTATGTTTGACAAATCGCATAAGGAAAAATTCGAATGTGATGTACTAATTCTGCTCATTAATTTAAGTTGTCGAATCTGACTTTGACTTACTTGTAAATATTGAATTTTAAAACCAATATGAATTTTGCATAAAACAACTATTCCATTAATTACACACGGTGTAATTTCATTAATTTCATAAATTCCATTAATTGAATATGAATCAAATGTATTTATTATTTATTTTGAGTTTGACTTCCATTAATTACACACGGTGTAAAATGAAACTTTCGTATAAATTACATTAATTGTATAAAACAACCATTCAATTAAATATGAAATTAATATTAATCAATTTGTATCCATAATTATGTTTGACCAATAGCATACATAAACATCGTAATGTGATGGAATAGTTCTACTCCTTAATTTAAGTTTTCAATCAAATGTATGAAAAGTGGTTTCATAAATCATCTAAATCCGGTATAATACCATTTGAATTTTTCGGATCAAATGTAAACAATTGGTTTCTGGCTATTATTCGGTTCAAATTTGGTAATCTAATGTTATGTTTCAATTTGAAAATGAAGTCAATCTAATTTTATGTAACGAATGTGATCTCCTAATTATACTCCATAATTTTGTCTGACCAATTGCATACTTAAACATGCGAATTTGAAGTCCTAATTCTACTCCATATAAATTACATTAATTGTATAAAACAACCATTCAAATAAATATGAAATTAATACTAATCAAATTGTATCCATAATTATGTTTGACCAATGGCATACATAAACATCCGACCTTAATTTAAGTTTTCGGATCAAGTGTATGAAAAGTGGTTTCATAAATCATCTAAATCCGGTATAATACCATTTGAATTTTTCCGATCAAATGTACAAACAATTGGTTTCTGGCTATTATTCGGATCAAATTCGGTAATCTAATGTTATGTTTCAATTTCAAAATGAAGTCAATCTAATTTTATGTAACGAATGTGATCTCCTAATTATACTCCATAATTATGTCTGACCAATTTCATACTTAAGCATGCGAATTTGAAGTCCTAATTCTACTCTATATTTGAAAGTAGTGCATCTATTTTGATAACTTTAAAAAACCATTCATACAATTATGCTAATGCTAATTTCACTCCACCATTACATCCATTCCTTATTGATCGAATAGCTATAAAAACGTCAAATCACCATTCATACGATTATGCTACCACACATTTCTTGCACTTTGATTAATCGCATTCATATATTCTTAGGTGATTTACTCTTTCTCATATTTAGATACATAACCGTTATTTTTTCTATTTGTTATGTTTCAATACATTAGATAGATGTTTGGCATGCATTCTGTTCAATCAATCGCATGGATGTATGCTGCCATACATTCGAATGTATAGCTACCCCTGAAGAAACAATAAGTATCACGGAGATTACGAGTAATCTACGTGGGGTTAATACTTATGTTCGTCAGGATTAATCCTTTACCCAAACCGTATGGTTAAACCCCGGTGATAACAGTGAGTGTGAGTGTATGATGTAATGAAAGCAAGAACACAAGATATAAGTGGTTCGGTCGAGTAATGACCTACGTCCACTGTAAGTAGCCGGATTGTTATTAATACGAAAGTGTAAAGAGTTACAAGAGAGAGTATGCTAGGCTACAAGTGATTATTTTCGGATCCCTTGGCAAGGAGAAGTCTTCTTCTATTTATAGGAGGATTCATGGGCTTAGTCGTAGGGCCCACGATGAGCAATTCTTCGTTGGGCTTGGTCCAGGCCCAAGTCCAAAGTCTTCCCTAGAATTGGCGGGAAAATACTTATACTGTTCATGACGTCATTTGGCAGCATGGTTGCTGCTCGAGGCGGACACGTGGCACATTGTGACTGGCGGACGGCGCCCCTGTCCTTGCTACAGTCGTTGACCATGTTTCTGACATCAGTAGGGGATGTCTGCTGTCACTGTAGACGCTGGTATGGTGGAAGCATGGCTACAGCCATGCTGCCGTCCTTGTCAGTAGTTGTTGGACCACTCCTGCCACATGTCGCTTGGTCATTGGCGCGTACACTGTCAACGATCCTTGTGAATCTTCCTTTTGTTGTCTTCTGTACCTCGTACAAAAGGTGCTGGGGGAATATTCCGCGCGTGACGGTACGCGCTTATCAGGTGCTGTTATTGCTTATCAGTTGTTGTCTTTGCGCGCTCCTTTGCACACCTTGCAAGCTGCGCGCTGATGGTTCCTCACGCCACCGACTGGCGCGGGGAAACTGACTTATGGCGATAGGGATGCCTCCTTCTCTTGGATTAGGCTCCCTATCCCTTCAACCCCCTATAACAAACATTATTCTTATGCTGTCTACAGTTTGTTTCGAAAGTACTAATTTGAATTTAACCTTTTTTTAACAGTCAAAAAGATCAATGGCTGCCGTAGAAGCAAACGAGTTTACAATGGTTAACCAAATTCATGTCAACCGAAACGATGTGGCTTTAAAGCTAAAGATTATTCAGGTTTGGCGTCAACCCGATCGTCGCAATCCTAATGATGTCTACTCAATTGAAATGATCCTATGTGACGAAAATGTAAATATCAACTACAAGTTTTTATTAAAGCCTTTTATTTGGATATTTCATTATTAACTTTACACTATTTAATATTTTTCGACTACAAATTTGCTTATAGTCGTACATTAAAAACGTCAATTCTTTACGCACATAGTTATATTGTTTTTTTTTATAATTAACAGGGTGACAGGATTCAAGCGAATGTATTTAAGCGGTTGTTTTTTAGATATGAGAGGTTTTTGTTGGAAAATGCTTCTCTTATTATAAGAAATCTAGGAGTTGGGCTCAATTCTTCTAAGTACAAGTATGCTCCAAACCCAAACAAACTGTGCTTGAATATGAGCACTCAAGTTTCCGATTATGCTGGTTTCCAAGGGCCAGATTTTGGGTTCTCTTTTGTGCCGTATCAAAGAATTCTGGATAGGGAGGTTGATGAATATGTTACAATAGGTATATTTCATCAATATCTCCTTTTTTCATTACAACGAAACCATAATAATATTGTTTTGTTTGATGTTACATTAATGTTTCTTTTATATTTGATTTTAGATGTTATCGGACATGATAACAAGTTCTTCAGCAATGATGATAAAGATAAAAAGGTTGTCGCTGATAAGAAGAGGTTAACAATGGAAATCCAAGATATCGAGTATGTATTGTTTTTATTTTTTGCATTTTATACAAACTGCAAATAACGGTGGTATATAGTTTGTTTTTTATACTAAAATAATTTTAACTTTTTGAAGGGGTTTGAACATCTATGTAACATTGTGGGATAGTTATGCCATGGAGATGTCAAAATATGTTGCAACTCATAAAATGGAGAAAGAATTTATAATAATACTGTAGTTTGGCCGTTTGAAGTTTTATAATGGCTGTTTACTGTTATTAAATATTTAGATTTATATTTAGATTATATTTGTATTATAAATTATATTTATACTTCTATAGTTTCTTATTATTATTATTTAGATTTTTTTTCTAATATTTGTTTTATATAGGAAAAACGTATGTTTCTAATTCTTTTGGAGATCGCGTTAGTCGACTGTTCATTAATGGGGATATTGAAGATATTAACCGGTACAAAACAAGGTAGCCACTATTATGTTTTTCAATATGAATTACAATATCTTAAACGTGTGATGTGACACCCGGCAAATTCAGGTTAACAACGTTGTCTAGATTAAAGTCTACCTTAGCGAGTCACGCGTATATTATACTTAACTGGGTTAGTT
Organism: Ambrosia artemisiifolia; assembly: GCA_032199755.1. Classification (NCBI taxonomy): domain Eukaryota; kingdom Viridiplantae; phylum Streptophyta; class Magnoliopsida; order Asterales; family Asteraceae; genus Ambrosia; species Ambrosia artemisiifolia. The sequence goes on from CM063513.1 coordinate 21,125,030, forward strand.
GAGTCGTGTTATGGTTCGGGAACTGTTATTTTAGTCTAGAGGATCATTAGATGTCGGTCTAGAGGATCATTAGATGTCAGTCCTTAACCAAGTGTACAAAGGGTGATGATTCGTAGAATCGTCAAAGCATAGGGAACATACAAGTCTCGAGTCCCGGGAATTGGTGAACGAGTGTGAATGTGTTTGTTTGCAAGTATTATGTGTTTACAATCATTATGTGACTTGTCGGTATGTGAAAATGTGTTAACATATGTTAAAACGGAGTTTAACGCGCAAAATATGCTGCACCAGACCCTATAGGCGATTAGGGGACCCTAATCGCCTATATGAGGGCGAGTAACAACCTTCTTTAGGCGATTAGGCTTGCCTTTAGGCGATTATGGGGGCTAATCGCCTATAGTGAAGGCGATTAGCAGCCCTAATCGCCTGTAAAAGCTGCATAATCGCCTGCAACGTACCTGGCGACTAAAAACGACTATAAATACAACACTTAACCTCCTAAACTTCATTATAACAACCCTAGCCGTCCCACAACTCGTCCCAACACACACACAACCTCTGGAACACGATTTTGGATCAAACTACACGTTTTCAAGCATATTACATCAATCTATCATAAACCTAAGGTGTGGTTTTCATTCATGCAACCTTTATTAACATTTTTATTGAATCCCTAATGGTCCAGACCTGTTTATAAACGTTTGTGTCTTCTGAAATTCGTTAATAATCGTTGTTAATTGGATTCTAGCTATTATGCATGTTGTATGTGTAATTATAATTAAAAGATAGGATGGTTGTGATTCAAAAAGGATTGTTAACATAATATTAAGGTAGTTACAGATTGATGATGATAGTATGTTGATGAAATCTGAGTAATTGTTCATTAGGGTTACGGTTATGCATGTTAATGTGATGCTTCATGCTACGTGTATTATTTTTGGGAAACATGGTTGCATTCAGGGCTGGTAGAACGAGGTTAAACGAAGGATTTTGATTGAAACATGTTTGATATGGTTGTTTGATCGATATTTGATGTTTCCACACGTTCTGGATTTGATTTGGAGTGTTAAACGCGCGAAAAACCGGAACAGATGTACTGAAGGCGATTATGAACCCTAATCGCCTATGCTATAGGCGATTAGGAGGCTAATCGCCTGCTAAGGCACCCTAATCGCCTATAGAATAGGTGATTGGGAGCTAATTGCCTTCGTTACATGCAATTGTGATCCTAATTGCTAGTTAAGTCCTGAATTGCATGTCTTATGACCCTAATCGCCTAATAACTCCTGATTTGCATACCACATGACCCTAATCGCCTATAGTATAGGCGATTAGCCCTCACAATTGCCTGTTGACCTACGTAATTGCTAGTTGACTTTTCCTAATCGCCTGTACTGCTGCTGTAAGTGTATTTTAGCATTCCGAGACCCGATTTGACACCTAGGAACATGCTAGGAACCCCGTATCGTACCTAATAACTTAGTAACATGTGCTCGGACTTATTTATGTGATAATTGAACTATGTGCTAGAACTTGTTGGACTTTAATGTATGTTAAGTGTGATTGCATGATTGTGTGTTTGAGGGTGCAAGGATAACACGGGGAGTCTCGGGTCACCAATGGGATGTCGAGTCTTGTACATTGGATTAGTTTAACAGTCAACGTGTTTTCAAACGAACTTGGTTATGGTCAGGACATCTAGGGACTAACTAACCTACGGGTTATTAGTCTAAGTACTTGTAACTGTCATATGTTAGGTCGCCGCTTTACGGGGCTAGCATAGCTTGCTGATTTTATTTGTAATACGAAGAAACGCAACCTAAGGTGAGTTCACGGCCCCACTTTTAACTGGTTTCACTTTTTGGGGGAGAAAACATGTGTTAAACTTATGTTTTGGTAACAATTGTCATACTATGGGTTTCTATGGTTTACTATACGATCTTTGGAAGTCCAGGGGGAAACCATGAATGTGCGGGTTAGCACAACGGGGAAATGTGAATAGATCTATTGGGAGTGACCAACCCCACTCGTCGGCTTGGAGGGCCGGGCGAGTGCATATTGTCTCTAACAGGAACAGGTTTACTATTCGGGCACAACATCTGGTTTGCGAGTTAGTAATGGTTTTCCAATCGTAGTAGTGACAAAACATACGCCTAGCTAGCGTACTTTGGTTTACAATTTTATTATGTTTTGAGAATAAGCTTCCGCTGTATTTGGATTACTGAATAATTTGGATTACTTTTGATTATGTTTTGAGAATAAGCTTCCGCTGTATTTGGAAATTTTAAACTATGTTTTTGAAATTGCATATGTTCATTTAGACTTGTTTATTGTGATCGTTGACTTGGATCCTGGTTTGTCATGCGCCTCGCGGTAAAACTCCGCAAGTGGATTTTGAGGGTGTGACAGATTGGTATCAGAGCCAATGGTTATAGTGAACTAGGACTGCATGTAGAGTCTAGTCTATAGCCGAGTCGCACACACTAGACGATCACATAGTACTAAACGTTATGGTGGGCTACGTATGGGCTTGTCGGGGTGTCTCTAAATCATCTGACCTTCCTGTGTTACATCATCCGTTCTCTCTTATGTCGGGTTACTTGCTTTCTAGGCAGTGTGGTGTATTGGGGTAAATCGTGTACTCTTGAGATTTGTCCAAGGCTCGGACATCTCCCTTTCATACTCCAATAGAAACACTTGCCATAAACTACCGTAGCATTACGGTGTATAGCTAAGAGTCTATGTCCGGTGATTTGAACTTTGAACTAGGAGAACACTTGGAGGACCATGTAGAGCGGTTTATCATTTCGGGTGCACACGAAATCATAAACCGAAATGCATGAAAGCCCTAGTGAGCTCTGAGTTTGAATGGATAGTCCTGGGTTGGATCTAGCTTTGATCTTGTGAACGCTAGTGGTTATCATTAGCTGTGAAACTAAATTTTCTCGTCCTTTTTGTCAGAATCATGTCTGGAGTACGAGGAGGACGTGGAGGTGGCCGCGCCGGTGGGCGTGGTGGTGGTGGTCGTCGTGGAGGTGTAACCCTAACACAAGAAGATTTGAACAACTTGCTGCAAGCTGCCTTTCAGTTAGGGCACAATGGTGGTGGTAAGTTGACTTATCAACTTTTGCCTCATTGGTGAACTTTGTTTACATCCTCCGTGGTTTCTTATGTGTTTCATTTCAGGTGGTCATGTTAACCCACCCCCACCTATGTGTACCTACAAGATGTTTCGGGACTGTAAGCCCCAGGAATTCTCTGGCACTGAGGGTGCGGTGAGCTTGCTCAGGTGGCTGGAAAAGGTGGAGTCAGTGTTTCTGATGTGTAACTGTCTCCCAGAGGATCGAGTCAAGTTTGCTGCTGCGTTATTCCAGGATGTTGCTTTGACCTGGTGGAACAATATCACCCAGAACATGGGTATAGGGGAGGCTTATGCTATGCCTTGGGAAAATTTTGTTCAGCTGTTAAAGCGAGAGTACTGTCCAAGGGAAGAGATTCAGAAACTAGAGCATGAGGTGTGGAACCTCAAGATGACCGGGTCAGAGATTGAAAAGTATACGGTAAGGCGTAATGAGTTGGCAGTGCTGTGTCCTGATCTGCATGTGCCAGAATACAGGAGGATTGAACACTATATCTCGGGGCTAGTACCAGAGATCGCAGGGTTGGTGGCTGCGGGAAATCTTCCTACATACTCAGATGTGGTCCGATCGGCTCACAGGATGACAAATTTGAAGGTGAATGAGGGTAGGGGTGTTCACGAGCCGAGCCGATCCGAGCGGAGCTTTGCTCGTGCTTGGCTCGTTTACAAACCGAACCGAGCCGATCGGCTCGTTTACAATCGAGCGTAAAACCGAACGAGCATTCTTCGAGCGCAAATTTTCCGAGCGAGAATCGAGCGGCAAGTCTTTTCGGACAACCATAAATTTGGAATGTTTCCTTCAATATTCTCGCTGCCTAGTGATGACTAAGGTTCGACCGTTCGAGAATTCGGCTCTAGTTAAGGCCTGTGAGGTGATGAGCATACTACAGAGAATGATTGTCGTGTTGTGGTGTAGGTTGATAGCGGGAGATGATTGATCGTGGACAACTAACGGGAATAGGAAGTCAAGCATGTTTTTTCACGACTCAAGGTTTTACAATCAAACTTAGTGTTAAGTTATCATTGGGTTGACTAGGCCAATAACTATAAATATAATTCTATATATGCATATATTGAGCCAAATCCAATAGAGTAGTATGTATAAAACTATAAATATAATTGTAATTAATATGTATATATATAATTATATATATAATAAACTAATAAAAATTATATCGAGCCGAACCGAGCCGAGCGGACCCTTGCTCATGCTTGGCTCATTTATAAACCGAACCGAGCCGATCGGCTCGTTTACAACCGAGCGGAAAATCGAGCGAGCAATTTCCGAGCAAATTCCGTACGAGCGGCGAGCGATCGGCGAGCGCCGAGCGTTTTGAACAGCCCTAAATGAGGGTATCTTGCCCGCTATGGGTTCGACTGTCAAGGCCCCGGAGAATAACAAGCGTAAATGGGATAATGAGGGGAAGGGATCTGTGCCAACACCAACACAACAGGGTAAGAGGTTTGATAGCGGGGGTTCTTCTTCTTCTGGTTCCAAACCGGGTGGTTATGCGGGGAAATTACCTAAGTGCAACAAATGTGGACGTCATCATCAGGGGGATTGCGACCGTAACCGGTGCCATCGCTGCCAGCAACTTGGGCATTTTGCTAAAGACTGTCGGGCGACACTTCCATCGACCCAGGCCCCAACTACTACCCCGGCTCCTACTGCTCAAGGAACTACGGGGAAACAGGGTTGCTATAACTGTGGGGAGGCTGGGCATTACAAGAAGGAGTGCCCGAAACTGAAGCAGGGCGGGGATGTGAGGGATAGAAACGGTAACGGGAACAACGGGGGCGGTGGCAGAAATGCACGTGCCTTCGTCATTGGAGCCGCAGAGGCTAGGCAGGATCCTGACACAGTTACCGGTACGTTCCTTCTCAATAATCGCTCTGTTAGTGTTTTATTTGATTCCGGTGCCGATAAAAGTTTTATATCTCTGGAAGTTAGTCGACTGCTAGATGTAGTACCCGTACCATTAGAGGCTAAGTATATAATTGAGTTGGCTGACGGTAAAAAGATTGAAGCTACTTGTATCCTTCAGGAGTGTCAACTAGAGTTGTCGGGTTTGTCTTTCCCCATCGACCTTATGCCGGTACCCTTGGGTAGTTTTGACGTTGTTGTAGGCATGGATTGGTTGTCTTTATATCGCGCTGAGATCGTTTGTTACGACAAGGTTATTCGGATTCCTCTCTCTGATAGAGAATTCCTTTCTGTGTACGGTATCAAGGGCGGTGCTCCGCTAAGTCTCATCTCCAGCATGAAAGCCCTTAAGTATCTTCGGAAGGGTTATTCGGCCGTTTTGGCACATTTATCTGTTTCCTCTACCGACGAGAAGAAGATCGACGATATTCCTGTGGTACGCGAGTTTCCTGATGTTTTTCCCGATGATTTATCTGGTCTTCCTCCCCATCGTCAGGTTGAGTTCAGTATTGATCTTGTACCGGGCGCTGCTCCTATTGCTCGGGCCCCCTACCGTCTTGTACCTCCCGAGATGCAGGAATTGTCCAGCCAATTGCAGGAACTCTTGGACAAGGGTTTCATCAGACCAAGTTCTTCCCCTTGGGGAGCCCCGATTCTGTTCGTTAAGAAGAAGGATGGAAGTTTTCGATTGTGTGTGGATTACAGAGAATTGAACAAGGTGACCATCAAGAACCGTTATCCTCTTCCACGTATTGAGGATCTATTCGACCAACTCCAGGGTTCTAGCTACTACTCTAAGATTGATTTAAGGTCCGGTTACCACCAGTTGCGCGTAAGGGAAGCTGACGTTGCAAAGACTGCCTTTCGTACACGTTATGGCCATTTTGAGTTCTTGGTCATGCCTTTCGGTCTCACTAACGCACCGGCGGTTTTCATGGATTTGATGAACCGCGTTTGCAAACCATATCTTGACAAGTTCGTCATCGTGTTTATTGATGACATTCTGATTTACTCCAAGAACAAGGCCGAACACGAGGAGCACCTGCGTTTGGTTTTAGAACTTTTGCGACGAGAACAACTTTACGCTAAGTTCTCAAAGTGTGACTTTTGGTTACGCGAAGTTCAATTCCTAGGACATGTGGTAAATGAACTAGGAATTCATGTTGATCCAGCTAAGATCGAAGCGATCAAGGACTGGGAAGCAACAAAGACGCCAACTGAGGTGCGGCAATTCCTAGGCCTCGCGGGCTATTATCGTCGCTTCATTAAGGGGTTCTCGAAGATCGCTCAACCCCTCACTACTCTTACTCAGAAGGATAGAAAATTCGACTGGGGTGAACCACAAGAGTCGGCATTCCAAAAACTGAAGTCTAAACTTTGTTCTGCTCCCATTCTGTCCTTGCCTGAAGGCATTGACGATTTCGTTGTTTACTGTGATGCTTCTATTCGTGGTCTCGGTTGCGTGTTGATGCAACGCGAGAAAGTGATTGCGTATGCTTCTCGTCAACTCAAGGTGCACGAGAGGAACTACACCACCCATGACTTGGAGTTGGGTGCAGTGGTATTCGCGTTGAAAATTTGGAGACATTACTTGTACGGTACCAAATGCACCATCTACACCGATCACAAGAGTCTCCAACATATTTTCGATCAACAACATCTGAACATACGACAGCGTCGTTGGGTTGAACTCCTGAACGACTATGATTGCGCCATTAAGTACCATCCTGGCAAGGCGAATGTAGTAGCAGACGCCTTGAGCAGGAAGGAATCTATTAATCCTCGTCGCGTTCGGGCGTTGCAGCTCACCATTCATTCCTCTCTACCTGACCAACTCCGTTCTGCTCAGTTAGAAGCTTTGAAGGAGGAAAACCTTAAGGCTGAGACTATGCACGGTGCCGGCAAGCACCTCGAGCGAAGGCCTGATGGCCTGCACTACTTCGCAGCACGCATATGGGTTCCTTTATCCGGGGGACTTCGGGAGCGTGTCTTAGATGAGGCTCACAAGTCCCGGTATTCCATTCATCCTGGTTCGGATAAGATGTACCAAGATCTAAAGGTGCTTTACTGGTGGCCAAACATGAGGTCGGATATAGCCTCATACGTAAGCAAATGCTTGACCTGTGCTAAGGTCAAGGTGGAATACCAGAAACCGTCGGGTCTCTTGCAACAACCTGAAATTCCAGAGTGGAAATGGGAACGGATTACAATGGATTTTGTCACGCAACTACCTAAGTCACCGAGCGGGAATGATAAGATATGGGTGATTGTTGATCGGTTGACGAAATCAGCCCATTTTCTTGCTATTAAGGAGACCGACACCATGGATCGTTTAGCTCGTCTTTATCTGAAGGAAGTTGTTTCTAAGCACGGAGTGCCGGTCTCTATTATTTCGGATCGTGACTCCCACTTTACTTCTCACTTCTGGAAGTCTTTGCACAAGGCTTTGGGTACCCAGCTAGACATGAGTACAGCTTATCACCCACAGACTGACGGTCAGAGTGAACGCACGATTCAAACCTTAGAAGACATGCTTCGGGCATGTGTGATCGATTTTGGCAAAAGTTGGGAAGCTCACCTACCGTTAGTAGAATTCTCTTACAACAACAGTTACCACACAAGCATCAAGGCAGCTCCGTTCGAAGCACTGTACGGGCGGAAATGCCGGTCCCCTCTTTGTTGGGCTGAGGTGGGTGAGAGTCAACTCACTGGGCCTGAGCTAGTGTACGAAACTTCGGAAAAGATCGTACAGATTCGCAACCGGTTGGCAGCGGCACGGGATCGGCAAAAGAGTTATGCCGATCAGCGTCGCAAGCCATTGGAATTCCAAGTTGATGACAAAGTACTTCTGAAAGTTTCACCGTGGAAGGGCGTCATACGCTTTGGGAAGCGTGGCAAACTTAACCCTCGGTATGTCGGACCATTTACGATCCTGGAACGGATTGGACCGGTGGCATATCGTCTTGATTTACCGACGGAGCTCGGCAACGTACATAACGTCTTCCATGTGTCTAACTTAAAGAAGTGTCTGGCTGACGAGTCTCTTATTGTTCCACTGGAAGAGATCAAGGTTGATGATCGTCTTCGGATTGTGGAGGAACCTGTCGAGATTCTTGATTACAAGATTCGTAGCCTACGTCATAGCAAAATTCGCATTGTTAAGGTTCGCTGGAACTCGAACCGGTGACCAGAGTACACTTGGGAACGGGAGGATCAGATGAAGTCTAAATATCCTCATCTTTTTCCTAAGGAAGCGTTCGAATCGAGATATGTTACCACTGAAGCTGAATGAATCTCGGGGCGAGATTCCTTTTTAACGTGGGGATGATGTGACAACTCGGGTAAATCTCTCTCTTGGTTTCTATCTTTTGTCTGTTTCTTTTGTTATTCCTTTTGGTACTTGTGCAATTTTCGGGACGAAAATTCTTTTAACGTGGGGATGATGTGACACCCGGCAAATTCAGGTTAACAACGTTGTCTAGATTAAAGTCTACCTTAGCGAGTCACGCGTATATTATACTTAACTGGGTTAGTTGAGTCGTGTTATGGTTCGGGAACTGTTATTTTAGTCTAGAGGATCATTAGATGTCGGTCTAGAGGATCATTAGATGTCAGTCCTTAACCAAGTGTACAAAGGGTGATGATTCGTAGAATCGTCAAAGCATAGGGAACATACAAGTCTCGAGTCCCGGGAATTGGTGAACGAGTGTGAATGTGTTTGTTTGCAAGTATTATGTGTTTACAATCATTATGTGACTTGTCGGTATGTGAAAATGTGTTAACATATGTTAAAACGGAGTTTAACGCGCAAAATACGCTGCACCAGACCCTATAGGCGATTAGGGGACCCTAATCGCCTATATGAGGGCGAGTAACAACCTTCTTTAGGCGATTAGGCTTGCCTTTAGGCGATTATGGGGGCTAATCGCCTATAGTGAAGGCGATTAGCAGCCCTAATCGCCTGTAAAAGCTGCATAATCGCCTGCAACGTACCTGGCGACTAAAAACGACTATAAATACAACACTTAACCTCCTAAACTTCATTATAACAACCCTAGCCGTCCCACAACTCGTCCCAACACACACACAACCTCTGGAACACGATTTTGGATCAAACTACACGTTTTCAAGCATATTACATCAATCTATCATAAACCTAAGGTGTGGTTTTCATTCATGCAACCTTTATTAACGTTTTTATTGAATCCCTAATGGTCCAGACCTGTTTATAAACGTTTGTGTCTTCTGAAATTCGTTAATAATCGTTGTTAATTGGATTCTAGCTATTATGCATGTTGTATGTGTAATTATAATTAAAAGATAGGATGGTTGTGATTCAAAAGGATTGTTAACATAATATTAAGGTAGTTACAGATTGATGATGATAGTATGTTGATGAAATCTGAGTAATTGTTCATTAGGGTTACGGTTATGCATGTTAATGTGATGCTTCATGCTACGTGTATTATTTTTGGGAAACATGGTTGCATTCAGGGCTGGTAGAACGAGGTTAAACGAAGGTTTTTGATTGAAACATGTTTGATATGGTTGTTTGATCGATATTTGATGTTTCCACACGTTCTGGATTTGATTTGGAGTGTTAAACGCGCGAAAAACCGGAACAGATGTACTGAAGGCGATTATGAACCCTAATCGCCTATGCTATAGGCGATTAGGAGGCTAATCGCCTGCTAAGGCACCCTAATCGCCTATAGCATAGGTGATTGGGAGCTAATTGCCTTCGTTACATGCAATTGTGATCCTAATTGCTAGTTAAGTCCTGAATTGCATGTCTTATGACCCTAATCGCCTAATAACTCCTGATTTGCATACCACATGACCCTAATCGCCTATAGTATAGGCGATTAGCCCTCACAATTGCCTGTTGACCTACGTAATTGCTAGTTGACTTTTCCTAATCGCCTGTACTGCTGCTGTAAGTGTATTTTAGCATTCCGAGACCCGATTTGACACCTAGGAACATGCTAGGAACCCCGTATCGTACCTAATAACTTAGTAACATGTGCTCGGACTTATTTATGTGATAATTGAACTATGTGCTAGAACTTGTTGGACTTTAACGTATGTTAAGTGTGATTGCATGATTGTGTGTTTGAGGGTGCAAGGATAACACGGGGAGTCTCGGGTCACCAATGGGATGTCGAGTCTTGTACATTGGATTAGTTTAACAATCAACGTGTTTTCAAACGAACTTGGTTATGGTCTGGACATCTAGGGACTAACTAACCTACGGGTTATTAGTCTAAGTACTTGTAACTGTCATATGTTAGGTCGCCGCTTTACGGGGCTAGCATAGCTTGCTGATTTTATTTGTAATACGAAGAAACGCAACCTAAGGTGAGTTCACGGCCCCACTTTTAACTGGTTTCACTTTTTGGGGGAGAAAACATGTGTTAAACTTATGTTTTGGTAACAATTGTCATACTATGGGTTTCTATGGTTTACTATACGATCTTTGGAAGTCCAGGGGGAAACCATGAATGTGCGGGTTAGCACAACGGGGAAATGTGAATAGATCTATTGGGAGTGACCAACCCCACTCGTCGGCTTGGAGGGCCGGGCGAGTGCATATTGTCTCTAACAGGAACAGGTTTACTATTCGGGCACAACATCTGGTTTGCGAGTTAGTAATGGTTTTCCAATCGTAGTAGTGACAAAACATACGCCTAGCTAGCGTACTTTGGTTTACAATTTTATATAGTATGGACAGGTTGAACTTGGTACTCTATTTTATAAACCTGTGAACTCACCAGCATTTTTGTGCTGACGTAACTCTTACATGTTTTCTCAGGTCGCTAAGGTAGCACTACGGATCTAGGGCGCACGCGTCTGCACGGCGTCTAGTTAGGGTTGCATGGTTTTCAAACACTGAATAATTTGGATTACTTTTGATTATGTTTTGAGAATAAGCTTCCGCTGTATTTGGAAATTTTAAACTATGTTTTTGAAATTGCATATGTTCATTTAGACTTGTTTATTGTGATCGTTGACTTGGATCCTGGTTTGTCATGCGCCTCGCGGTAAAACTCCGCAAGTGGATTTTGAGGGTGTGACATAATCTATCTATATAATAATTGAGGTTAACTTGGGTTGAATGAAGGCTTTTGAGAGTGTCCACGTCACCCTCCAACTTAGTTATTTGGTAAAATGGAGCTCCGACTATACCCGACTTCTTTCAAACCCTAACATGCCTCAAACACCAGCCTCAACTGTGTTCTTCTCTTTTCTCTTTACAACACTTACACCTTCAACAATCAAAGGCCCACACCCTGATCTAATCCTTCAGCTATGTTCTTCTCTTTTCTATGTTCTTCCATCGCAAGGTAGCTTTTCGATTTGGCTGATGTTTTTGCTTAGGGTTTTAAATATGATTTTCTTGTCAATCGGCTATCTCTGTTTAATTTTGATAATATATTCTAATCGATTATTGCTTTTACACATCAGTTTCTGACTCTTTTCTTTCATCTACGTGAGTTTATGTGCATTTCAGGTAACGATTCTTACATTGCGCCGCATCTATTATAATATCATGATTTCATCAATTTATTGTATACTCGATTTCATCTTCAGGTAAATCGAATGAATATATATGATTTTCGTCATACAATCGTTGATGGCTTGGATTTTTACAGATCTGCGTTTCAGTTTAGGGTTTATATGTATAGATGACTTCTCAATTTAGGCTTTCGGTTTTAGGGTTTCAATTTAAATACACATATGTTTCAGATCTGTTTTGCTAGATTGTTATGTTTTTAGATCTGTCATTATTTTAAGATTTATAGTTGTATTATCTATTATTGATTATATATATACACACACACATACATATCGGGTCATCTTTTCAGCCTTTTTTTGGCTGGTTCAATGGATAAATGTTCAGACTTATTTATGGTTTTCTTTCTATATATCTGTTGGAATTAGAGTTTGGTGTTTTAAAGATGTGTTTCCATGAATTCGTTATTGGATTATCCATTAATGTTTTCTGATGTTGTTTACGGTGTTTTAACCCGGGGTTGTCCGTTAATTTTTCTGATGTTGTTTATATATGTGCAATCCTTATTGGATTATAGTTAACTGTTGATTTTGACTGATGTTATACATAGATTTGTTGTTCGGTTTAGCATATTATTGATTTATATATACGTTGTTTGGTATATCATGAAGAATAAATGTTCATATTTGTTGAAAGCTTTTGGCCTTCAAACTAACATAGAATACTTGAATGAATAACAGCCTTGAATGGATAGTGTTGTTCATTCACTTTCGTCTACATATGATTTTTAATGCTTTATTTTGATTGTATAGTCCATGTTTTGTCACTTTGATTTTCAATATAGCAATTGTTATCAGAGTTGCAAGTCATAGGTTGCTCAATGTGGGTTTCAGAGTATTTCTTCTTGAAAGAAGTTGGGCTAAGGATGAAAGTACTCTACAGGTTTTATCTGATTACCTATAGTCTACTAGCTACTATATATATATTGTTGTTTTGTGTAGTTTATTGCTATTAAAGTAGCGTAGTTTTTATGCATAGAGAGCTGTCAAAACAACCCTGATTTCTATAATTAATTGTTGTCAAATTGGTTTGGTTTATGCATATATAACTGTCAAAACAATGCATACTTTTTGCAGTTATCTGCTAGCAAATTAGTGCAATTTTTAGGCATATAGAGCTGTCAAAAAGTGCAGTTTATTGATGTCAATTTAGTGCAGTTGTTAATCATATAGAGCTCTTAACAATTGCAGATTTTTGCAGTTCATTGTAGTTTATTTCTTATGGGTATGGTTTCCATAGCTAATAAACGATTCTCTTTCTCTAAATGTGTCTCAGGCTTCAATTGGTTCATCGATTGCTACAATCAACCTTTTCATGCTTCATAATCTGATAAGGTATGGTGTCTGTTTCCAGATTTTGACTCCATATTTGGTGAATTGTGATTGTGAATTATGTTTTTGTTAAAAAAGGAAGTTCTAGAGGGGCATAAAAATGTACATATTTTGAAGATGCTTAGGTTTTTATTAATCGTAACGTAATTAGATGTTTTAGATATGCATTCATATATGTGTTGTTATTTGTATTATGATATACTTTTACATATTTTTGATTCATATTCGCTTATGTTTTTCGATTAGATGTTTTCATATATGTTTTTCGATTAGATGTTTTCAATAAGTAAGTTTGTTCTCTTTATTATTGTCTGTGTATGACTTTGTGTTTCAGTTATATGAATATGCCTTTTGATGACATATTTTATAAATATTTAAAACTATTTATATATAAAAAAAATTGGTCGACAAAACGTGTTACGGGTCAACCTAACAACCTGTAAAATTTTTACTCATTTTGAACCATTATCTAACCTTAGTTTGCCCTGTTTACCTAATATATAGTCCTTGGGATGTGTCTCTTTTCGCTTTTTTAACAGAAAGTCTTGATAATTTATTCAAGTTTGCGTGTATACACATGTATATAACATAGCAAATGGCATCCAAGGGGAAGTGGGAACTTTGAATGTTGTTGGTATGTGTCTAAAACTGTTCTAAATGGACATAAAAGTATATTTATACGTAGTGTAGAACCAACATCTGTTTCCATGATAAAACACACTTGAAGCTCTAACTTTGCTGCAAACATTATTCGACATGTGAAAAATCAGCTATCAATGAGCAAGAGTTGGAAGATTTTGATTGAAGTAATGAAAATGGACCATTGGTTGAAGTTCGTTAAGCCCCAACTAAATGATAAGTGTTCTATGCTTAAGCTTAGTTATGATTATAATATAGATATTACCCTTACCCAAATGATGTAATGTGTGATATTGGTTGAAGTTCGTTAAGCCCCAACTAAATGATAAGTGTACTATGCTTAAGCTTAGTTATGATTAGCATATAGATATTACCCAAATGATGTAATGTGTGATATTGTGATAGTATGCTATGTAGTTTGCAGTTGTCAAATTAAACTTTACTTACTCAATATATCCATCATTTCGTTACATTAAACTGTTAGATGACATTTTGCATTTAACATCAAAAATCATACATATTGCATTATCAAACATTTAGTAACCGAAACAAATCGATAATACAATTCTTATTTTCCTACTTTTTTTCATTTTATTTTCGGGTGAACCGTGGGTCCCCACGGGACTCTAACCTAGTATTATATATACTTTGTTAACATTAATTAATAAGTCTTAATGTAGTCTAGTGGTGTTAATCAAGTTTTACTCTTGCACAGACTTTTAGTTCGAATCCCACTGCTATGCAGCTATAATTTTTTGAACAAACCAAACCAACTTCCATTTAAGCTTTCTCTAAACACCTCATTATCTAGCACTAAAAATTACATTCTTTATCACTAAATGTATCCTAATTATTAATTTCCCTATGTAAAAACTAAAATCACAAATAAAATAAAAAAAAGATTGGGACGGCCTGAATTTTTATTTCGCTTTGGGCCTCTAAAACGGTTGAGCCGGCCCTGCGTAAGAGGTAATAATAAAAAGAACAGTAATGGAAAAACATATTTGGTCAGTTAGTCATTACGAAATAAACGATTGTTAGACCGTGTGAAAGTGGGCTTTAGCGCCCTTTGGCACTGGCAACCCCCCCCCCTCCCGCTAGTTAACGAAATTTGGCCTCAGCGCTATAGTTTTAACGCCTTAAAATTTTGTGGTTTTCGTAAAACCATCGTTGTACAGTGGTAAGAATATGGAAAAAATTTATTTTTATAAACCAATTTTAATTACCTATATAAATTCAATCCAACCCATTTTTTATATACACTCCTCCTCAATTTTTTTTCATTCTTTAAACCATGATTATGATCATACTCAGTTAATCTCACAAATAGCAAAATCTAAGTTAGGGTCTTAGAAGGGTAGGATGTAGACATCCTAACCTCTACCAAATGTCCATGTTTCACCATGGGAATAGAGATGTTGCTTTCAATGAGACCCTCGGCTCGATGGTGGTTTTGTATCAAGTCTTGGATATAAGACACATAACACTTAGCAACACCACCACATGATGCATGATTAACCGTCCATTATTTTAATATTATTTTCACGAAATTAGTAAAATAACGTTAAAATAAGTGCAACTTTTTGCCCCCTTCTCCTAAAAAATATTATCATGTTTCCACCGTCCAACCTTTGGTGTCCCGTCTCGCCCGAGTAACCTGAATGCGTTGCGCCCAAACACTACCCAACCGCCACCAAGATTTAATTACCTAGATTGTGATCCGAACACGACGTGTTACACACAACTAATAAACATGTAGGGGCAATACTTTCACAGGCCAATGGATTTTTCTTCAAATATGAATATAAACATAGGCCAAGGTTCTCAAGAAGAACCGGAGATCGTGTCGGATACACAACCTGAACGCGAACCCATGCGTGAACCCGAGGGTTCAACGTGGCAATGTGGGGGGAAACGCTCGCACACACACACACAAAAAAGAAACTATCGGGCCTCGTTTGAGAAAGAAGTATCAACATTAGGATAAAGACGAGGAATATGCACTTGCATAGGCTTGGCTTGGCATCTCAGAGGATCCCGATGTTGGTTAGTTATTATAGTATATGTTCTAATTTTTATAGTCATATTTTTTTGTATAAATTATTAAAGTATGTATGTTCTAATTTTTATAGGCGTATTTGTTTTTTATATAAATCATAATAATATATATGTTCTCATTTTTTTTAGCCAACTATCAAGACCAACCCTTGTTTTGGACGAGAATTCGAGAGACCTTTTTAATGCCATGGGTAGAGGGGAATATCAGGACAACGATTCGATTTCGGGAAAATGGACCGATATTAATAATAGATGTCATGCGGTTTCAAAAGTTTACCAACGTGTGGAGGACAATAGGGGTAGTTAGGCTGGTGATAGGGATGTATTTGCAAAAGCGTTGGAGGAGTTCAACACAACACGTGGAATCTTCACATATATGAGGTGTTGGTAGCTCCTAAAAAGAAGTCCTAAGTGGTATAACGTACCGACCATGGGGCCTACTATTAAGCGCAAAGCAAAACAAAGCAAAACCTCATCGTCGCGAGATCCTGAAACAACCACTTCCGATGCTTGATACGTCAACTTAAATGATCCTATTAATGTTGACGAGGAGGAGGAAAATGAATTGGCCCGACCGCCCGGTAGAAGAAGTGTGAGAAAAGGAGGAAGGGCGGAGTCGTCTTGGGGGATTGGCGACATGAAATAAGATTTTGAAGAAATAAATCGACGACTTCAAGATATTCGTGACCTTGACCAAAGACGTTTGGAAACAATGCAAGAAAGAGTTGCCGAAAATAAAAAGTTCGTCGCAATCCAAGAATCGATGCAAATGAAAAAAGATATCGAGTTTTTGTCTAAATCGATTGATGACCTCACAGGAGACGTTAAACTACTATCCTCCATTTTCTTTTAAAGCCCACATATACTTATACTGAGCTTTAAAATTAAAGCCCAATAATACCGACTATAAAAAGTATCATGTTGTTGGATTAGGGTTTGGGGAGCAAACAAAAAAACTCAGGCGATAAAGGAAAGAGGCAACAGAGGGAAGGGATGTTTCTCAAGGGTGGTTAAAACCCCCTCTGTTGTCTATGACTTTCGATTTTGCTCCCTCTTTTAACCGCCCTTTTATTATTATTATTATTATTATTATTTTTTGAACGGCTAACTTACTCTGCTGCTACTGCTACTGCTACTGAGCTGTGTTCTCGAGTTATCTTATAGAGCATTCACACTAGCTTCTCCATTCCCATTTATATATATATATATACACACCCTCATACATTCATATATCATCAGTACCAATGATTCAGTCTGCAGGGTACTGTCTGTGTAATTAACTCTTTATAAAGGGGCTGTGATGATTAAATTCTTATCGTCTGAGTGAATCGGTGGTTGAGATTTACCCAATCTTGGCGGGGTAATTATCCGGTGCTAATAATATTATTATTATTAATGCCACTGTGATTATTGCAGCCATGGGGGTTTTATCCGATCATTACGGATTCTTTTTTTTACAGATCTGAGCCTCGTTATTATTATTTTTTTAATCAGTATTCATAGGTAGCGAAATCTGATATGCGTTTTGACTGGGTTTATTGTTGAGTTTATATAAAGAAATTTTTACCCAAACGTTTGTAAAGTAAATCTTAAATAACAATGGGTTGATTTTGCTTGGTGAAAGAGGTTGAATTTCTACCAGTTTTATTTTTAGCTAATCTTGTCTTTTATGAGATGAAAGCAATTTTCTATTGCTGTTCAAAATCTTATAATAGTAATAAATAAAAAAAAATCACTACACTTGAAAACAGCAATCCAAAGTATAAAAAAGCAGGTTTGTTGCAAATTTTATGGAGTAAGGTAATAATATAGACAGAATCAGGACTCCATTAGTACCTTACATATTTTAACAGTTATATGTATGCAAGTTAAATATGTATTATATTGGTAGGAAACAATATCATTGTTTGTGCTATATATGAATTTTGATCAGGAGTTCTGTTATTCTGTTAATTCCTTAACTATTGAGAAAAAACCTGAAAACACCAACACTTGGTGTTAGTTAGTCACACTTGGTGTTAGTTAGTCTTCCTCATATAGAGTCTTGCTTCAGGCGAGGTGCTGTCACAGGCTAAAGATATTTGGTCTCTTAACGGCTGGCGATGTCCAACTAATGGTGGAGGGTAGTATATGGGCAGCGTTAGCTTTCTCTTTCACCTTGGTAGACACCCACTTGGCTAATTTATATCGTTCGCCAACAGTGGTATTACTTGGCAACTGTTCACACAATTTCACCCCAAAATGATACTTGTTCCCAGCCATTGCTAACCTTGTGTAACCATACTCTGAAACCCAGTAAGGAATTGATCTGCTTGAAATAAAATCGAACCAAATTGACCCACAAGCAAACGGGTTAATATTTCTATCTCTACCTTGGTTGATAACGAATGTCCATCGTAGGGTACCTAGAAGAACATAACCAATAGTACCAGCATATGCATCAAGGATTTATGTAAAGTCTATCTTTGTAACAAAGAAATGGTACCTAGAGGGAACACAACCAACAGAATTAGCAACATAAGGACGGTTTCATGTACTCTTTGAAAGACAAATCACTTTAGAAAGCGCTATATCTCCAATCTGACCCTCATTCAAGAACTTGAGCATAATGCTTGTACAGGAAAGATCGAGGAGGAGCATTAAAAAGAGTTCTTTCTTGGTAAATTCATACAAACGATAGGCACTAACACTCGTCAAGGCATATGCAAGTTGGAACAGGACATTTGAATTTCTCAATCTCTCGACATTTTGAAGCTGTTATTCAGTTATTCAATCGAATCATGGCTACCAAGTTAAGATCTTTTGGCACTCCAGTTAACCTTTTTAACAAAGTAACTCATATCCGATGGCATGAATCCCTTATGACAAGGAGAGAAATTTTCCTTTAATACTAGTGGGATGGGATAACGCTCACACACCATTGCTTTGGCCAACTCAAGATTTTTCTATGCATCACATTTGTTATCATGCAGTGAAAATTGAAGTACTTTGAATGAAACCTATAATGTTCAAGTCCCTTAAAGATTGTAAGATTCAAAACATTTTCTGCATCTGTTTTTTTAACTATAAGAATGTTAGCTCTTTGTTTGATATTTGAAATACTTCGAATGAAACTATAATGTTCGAGTCCCTTACAGATTGTAAATTTTGATCTTTTTTCTGGTTTGAAAATTAGAAGTCAACTTTGAAGAAACTTTTTCTATAAACTTTCATTTATCTTTTAGCTTTTTATTGGACAATGAATATTGAAATTTTGAACAAGTAATTGCATCATCTGTGAATTTGTTTAGCCTAATGTTTTATCATTGTTTTTACCCAACTGGAAAGCCATCTGTTTGTGTGGAAACAGTTCGTTTATCAATTGCAACATGTAGCTTCTTGACTTTGTGGTATTTTTAAATAAACAGTTTTATCATTGTTTTTACCCAACATCGTACGTGCTACATCTTAACACCACATTCCCATGTATCGAATTGTTACGTGGTTTCTCAATATTACTGTTCTTTTCATTTTGTTTATTTAAGTAAGTGGGTAGATTTCCATTAGGTCCGTGTTCATCATTTTATGTTTTGACTACTAATTTGTAAGCCTATATAAAGGCAAGTATGTTTAATGTTATGACCATGAATGAAAATGTTGAATTAAGTCTCTATTTCCTCTCTAATAACCATTCTTTTTATCTCAATCAAAGTGATACATATCGCTGAATCACACAAAGCATGGAAAAAAAAAATGATATTCTTGTTGATATTGGTGATTGTTTGTGATTATCCTTTACAGCAGTACTAATGAGTATGTGAAGGTGAATAATGTGGGAGCTCAGTCTGGCAATGAGAAAGATGGGTTGTACATTGTATGTTGGCGGGTCAACACAGAGGTTGCAGCCATGGCGATTGTGTGTTTTTAGTTTAAAGGTTTATTTAGCATCCTGTTGAACACTGATGTGAGGCCAATTAAACTGGTTGGGTTCTTGCTACCTTGGTATCATGGTATGGG
This sequence comes from Ambrosia artemisiifolia, assembly GCA_032199755.1. Taxonomy (NCBI): domain Eukaryota; kingdom Viridiplantae; phylum Streptophyta; class Magnoliopsida; order Asterales; family Asteraceae; genus Ambrosia; species Ambrosia artemisiifolia. Next base: position 21,144,691 of record CM063513.1, read on the forward strand.
TTCTTGCTAAGGGCTTCTTTGGCTACAACAGCCAAGAAGTTACTCTAATTGTTCTTGTATAGTTATTATAGTGGAACGAGCAAACAATTTAATATTAATGTTTAAGTTTGTTTTGTCGCGCCACATGTTTTTGTAATCTCATTTTTACATGTGAATAGGAGTGTTAGTATTAGACGTAATACGAAATTCATGGGTTTTTATACAAGCTAATTTGGTTCTTATTAATTTCATATTAAACACACAAACACGTCCGCTTAAGCGGGTCATTTTTTTCAACTTTCATGTTAGAGGGTGTTTGGGATTGATTTTTCAAAACAGCTGGGCGGAGCTGCTTTTAGATTATTGTAGCTTAAAATTTCATTTCAAAAATCAACTTGAAACACAAAAAACTGATTATTTACGTTTTCAAACGAATAGGGGTGACCCATTTTTTAATTTTCTTTTAACTGATATATTATTTTTTAACTTATATAGTGATCGGGAAGGTTTTATGAATAAAAATCACCAAATGGACAATACCACCCTTGCCCTAACTTAAACCATACCCCTTGTAGAAAGGTCAAAACAGTAAATTACTTAAAAAGAAAGAAGCTCACCTACAAAACAGAGCTTCCCTTCAAGAACTAGGTTTGGGGCAAATAAAGGAAACTCATACAACAAAGAGACGAGGCAACTGAGGGAAGGTTTCTAAAGGGTGGTCGCCGCCCTACGTTGCCGATGACTTTCTGTTTGCCCCAAAATCGACAACCCTTTCTGTGTCCATGCATGCCAATTGGCATACAAATATTATTATTCTTTTGATCAGCAATATATTCCTACCCAATGTTTTAAAAACCGGTTTTTACACAGTGGCACTCGAACAGGTTAATTACGGTCTTCTTTCAAGTGATTTGCCAAACTACCCTTTTAAACAATGGGTATCGATCAGCGTGTAATAATAATAATAATAATTTGAGGCGGTGATGATGAATTTGTAGTTGTATGAGTAGATGAGCAAAGTTTGAGATTGTCCGTAGCTTGGCGGGGCGATTATCCGGCTGTTTCTACCATGATTCAACCGATATAGTTGCAGCCATGGCGGATTTATCCTCTTTGCTCCTCTTGATTGTTTACAGATCTGAGCCTCTCTAATAATATTTCATGTTATAATTTTGTGTGTATATATTATGTTGCCATGTAGCAGAAATCCCTTTTAACCTTATATGGTTTTGTGGTTTGTACCAAATTGTCAATGCATTTCATTTGTTTTTTTTGGTTACATATTCTCAAATCATCTTCATAAAGTTAGGGATAGTGAATTTAATATGATTCATGCACACATGAAATGGTTTTTTGAATTGTAATATTGATAATTGGTTAGCAATGTTATTATTTGATCAAAATAATCACTATGCTTAAACAGAAATTTATTCCCAAGCTTGAAAAATGAAGTGTGTTGCAAAATTTGTGCAGTTTAGAATGTTCACCTGATCCGAGACCGAACTAGACTGGCAGTGGCGGATCTAGGTATTTACTAGAGGTGACAAAATGGCCGGGCAGCATATCATATACAGAACTTATGTGTTAAGATTGGCGTGGTGTAATAACTCGGCCAAATGGGTAAGGAGATTTTATACAAAAAACGGAGGCTTATGGAAAAAGGTGGTTTCATCGATTCATGGGTCATACCGACAATGGGAGTCAATTCCTAGTAACAATCAGTACACTAGTATTTGGAACACATTGGTGAGATTTGAAAAAAAAAGTGGAAGGTGGACAATCAACGAATTAGTATGCGGATTAGAGGTGTAGTGGGAAATTGGGAAAATATTAGGTTTTGGGTAAGTAATTGGCTACTAGACGAACCACTAAAGAACCGATTTCCAGCTTTATTCAAACTAGAAAGTAAAAATTTTTGTGTAGTCTATTCTCGGTACAATCATTTACAGCAGGGCAATACGCAGTCTGAATGAAGTCGTGATCCAATGACGAAGGGCGAGAACACAGTTTTCGACTGCTGCAAATTACTAGAATTGAGTTTGGAAGACAGAGCGGAAAGAAAATGGAAATATATATAGTTACATATATAAAAGAAAAGAAAGGGAGGGAAAGGAAAATATATAGTTACATATCATGTTTCCAAGTTCGAAGAAAAGGAAAAGAAAATAAATATTTTATGTGTTCCGAATCTGAAAGAAAAGAAAAAAAAAGTATATTTTTTTAGTTATACTTATACCAACATTGGGTTTTATAATAAGTTAAGTGAGAGTTTAAAATCTACATTTCACTTTTGGAAGGAAGGTTACGAGGAAAGATTTGTCTTCCGCTTCATTCTGTGCGTGAAACTCATGATCCGATCTATCACCAATTACATGAAAAACTCACCGTCTAAAGACTGTTGGTCACATATAGCATCGGTGACCCGTGAATCATGATCACAAACAGCTAACACATGAAACGAACGAAACTCAACTCACAACGTCATCTAAAGAAAATCATCCAAGTGCCGGCTAGAGTACTGCACTTTGGTTCTTTTATTAATAAACTCAGACTGGGTGTTGTGGACACGCGAGCCCTCCACGGGCCACGTGGCTCGCGAACACCACAACAAGCGATAGTGCTCGCGTGGGTTAACGGGCAGAAAGTGACCGTTGCGGGTTAAAAAACAATTTCCATTCTTTCCTATTTAATACAAAACAATTCATTTACAAAAAAAATAATAATAAATAAAAAATACCTCACTCATTCCATAAAAAATTTCTTCTCACTTTCACCTTGACTCTCAACATAACAAATAGAATGGAATGACTTTTTTTCATCCGATTCTTTGGATGAAGACGATTTGATTATTGAAGCAGACAGGATAACGGATAACGGTTAACTATTCGATTATAAAGAAAAGATTTCAGTTGATTGCTAACCCAATAAGGTTTTGAAAATGAGAGAAAAGGACGTTTTAACTCCTTGAGTCCAAGAAACAAACTGTGTTAGATTTTCTCAGTTAGATTGTTATGAAATTACCAAAACACCCTTACCATTAAAAATAATAAAAAAAATGTATACATACATATATGCAGACTTACACACCTACTCAACCCATGTCCCCCTCTATGCTTATAAACTGGATCCTACCACCACCACCACCGTAAACCACTACCACCACCGCCGTAAACCACCTTCAGCACAATACACCACCACCATCACAAAACACTGTCATCACCACCACAAATACACCATTCCCGTTGCCACAATACCCTCTCTCTGTTTGTCTCTTTCTCTCTCTTTGTTCTCCTAAAACACCAACACAACCACCGTCCACCACTCACCTCCCCCTTATATGCCACAACGATGGGGTGGTTAATGAGGGCGGGGTACGATGGGGGGAGGGTTTGGGATTTGAAATGGGTTTTCGAGGGCGGTGGGCTCCGATGGTGGTTCTTTGGGACGATGAACAGAGACGAGGGTGGTTCGTTGGGGGTGGTCTTGGGACGATGAACAGAGACGAACATATCTGAATATGTGGGTCGACGAACAGATCTGAAAGAAGAGGGTGGTTTGGGATCTGAATGGTGGGTCGATGATGATGAAACATACGGTGGTGGTTCGATGACGACGACATTCCCGAATCTTGAAGATGAATGGGGTTTTTTGTGAAGATGGTTGGTGATGATGAACAGAACTGGAGGGCTCTGAAAACGGATTTGGAGGCGGAGGGGGTGGTTCTTGGTGGTAGCAGTGGTGTCTAGTAAGTCGAGAGAGAGAGAGAGAGAGAGAGAGAGAGAGAGAGATGGATTGAGTATGTGTGTGTGTGTCTGCATATGTATATGTATATATATATATATATCATATACGTATGTATTTTTTTTAATAGTAGGGGCAGTTTGGTATTTTCACAAAATCTAACCGGGAAAATTTAACAGAGTTAGTCTTTTGGACTTATGTAGTTAATATTTGCTACCATTGGGACTCAGACCGAGACAAGTTTTGATTCTGGACTCAAGTAGTTAAAACGAGCAAACCACATGAACTCAAATAGGACTTTACTCTTTCTTTTATTTAGTAAACTCGGGAACACAGCTTAAGAGACAAATTAGACTAGAGATAATGCATTATTTAATAATAATAATAATAATAAGAGTAAACTGCCATTTTCGTCCCTGAGGTTTGGCACTTTTTGCCAGTTTCATCCAAAAGTTTATTTTTTCTCAACTGGATCCAATAGTTTTCAAATTGTTGCTCGTTTCACCCAACTCGTAAACTCCGTTAATTGAACTCAGTTAAATAAGGGGCAGTTTTGTCATTTTATCTTTTAACTAAGGGGCATTTATGTCAATTCGTTAGTTTTACCAACTCCATCTATTTAAAACAACAATCAAACAACCCCAAATCATCATCTTCTTCCAAATCTTCTTCCAAAACCCTAATAAATCAAAACCCAAAATTGAACAATGGTGTTGTGTTCTTGTGGATCAGAAACAGATTATCAACCGGAAGATTATAAGGGTCCGATGACAGTCACCATGACTTGGTGACTGTCCGATTACAAAGAGAGAGATGGTTATGGATTGTTGGCTGTCAGAAACAGAGGAGAAACTTCGGTTGATAGTTGCAGGTTATGTTATCGGAAAAGATGAGAGGATTGCGAGTGGTTTGACGGTGAAGGTGAAGGCAACCGGTGATGGTTGATGATTGTTGACAGCAAACAGAGGAGTGTTATCAGGGAAGACGAGGACTTGCCGGAAGAATGGTTGCCGGCGCCGGTCACCGGACCGAGGATCTTTCGACGCACACACAGTAGGTGTGTGTGTTGTGCGTGTGTTCGGTAGAAACAAAGAAGGTGGGGGAGGGTTTATAAAGGAGGGACAGATTAGGGGATGTTTGGATGCGGGTGTAGGAACTAGCTAGAGGGGTGTTTGGTGACAAGTTTAATAGCAGGAATAAAAGGTGTTTGGCTGCAATAAAATGACAAAACCGCCCTTATTTAACTGAGTTCAACTAACGGAGTTTACGAGTTGGATGAAACGAGCAACAATTTGAAAACTATTGGATCCAGTTAAGAAAAAATAAACTTTTGGATGAAACTGGCAAAAAGTACCAAACCTCTGCTCTAATAATAATGTGAAAAAAAAAAAAGACTATAAACGCTGATCATCTTGTTGGATGTAGGGTTTGGGGGCAAAGAAAAAAAACTCAGACGATAAAGAAATGAGGCAACGGAGGGAAGGATGTTTCCAAGGGTGGTTGACCCCCTCCAGAGCCTATGATTTTCAATATTTTGCCCCCTCATTTAACCACCCTTTAGCTTGGTTTGGTTAGAGCATTCACAATCCTCTCACCATATCTATCTATTATCTATAATCTATTACTCCTTCCGTACCATTTTAAATGTCCACTTATTAACTGGTATATCGATGGATCTGCGCGTTTGTAAGCAGCATCCAATACCAACTCCAACTCCAACTCCAACCCTAACTCATCACTCACGATCACATATTAATATTATCCTCAAGGACTATATGTTGTGGCCATTCTTTATAATAAAAGGGGGCAATGATGATGAATATCTATCTAGTTGTCTGAGTGAATCGGTGGTTGAGATTTACCTAATCTTGGCGGGGTAATTATCCGGTGGTAATAATATTAATATTAATATTAATGCCACTGTGATTTTTGCAGCCATGGAGGTTTTATCCGATCATTACCGGTTGTTTTTTACAGATCTGAGCCTCAATTCTCTTTTTAATTTTTAATTATTCGCGGATCTTATTTTTTATTGTGTATTTTATTATTAGTAACTAAATTTATCAGTTTTCAGAAGTAGCAATATGATATATTTTTTTTACCGGTTTTAATATTATCTTTCATCTCTAAAACTTTTACCCAAATATATTTGTATGAGTTTAGCTACATTTTGATGAATTTCAACCTGTTTTTGCATAATGAGATAAAACATAATCTTTTGGATTTGCAACCTCTATAATTGAGGCAGTGATGGTGAATTATTAAATTTCTTTGTAGATTCTGTCTGTAATATGGATTACCAATTCTCCTGATGTTTTGTCGAAATTGGTCGATTTTTCTTCCCTACGTGTTACCACCGCTGAATCTGATGCAGCTATGCTGATCTAATTATTTAATTTCTCTTCTAATATTTTTACATACAGGAGGCTCGTTGTATTTCCGACATAAAATGTGTGTGTGTATTCTATTGGCATGTAACAGGAACCCCCTTTTATATCTTGGATGATATTGCGTTATTTGAAGTGTGTTTTTGCTCCATATCTCGTAACATCTTCAAGAAGTCAGGGACTTAGGGATAGTAAATTTGAGATGATCCATGCATACATTTGATAGTGTATATTTGAAATGGAATATTGATCATTGGGTTAGCACTGTTATTACTTGACTAAGAGAATCAGTTTGCTGCAGATTACCAAGCTTGAAAAGTGGAAGGCATTGCAAATATTTATGCAGTGTGGACTGTGAGGATTGGTCACATGTTTTAAGACCGAATCGGAGAGGTAATAGGCTCAGGCTGAACTGAAACCGTTCATTTGAAACATAGTGAACCAATAACTCGGTTGATTCTGGTCTGGTCTGGTTTTGTCTGGTCGGGCATCCGCACCTGACTGGCAACTGATGGACTGAACTGGACTGGAAAACTGTTTGCTTCAAATCTACAAGACAAATCTTGTTGGAAGTTTGATGGCGTTGGCATTTGTTCCCTTGGAATGTTTATCAACAATCTTTCCGTATGATGTTACCGCTCTAAAATATTAAAATGTTTAAACAGCAGCATCTTGTATGACAAAAAGACATTGAAATGATAACCAAGAAGATATATAGATGCATGGTGCAGGTACTGTCTGAAAGTAAATTTTCTTTGTTTAGGAAACCAATATGACTTTAGTCTAAAGTAAACGCTTTAGCTAAATGACATCAGGCTTTTGGTTCGGTCTTTGGTGCAAGACAGAATATACACCTATGATATGTTAAATGTTAAGTACACTTTAAAAGATAGATACAAGTGATAGGGCTCTTTAAAATCTCATGCTCATAGCTTGTTTGAAATCCGATTGTTTGTAAACGAGCTCGAGCTAGGCACGTTTGGCTTGTTTACATCTAGCTCAAATTTTGATGTTTATAAGCTATAACCTAAACAGCGGTCGCTCTTAATCTTTCTCATGTAAGCAAGGTTAGTAATTTGTAAGGCAAGATTTGTGAGCTTCTGTAATCTTGAAAAGTGATAGTGGGATGGAACCATTTAGTGAGTTTCAACTTTCAAGTTTCAACCCGTGTTTAGTTTCACAAGAATAAACCACATAATTCTTTTGGGATCTCACCCGATAAATTGTTGTGATCAATGTGACAAACGTTTAATGTGTTAGAATCGTCCAGTTCCAGAGGAACATAACTGAGTAGATTATTATGTGACGACAAGTCTAAATGCGATAACTTCTACTAGTATAATCTCAACTCAGGAGCGACCGTCCAACTAAGCTGTGATGAAATTCTAAATGAATTATGGATGGAACGTCATTCCGAAGAACCACAATGGCATTTCCTCTCTTAAACTGGTTGTTACCTAGCCATAACCTAACTAGACTTTACGATGAGTTGATAGGCATAGAGCCCTCTAGATTGTCATAGATAAATTAACAGATTAATTTGGCTGGGACAATAACTTTTTATACCCATTTTATTTCAAAAATCTTGATTTTGTATCTTTACTATTTCTTTTCCATTGCATCAAAATATGGAAATAATCAAGTCAAACAAAACAACCAAATATAGGGTATATAAATCGACGATTATGTCATTTGGGATTGACCCGTTTAACTTGTTATAACTCGTGTCATAGACAAACATTTTAAAGTAGTAATTAGTGAAATCGACTGTGGGATTTCACCAATGAATTAATTTGCTAAGAGAAGTAAATTGCTCCAAACTGGACAGTTGAGCACTTGTCCAGCCCCATAAGAATTTTCACCAATGAGTTCATTTGCAGAGAGAACCAACTGTTGCAAATTAGAAAGTTGATTAATACCATAAAGAATTGTCCTGTTGAGGCGATTGTAACTTAAATCAAGAATAGAAAGATTAGAATATTTTGTAATTTGATCAAGGATGACACCTTGGATTAATTATGAGACTAGTCTAAAACCTAAAGATCTCTAGAAATTGGGTAAGGAGCCGGTCAATCTGCTGTTGGGAGAGCTCAATGCCTTCAAAACACCACAAGAAGACAACAATGGTACCACTTTCACATTGAAGCTTTATGTTATGCTTTTCTCTCAATATAAAATCCGTGTTGACATCATTTTAAGACTTTATTATTTTATCTTTTTATGGTTTCGGTTACTATACCAAGTGCAAATCGAAGATATTATCGAAACCGGTAGCGATATTCGTTTTATTGTTTTCAATCAATATAAAACACATACCTATGTACCGGGTACCGTAACAAAACGAAGCGAAACTGAACTCTCATCGCATCGACCGCCCAAAGGAATCCCACTAGTATAGATTTTAATTATGATAACTAAAAGAGTTGCATACCGATATAATTCACTCGCCTCTTCTCTAAGCAACGCTATAATTTTTTTTAAACGGTATATGTTGCGCCTACTCTACTATTACACTAATAATTTTAAATTACACCATCAACGTTTGAACTTTAAACATTTGGACATATAGCGCTTCTAAGGCCATAGGATGTGGTCACACTCCTAGTCACCATCACTACCCTCCATGTCATCGCCACATCACTCCACCCTTCATCACCAACCTAGGGGTGTGGTCACTATCCTCCCACCTCACTTCCCTCAAATCCCAAGAAAATTTCCCAACCTTCCACAACTGTGACCATCGTGAGGAGGCTCACGTTCCTCACGCGTGATGGGGGTGGGGAGCGGTGTAACCGTGAGCTCACGACAATCAAGAGTCCCTCACGAACTACTCACGTATACCACACCGTATGCCTAAGTGGGCTAACACTATAAGAGCATTCACACTAGATGCTCTATAATAGTGTGAGAGGGGGCCTCTATATTATATAGAGTGTGTATAAGTGGTTGTGAGTAAAGGAGAGAGAAAATATATAGAGGAGACACTGTTCATCAGTAAATTTGGAGGAGACACTGTTCACCCTCTATAATTTTTTAATATTTTTAAAAGTGGTTGTGAGTAGAGGAGAGAGAAAAGGTAATGATAAAAGTATAAAATAAGTATTATTAAATAGAAAATGAGAGAGAAATGTAGTGATTTTTAGTGTAATTATATAGATGGAGATGAAGTGTTTATTGTGAATGCTCTAAAAATCACTTACATTTCTCTCTCATTTTCTATTTAATAATACTTATTTTATACTTTTATCATTATCTTTTCTCTCTGCTCTACTCACAACCACTTTTAAAAATATTAAAAAATTATAGAGGGTGAACAGTATCTCCTCCAAATTTACTGATGAACTGTGTCTCATCTATATATTTTATCTTTCCTCTACTCACAACCACTTATACCCACTCTATATAATATAGAGGCCTCTCTCACACTATTATAGAGGGGCTATTGTGAATGCTGTAAGGCAAGCAACTCTATAATCGGTTAAGTACATCACTGTAATAAAAATAAGTTACTGATAATATAATAATGTGAATAAAAAAATGATGGGGGCAAAACGGGAAATTCAGTCAGATAATGAGTGAACCAACCATTAAAACGTATCATGTTGTTAGATCTAGGGTTTGGGGGCAAACGCAAAAACTCAGACGAAAAAAGAAACGAGGCAACAAAGGGAAGGGATGTTTCTGAAGGGTGGTTTAACCTCCTCTGTCGCCTATGACTTTCGATTTTGCCCCACCTTTGAAACACCCTTTCTTTCTGCTTTTGTTAAACGCTGTGTTCTCGACTTCATTCTAAGAGCATTCACAGTAAATTCTTCCCTTTATCTATACTACATTATAAAGCATTCAGTTGGACAACATTACCTTGCAAGTTGAAATTGCAACGGTGATATGTTACTTAGAGTGGCATGTAAACAGGCAACAAGCTTCGTCGCAACCCCTTTTGAATACATACAGTGTGGTCGTTGGTTAACTGAAATAAAAGAGGCAATGATGATAGATTTCTAATCGTCTGAGTGAATCGGTGGTTGAGATTTACCCAATCTTGGCGGGGCAATTATCCAGCGGTATATATTATTATGAATGCCACTGTGATTATTGCAGCCATGGAGGTTTTATCCGATCATTACCGATTCTTTTTTACTGATCTGAGCCTCAATTCTCTTTAACAAAAATAAGGAGTCTTCTTTGTCTAGTTACTTTATTTGGGTTTTGATCTGTTTTATTGATAAAAATTTTGATTAAGATTCGCAGCCAGCAGACAATGATTTTTGTTATTTTACATGGTTTATCGTTCATATTCAAAACTTCTAACCAGACACTTGTAAATTAGAAAGAAAGTATTAATAATAAAATTAGTGAAGAGGTTGTAGTGATATAGATACACTATGATGACTTTGGACCTGTTTTAATATTTTTACAAATATGAGCTCATCATATATCATGCATAAAATGTCTTTATATTTTATTACTGTTTGAACTTTGAAGTGTGTTTTTGGTCCAATTTCTCAAATCATCTTCATAAAGTTCAGGATATTGGTGAGCAACTCATTTGATGGTTGTTTTTTAAAATGTCATGTTGATAATTGAGTTAGCATTGTTATTATTCGTTCAAATGAATCAATTCGCAGCAGTTGATCACCGAACTTGAAATTTTAAGTGAGTTGGAAAATTTGTGCAGCATGTACTGTAAGGGCTCTACACTTGTTACATGACCAAACTGGACAGGTAATAGACTGGACCGAGACCACTGGTTTGAAAAATAGTGAACCAAAGACTTGAGCTTGATTCTGGTTTGGACGTTTGGTGGGTTGGTCGGCTGTTCCTCCACTAATTGACTGGACCAGGCGGAAATGGTGGGTTGGGCTGTCATTCTGCTTGAAGATTAATCACAGTAAGGTCCTTGTTTTCCAACTTGTTGCAGCGTACACATTGAGATTAACCAAAAATAAACTGGTTGTTTATATCTACAAGACAAATCTTGTTGGAAGCATTAGGTGTTTGACATCGGTTGCTTTTGGAATGTTTACCAACAAAAGCTTTCTGTAATGAGTTTAAATTTCAACAAATATCATGATCTAAGATAATGAAATGATATCCAAGAAGATTGAGAGATGCATGGTAAATTTACTGTCTGAAAGTAAGTCTTCTTTCTTTAGGAAAACTACATAAGACTTCTAGTTGGTCTTAGTTTTTACCGGTTTTGGACTCGGCTGAATTGAAAACTGAAAAACCATAAGGCTAGCACACTGAAAAACCGAGAACAATGCCATAAAAGCTTGTCAGCATATGTGAATGCTTGATGGTTCCATGACTCCTGAGGTTCTGGAAAAAAAAGTTAGTCTGGGTTTAGGTGAAAACTTGGTAGTTGGTTGTTATTAAAAAGGCCTATGGAACAGCCAACCATGTCAAAGCGAAAAGATGATACAAATGTGGGTTGCTAACCACTCCTTAGGGTTACTTAACAGCTAGCTCGGCTTGAGATCGAAGTTAAACGATACAGCTTCTTAGCTCACCCATTTATCTTAAGTAGATGAAATTTCAAACTTAAGCTCGGTTTGTAAAGAAACCGGGTCTACTTGTGGCTCAACGACCAACTCGGTCGATGCAAAACTTGGGATTAGAAAGATCATGATTGATTGCTATTTGGTTTATAACTTATAAACATTAAATTTTGAGCTTCATTTAAAACAATCCAAACGAGCAAGTCAGTAACAAGTTTACATTGAGTCAAACTCGACTCATTTTCAAGCAAGCTACGATCTTTTTGAAGAGCCATGTCACTTGTATTTACTTTCTTAGTGTGCTAGCACTTTGTGTGATAGTACTATAGGTGTACATTCCATCTTTTACTATTGGTCCTCACCATAATTGGTATGAAGATTACAATTTCCAGCAAGTTACGAGCATAAGCTTTCTAAACAGTGTAATCACGCTTATATATCTTTCAAAGAATGCCAGCATTTAAAGTCTAGTCCGTGGGAGGTCTTTTACAGTCCATAGGGTTGAGTCTATGTGGTTTTGGACGGAATTCAACTTGAGTCACTACTTCTGTGAATTCCTTCCTGAGTCCATGGTGTTTCCAATTTTGGTCAATCGAGTCCCTCACCCTAACAAACGTTAGGCCATCGTTACTCAAGAGGGGTAACTTCATCATTTTGCGTTAATAAAGAGGGGGTAATTCGTCATTTTGCACTATTATAATTATTTTTTTTAAATTAGGGGTGCAAACGAGTAGAGGCCGAGCTCTTATGAGAGCTCGGGCTCGATTAACGTATGAGAGCTCGAGCTTGAGATCGGCTCGTTTAGTATTTTTTGGTTAGTATATATAATAAAAATAATATGAATAATTGTTAAAGTTGAGATTATTAAAATTTATTTTTCCTTATCTATGCCTCGATATAATTTGTTTGAAGCCGAGTTATGAGTAATAATGTATAAGCAACCAAAACACAAATGCACGTGTTTTCAAAGTTACGTTAGATTTATTTATTTTTTTCTTATCAACCTGGCTTCATTCTAATAATATAATGCTTTCAAATTTTTTGAAAATACTATTACGATATGCTTACGTTTATCTATGTTTCGATAAAAGTGTTGTTCAAAAATATAATTGATTGTATTGTTCTTGCGGTGACGAACCAAACCATTATAGTCCTAAAAACTTTGGTAGCGGCATAGTAAACGTGTTGAACCGAATTGATATCACAATATAGTATCTTTTTTATATCGTAAGCTCTAGCAAGTTTTGACATCATGACGAAACGAACCAATACCGTCCCAACAATATCGATACCACGTCGATCATACCAAACAATTGATACCGATATATCAAAACTATTACTGATATTTCTTTCTATGGTTTTATACCGAACATATATTACCGACTGAATTCGTTTATGCAACATGACCGATGGAATTATGTTATGCAAATACACTTGGTGGTACAACTTTTTGTGCGTGAAGTACAAGCCTGCTTCTTTTCTTACTCAAATCATCTCCTGCTCTTCTTTTTTCGACACCTGGCTCACCTCCTTCTACCGTCGACACCTCCCTAGTGATCTCTCTGCACTGCTATTATATCAAACAAATATTATTATTATTTACGGCATTTTCAATCATCCCAACAGGCAACAACTCAAAGGTAAATGTTTTCCCACTTATGTTCTTCGTTTTGTTTTGCTTTTGTGTTTTTTTTTAATTTTATTTTTGATATATGGACCCATATAGATTTAATTTCGATCTTTTGTGTTAATTAGGGTTATTAGTTGAGACAAAAAGGTTATTTAAAAAAAAGGATTTGTAAAATTTCATGGTTTAATCACCTTATTCAATCAACACAAAGAACAAACAGTTCTGTACAACCACAATACCAGAATCAACCTCTCTATAACCTAACACCCAACCCAACAGATCATCAATAGATGATCTGTGATTACACCCAAGACTAACCTAACAAGATTGAATCTGGCTAACCTAGTTGTAAAGATTATAACGAGAGAAACCCTAATCGATGTACAGAGAGTAAAGATAACTAAACTGAGAACAAGAAGAAGACCATCTCTTTTATAGATGGTCTGATCACATCTCTCGAAGACAAATAGACGATCAGGATTAAAAGATCAAAAAAACTAATCAACGGGTGAAACAAGTTTGTGTTTGTTTCACCCGGATTGCCAGCTTGGCACAACTCATCTGGGCTCAAACACTTGGACTGGACCTCTCCATCAGATACATCTACACAACTTGAACTGGGCCTGCTCCACTTCTGGACTTTACTCCTTAGAATCCCTTAGCAGCCCATCAACTCACAAGATCATTTTATATGCAAAATAAAAACAACTTTATAAGAACAAAAAATAATAAAAAACTAATTTTATAAAAGTGTATAAAAGCGTAACTAAAATATGTAAAAGTAGCTACATATTTTAACACCCCCCCTCACTTTTATTCCCAAATAAGTCCATCATTTTTAACCATTTGCATATGACAAAATGTTGTGATACTGAAAGTCCTTTTGTAAAGATATCAGCTATTTGATCTACTGATTTTATACCAAGAGGTTTAACAATCCCTTTTGAAACTTTTTCTCTCAAGAAAAATAGATCAATTTCAAAATGTTTGGTTTTCTCATGTAAAACAGGATTTGTTGCAATAGATACTGCAGCAGTATTATCACAGTATAGAGATACAGGAATTGTTACCTGAATGTGCAGTTCATTAAGTAAATTCATTAACCAGAGAATTTCACATGTTGCAGTACACATGGCTCGATATTCAGCTTCAGCTGTAGATCGAGATATAGTTGACTGCTTTTTACTTTTCCAAGTTATCAAACTATTTCCTAGGAACACACAATAACCTGTTACAGACTTTCTAGATACCAAACACTTGGCCCAGTCTGAATCAGCATAAGCTATTAAGTTAAACTCAGTGTTTTTCTTAAAACTTATGCCATTTCCAGGGGACCCTTTTAAATACCTCAACACCCTCATAGCAATCTGGAAATGAGCCCTAGTTGGCTTATGCATGTATTGACTCAATACATGAACAGAATATGCTATATCAGGCCTAGTGTGAGATAAATAGATTAGTTTTCCAACTAATCTTTGGTATCCAGTAATATCTGTCAAGTTTTTACTTTCTTTTGTACATAATGAAGTCATAAGATAGTTTGACTCCAATGGACTGTTAGCAGGTTTGCATCCTGACATGCCATACTCTACTAACAACTCCATACAATATTTTCTCTGAGTCAATACTAACTCATCATTTGTACTTACTACTTCTATTCCTAAGAAATACTTTAACTGACCTAAATCTTTAATCTGAAACTTGGTTTGTAAAAACTTTTTAACATGTTCAATTTCCTTTGTACAATTACCAGTAACAATTATATCATCTACATACACTAACAATACAACCATAACAGACCCTTTGTTCTTAATAAACATAGAATAATCACAAACACTTTGAATGAAACCATCTTCAAGTAAAACACCAACCAATTTTTCATTCCACATTCTGGGAGCCTGCTTAAGGCCATATAAGGACCTTTTTAATTTACAAACTCTAGTATCAGAATTAGAAAAATATCCTTCAGGTAGTTTCATATATACATCTTCAATTAAATCACCATATAAGAATGCATTATTGACATCTAATTGAAACAAAGGCCAATTATTCTGTACAGCCATGGCCACAACAACTCTAATAGTGACCATTTTCACTACAGGTGAAAATGTCTCATCAAAGTCTATTCCTTCCCTTTGACTGAAACCCTTGGCTACAAGCCGGGCTTTATATCTATCTATTTCACCTGAAGCCTTATACTTGATCTTGTAGACCCATTTACACCCTATGGGTTTCCTGTCATTAGGAAGGTCTACAATATCCCAAGTATTATTTCTCATTAAGGCCTCAATTTCATCATTCATTGCATTGATCCAATTCTGATCATTGCAAGCTTGATGATAATATTTAGGTTCTATAGACTTATTTAAAACAGAAGTAAAACAGAAATTTTCAGTAGACAAATTTGAGTAGTTAACAAACTTTTCTAATCCATACTTCACTTTTCCCTCTACTATATAGTCATCTAACCTTTTTGGAAGAACAGAATTCCTAGTAGACCTCCTCACAACACTAGGTACATTCTGAGGTGTTTCCTGTCCCTCAGAATTAGGATTATTTTCACTGTCATACTGCTCACCCTCAGCCCTGCCTAACTCAGACCTAAGTCTACTTGGTTGCTGACTGCCACCAGTCTCAGCATCCTCAAAAGCAGTCTCAGAATTCTGAGTTGGATGCTGAGACCCATGAGCTTCTGACTCTAAGTTGTCTATTACCCCCTTATCATCATTGGGAACACCTAGATTACCTGAGTGTTGTGTATCAGTATTATCAAATAAATCAAAAAAGTTTGTATTATTAATATTCTCATAATTTTTAGGATCAAAGCTTTTGGTTATATGACTTTCTTTAAAAGGAAAGATTGATTCATAAAACCTAACATCTCTAGAAAACATAACCTGTTTTTTATCAAGATTCCACAACTTATATCCCTTTCTTTCATTAGAATATCCAATTAACACACACTTTTCAGCATGACTTTCAAACTTATCAGAGTTATTTAAAACAGTACTGTAACACAAACACCCAAACACTCTAAGCTTTTCTAAAGGGGGTTTATATCCATACATTAACTCAAATGGTGTCCTACCTTTTAACACAGAAGAGGGAGTCCTGTTTATCAGAAAGACAGCAGTTAATACACATTCAGACCAAAATTTTAAAGGTAGACAACTTTGAAATAGCAATGACCTAGCTACATTTAACAGATGTCTATGTTTTCTTTCAACTAGACCATTCTGTTGAGGTGTATATGGACATGAAGTTTGATGAGAAACTCCAAGTTTATTACAAAAACTCTTAAACTGAGTATTTACAAACTCAGTACCATTATCACTTCTGAAAATTTTAACTGTTCTTTTAAACTGATTAATTAAACATGTTGTAAAATGAACAATATTATCAAAAACCTCAGTTTTAGACTTCATAAGATACACCCAAACAGCCCTAGTATAATCATCAACAATGGTTAGAAAATACCTAAAACCATCTCTACTAGTAACCCTATAGGGACCCCAAACATCTAAGTGAACAATGTCTCCTAAACTAGAAGTCTTATGTTCACTGATAGGAAATGGTTCCCTATGTTGTTTGGCTTTATGACAGGTTTCACAAGGATTATCATTACTAACAGTTTTGATTTTTAAATCAGTTTTTAAGACCTCTAAAACTTTATTTGAAGGATGTCCTAGTCTTGTATGCCATAAGTCAGTCAATTCATTATTAGACACACTAGCACTAGACAAGACAGTTGACTCACCACAGAAATATAGACCATCATGCTCATTACCAGTCATTAGAACCTTCTTGGTTAAAGAATCCTGAATGTAGCATTTAGAATCATCAAATGAAACAGTCATTTTACTATCTTTGGCAAGTTTATTGACAGATAACAAATTTACACAGTAATCAGGGACAACAAACACATCATGAAGAGTAACATTATTATTTAGTTTAACATCACCAATTTTAGTCACATTTGCAAAGGTACCATTTGGATGATTAACCTTTATGTTTAAGTCTTTTACATCAATTTGGTTAATTAAACCTTTATCACTCATTACCATATGTTGGTTTGCCCCTGAATCACAAATCCATCCTAATATTCTATACTTGTCTTTAAAACTAGCAAATGAAAAAATTCTTTTTGAATTACCACAAAGACTTAAAGAACACCAAAACACCTTATTCCTACCTGCTGCATTACAGCTGGTAGAAGGTTCCTCAGACTTCTTATTCAACAGACTCAACAGTTGAGCAACCTGTTCAGAAGTCAACATACTAGAGGATACAGAGTTATTACTCTCAGCAGAAGCACTATTACTATTACCCACACCTTTCCTGTTTTGCCCAGATCTAGGCCTCATCCAACTAGGATAGCCTATGATCTCAAAACATTTATCTATACTATGTCCAGTTTTATTACAGTGCACACATTTCAAATTCTGATTTGTACCTTTACCAGATTTCTTTTTATCAACAGATTGACTAGACTTAGCAAAAAACCCCATGTTTTGACTTGGATCTTTAGAACTAGAAGTGCTAGAATTTCTATGAGATTCTTCTCTAGAAATTATAGCAAAGGCTTCTTTAACAGTAGGTAGAGAATCCCTTATCAACAAACTAGTTCTAACAGCCTGATAAGTATTATCAAGACCCATCAGAAACTGCATTAGTTTAATCATACTATTAAAATCATTAAATTGTTTAGCAGCCTCACAGGTACAAGCAGGTAACTGCAGTATCTGATCAAGCTGATTCCACATAACATTTAACTTGTGATAGTATTCTGAAACAGAAGTTCCATTTTGACTAAAAGAATTAATTTGTTGATATAGATTAAACACTACAGACCCATCTACCTTATTGTAAGTTTCTTTTAGTTCCTTCCAAACCTCTAAAGCTAACTTGGAATAGACCTGTCCCAAATATAGCTCTTCAGAGATTGAGTTAAGGATCCAGGTCAAGACAATGGAATTACATCTATTCCATTGTCTTTCCAGTACAGGATCATCAATTGGTTTTAAACAGTCTCCATTAATAAACCCTAACTTGTTTTTAACTTGTAATGCTAGTATCATAGCATTAGCCCATACATTGTAGTTATCTGTTCCCTTAAGTTTTACATTAACAATAGTTAGATTTGCTGAGTCACTAGGGTGTAAGTAAAGGGGGTCACTAGGGTCAAGTTTACCAACCAATGTGACAGAACTACTTACAGCCCTATTATCATCATCAGTATGAAAAGGATTATCACCATCAGCCATGTTTCAAGAACACACAATTTAATCAAGAAACAAGTAACAATCAAACACAGATAGCAAAAACACACCAGAACAGATTAAACACAAATACAGACCTAGGCGAAGCCAAGCCAGGGACCAGATCACAGGTTCGTCACTCAAGGTGCCTGTGCAAGCCTTAACTTGGGAGCCTTTCCTATCCTAAGACACTAGACACGACACACCAAGTATTGAGTCTCAATGCCGGTCCACCCTAACCCGGCCAGGCGACTCCTAGACTCAATCAACAAACCAAGAAAGAATAATAAAAGATACAAAACCAGAACAATCTCACCCAATAAAACCCAAGTTAGGGTTTCGCCTGTCAACTCGTAACTAATAACCTTCACTTAGGGTTATTAGCCAGAGAGCAAGAAGAAACAAGCTATCAACAGTTCCAGAGTCCAGAGAGTATTCACCCAGGTTCTCACAACCCTAGATCTGACGATGAACTTCAGATCTAGGATTTGGTATAGATCTTCTTCTTTAACCAAGAAACAACCAGATCCTTAGCCAGAAACCCTAATACTAACACAGAACTACCAAGAACACAAAAAACCCTAAATCGTAGAAGACGATCAATCAAGAGCCTTATAGCTCTGATACCATGTAAAATTTCATGGTTTAATCACCTTATTCAATCAACACAAAGAACAAACAGTTCTGTACAACCACAATACCAGAATCAACCTCTCTATAACCTAACACCCAACCCAACAGATCATCAATAGATGATCTGTGATTACACCCAAGACTAACCTAACAAGATTGAATCTGGCTAACCTAGTTGTAAAGATTATAACGAGAGAAACCCTAATCGATGTACAGAGAGTAAAGATAACTAAACTGAGAACAAGAAGAAGACCATCTCTTTTATAGATGGTCTGATCACATCTCTCGAAGACAAATAGACGATCAGGATTAAAAGATCAAAAAAACTAATCAACGGGTGAAACAAGTTTGTGTTTGTTTCACCCGGATTGCCAGCTTGGCACAACTCATCTGGGCTCAAACACTTGGACTGGACCTCTCCATCAGATACATCTACACAACTTGAACTGGGCCTGCTCCACTTCTGGACTTTACTCCTTAGAATCCCTTAGCAGCCCATCAACTCACAAGATCATTTTATATGCAAAATAAAAACAACTTTATAAGAACAAAAAATAATAAAAAACTAATTTTATAAAAGTGTATAAAAGCGTAACTAAAATATGTAAAAGTAGCTACATATTTTAACAGGATTGCAACTAATCGTTCTGCTAATTTACTTGGATGCATAGGGTTCTATTTTTCTTTATTTCATTAAATCAAAGAGTTAATTTGGTGCTTCTTTTCTCTTCATTCACATTTGGTCTTGTTTTTTTTTTTAATTTAAGAGAACAATGCAAATTCTTATTTCAGTTGAAGATTTGACCATTTGGTATGGATATGGTTATCAAAAGTTTTAAGCTTTTAGTTCAGCAATGGTGTAGTACAGATTTGACCATTTGGTATGGATAACTTAACCCGACTAACGTGTTTGCAAAGTTTACGGGACACTTGAGAGAAAACACTAAAATCAGATATCATAAGAGTTGTTACAAAAGTGGTTTTAAACTTGTAAGTTATTAATGCAGCAACAGTCTAATACAATGAATTGGAAGGATAAGATATCTTAGAATTTTTTTTTTTAAATGAAAATGTTAGTTTTCATTAAAACGAAAAACGAACTTTACATCACAATAGAAGGTAGACGGGCAACAAGCTGCGCCGCCACCCCTTTCTGAATTGCGAATGTCACACCCTCAAAATCCACTTGCGGAGTTTTACCGCGAGGCGCATGACAAACCAGGATCCAAGTCAATGATCACAATAAACAATACTAAATGAATTTCAAAAACATAGTTTAAAAATCCCAAACATCAGCGGAAGCTAAATGTCGTTACACAAACAAAATAAAACCAAATGTTTAATGATCAAAACCATGCAACTCTAACTAGACGCCGTGCAGACGCGTGCGCCCTAGTTCCACTTTGCTACCTTAGCGACCTGAGAAAACATGTAAGAGTTTACGTCAGCACAAAAATGCTGGTGAGTTTACAGGTTTGTAATCAAAGTTCCAAGTATAACCTGTCCATACTATAACAATTGTAAACCAAGTACGCTAGCTAGGCGCATGTACCATTACTACTACGATTGGAAAACCATTACTAACTCGCAAACCAGTTGTTGTGCCCGAATAGTAAACCTGTTCCTGTTTGAGACAATATGCACCCGCCCGGCGCTCCATGCCGACGGGTGGGGTTGGTCACTCCCAATAGCGCTATTCACATTTCCCCGTTGTGCAAACCAGCACATTCATGGTTTCCCCCCGGGACTTCCAAAGATCGTATAGTAAACCGTTTGAAAACCCATAGTATGACAGTTGTTACCAAATAGTTGTTTAACACATGTTTTCTCCCCCGAAAACGAAAACCAAGTAAAGTGGGGCCGTAAACTCACCTTAGGTTGCGTTAACTTCAGATAATAGAATAGTTCAACAAGCTATGCTAGTCCCGTAAAACAGCGACCTAACATATGGTAGTTACAAGTACTTAGACTAATAACCCTTAGGTTAGTTAGTCCCTAGATGTCCAGACCATAACCAAGTTCGTTTGAAAACACCGTGACTGTTTAACCGACCCAAAGTACAAGACTCGACATCCCATTGGTGACCCGAGACTCCCCGTGTTATGTTTACGCTCTAAAACATACAATCATGCAAGTACCCTTAACATACGTTAACACACAACAAGTTACAGCACATAGTTCACGTATCACCGAAATTCATCCAAGTATATGTTACCAAGTTATTAGACATGTTACGGGGTTCCTAGCATGTTCCTAGGTGTCAAAACGGGTCTCGGAATGCTAAAATATACATACAGCAGCAGTACACGCGATTAGGAAAAGTCAACTAGCATTTAGGTTGGTCAACTGGCATTTAGGAAAGCTAATCGCATGTAACTACTAGCATTTAGGGCTAATCGCATGTAACAACTAGCAATTAGGGCTAATCGCATGTAACAACTAGCAATTAGGGCTAATCGCATGTAACAACTAGCAATTAGGGCTAATCGCATGTAACAACTAGCAATTAGGGCTAATCGCATGTAACAACTAGCAATTAGGGCTAATCGCATGTAACAACTAGCAATTAGCCTCCTAATCGCCTCTAACATAGGCGATTAGGATTGCTAATCGCCTGTAACCTTGCTGTTCCAGTTTTTCGCGCGTTTAACGCTCCAAATCAGATCCAGAACGTGTGTAACCACCCAATATCATCCCAAACACTATCCTAAACATGTTTCAACTAAAACCCTTCGTTTTGCCTCGTATTATCAGCCCTGCATGCAATCACGTAATCCAAACACCATACACATAGCATGCAATCATCATACTAACATGCATAACAATAACCCTATAATCAATTACTGAGATTCCTATCATCATAATATCAATATCAACACTGATCTATCATAATAACATAGCAAATCATCATCATGAATCATAAAAACCCTAGCTTTTTAATCATACACACTCATAATACATGCATATTAGTTATATTCCGATTAACAACCCTTATTGACGATTTTCAGAAAGCTTTTTCGTTTAACAACAGGTCTGGACCCTTAGGGATTGATTAAAAACGTTTATAAAGGTTTATGGATGAGAATCAAACCTTAGAATTATGAAAGTATAATGATTCAAGCTTGAAACCTTGAGTTTTGACCAAAAATCGCCTTCCAGAGGTTGTTTATGTGTTGGGGCGGTTTATGGGACGATTAGGGTTTGTATAATGAAGTTTAGGAGGTTAAGTATGGTATTTATAGTCGTTTTTAGTCGTCACTTACGTTGCAGGCGATTAGGCCTCAGTTGCAGGCGATTAGGGCTGCTAATCGCCACCCCCTTAGGCGATTAGCCCCCTACTCGCCACCCAGAGGAAGCTACTCGCCACCTGGGGTGAGCTAATCGCCACCCTGCAGGTGATTAGCTCACCCTAATCGCCTGCAGGGTCCTGTTCCAAGTATTTTGCGCGTTAAACCCCGTTTTAACACATGTTAACACATTTTCACATACCGACAAGTCACATAATGATTGTAAACACATAACACTTGTAATTATACACATTCACACTCGTTCACCAATTCCCGGGACTCGAGACTTGCATGTTCCCTATGCTTTGACGATTCTCCGAATCGTCACCCCTTGTATACTTGGTTAAGGACTGACATCTAACGATCCTCTAGGCCAACATCTAATGATTCCCTAGACTCATATAACAGTTCCCGAACCATAACCCGACTCAACTAACCCAGTTAAGTACAGAATACGCGTGACTCGCTAAGGTAGACTTTAATTTAGACTACGTTGTTAACTTGAATTTGCCGGGTGTCACATTATCCCCACGTTAAAAGAATTTTCGTCCCGAAAATTATGTAAGTACCAAGTATGAACAAAAGAAACAGACAAAAAATAGAAACCAAGAGAGAGAATTACCCGAGTTGTCACATCATCCCCACGTTAAAAGGAATCTCGCCCCGAGATTCATTCCGTTGCAGTGGTAACGTGTCTCGACTCGAATGCCTCTTTAGGAAAGAGATGAGGATACTTAGACTTCATCTGATCCTCGCGTTCCCAAGTGTATTCCGGTCCCCGGTTCGAGTTCCATCGAACCTTAACAATACGAATCTTACTGTGACGCAGACTGCGAATCTTGTAATCAAGGATCTCGACAGGTTCCTCCACTATCCGAAGACGATCATCAACCTTGATCTCTTCTAGTGGAACGATGAGAGACTCGTCAGTCAGACACTTCTTCAGGTTAGATACGTGGAAGACGTTATGTACGTTACCGAGCTCCGTCGGTAAATCAAGTCGATATGCCACCGGTCCGATCCGTTCCAGGATCGTAAATGGACCGACATACCGCGGGTTAAGTTTGCCACGCTTCCCAAAGCGTATGACGCCCTTCCACGGTGAAACCTTTAGAAGTACCTTGTCACCCACTTGAAACTCCAATGGCTTACGGCGATGATCAGCATAGCTCTTTTGTCGGTCCCGTGCCGCTGCCAATCGGTTACGAATCTGTACGATCTTCTCAGAAGTCTCGTACACCAGTTCTGGCCCAGTGAGCTGACTCTCACCCACTTCGGCCCAATAGAGAGGAGACCTGCATTTCCGTCCGTACAATGCCTCGAACGGAGCTGCTTTGATACTCGTATGATAACTGTTGTTGTAAGAGAATTCTACTAACGGTAAGTGAGCTTCCCAACCTTTGCCAAAATCGATCACACATGCCCGCAGCATGTCTTCTAGAGTTTGAATTGTACGCTCACTCTGACCGTCAGTTTGTGGATGATAAGCCGTACTCATGTCTAGTTGGGTACCCAAAGCCTTGTGCAAAGACTTCCAGAAGTGAGAAGTAAAATGAGAATCACGATCCGAAATAATAGAAACTGGCACTCCGTGCTTAGAGACAACTTCTTTCAGATATAAACGAGCCAACCGATCCATGGTGTCGGTCTCTTTAATAGCAAGAAAATGAGCTGATTTCGTCAACCGATCAACAATCACCCATATCTTGTCGTTCCCGCTTGGTGATTTAGGAAGTTGTGTGACAAAATCCATAGTAATCCGTTCCCATTTCCACTCTGGAATTTCGGGTTGTTGCAGTAGACCCGACGATTTCTGGTATTCCACCTTGACCTTAGCACAGGTCAAGCACTTACTCACGTATGAGGCTATATCCGCCCTCATGTTTGGCCACCAGTACAGTATTTTTAGATCCTGGTACATCTTGTCTGAACCAGGATGAATGGAATACCGAGACTTGTGAGCTTCATCAAGAACCAGCTCCCGAAGTCCCCCGAATAAGGGAACCCAGACGCGTTCTGCGAAGTAGCGCAGGCCATCAGGCCTTTGCTCGAGATGTTTGTCGGCGCCGTGCATAGTTTCAGCCTTAAGGTTTTCCTCCTTCAAGGCTTCTGACTGAGCAGAACGGAGTTGATCAGGCAGAGAGGAGTGGATTGTGAGTTGCAACGCCCGAACGCGACGAGGGTTTGTCGATTCCTTCCTGCTCAAGGCGTCTGCCACAACATTCGCCTTGCCAGGATGGTACTTAATGGCACAGTCATAGTCGTTCAGGAGTTCAACCCAACGGCGCTGTCGTATGTTCAGGTGTTGTTGGTCAAAAATGTGCTGGAGACTCTTGTGATCGGTGTAGATGGTGCATTTGGTACCGTACAAGTAATGCCTCCAAATTTTCAACGCAAACACCACCGCACCCAATTCCAAATCATGGGTAGTGTAGTTCCTCTCGTGCACTTTGAGTTGACGAGAAGCGTACGCAATCACCTTCTCGCGTTGCATCAACACGCAACCGAGACCATGAATAGAAGCATCACAGTAAACAACAAAATCCTCAGTGCCTTCAGGCAAGGACAGGATAGGAGCAGAACAAAGCTTAGTCTTCAGTTTTTGGAATGCGGACTCCTGTGGTTCACCCCAGTCGAATTTTCTATCCTTCTGGGTAAGAGTGGTGAGGGGTTGAGCGACCTTCGAGAACCCCTTAATGAAACGCCGATAATAACCCGCAAGGCCTAGGAATTGCCGCACCTCAGTTGGCGTCTTCGGTGCTTCCCAGTCCTTGATCGCTTCGATCTTAGCTGGATCAACATGGATTCCCAGTTCATTGACTACATGCCCTAGGAATTGGACTTCGCGTAACCAAAAATCGCACTTCGAGAACTTGGCGTACAGTTGTTCTCGTCGTAAGAGTTCCAAAACTAACCGTAGATGTTCCCCGTGTTCGGTCTTGTTCTTGGAGTAGATCAGAATGTCATCAATAAACACAATGACGAACTTGTCCAAATATGGTTTACAGACGCGGTTCATCAAGTCCATGAAAACCGCCGGTGCGTTCGTGAGACCGAAAGGCATGACCAAGAATTCGAAATGGCCATAACGTGTTCGAAAAGCAGTCTTTGCGACGTCGGCCTCCCTGACGCGCAGCTGGTGATAACCGGACCTCAAATCGATCTTGGAATAATAACTAGAACCCTGAAGCTGGTCGAATAGATCATCAATACGTGGAAGAGGATAACGGTTCTTAATGGTCAATTTGTTCAGTTCTCTGTAGTCCACACACAATCGGAAACTTCCATCCTTCTTCTTAACAAATAAAATCGGGGCTCCCCAAGGGGAAGAACTAGGTCTGATGAAACCCTTATCCAAGAGTTCCTGTAACTGGTTAGACAATTCTTGCATCTCAGGAGGTGCAAGACGGTAGGGGGCCCGAGCATTAGGAGCAGCGCCAGGTACAAGATCAATACCGAACTCAACCTGACGATGGGGAGGAAGACCAGATAAATCATCAGGAAAGACATCAGAAAACTCGCGTACAACCGGAATATCGTCGATCTTCTTCTCGCTGGTAGTGGAAACAGATAAAAGTGCTAGAACAGCCGAATAACCCTTCCGAAGATACTTAAGGGCTTTCATGCTAGAGATGAGACTTAGCGGAGCACCGCTCTTGTCCCCGTACACAGAAAGAAATTCTCCATCAGGGAGAGGAATCCGGATGACCTTGTCGTAACAAACGATTTCAGCGCGATACAGCGACAACCAATCCATGCCTATAACCACGTCAAAACTACCCAGAGATACCGGCATAAGGTCGATAGGAAAAGACAAACCCGACAACTCTATGCGACACTCCCGAAGAACGCAAGTAGCTTCTATCTTCTTACCGTCAGCCAATTCTATAATATATTTAGCCTCTAAAGGAACAGGTACTACATCTAGCAAACGACTAACTTCCACAGATATGAAACTTTTGTCGGCACCAGAGTCAAATAAAACACTAACAGAGCGATCGTTGAGAAGAAACGTACCAGTGACTGTGTCAGGGTCCTGTCTTGCCTCTGCAGTCCCAATAACGAAGGCACGTGCGTTCCTGTTTCCGCCCCCGTTGTTACCATTTCCATTCCCATTACCATTCCCGTTCCCTCCCTGTTTCAGTTTTGGACACTCCTTCTTATAATGCCCCGTTTCCCCACAGTGAAAGCATCCCTGTTTACCCGCAGTCCCCTGAGTAGTAGAAGTCGGAGTAGTAGCTGGGGCCTGAGTCGATGGAAGAGTTGCCCTACAGTCTTTGGCAAAATGCCCCAACTTCTGACAGCGATGGCAACGATTGTTGTCACAACTCCCATGATGATGGCGTCCACACTTGTTGCATTTCGGTAACTTCCCTACATAACCACCACTTGGCTTAGAACCCGATGAAGACGAACCCCCACTATCAAACCTTTTCCCCTGTTGAGCTGGTGCTGGGGTAGAACTCTTCACATCATTATCCCACTTTCGCTTGTTGCTCTCTGGAGCCTTAGCAGCTGAACCCTTGGCAGGCAAGATACCCTCACTCACCTTCAAGTTAGTCATCCTATGAGCAGATCGGACCACCTCCGCATAAGTAGGAAGATTTCCCGCAGCCACCAACCCTGCGATTTCTGGTACAAGACCCGAGATATAATGCTCAATCCTCCTATATTCCGGTACATGCAGATCAGGACAAAGTACAGCCAACTCATTCCGCCTCACAGTATACTTCTCAATTTCTGACCCAGACATTTTGAGGTTCCACACCTCGTGTTCCAGCTTTTGAATCTCCTCCCTGGGACAGTACTCCCTCTTCAGCAGTTGCACAAAGTTTTCCCAAGGCATAGCATAAGCCTCCCCTATACCCATAGTCTGGGTGATATCGTTCCACCAGGTCAACGCAACATCCTGGAGCAACCCAGCAGAATACTTGACTCGATCCTCAGGGAGACAGTTACACATCAGGAAAACAGACTCCACTTTCTCCAACCACCTGAGCAAACCTACTGCACCCTCAGTACCCGCGAACTCATGGGGCTTGCAGTCCCGAAACATTTTGTAGGTGCACATGGGTGGTGGTGGTGGATTAACATGACCACCTGTAAAGAAACACGTAAGAAAACCACGGGAAAATGTAAACAAAGTTCACCGATGAGATAGAAGTGGTTAGGTCAACTTACCGCCATTTTGCCCTAGCTGAAAGGCAGCCTGCAGCAAGTTGTTCAAGTCATCCTGCGTGAGGTTCACACCCCCACGACCACCATTTCCACGCCCACCATTGCGACCACCTCCACGTCCTCCTCGTGCTCCAGACATGATTCTGGCAAAAAGGACGAGAAAATTTAGTTTCACAGCCAATGATAAACACTAGCGTTTACAAGATCAAAGCTAGATCCAACCCAGGACTATCCATTCGAACCCAGAGCTCACTAGGGCTTTCATGCATTTCGGTTTATGATTTTGTGTGCACCCAAAATGATAAACCGCTCTACATGGTCCTCCAAGTGTTCTCCTAGTTCAAAGTTCAAATCACCGGACATAGACTCTTAGCTATACACCGTAATACTACGGTAGTTCATGACAAGGGTTTTTATTGGGGTAGGAAAGGAGATGTCCGAGTCTTGGACCAATATCAAGAGTATACAGTTAACCCCAATGTACCTCACTGTCTAGTAAGCAAGTAACCCAGTAAAAGAGTCTGGATGATGTAACACAGAAGGGCAAGATGATTTAGAGACACCCCGACAAGTCTATGAGTAACCCAGTATAAAGTTTAGTACCATGTGATCATCTAGTGTGTGCGACTCAGTTATAGACTAGACTCTACATGCAGTCCTAGTTCACTATAACCATTGGCTCTGATACCAATCTGTCACACCCTCAAAATCCACTTGCGGAGTTTTACCGCGAGGCGCATGACAAACCAGGATCCAAGTCAATGATCACAATAAACAATACTAAATGAATTTCAAAAACATAGTTTAAAAATCCCAAACATCAGCGGAAGCTAAATGTCGTTACACAAACAAAATAAAACCAAATGTTTAATGATCAAAACCATGCAACTCTAACTAGACGCCGTGCAGACGCGTGCGCCCTAGTTCCACTTTGCTACCTTAGCGACCTGAGAAAACATGTAAGAGTTTACGTCAGCACAAAAATGCTGGTGAGTTTACAGGTTTGTAATCAAAGTTCCAAGTATAACCTGTCCATACTATAACAATTGTAAACCAAGTACGCTAGCTAGGCGCATGTACCATTACTACTACGATTGGAAAACCATTACTAACTCGCAAACCAGTTGTTGTGCCCGAATAGTAAACCTGTTCCTGTTTGAGACAATATGCACCCGCCCGGCGCTCCATGCCGACGGGTGGGGTTGGTCACTCCCAATAGCGCTATTCACATTTCCCCGTTGTGCAAACCAGCACATTCATGGTTTCCCCCCGGGACTTCCAAAGATCGTATAGTAAACCGTTTGAAAACCCATAGTATGACAGTTGTTACCAAATAGTTGTTTAACACATGTTTTCTCCCCCGAAAACGAAAACCAAGTAAAGTGGGGCCGTAAACTCACCTTAGGTTGCGTTAACTTCAGATAATAGAATAGTTCAACAAGCTATGCTAGTCCCGTAAAACAGCGACCTAACATATGGTAGTTACAAGTACTTAGACTAATAACCCTTAGGTTAGTTAGTCCCTAGATGTCCAGACCATAACCAAGTTCGTTTGAAAACACCGTGACTGTTTAACCGACCCAAAGTACAAGACTCGACATCCCATTGGTGACCCGAGACTCCCCGTGTTATGTTTACGCTCTAAAACATACAATCATGCAAGTACCCTTAACATACGTTAACACACAACAAGTTACAGCACATAGTTCACGTATCACCGAAATTCATCCAAGTATATGTTACCAAGTTATTAGACATGTTACGGGGTTCCTAGCATGTTCCTAGGTGTCAAAACGGGTCTCGGAATGCTAAAATATACATACAGCAGCAGTACACGCGATTAGGAAAAGTCAACTAGCATTTAGGTTGGTCAACTGGCATTTAGGAAAGCTAATCGCATGTAACTACTAGCATTTAGGGCTAATCGCATGTAACAACTAGCAATTAGGGCTAATCGCATGTAACAACTAGCAATTAGGGCTAATCGCATGTAACAACTAGCAATTAGGGCTAATCGCATGTAACAACTAGCAATTAGGGCTAATCGCATGTAACAACTAGCAATTAGGGCTAATCGCATGTAACAACTAGCAATTAGCCTCCTAATCGCCTCTAACATAGGCGATTAGGATTGCTAATCGCCTGTAACCTTGCTGTTCCAGTTTTTCGCGCGTTTAACGCTCCAAATCAGATCCAGAACGTGTGTAACCACCCAATATCATCCCAAACACTATCCTAAACATGTTTCAACTAAAACCCTTCGTTTTGCCTCGTATTATCAGCCCTGCATGCAATCACGTAATCCAAACACCATACACATAGCATGCAATCATCATACTAACATGCATAACAATAACCCTATAATCAATTACTGAGATTCCTATCATCATAATATCAATATCAACACTGATCTATCATAATAACATAGCAAATCATCATCATGAATCATAAAAACCCTAGCTTTTTAATCATACACACTCATAATACATGCATATTAGTTATATTCCGATTAACAACCCTTATTGACGATTTTCAGAAAGCTTTTTCGTTTAACAACAGGTCTGGACCCTTAGGGATTGATTAAAAACGTTTATAAAGGTTTATGGATGAGAATCAAACCTTAGAATTATGAAAGTATAATGATTCAAGCTTGAAACCTTGAGTTTTGATCAAAAATCGCCTTCCAGAGGTTGTTTATGTGTTGGGGCGGTTTATGGGACGATTAGGGTTTGTATAATGAAGTTTAGGAGGTTAAGTATGGTATTTATAGTCGTCACTTACGTTGCAGGCGATTAGGCCTCAGTTGCAGGCGATTAGGGCTGCTAATCGCCACCCCCTTAGGCGATTAGCCCCCTACTCGCCACCCAGAGGAAGCTACTCGCCACCTGGGGTGAGCTAATCGCCACCCTGCAGGTGATTAGCTCACCCTAATCGCCTGCAGGGTCCTGTTCCAAGTATTTTGCGCGTTAAACCCCGTTTTAACACATGTTAACACATTTTCACATACCGACAAGTCACATAATGATTGTAAACACATAACACTTGTAATTATACACATTCACACTCGTTCACCAATTCCCGGGACTCGAGACTTGCATGTTCCCTATGCTTTGACGATTCTCCGAATCGTCACCCCTTGTATACTTGGTTAAGGACTGACATCTAACGATCCTCTAGGCCAACATCTAATGATTCCCTAGACTCATATAACAGTTCCCGAACCATAACCCGACTCAACTAACCCAGTTAAGTACAGAATACGCGTGACTCGCTAAGGTAGACTTTAATTTAGACTACGTTGTTAACTTGAATTTGCCGGGTGTCACAGCGAACCCTAGTCTACCGAACACAAATCCTTGCCCCCCTGGAGATGAACTATTGCTGTGGACGACCCGTTGGACCCTGGTCAAGAAACGAATAGTTTCTGGCGCTAGGGAGCCAAAGGTGACCCTACATAGTAGATAATCAAAGGATTTGCAACTTAACATCATCATCATCATCATACTCGGTAAATCCCATCAATAAGGTAGGGTCTGAGGAGGGTAAGTTGTAGATGGCCTTACCTCTACCTTGTAGAAATTGAGAGGCTGCTTCCAGTGAGAACCCGGTTCGAAAGTAGTTTTGCATCAAGCCTTGGACACAAGGCACATACACTCGGAAACCGGGACAATCCGGATTGGTGCACGTAGCCCTTTGTATGCATGATTAACATCCGCTGTTTTTAATGTTATTTTCACGAAATTAGTAAAAATAACGTTAAAACTAAAGCAATTTTACTTGTGCCCCCCTCCCCCCAATGGCCCACACAATGTACATTATATGCGCACACTGCAAGCGGGGCTTGACATATATATCAAAAAAAAGTATATATGTAGAGCAGTATGCATTTTTAAGAAAAACAACAAGAAGGTTATAGTTCCGCGGAGATTTGGGGGAACTTTTGAGGTTGTCAACGAATGTTTTGAATAACAATGTGTACTTTGGGTGACTTTTCATAGTGATTATGACTTTAGTTATTTGTTGAAGGTCTTGATTTGCAAGAATCTGCCACAACAGTAGATAATATGACAGAGTAGCTGGCAAAACAAAAAGTTTTAAATAGCTGGTATCAATGTCTTGCAAACCTGTCTCCGCTATCAAGGAATATGAAGGATCAGAGCCGATAGAAATAAGAGTTATAAAAAAATGGGTAGCTTCCAAAAAAAGAAAATCGGTACCTTCCACAAAAAAACCAAAGCTCTGCTACCTGTTTGTGGATATACATGTAAGCCAAATTATGTTGTACTTTAACTTACACATAAGTTTCTCAAATAGTAACATTAATTTTTTTTTTCTTTCAGGGTGATGCTATAGAGGCAACAGCATACTTAGATAACGAGTCATACTTTGACTCAATCATCACCGTGCAATCGTGCTACATTGTGAAAGAATACGTATCACTACCTCAAAAGAAATACATGCCTTCAGTGCCACACAAAGCATCTATAAGATTTGGAAGACGGGCATCTTTTGCTCCCATTACAAACTGCAACATTCCTGATCACTACTACAACTTTGCAGATTTTAGTGTGTTAGAATTCAGAATGAGACCACAAAAAATGCTTACAGGTAAACGCAAAATACATAAACAAAATGTATAACTACCATATCTGATTATTTGATGCACTCCTACAGATTATATTGGTCGGATTGAAAAGAATGAACACACAACAACAAGATCAGGCAAAAAGCTCAAGAAAATTACTATTCAAGACGAAAGGTAAACTCCTAAATCTTAAACCGCAAGTAACACTTGTAGATAAACTAACCAATTTTCAATTTACCAAAAATAGGGAGAATTTGCTTGAAATTACTTTCCGGCCAAGTCAATCATCGTTGATTGCTGATGACGTTGAACCAGGAGAAATTCTTGCAATTACGTCAACAGTTGTTAAAAAGTATAAAGGTCTGTCTACTGACATTATTCTCAGAAGTAATATAATTTCTAAATAGATTCATGTGTGTATATATTTGTGTGTGTATATGTTATGTTTGGGTTCAGCTAAAAAAGACAAAATTGTAATCCTTACCCTATGTGTGCGTGTATGGACAATTGGACATATATATGTAACAGCTTCACTAAAACCCACAAATTACTTTATTTGTTCAAGGATCACCACGATTGGTAACAACTCCAGCAACCACAGTCGTACTAAATCCAACTTCTGTGGACACAGCCAGCCATGTATACAGGTTAACCAAAAATTTAACTTATGTATTGTTTAACTTTCAACATCTATTTTAGTTATACAAAAAAAAAAAAAACTTGACTTGCTTACTTTCTTTATGAATATCAGGCTCCAACGACTACCAAAAATGACTGCAATGACAGATGATAAGAACATAGTGACAATTGCACAGCTACTCGCTAAAAGGGTCCGTGAAAACTCGGTAATAGCAAAACTTTTATACCATATTTACAAACCTCACATTAACATATATCATGACTATACAGAACCGGTATACATGCTTGGCAACTGTATACAAGTAGACCGCGACTGGTACTACGCTCTCTGCTCCAAGTGCCCCAAGAAACTGTATCCACAACTCACGGG
Organism: Ambrosia artemisiifolia; assembly: GCA_032199755.1. Classification (NCBI taxonomy): domain Eukaryota; kingdom Viridiplantae; phylum Streptophyta; class Magnoliopsida; order Asterales; family Asteraceae; genus Ambrosia; species Ambrosia artemisiifolia. Next base: position 21,177,879 of record CM063513.1, read on the forward strand.
ATTTGAGTGCGCAGACCATGACAACATCTATCCGAGGTTCAGGTAAGTACCATGTCAGAACTCTAATAGAACAGGTGTTAACACTTAAAACAATAAGTTGATCAACAAAATTACAAGTACGTTCTTTCATGGGAACAACATAAATCAGCGTATACAATTTTTTCATCCACCATTTAAACTGTTACTTATTTATTAGCAGTATAGTGTTTTAGGTACAATAACCTATTTTAAAAGTTCTTTGTTAAACACAAATATTTTAATAGATACTTGATGACGTGGGTCCTAAAACGACGACGTTCGAACCCCTCGTCAAAAAAGATAAGCAAAACCAAGTTGATTAGGAGGTAGCCTGACTTATTGGAGCTGATACAGGGCAGCATACCTGCCATGCGGAAGCCTCTGGGCAAAAGCAAACAGTAAAAGTCTTGGAAATGACAAAAGTGGGTTTTGGCTTATTGTCATGCAAGAAACAAAACAACACACAGCTCCATAACTTGCCTAGGAAATGACAAAAGCTGAAAACACCCAAAAAGGGCAAAGTCTCACTGCAGGGAGCCGATAGAGAGTCAAACAGCACCAGGTATAGAAAGAAGGCTACCCTGAGGGAGCTCCTGGGCAGAGTTTCATTGCCTATATAAGGAGACTCTTGGGGTAACATTTCACACACACTCTTACTCATTCTCTCTACTCTTTTACTCTCTACTTCATTATTCCCAACTCCAAAAGAATAGTTACTTATTCTCACGCCGGAGTCCAAACGCAGGAGGCCCCCTCCTGCGTTAAGGCTAACGGTGTCTGCTACCCTTGTGCAGGTCCTTCCAGGAGCTTGAAGACCCCCTAATCCTTCAACCAAATCTATACCTAAAACTCAAACTAAACTTAAAACCTAAGCCACAATATAACATACTATTAACCCATAATCCTAAACATCTCCTAACCTAATACCGGTCATTTTCCTTGTTGTAGCAACAAGTGGCGCCCACCGTGGGGCTGTCGCTACTTTGAACAAAGCTGTTGAGAGTTTCTACAGTCCCGTTTGTTCCTAAGTAACCTCCTTTTGTGATGACTGGTGGAGATAACCGCCCAGGAGGGGGTCCTTCAGATACTCCGGCCAATAGTCACACCTCAGGTGACGCTTCTGGCCATGAAACACCTGGAACGGACGGACAACAAGTCGAACCGTCTCTGGGAGACATGCTCAACTACCGGACACCACCGTCCTCAAGAGCCGTTAACTCGTCTCCTAGGGACGACATGTTGTTCCCAGTTGAACGGATGGACATTACCCCGGAGGGAGTACGAAGGAATTTCTTGCAACTCCGAGACCTCCTAAATGGCTACGTACGAGAAGAGAGATCCAGGGGAGTTAGGGTCAGGTTGTCATACGACGAAGAACCTGTTGTCACCCTCTCACCTGGTCCTCCGTTGTTGGGAACCACCACTTCCCCAGTCACCCAACGAGCCACTACAAATCCTCACACAAATCCTCACCCATACTTGAATAGTCAGGGAGGTATTTACTCAGGAGGAGGAGGTCCTAGCAACTCTGTGCTCTCCCCGGGGACTTCAACGCTGCTCCCTTATGAAGAAGCCTTGAGGTCATTACCTCTAGCCAGCAGCGCTGTGGCTGCCTCCCTTGTGGCAGCAGCAAGTCTTGCTGGAGGGTCTGTCATCCCTCCAGAAACAGTGTACCCCAGCTACTCACAGCCTCAGTACTCGCCCTATGTACCCCCTTACTTTCCCTCGTGGCCGGGAGGGTATCCTTGGCAATACCCCCCACCTCTGAACCAAATGCCCATGACCTCCCTTGCAGGAGGGCAAGGTCCAGAGACCTCTCAACACATGGTTCAGACCTCTGCAACCGAAACAAGGGGGGAGGCTGTACTTTCAGAACCTTACCGACCCAAGTCGCTAGAATGTTTCGCCGAACACATCGCTCATTTTGATTTCCCCAATAAGATCAAAATGCCAGCCAATGTGAAAACGTATGACGGTACGGAAGACCCTGATGACCACTTGAATGTCTTCTCTGGGGCAGCGACCGTAGAATAATGGAACAACGCTGAATGTTGCCACATGTTCATGCAAACCCTGGTGGGACCAGCTCGTCTGTGGTTCTGTGGGCTACCAGCTCGAAGCATTTCCTCCTTTGACGACTTAAGGAGGAGCTTTGTCTCCAACTTTAACCCCTTGAGGAAATGCACCAAGGATGCTGCCATACTGCACCAAATCCAGCAGGGTGAGCATGAAAACCTTCGTAGCTTCATTGAAAGGTACAAAAGAGAAGGTCTGCAATACAGTGGTGCTACCGAGAAGATCCGGGTGTCGGGTTTTATGGGTGCCATCCGTCCCAAAAAGTTGTTAAGAAGGTTCCATGAAGATGTTCCCCAAACCATGGAGGAGGCATTCGAAAGGGCCGAAGCTTTCCTCCGGGGAGAAGAAGCGTTGACTCGGCAAGACACTCGGAAGAGGGATCGAGGGAGCTGGAGAGACAGTTCAACCGGCTCCCGAAGACCTCACTTTCAACCCTACCACGAGAAACGGTCAGGGAGATCCTATGACAATCAAAGAAGCGACGAAAGGAGACGATCCCCGAGATCAGGGAGGTACCAAGAGAAAGAAAGACAAGTCTTCACTGTTCTCACCAAGACCCCTCAGGAGATACTCTCCACAGAAGAAGTCAAGTACACATTCCGACCTCCCCGACCTTTATCCAAACCAGCCAACAAGAGGGATACCAGCAAGCATTGTGCCTTTCACAATGACACAGGGCATCACACAAACGATTGCTACCAGCTGAAGAAAAGAATTAAAGAGGCTGTCAAGTCAGGGGAGCTAGCTCACCTGATCAAAGACATCAAAGGAAGGAAGGATGAAGGACGGAAAGATAAGGAGGTCAACATGGTTAGGCTCGAAGGGTCCCAGCAGGCCAAGAAGGCTCGCACTGAGCCCTGGAACAAGCAGTACATCTGCCTTCCCCCTGCTCCCGATGAGCTGATCGTCACTCCTGTGATAGTGGAGGCTGAACTAGATGGCTTCCCTATAGACAGGGTGTATATGGACTGTGGAGCCTCCACGGAGGTGATGTATGAACGATGCTTCGAATCCCTAAGCCCAGAAATCAAGTCTAAGCTCAAGCACACAGACGCTTCCCTAGTAGGCTTCTCTGGGGAGCGAGTACATCCCCTGGGGAAGCTCACACTTAACGTCTGTTTCAGGGATGGAGATTTATCAAGAACGGAAGAATTAACTTTCTCTGTCATCCGGTACCCTTCAAGTTATAATGTCCTCATTGGAAGGATGGGGATTGCTACTTTCGGCGCTGTAGTCTCAACAACACATGGTTTGATGAAGCTCCCCACTCCCAACGGAATTGCAACCCTAAAGCCAACAGCTGAGGCTCTTCTGATAGCCTCTGTGGAGGAGGCAAATGATCCCAGAGCACCTGAGAAGTCAAGCACTGGTCCCATCCAGGAGATCAGCATAAACCCTGCCTACCAGGAGCAAACCATCAAAGTAAACAATCTGCTCCCTGGTAAGATTATGTCCGAACTAATTAACCTTTTGCAGGAAAACAAGGATGTATTTGCTTGGTGCCCTGGGGACATGACTGGCGTCCCTAGAGATTTGGCTGAACACTCCCTCAACATTGCTCCCTCGTACAAGCCTGTGGTTCAAAAGAAAAGGAGCCTGGCCCCAGTCAGGAGCCAGGCTGCCTGCCAAGAGGTAGAGAAGCTCGTCGAAGCAGGTATCCTTAGGGAGGTTCAGTATCACACATGGGTGGCCAATCCGGTCATGGTTGCCAAACAAGATGGATCTTGGAGAATGTGTGTCGACTTCAAAGATCTCAACAAAGCCTGCCCAAAGGATTGCTATCCCTTGCCCGAGATCGATTGGAAGGTAGATTCTCTCACCGGTTTCCAATACAAGTGCTTCTTAGATGCCTACAAGGGGTATCATCAAATTCAAATGAAGCAGGAAGATGAAGAGAAAACGGCCTTCCACACTGACAAGGGAATCTTTTGTTACAAGAAGATGCCCTTCGGGTTGAAAAATGCCGGAGCCACCTACCAACGGTTGGTGGATCAAGCCTTCTCGGAACAAATTGGGAAAAACATGGAAGCCTATGTTGACGATCTTGTCATCAAAAGCAAATCTGGGGAGGCCATGATCAAAGACATCCAAGAAACATTCAAGAATCTTCGAAAGATAAACATGAAGCTCAATCCTGTCAAATGTTCTTTTGGGTTCGAGGAGGGGAAGTTTCTTGGCCATATAGTTGGGAAGCAGAGCATCAAGGCAAACCCAAGCAAGGTCCAAGCTGTACTTGAAATGAAGTCACCGGCTACCAAGAAGGAAGTGCAAAGCCTGAACGGTAAAATTGCTGCCCTAAAACGTTTCTTGCCTAAGTCCGCGGAAAAGTCCTTACCTTTCTTTAAAACACTTAAAAATTGTGTTGACAAGAAGGACTTCCGTTGGACAGCTGAGGCAGAGGCTGCCTTCTTGGAACTCAAGAAACACATAGCTTCCCTGCCCGAAATGGCAGCCCCTGAGGAAGGGGAAGTAATAACAGTTTATCTGTCTGCAGGGATGGAGGCAGTGAGCTCAGTCCTCCTCGTTGATCGGGGCAAGGAGCAAATCCCTGTCTACTTTGTTAGTAGAGCTCTCAAGGATGCTGAAGTCAACTACACTCCCATAGAGAAGCTAGTGTTAGCCCTTGTGCACACTGCCAAGAGGCTAAGAAGGTATTTCCAAGCTCACCCAGTAAAGGTCATTACGGAACAACCCATACGATCCGTCTTGGAGAAACCAGAAGATTCGGGAAGATTGGCAAAATGGGCCATTGGCCTAGGGGAGCACAAGATAGAATACCTGCCGAGGAGAGCTTACAAAGGGCAGGTGTTTGCTGACTTCCTTACTGAGCTACCCGTCCTACAAAACGAAGAAGAAATGAACGAGGTTGAAGAACAGCCTGACCTCAAGGGGAAATGGTGTCTTTTCACCGATGGAGCTTCAAGTGTAGAAGGTTCCGGGGCTGGTCTCGTCATCAAGGACCCCCACGGAACCGAATACACTTATGCCCTCCGTTTGGACTTCCCCTGCACCAACAATGTTGCTGAATATGAGGCCCTCCTGGCCGGGTTGAGATTGGCAAAAACAATGAAGATCCAGGAGCTAAAAGTTTTCGTTGATTCTAACCTGGTGGTCAAACAAGTGAATGGGGGATACACAGCCAAGGAACCCTCCATGGTAAGGTACAAAGACAAAGTCAAGGAACTCATCAAAGAGTTCACAGTCTTCACCCTGGAACAAGTGTCAAGGACCAAGAACAAGCAGGCAGATGCACTCAGCAAGCTGGCCTCCCTGACATTTGCTCACCTAACTAAGAAGGTTCTCGTTGAAGTGCTGAAAGAACCCTCCATTAACGACAAAGAAGTACAAGATGTTGTCACCGAAACTGAATCCACATGGATGACGCCCATTGTGTCCTACCTGAAAGAGGGGAAGCTCCCTGAAAATGAACAAGAAGCTAAGCGGCTAGCCCTCAAGGCCAAGCAATATGTGATCGAAGATGACAAGCTTTACAAGAAGGGATACTTGGCACCCTTACTAAGGTGTGTTGGTCCAAACCAAAGCAACTACCTCATCAGGGAGGTACATGAGGGCATATGTGGCATGCACGCCGGGCCTCGCTCAGTGGTATCCAAGCTCATGAATTTGGGCTACTATTGGCCCACCATGCACAAAGACGCCTTTGAAACAATCAGAAGATGTGAAGCTTGTCAGTTGCAAACACCGGTGAAGACTAGTCCCAAGCATGATCTTGTTCCCATCATCTCAGCATGGCCCTTTCATAAGTGGGGAATGGACATCGTGGGTCCCTTTCCACAAGCTCCTGGGAAGTTAAAATTCCTTCTTGTAGCTGTCGACTACTTTACCAAATGGCCAGAAGTGAGGCCATTGGCAACCATATCTGGGAGGCATGTGATAAGCTTCGTATGGGAACAAATAGTTTGCAGATATGGGCTGCCAGGGGAGATGGTAACCGACAATGGGAAACAGTTTGCCAACAAACCCTTCAGCAGCTGGTGCTCCGAACTAGGCATCAAGCAAGTGTTCAGCTCTGTAGCTTACCCCCAGTCTAATGGGCAGGTGGAACGTATGAATAGAAGTATTGTCGAAGGCATCAAAGCAAGGCTGGGAAGATATGGCAAGAAGTGGGTTGATGAGCTCCCAAGTGTTCTATGGGCCATTAGAACCATGGAAAAAACGAGTCACCAAAAGACACCCTACAGCCTGGTCTTCGGGAGCGAAGCTGTAATACCTGCCGAAATAGGGGTAAGCTCAGGGAGAAGTGTTCGTCAAGATGCTCAACGCAACCAAAACGAGATCCTGCTCAACTTGGACCTCCTCGAAGAATCAAGAGATCAAGCCTCAATCAGGGAGGCAAGATACAAAAAGAAGCTCGAAGCTTACTATAACACAAGAGTGAAGAAGGAGTCTTTCAAGCCAGGAGATCTCGTGTTAAGATGCAACGAAGCCAGCAGGCAGCAGGATGTAGGGAAGCTAGGCCCCCGATGGGAAGGTCCTTATGTCATCAAGGAGGCCCACAAGGGAGGATCCTACAAGCTAGCTGACCCAAACGGCAAGATGATTCCAAGACATTGGAGTGACAAACACCTAAAACGTTTCTATGTTTAATGGTTGTAAACGTCTCTTTGTATCCAAAGAATTATGATCAATGAATGGATGAACTATGTTTCTTTTTATTAAACTTGTCGCTTATCTTATCAAAGGGTGAGCCCCTCCTAACCAGGCTCCATGGGATCCGGCGCTATACCTACCCATGAAACGGGGATGAGCTCCTAGGCCACAACTGCTCAACAGGTAACAAGGCTAAGTGACCTTCCTGTATACAGGGTGAGTCCCTAATACAATCCACGACTCCATGGGACAAGTCCTCAGAAGGAAAACCTAGACCCATGAAAGAGGGTGAGCTCCTCACACCAAGACAGCTCCCACATGTTCACAATACACAAAAACGAACATAACACTTAGAAACCGTTTGAAGTAAAGGTTTCAAAAGCTGATAAGGTAAGCATTGCATCGGTTCCTTAGCTAAGTATCCTAAGTTGGGTGACTGCAGCATCCACCTTTAGGAAAAAAGTTAAAGACATTGCAAACACTATAAACGACAAGCAACGGAGCAAACACAACCAAATATTAAGCATAATAAAGGCATCACCCCTGATAGGGGGAGCATTCCATTAACAACACTAAAAGCCACAAGGGCTGAGTACATCAAAAGAAAAAAAAGATAACATCCATGAACAACTAAAACAAAGACCTAAACATAGGCAGATCAAGGAGTAGCTAAGTCTGTGGCTTCAGGGGTGGAATCGTCCTCACCAGTGGAAGCCAGGGCTTTGTTACCAACATCATCATAGAGGGAATCCGTGTCAAGGCCTTCAAACAGATCATCCTCACTGGAGGGAGGGAGTGACTCGACCTCCAAGGCTTGAAGGGGGGAGGGATTCTCAAATACCTGCTCCAAGATAGGAGTCTTTGAAGGTTCAGCAGGCTTTGAACGTTTTGAACTGCCTTCCCCGCCGTCAGCACCATCCAGCATGATCTTTAGAGGCCTCTTAGACACATAAGAGTTGAACACCTCGTCAGCCACATCCTTCTTCAGACCCTCTGGCTCCAAGTTTTGCAGAAAGGAGAGAGGCTGCTCAGCAGATTTAGCAATGGCTGAGATATAAGGATAAGTGGCCAACTCCATAGCCTTAACAGTGTTGACAAACTCTCCCCCAGATGAAGGCTTGAAGGACGGCAACTCCTCTAGCACTTGACCCTCTTGAGCTGCTTTGAACCCAGCTTGAACCCCTCCATGGCGACCAAAAGATATTGCTTTAGCATAAATGTCAGCCAGAGGGGCATTAAACTCTTGGGAGTGCAGGAGGTTGGTGACAAAACGGGCAACACCCTTGGAGATCAACCACTCTTTCTCCTCAGTCAAACGATCCACCTGGACCCGAAGCTCCATACCAACCTTTTCCACAGCCATCTGCTCTTGCTTAACCGCCTCCCTTGCCCGGGCCAGACCTGCCCTCTCCTCTGCCACCTTCGCCTTCTCATCATTCAACCCTTTGAACATCTTATCAAACTTTTCTTTCTCCAAACTAAGCTGGGTCCTAGACACAGCCAGCTCATGCACCAAGTCCTTCTCTCGTGCAACATACCTAGCCAAATCCTCTTTGGCCTTCACCAATTCCACCTCATGCTCATCATAAACTTTCTCAACCTGCTCTCTCCTCAGCATCAACTCTCCCCATCTAGCCATACCGTCAGGAAACAAAGATAAAAACTGACCAAAGTGATAGTACATCTTTTTCATCACATCCTTGTCCATCCACTCCTTGTGCAGTTCCCTCTCAGCATCGGGAACACAATGATCGATAAGATCACGGCACACAGAGGCTTTCTTCAACACATCAGATGCTTTGATGTCCCAGTCTGGCACAAACACTCCTTCACCAGGCTCCCTTTGGGAAGGAGCCTCAGACACCTCCTTAACAGCAGCTTTCGAGCTCTCACCACCTTCAGACAACAGCAGCTTGGAACCAGCACCCTTAACCACCACATCTTTTGGCTTCTTGAACACAGCATCATCCTTCTTGGGAGAAGACAAAGTAAGCTTCCCCTTCCCTGGGGCAGGAGAAAACCCCAGAGCTGAAGCTATCAGGCTGGAATCCTGATCTTCGTCTTCTAAGACCAAAGGGATGGCAGAAGAGCTCCCCTGACCTGAGGAAGCAGTCTGTAGCCGCTTACTGGAGCGACGAACAGTAACAGATTTCTTCCCGGAAGGAGCCTCAGGAGCCACCGAAGAAGTAACGACACTTGTGTATTCCCCTTGAAAACGGATGTGTTCAGTCCTAACAACCACATTCTGACCCTCAGCAACACTTTTCACCTTGAATTTCACATCTGTGATATCGTCCAGGGCCAAGAAATCCAAGGTACTCATCTCTGCACAAAGAAAACAAAGGGTTAGACTAACAGTTAATAAACAAGATACCAAGAAGGAGCCACGGAGACACATACCCTCCCCACCATGATAAATCACTGGGTCTGTTTCAGGGTCATCCCAGTTCTTACTCAGTCCCATCATCACCAAGAAGTCCTCAGGAAAAGTTCGAAGACGAGTAGGAAAGCTACGAAGCTTCTCCAAGAGTTCCTGATCAAGGGTGTCAGGATCAGGCTCTTTCTCGTTCAAAGGAGCATCCGAAGCCCTTCTAGGAGCCTTGAAGGGGAGGAAATCAGCATTTAAAAAGAAGAACTTGTCCTTCCACGGAGAGACAAGACCGATGACACTAGAAATCAGAGCAGGTTCACATTGGGTCTTCTCAATGGTAAACCAGTTACCATTTTTGGCCAACCTAAAGAACCTCCGGTACATGGACACAGATGGCTCATAACCCAGACAACGACACACAATCTCAAAATGTAAAACCCTAGCAACACCAGAAGGACACAACTGATCGAGTGAAAGTTGATGATACTTTAACACATTGAGAAAAAACTTGGAAAAAGGGTACCTCAGGTTCCCCTGATCGAACTGACGAGTATAGACAGCAACCTTACCAGTCGGAACAGAGGAAACAGGTGTTTTCCCCTTTGGAACGGAAGGCTCAAAAGACAGAGGAATACCAAAATCAGTACAAAATTTCTCGGCATCCGACTTGGATAACCGTGTAAACTGAGAAGCAAGATCGGTTTTTGACATAATGAAAACAAAAGCAAAGTGTGAAGGAGGGAGAATGTGCTTACCAAGTTTTATAAGAAGAAGAAGGATCGCCGGTTGGAGAGAATCGTGGGAGAGAGAAGACGGTTTTCTAAATGAGGAAGTGATTAAAGGATAATAGGGGGAGTTACACCCTTATAGACAATTTGAAATTTAAAATAATTAATATGAGGCGGTTACCAAGGCAAAACCGTCCCTCAGCTAGCCACTAGGATGACGTCAGCCTGCTCCTTGTCAAATCAGCAGTCATTAAGGGCAGCTGATGGGACACATGCCTACTCCCAAGGAAGCAATGATGGTTAAGCTATATTATTTAAAAAATATTACCATCATGACAATTGCATGGCCAGGAATTTTCACGAGACTCAAGGGAGGACAGGACATGACACCAATGCTCCCATGAGGGAGCTTGGGGTCTAAAAAGCTACCCGATACAAACACGTGTTTGCAACCGGGGAAGAAAAGATAATTAACAAGTCACAAGCACTTCTAACTTCTTTACAAATGCTTATGACTGGGGGGCTGATGACGTGGGTCCTAAAACGACGACGTTCGAACCCCTCGTCAAAAAAGATAAGCAAAACCAAGTTGATTAGGAGGTAGCCTGACTTATTGGAGCTGATACAGGGCAGCATACCTGCCATGCGGAAGCCTCTGGGCAAAAGCAAACAGTAAAAGTCTTGGAAATGACAAAAGTGGGTTTTGGCTTATTGTCATGCAAGAAACAAAACAACACACAGCTCCATAACTTGCCTAGGAAATGACAAAAGCTGAAAACACCCAAAAAGGGCAAAGTCTCACTGCAGGGAGCCGATAGAGAGTCAAACAGCACCAGGTATAGAAAGAAGGCTACCCTGAGGGAGCTCCTGGGCAGAGTTTCATTGCCTATATAAGGAGACTCTTGGGGTAACATTTCACACACACTCTTACTCATTCTCTCTACTCTTTTACTCTCTACTTCATTATTCCCAACTCCAAAAGAATAGTTACTTATTCTCACGCCGGAGTCCAAACGCAGGAGGCCCCCTCCTGCGTTAAGGCTAACGGTGTCTGCTACCCTTGTGCAGGTCCTTCCAGGAGCTTGAAGACCCCCTAATCCTTCAACCAAATCTATACCTAAAACTCAAACTAAACTTAAAACCTAAGCCACAATATAACATACTATTAACCCATAATCCTAAACATCTCCTAACCTAATACCGGTCATTTTCCTTGTTGTAGCAACAATACTATTTAACCAATTTGTTTGGTTGTATTCACAATTTACAAATATGATAGCCAAATGTCAACAAAAATGAAATTTCCATACTCTTTAGCGTGAAAATGTCTACAGTAATGTAATATTTGCGTCTATAACAGGTACCGCGTTATCACAACCATCACCGATGATACCTCAATTGCCAAAGCTGTGATTTTCGATAAGGCGATGACCAGTCTTCTGAATTTCAAGTGTCAGGAAATGATAACAACACATGGCTACACTGACCAGCAGATAATCCCAACTCCAATGCTTTCCATAATCGGTGTAACCAAACTGATGACAGTAACTCTGAAAGCTGCTCTTACAGTCGCCGTAAAGAGCGTTGCCAAACCAACCACCCATGGACTAATGAACACACCAACATTTTCCCTGCCACCCGCAACACCAGCTGCAAAAACAAACCTTGCAAAAAGGCTGCATCACGAATCCACAGGTACCATATCAATATGCACCAGTCGTCGTTTGATAATTAAAATCATCTTCCTTCTGTTTCTAAATACTTGATGAGATAAAGTAATAATATAAATTGTTTGAAGTTCATTCAAATTTTCTTGTTATCGTTATTCAGATTTGCAACAAAATATTGAGATGTTTAGTTGTGTTATTAAGTTTTCATATGTGCATGTATTTTGTCAGAACTTGATCCAAATACGTAGTAACGAACCACTACTTTTATCTACAGACATGGAAGTCGACAACAAGAGGCAAAAACCATAAGCAGAAGAAGTGAAATTTAGAAGATCTGGGCCAAAAGCACCCCCTTTTTAATAAGCACTAAGCTGCCCAGCTGCTCCTAATCCTATTCTTTTGGTAAATAGCATCTACAGCAAATGTTGCTCTTTTGTAATTATGGCAGCACTTAACTAGTATCTACAACTATGCTGCCCAACTACTACTCCTAATATCTTGGTAAATAGTATTACATGTAGCAACTCTAAATCTTTTGTAGGTTTTTAAAATCGATTTTGAAAGGCCTACGCCCATGTTAGTTGGGCCTTCCTAGACGCATTCATGGGTCATGAATTATACGAGAGGCATTCGTCAGGGAGACACTATTCTCCTTTCCTTTGTATTTAGATTTATTCAAAGGTTTTGTCTCCCCACATAATGGCCCTTGAGTCTGCCATTTGTTATACGTGGATGATGCCTTAGTAGTAGGGGATTGGGCGGTCGATAATGCTTGGTATATGTCCAGATTTCTTATATGTTGCAATCCGTTCGGGGCTTAAAATTAATATGAATAAGTCCACGTTGTATTGGGTGGGGGTGCCGGAGGAAGAAGTGGCAGGGCTAGCAAGTATGCTTCATTGTAAACATGATAGTGTGCCATTCATGTATCTTGGATTGAAGGTTAGCGCAAATATGAATCAGGTGGGGTAGTGGCAATTGGTTCTAGATATTTTTTTTTATAATAGACTCCCTTGGAAGACAAATTGTCTTTCGATGGGTGGTAGACCAACTTTGGTCAAGTCGGTTCTTGAGAGTCTCCCGAGTTATTACTTCTCACTTTACAAGGCGTCGGGTATTATTGTTTAACAATTGGAAGCTAAAAAGCAAAATTTCTTTTGGGGAGGAAATAGTGGTAGTAAGAAGATGGCATGCGTAGCTTGGGATTGTATAACGGTGGACAAAAAAGACGGTGGCTTGGGTATTTGTCCTCTCAAAAACCTGAATTTAGCTTTAGTGTCATCTCGGCTATCCATCATAACAATAGTTCATGGCATGCCCTTATGTATAATAAAACGGGGAACGATAGTGAAGCTGGATAATTACTTAGGGGCTGTTCGGTTGATTAAGTGCTCAATCATTAAGAGGTCTGAATGGTTAAGTGCTGAATCATTAAGTTGGACCTTTTAATGGTTGATTTTCTTGTCCCACATTGGTAGGAGAGTCACATTAAGGTTCAACGTAGTTCAGTGCTTAATTGTTGAGCAACATCCCCAATCTTAATGGTTCATCCTTAACCATTCCATTCAGAAGCTGAAACAAACGTGTTGAATCATTCAGCACTGAATGATTCAGAGCCTCATTAAGGGGCTTACCAAACAGCCCCTTAGCATGTCTAATGTTTCATTGGTTTGTCTTATAAAAGGTGAGGTTAGGGACGACCGGAGCATATGTATTTGGCTAGAATGCTGGATACTTGGGTAAGAGATAAACCTTTGTACTCAATTTACCCTAACATGTTTTAAAAGAAGCTAAGAAGGGTTGTAATGGGTGGAAATGTGTATTCAATTAATGGTCTAAGTTGAGATTATTATCTATGTCTTGATATAGTTTTTTTTAAAGCTGAGTTATTAGTAATGACGTACAAGCAACCAAAACACAAATGAACATGTTTTCGAACCCTACTTCATTCAAATAATACAATGTTTTCGAATTTTTCAAAAATACTATTGCAATGTGCATACTTTTATCTGCATTTCAATAAAAGTATTCGTTCAAAAATATAACTGATGTTTTGTGAACCGAACCATTACCGTCTGAAAAACTTTGGAAGCGGTATCGACATTGGCGAAGCTTCTTGAGGGCCCGAAGGGGCCTCGGCCCCCACAGTTTTTTAACACAGCGGTGGAATTTTGCAATTTTCATAGGTAAATTGAGTCCAGGTTGAGTTCAGCCCCCACCGATTTGATCTTTCGGTAACTACCGATCGAAAAAAATTGAGTCCGGCCTCCACCGATTCAAGAACCAAGCTTCGCCACTGGGTATCGGTAAACGTGGTGAGCCGAACTAATATAGCAATATAGTATATATTTTTATATCGTAAGCTCTAGCGAGTTTCGGCATCGTGGCGAACCGAACTAATACCATCCTAGCAATACGATTTCACGTTGATCATATTGTACAATGAGTACCGATATTAATCAAAATCATTACTGATATTTATTTTTATGGTTTTAAATCAAGGTACACACGTTTCACAACTTCATTTTTTCAATTTTAATGTTCTTATATGTAGTTTGTTGTTGGGCGCTCCGTGTTTTATGGGTTGGTGCTTTTTAATGAAATTTACCTTTACAAAAAATTTTAATGTTCAATTTTTAGGTCGCATGTCAGGACCATACAACTTACGACAACTAAGAGTATCCGGAGTGGGGGGCGGGAAAGGGGCGGGAAGGGGGGGGGGGGGACACCATCCCTGGTGTGGCGTGGAGGGGCAGGAAGGATAAGGGCGGGGAAATTTGCTTGGCGTTGGGGGGGGGGGGGGGCTTGAAGGTCACAAGTGCCACATGGCGCTTCATCCCCCTCCTTCCCCCCTCCCACTCCTTATCTATAATCTATAACTTATAATAAAAGAATTGACTTTGTATGAGGTGGCATTCAATGGAGGCCTCAACCCCCATTGAATGTGCCATGTGGCACTTTGAGGTGATAGTATTGAATTTATTATTTTAATCTATTTTTAATCATTAATAAAAAAAACCCTGATATTATAATTTATTTAAAAGGAAAGAAAATAACATATGGATAAAAAATATACTAAAATCTAATCTGCTAAAATAAATATTAAACATTTATTATTTTTTATCTCATGTTTTCTCCCATAACTTTTAAACGCTAATATCTTTTAGATACGAGATTTTTTAAAGAAAAAAAGTACACCAAATTAACGAGCGTTTTATTATCTTTCCAACGAGTACCATAGTGTTATATAAAAAACGGAGAAAAAAAACGATTATTGGTGATACCCGACCCGATTACCCGAAACCACATACCCAAATACCCGAACTACATACCCGATCATATACCCATGAATTTTTTAACGCATCACATAACCCTTAGACTAATGCGTTCGATATTTGCAATATACGTGCACCATCATAAACTAAAAACTTTATAGTATGTAACTAAAATGTATGTATGGTTATTATAATACTATTTCAATAAATAACTTTTTTTTTCTTATTTCATGTTAGTTCTTTTTAGAATGATCGATTACAAACTTCCGAATTCATTTGACATTATATAATATTTTGTAATGGCACTAAATTTATACCCCGGCGCAGATATTCATTTTTTTTATATTTGAATATGATAACTTATGGCAGAGATTTGTTCAAAATAAATAATAATAATAATAATATTTATTTATTAATCATATATTGGCAAGTCATTAATTATGTTGTCATATTAGATACTAGCCGATTACCCCGGGAAGGTCCCGGGGTTGATAGGAAAAATCCTAAACTCTCATCACAGATCACACACCATTCCACTTAATACATGTATCAATTCTCTTAACAAATTAAACAAAACTGATATAATGGAACTTACATAACCACCAATACCTCTATCAAATCTGTTAAGAGTAAACTTAAGTGACATAAATTAAGCTTAACTGAATGTAAGTAAACTCAACTTAAAGTAACTAATGAAACATGTAACTCAACTCAGCTTTAAGTACCTAATGAAACATAAATCTATTATACTATACAACTCAACTGACATTGAAACAGACCTATGAGTAATAGATGTAAACAATCTTCCAATACATGTATCAATTCTCTTAACAAATTAAACTAAACTGATATAAATTAAACTTAACTCAACCTAACAAAACTCACCTCTCTACAAAAAATAAAAAAGAACAATAATCTATTATCTATTAATATATATATATATATATATATATATATATATATAAAAGAGAAGGGTGTTAACCTCAATAACAATCACTAAAAAAACAAAAACTAAATCTTTAAGCATGAAATAAGGTGAATAACAGTAATGATATCATACCTTCGATCTAACCATGAACCTTATGCCTCGAATGCCACACCACAGAAAACGAACCTGATCCGAGCTGTCTCCTTACCACGTAATCCCCAACCGATCGACCTCTGTACGAAGACTGAGTCATAATAATAATAATAATAATAATAATAATAATAATAATAATAATCACTATACTCGTTACCAAACATCCTAGATAATTGTTACTAAACCTATTACCAAACACCCTTTATTTACCTTGAGTTATATAAACCTTGCTCCTCTTTATGTTGTTCCTGTTAACATAACACCACACACACTAAAGTGTGTTGCTGTTTAGGAGTATAGCATCGATTGGTATAATCACTAAAACCTTAAATTAAAAGGGATGACTTGCATGAAATACCTGTGAGACCAATTATCCTTTCAAGGTCCGGTGCAGTCTCCATAAAATCATCACCTTCACAATCACCACCCCTACTTTCCACCATCTTCAAAACACGGTTCAGTACATATTTAAAATTGTTTTGCTTCTGGGTCATCATCAAAACTGGCAACTTACGTTTCTTAGTGTTACTCGTCTCTTGTTCTCTTTGAGGCATTTTATCAAACACTTGGCGTGCACTTTCATCAGGCGAACTAATAACCTCCGTTTCACACCCTTCAGTCACCAAATTTGCAAAATCAGTTTCATCAACATCGATGGGCTCAGTATCTAGATTGTCCGATTCGTTAGCTAAATCCACAACTCTCTGTTCATCAAAAGGTGCCGTCTTTGTTACTAAAACATGGCCGTCATTACTTGAGTTCTCAGAATAAGGTTGTTCAGGGGGTGTTGGGTACTCATCGAAGCTGTGATGATGGAGGACGGTGGGACGGAACAGAGGAGGAGGTGGTGGGAGGTCGGTGATGGTGGGAGGTCGGTGGTGGTGGGAGGTCGGTGATGGTGAGGGTTGAAGAAACGAAAATATAAAAAGATATTGAGAGCAGGGAAGGAGAAGAGTGAGGAAGAATTAGGGATATTAGGGTTTGAGGGACGGTCAAAGAGATTGATGAAGAATTAGGGATATTAGGGTTTGAGGGGAGATGGGATAATATTATAAAAACGAAAAAATTAAAAAAACTTAAAATTCGCTACTAAGAAGGGAGACACCACAGAAACTGCCTTTAAACAATACAGATGTATAATCCAAATCATACAGTAGGAGAAGTAACAAAACACGAGTGAATCTTTAGTTTTACGAATTCTAGTAAAGAATTATTTATTATTTAATGCTTTTTGTTTGGTTCGAATACGTACTTGATCAACGACTCCTTGATCGATAGCAACTCAGGGAACTCCTTCAACTTTGATGCATCCGGTTCGTTATTGCTTCTCCTGCTCCCCATGCCACTGCCGCTGCAACCCAACTTTTATTTTTTTTATTTATTACATACTCCAATTAAATAAATATCTCACATAAATCATTCATTCTATTCTAATCTAATCTACTGGTAGTAGTAGTAGAATTAATTAATTAAAGTAATTTACCTTTGCATTTGATTTTTCCTCCAGGGTTTTTTACAAAGCTGCTTGATGACATTTTCTGTTGTTACGATTGATTGATCAGAATCACCATCACAATAAACATGTAGAACAAAAGATACAGACAAAAAAAAAACACAGAGAAAGACGACTTGGGTTTTGAGTGTTGAAGAGGGTTTGAGAAGAACCTAAAGTTAGTTTGGAGTAGAGATCGTAGATGAAAAAGAATGGAGGCAGAGGATGTAGGATGTGTTAGGGTTTAGGTTTTATATGATTTAATTAAATAAAAAACGAAAAATTAAAAAAACTATAGAATTGCACATTATTATGCCACGTGGCACATTTAAAGGAGGGTTGAAGCCACCATTGAACGCCACGTCAGCAAAAGGGCTTTGTTTTATATATATACTAGCTTATACCCCGGGAGCGTCCCGGGTTGAGAAATCTAAGTGAAGTGAATAAATTAGAAGTATTTAAACTATAAAAATGGCACCTGCTAATATATGATTAATGAATGTTGTTGTTGTTGTTATTATTATTATTATTATTATTATTATTATTATTATTTTAAACAAACCTCTGCAATAAGTTATCATATTCTAATATATAAAACTGGTAATTGGGTCGGGTATCACCTAATCCCAGGCCCGACCCAAACTCACAATTTTTTTTAAACTAATTCCAAATCTGACACAATACCTGTCGGGTTACAAAAAATAGTCGTTTTTTTCCTCCGTTTTTTATATAGCACTATGATACTCGTTGGAAAGATAATAAAACGCTCTTTAATTTGGTGTAATTTTTTTCATTAAAAAATCTCGTATATAAAAAATATTAACATTTAAAAGTTATGAGAGGAAACATGAGAGAGAAAATAATAAAGTTTTAATATTTACATTTAGTAGATTAGGTATTTAATAGATTATGTTAAATCATATTTAAACCATATTTATTCTTTTTTTTAATTGGTCTAGAGTTGCCACATCACATCCTATGTGGTATCTCTCAAAAGAGAGATTGCATAATATTATGACATGTCATTAAAAATGCTTTGGTTTATTATATGTATAGATATATAGATTTTACTAGCTGATTACCCCGGGAGGGTCCCGGGGTTGCTAAATCTAATTTTACGTGATAACCTATTACAAATGGCTCAAGTTAACTAACTACAAAATCTTCTAATCATTGCATGTTCATAGTATTCTAATCAGTAATAACTCATGTTCCCCACAAAATCTAATTTTACGTGATAACATGAACACTTTGTGTATTTTTTTCCTGTATGAACGAAACCCCACAAAAAATAGTAGATTTTTTCTCCGTTTTTTATATAGCACTATGGTACTCGTTGGAAAGATAATAAAACGCTCGTTAATTTGGTGTAATTTTTTTCTTTAAAAAATCCCGTATATAAAAGATATAAACGTTTAAAAGTTATGGGAGGAAATATGAGAGAGAAAATTTTAAATTTATTTTTAAATTCTTTTTTCCTAAAATAACTCAATTTAATTAAAAAAGAAAACAATTCAAAAACACCAAAAACTCTCCATTATGATGCCACGTGGCACAAGGTTGGGGCCTCCATCGCACGCCACGTCAGCAAAAGTCTTTTCTTTTATATATATATATAGATTACTAGATTATACCCCGGGAACGTCCCGGGGTTGAAAAATCTAATATGACATATTAATTTTACATATGAAATAGAATGATGCATTTTACAGTTACATGCATGAAAGCTTCGGGTAACAGCTAACCTAAAACAATTAAAAATATATCTCCAATGTTAACGCCTAACCTTAAACAATGTATGACTCTAATATTAATATCTAACCTAAAATAATGTATTACTCCAATGCTAACGCATGTTGAAAATAGAATTCATATTTACTGATTTAAACATAATTAGTGACTTGCCTATACATGATTAATGATTTACCTGAACGCTTTGTGTTTTTTTTCTGTTTTAACAAAACCCAACAAAAAATAGTCGTTTTTTTCTCCGTTTTTTATATATCACTATGGTACTCGTTGAAAAGATAATAAAACACTCGTTAATTTGGTGTAATTTTTTTCTTTAAAAAATCTCGTATATAAAAGATATTAACGTTTAAGAATTATGGGAGGAAACATAAGAGAGAAAAATCTAATTTTGTTTTTAAATTATTTTTCCTAAAATATCTCAATGCCACATAGGATGACACATGGCACACTCAATGAGGAGAATGCCTCTTTAAATGCCATGTCATTAAAATGGCTTTCTTTTATTATATGTATAGATGTGATATTAGATATTTTAATTACGGGATGCTTCCGGGATAAAAGCTAGTAGCCTAATATATGCCAACCGAATTCGTTGACACCTGGCACACCTCCTCCTACCGTCAAAGATTATTTACCGCTTTTATCTCTCCCTCAAAATCTATCCTCTCAACCTCCATCTCAACAACTCAAAGGTAATTACGGTTCTTAGTTGGTTTCTTATACGTATATGGACCCATAGAGACTTTATTTCGATCTTTTGTGTTAATTAGGGTTATTAGTTCAAACAAAAAGGTTATTCGAAAGAAAAAAGGATTGCAACTCATCGTTTTTGTAATTTTACTTGGCTGCTTAGGGTTATGTATGTTCTTAATTTCATTGAATCGAAGAGTTAATTGGGTGCTTCTGTTCTCTTACTTCATGTTTGATTTGTTTTTGCTAAAGCCGCTGCAATATTTAAGTGATAGATAACACTAAAATCAGATATCATAAGAGTTTGTTACAATAATGGTTTTAAAGTTTTAATGTGGTAACAGTAGTCTAAATACAATGAATTGGAAGGATACGATATCTTAGAATGAAAATACTGTAAATTATTAGAAATTTAAGTGACCTGTGAGACCCGGCATAGTAGATGGTCAAATGCGATTGCAACTTAGTAACAGTTAAACATATATATCAAAAAAATATGTAAGGCGGTATCCGGTATGCATTTTTAAGAAAAAACAGCGAAAAGGTAGGTTATAGATTCACAAAGATTTGGAACTTTGATATCGTTCGCGAATGTTTTGAATATCAAATTATCAATGTGCGCTTTGGGTGACTTTTCATAGTGATTATGACTTAAAGTTATTTGTTGAAGGTTTTGATAAGTATTACACATTAGCCGTTTTTTTAGTTCATTGATCGAGCAACATATATTATGCTTTTTTTTTCCGGATTTAACCCCCAAATACTAATACTGGCAGAAAAAAAAAGTTTTACACAGCTGGTATCAATGTCTTGCAAACCTGTCTCCGCTATCAAGGATTGTGAAGAATCAGAGCCGATAGAAATAAGAGTTATTAAAAAATGGGTGCCTTACAAAAAAAGAAAATGGATACCTCCCAACAAAAAAACAAAGCTCTGCTACCTGTTTGTGGATACACATGTAAGCCTAATTATGTTGTACTTTAACTTACACTTCAAGTTTCTCAAATAATAACTAAAATAATCTCTTTTCAGGGTGATGCTATAGAGGCAATAGCATACTTAGATGATCAGTCAGACTTTGATTCAATCATCAACGTGCAATCGTGCTACGTTGTAAACAACTACGCGTCAACACCTCAAAGGAGATACATGCCTGCAGTGCCACACAAATCATGTCTAAGGATTGGAAAAGTAACGTCTTTTGTTCCCATTACAAACTGCAACATTCCTGATCACTACTACAACTTTGCAGATTTTAGTGTGTTAGAAATCAGAATGAGACCACAAAAAATGCTTACAGGTAAACGCAAAATAATCTCTACATAAACAATATGCATCACTACTATATCTGATTATCTGATGTACTACTACAGATTATATTGGTCGGATTGAAAAGAATGAACACACGACGACACGATCAGGCAAAAAGCTCAAGAAAATTACTATTCAAGACGAAAGGTGAACTCCTAAATCTTGAACCGCAAGTAACACTTGTAGATAAACTAACCAATTTCAATTTACCAAAAATAGGGAAAATCTGCTCGAAATTAAATTCCGGCCAAGTCAATCATCGTTGGTTGCTGATGACGTTGAACCAGGAGAAATTCTTGCAATTACGTCAACAGTTGTTGAAAAGTTTAAAGGTCGGTCTACGGACATTATTTTCAAAAGTACTATAATTTCTAAACAGATTCATGTGAATTATGTGCCACTAAATACTTTTACAAAACATTTTGAATTTTTGTACATACACATATTATACGTAAGAGCTTCAGTAAAACCCATAAAATACTTTATTTGTTCAAGGATCACCACGATTGGTAACAACTCCAGCAACGACAGTTGTACTACATCCAACTTCTGTGGACACAGCAAGCCATGTAAACAGGTTAACCAAAAATTTAACTTATGTATTGTTAACTTTCAACATCTATTTTAGTTATACAAAAAAAAAAAGAACCTTGACTTGCTTACTTTCTTCATGTATATCAGGCTCCAACGACTACCAAAAATGACTGCAATGACAGATGACAAGAACATAGTGACAATTGCACAGCTACTCACTAAAAGTGTCCATGAAAACTCGGTAATAGCAAAACTTTTATACCATATTTACAAACCTCACATTAACATATATCATGACTATACAGAACCGGTATACATGCTTGGCAACTGTAAAAGACATACAAGTAGACCGCGACTGGTACTACGCTCTCTGCTCCAAGTGCCCCAAGAAACTGTATCCACAACTCACGGGATTTGAGTGCGCAGACCATGACAACATCTATCCGAGGTTCAGGTAAGTACCATGTCAGAACTCTAATAGAACAGGTGTTAACACTTAAAACAATACGTTGATCAACAAAATTACAAGTACGTTCTTTCATGGGAACAACATAAATCAGCGTATACAATTTTTTCATCCACCATTTAAACTGTTACTTACCTATTAGCAGTATAGTGTTTTAGGTACAATAACCTATTTTAAAAGTTCTTTGTTAAACACAAATATTTTAATAGATACTATTTAACCAATTTGTGTGGTTGTATTCATAATTTACAAATATGATAGCCAAATGTCAACAAAAATGAAATTTCCATATTCTTTAGCGTGAAAATGTCTACAGTAATGTAATATTTGCGTCTATAACAGGTACCGCGTTATCACAACCATCACCGATGATACCTCAATTGCCAAAGCTGTGATTTTCGATAAGGCGATGACCAGTCTTCTGAATATCAAGTGTCAGGAAATGATAACAACACATGGCTACACTGACCAGCAGATAATCCCAACTCCAATGCTTTCCATAATCGGTGTAACCAAACTGATGACAGTAACTCTGAAAGCTGGTCTTACAGTCGCCGTAAAGAGCGTTGCCAAACCAACCACCCATGGACTAATGAACACACCAACATTTTCCCTGCCACCCGCAATACCAGCTGCACAAACAAACCCTGCAAAAAGGCTGCATCATGAATCCACAGGTACCATATCAATATGCACCAGTCGTCGTTTGATAATTAAAATCATCTTCCTTCTGTTTCTAAATACTTGATAAGAAAAAGTAATAATATAAATTGTTTGAAGTTCATTCAAATTTTCTTGTTATCGTTATTCAGATTTGCAACAAAATATTGAGATGTTTAGTTGTGTTATTAAGTTTTCATATACTTTCATTATGTTTATTCATGTTGCTTTCTTTCATGAATTTGGGTATATGAATATGTGCATGTATTTTGTCTGAACTTGTTCCAAATACGTAGTAACGAACCACTACTTTTATCTACAGACATGGAAGTCGACAACAAGAGGCAAAAACCATAAGCAGAAGAAGTGAAATTTAGAAGATCTGGGCCAAAAGCACCCCTTAATTAATAAGCACTAAGCTGCCCAGCTACTCCTAATCCTAATCTTTTGGTAAATAGTATCTACAACAAATGTTGCTCTTTTGTATTTATGGCAGCACTTAACTAGTATCTACAACTATGCTGCCCAACTACTCCTACTCCTAATCCTAATATCTTGGTAAATAGTATTACATGTAGTAACTCTAAATCTTTTGTAGGTTTTTAAAATCGATTTTGAAAGGCCTACGACCATGTAGTTGGGCCTTCCTAGACGCATTCATGGGTCATGAATTATATGAGAGGCATTCGTCAGGGAGACGCTATTCTCCTTTCCTTTTTATTTAGATTTATTCAAAGGTTTTGTCTCCCCACATAATGGCCCTCGAGTCTCCAATTTGCTATACGTGGATGATGCCTTAGTAGTAGGGGATTGGTCGGTCGATAATGCTCTGTATAAGTCCATATTGTATTGGGTGGGGGTGCCGGAGGAAGAAGTGGCAGGGTTAGCAAGTATGCTTCATTGTAAACATGATACTGTGCCATTCATGTATCTTGGCTTGAAGGCAGGCGTAAATATGAATCAGGTGGTGCAATGGCAATTGTTTCTAGATATTTTTTATAATAGACTCGCCTTGGAAGGCAAATTGTCTTTTGATGGGTGGTAGACCAACTTTGGTTAAGTCGGTTCTTGAGAGTCTCCCGAGTTATTATTTCTCACTTTACAAGGCGCTGGGTATTATTGTTGAACAATTGGAAGCTAAGAAGCGAAAATTCTTTTGGGGAGGAAATAGCGGTAGTAAGAAGATGGCATGGGTAGCTTGGGATT
Organism: Ambrosia artemisiifolia; assembly: GCA_032199755.1. NCBI lineage: Eukaryota > Viridiplantae > Streptophyta > Magnoliopsida > Asterales > Asteraceae > Ambrosia > Ambrosia artemisiifolia. The sequence continues at coordinate 21,201,820 of CM063513.1, forward strand.
GTAAAACGGTGGACAAAAAAGACGGTGGTTTAGGTATTTGTCCTTTCAAAAACTTGAATTTAGATTTACTGTCATCTCGACTATCCATCATAACAATAGATCATGGCATGCCTTTATGCATAATAAAACTGTTAGATTGGGAACGATAGCGAAGCTGGATAATTATTTAGCATGGTCTAATGTTTCATTGGCTTGTCTTATAAAAGGTGAGGTTAGGGACGGTCGGAGCATATGTATCTGGCTGGATACTTGGGTCAGAGATAAACCTTTGTACTCAGTTTACCCTAACATGTTTTAAAGAAGCTAAGAAGGGTTGTAATGGGCGGAAATGTGTATTCAATTGAATGGTCTAAGTTGAGATTATTATCTATGTCTCGATATAGTTTTCTTCAAAGCTGAGTTATGAGTAATGACGTACAAGTAACCAAAACACAAATGCACATGTTATCAAAGATAGTTTTTTTCTTTTAAATTGACATCATGAACCCTACTTCATTCTAATAATATAATGCTTTCGAATTTTTCGAAAATACTATTGCAATGTGCATACTTTTATCTGCATTTCAATAAAAGTATTCGTTCAAAAATATGACTGATGTTTTGTTCTTGCGATGACGAACCGAACCATTACCGTGTGAAAAAACTTTTGTAGCGGTATCAGTAAACGAGGTGAGACGAACAGATGTTGCAATATAGTATCTATTTATATCATAAGCTCTAGCGAGTTTCGGCACCCTGACGAACCGAACCATCCTAACAATATCAATACCACGTTGATCATACTCTACAATTAGTACCGATATTAGCATTACTAGTATTCGTTTTTATAGTTTTAGATCAACATACACACGTTTTGATACCCCTTTAGACATGTCACAACTTTATTTTTTAACATTCAAGTGAGTAGTGACCTTACCGACATCTGAACCGAAAATATACCAACCGAATTCCTTGACACCTGGCACACCTCCTCCAACCGTCAAAGATTTATTACCGCTTTTTTCTCCCTCAAAATCTATCCTCTCAACCTCCATCTCAACAACTCAAAAGGTAATTAGGGTTCTTAGTTGGTTTTTATATACGTATATCTGGACCATAGAGATTTGATTTCGATCTTTTGTGTTAATTAGGGTTATTAGTTGAGACAAAAAGGTTATTCCAAAGAAAAAAGCATTGCAAGTCATCGTTTTTCTAATTTTACTTGAATGCTTAGGGTTATGTATGTTCTTAATTTCATTGAATCGAAGAGTTAATTTGGTGCTTCTGTTCTCTTAATTCATGTTTGATTTGTTTTTGCTAAAGCCACTGCAATACTTAAGTGATAACGCTAAAATCAGATATCATAAGAGTTTGTTACAATAATGGTTTTAAAGTTTTAATGTAGTAACAGTATGAATTGGAAGGATAAGATATCTTAGATTGAAAATACTGCAAATTATTAGAAATTTAGGTGACCGGTGAGACCCGACATAGTAGATGGTCAAATGCGATTGCAACTTAGTAACAGTTAAACATATATATCAAAAAAATATGTAGAGCGGTATCCGGCATGCATTTTTAGGAAAAGAACAGCGAAAAGGTTGGTTATAGATTCACGAAGATTGTGGAACTTTTGATATCGATAGCGAATGTTTTGAATAACAATGTGTACTTTGGGTGACTTTTCATAGTGATTATGACTTAAAGTTATTTGTTAAAGGTTTTGATAAGTATTACACATTAGCCGTTTTTTTAGTTCATTGATCGAGCAACATATATTTATGCTTTTTTTTCCGGAGTTAACCCCAAAATACTAATCCTGGCAGAAAAAAAAGTTTTACACAGCTGGTATCAATGTCTTGCAAACCTGTCTCCGCTATCAAGGATTGTGAAGGATCAGAGCCGTTAGAAATAAGAGTTATAAAAAAATGGGTGCCTTACAAAAAAAGAAAATGGATACCTCCCAACAAAAAAACAAAGCTCTGCTACCTGTTTGTGGATACACATGTAAGCCTAATTATGTTATACTTTAACTTACACTTCAAGTTTCTCAAATAATAACTAAAATAATCTCTTTTCAGGGTGATGCTATACAGGCAATAGCACACTTAGATGATCCGTCATACTTTGATTCAATCATCACCATGCAATCGTGCTATATCGTAAACAACTACGCATCAACACCTCAAAAGAGATACATGCCTGCAGTGCCACACAAATCATGTCTAAGGATTGGAGAAATAACGTCTTTTGTTCCCATTACAAACTGCAACATTCCTGATCACTACTACAACTTTGCAGATTTTAAAGTGTTAGAATTCAGAATGAGACCACAAAAAATGCTTACAGGTAAACGTAAAATAATCTCTACATAAACAATATGCATCACTACTATATCTGATTATCTGATGTACTGCTACAGATTATATTGGTCGGATTGAAAAGAATGAACACACGACGACACGATCAGGCAAAAAGCTCAAGAAAATTACTATTCAAGACGAAAGGTGAACTCCTAAATCTTGAACCGCAAGTAACACTTGTAGATAAACTAACCAATTTCAATTTACCAAAAATAGGGAAAATCTGCTCGAAATTAAATTCCGGCCTAGTCAATCATCGTTGGTTGCTGATGATGTTGAACCAGGAGAAATTCTTGCAATTACGTCAACAGTTGTTGAAAAGTTTAAAGGTCGGTCTACGGACATTATTTTCAAAAGTAATATAATTTCTAAACAGATTCATGTGAAATATGTGCCACAAAATACAAATACTTTTACAAAACATTTTGATTTTTTTTACATACACATACCTACATATACAAAAAAGCATATTTGTGTGTGTATATACATTATGTTTGGGTTCAGCTAAAAAAGACAAAATTGTAATCCTTACCCTATGTGTGTGTATGGACAATTGGACATATATATGTAAGAGCTTCACTAAAAACCACAAAATACTTTATTTGTTAAAGGATCACCACGATTGGTAACAACTCCAGCAACGACAGTTGTACTAAATCCAACTTCTGTGGACACAGCAAGCCATGTAAACAGGTTAACCAAAAATTTAACTTATGTATTGTTAACTTTCAACATCTATTTTAGTTATACAAAAAAAAAAAGCCTTGACTTGCTTACTTTCTTCATGAATATCAGGCTCCAACGACTACCAAAAATGACTGCAATGACAGATGATAAGAACATAGTGACAATTGCACAGCTACTCACTAAAAGTGTCCATGAAAACTCGGTAATAGCAAAACTTTTATACCATATTTACAAACCTCACATTAACATATATCATGACTATACAGAACGGGTATACATGCTTGGCAACTGTAAAAGACATACAAGTAGACCGCAACTGGTACTACGCCCTCTGCTCCAAGTGCCCCAAGAAACTGTATCCACAACTCACAAGATTTGTGTGCATAGACCATAACAACATCTATCCGAGGTTCAGGTAAGTAGCATGTCAGTACTCGAATAGAACAGGTGCTAACACTTAACATGCTGTTTTAGGTACAATAACCTATTTTAAAAGTTCATTGTAGAACGTAAATATTTTAATTGATACTATTTAACCAATTTGTTTGGTTGTATTCACAATTTACCAATATGATAGCCAAATGTCAACAAAAATGAAATTTCCATATTCTTTAACGTGAAAATATCTGCAGTACTGTAATATTTGCTGTCTATAACAGGTACCGCGTTATCGCAACCATCACCGATGATACTTCAATTGCCAAAGCTGTGATTTTCGATAAGGCGATGACCAGTCTTCTGAATATCAAATGTCAGGAAATGATAACAACACATGGCTACACTGACCGGAAGATAATCCCAACTCCAATGCTTTCCATAATCGGTGTAACCAAACTGATGACGGTAACTCTGAAAGCTGGTCTTACAGTCGCCGTAAAGAGCGTTGCCAAACCAACCAACGATGGACTAATGAACACACCAACATTTGCCCTGCCACCCGCAACACCAGCTGCAAAAACAAACCCTGCAAAAAGGCTGCATCTCAAATCCACAGGTACCATATCAACATGCACCACTCTTTGTTTGATAATTAAAATCATCTTCCTTCTGTTTCTAAATACTTGATGAGATAAAGTAATGATATAAATTGTTGAAGTTCATAAGTGCTGATGTGATTCAAATTTTCTTGTTATCGTTATTCAGATTTGCAACAAAATATTGAGATGTTTAGTTGTGCTATTAAGTTTTCATATAGTTTCATTATATGTTTATTCATGTAGTTTTCTTTCAAGAATTTGGGTATATGAATATGTGCATGTGTTTTTTCTGGAGTTGATCCAAATACGTATTAACGAATAACGAACCACTACTTTTATATGCAGACATGGAAGCCTACAACAAGAGGCAAAAGCCATAAGCAGAAGATGTGAAATTTAGATGACCCGGGCCAAAAGGCACCTCTTTTATAACAAGCACTTAGCTACCCATCTATTCCTAATCCTAGTCTTTTGGTAAATAGTATCTACAACAAATGTTGCTGTTTTGTAATTATGGCATCACTTAACTAGTTTCTACAACTAAGCTGCCCAGCAACTCCTAATCCTAATATCTTGGTAAATAGTATTACATGTAGTAACTGTAATCTTTTGTAGGTTGTTAAAATCAATTTTGAAAAGCCCTACGACCATGTTAGTTGGGCCTTCCTAGACATGGTCATGGGTCATATGAATTTCCTGGATAGGTGGCGGTCTTGGATGCATGGGGTGATTTCTTCAGCTTAATTGTCAATTCTAGTGAATTGATCCCTGACCTTGGAAGTTTATTTTTACTAGAGGCATTCATCAGGGAGGCCCTATTTCTCCTTTCCTTTTTATTTGGATTTATTCAAAGGTTTTGTTTCTCCACATGATGGCCCTCGAGTCTCCCATTTGCTATGCGCGGATGATGCCTTAGTAATGGGGTATTGGTCAGTGGATAATGCTCGGTATATGTCCAGATTCTTATATGTTTCAATATGCTTTCAGGGCTTAAAATTAATTTGAATTAAGTCCATATTGTAGGGGTTGGGGTTGCTGTTGGAAGATGTGGCAGGGTTAGCAAGTATGCTTCATTGTGAACATGGTATTGTACCATTCATGTATCTTGGATTGAAGGCAAGTGCAAATATGAATTGGGTGGTGGCAAACGGTTCTAGATATTTTTATAATAGACTCTCGCCTTGAAAGGCAAATTGTCTTTCAATGGGTGGTAGACTTTGGTAAAGTCAGTTCTTGAGAGTATCCCGAGTTATTACTTCTCGCTTTACAAGGCGTCAAATGTTATTGTTGCACAATTGGAAGCTAAGAGGCGGAATTTCTTTTGGGGAGGAAATAGTGGTAGTAAGAACGTGGCAGGGTAGCTTGGGATTGTATAATGGTCGACAAAAAAGATGGTGGTTTGGGTATTTGTCCTCTCAAAAACTTGAATTTAGCTTTATTGTCATCTCGGCTATCCATCATAACAATAGATCATGGCATGCCGCATGCCCTTCCCTTCCGTATAATAAAAATGTTAAAGGAACACGGGAACGATAGCGAAGCTTGATAACTACCGTATCCGGATGGATGCTGGGGTTAGAGATAAACCGTTGCACTCAATTTGCGCCAACGTGTTTTCAAAAGTAGCTAAGAAGGGTTGCAAAGTGGCGGAAAGGTGTATTCAATTGAATGGTCTAAGTTGAGATTATTAAAATCCAAATTTTCTTTTATCTGTATAGACATTTTTTTTGAAGCCAAGTTATGAGTAATAATAATGTATAAGTAAACCAAAGCACAAAATATCAAAGTTACCTTACAATTTATCTTTTCTTTTAGAGTAAATTCCTTTTTGAATCCCTGAGTTTTGTTGATTTTAACTACTTGAGTCCAACAATTTCATTTTTAACATTCTGAATCCTAGTGTTTTAAGTTTGTTATGGTTTGAGGCCAATTTTCTAACGTCGTTAACCAAGTTAGTTAACTATAAGGGCATCTCAGTCATTTTACACATAAGTACAACTCTGTAATGCATAAGGTATAACGTACAAGTCTTTAATGCATAAATAAAATAAATTATAATATATAAAGCTTTCTCTCTCTCTCACACACACACACACACCTGCCTCACCACCATTAACCACCACCTATCCACCGCCATTAGTATCACATGACAACCACCCACCTCCCACATCGATCTTAATCCTAACCCTCAAATCCATATCTGTAACTTACGGATCAGACACATAATCCCAAAAAAAAAATGGAACCCTAACCCCCAAATCCATATCTGTTGTTCCACCTTCAACTAAACAGCAACAACCCCCCTTCCAGTTTCCACCCACCATGGACATGGACATTGACATGGAGGCAACGCCGTAAAACAAGTCGTCGTCTTCCTATTCTCATACGATGCAACAGCATCAATCCATTTCATTCCTTTCTTTCTGAGGTTGCCCCACCCCTAGCTCTCACCACTGCTGCTCTCGCTCTTCTCTATAACAAATTCAACCCTAATATTAACCATACCCAACAAGGAGAGTGGTGTCTGTTTTCCTCTCCCACGCCCTTCAATCGTTTTGTCAAGTTGCGCTGTCCTTCTCTTCTTCTTCCGCTCAACGATCAGGATCAGGATTTACAGAGTAACCCCAAAATCCATATCTGTAACTTCTGCTTTCTCTCTCTATCTCCGCGTCTCTCTCTCTCTCTCTCTCTCTCTCTCTCTAAATACTAATCAGGTAGGGAATTGGAGGTGGGGGTGTGGTTGTGTTGAGTTGGCCGGCCGGCCGCCGGAGCACCGCCGCTGGCGGTGGCCGGAGTCTTCCTCCCTTCTGCTCCCTCTATCTCTAATATGCATATTGATGACCAAAGGGAGGGTTGGGACCAAAGGGTTGGGCAGATTAGTTGTGTGTGTATATGTAATATTATAATATAATAAAGTATAATATTTAATAATATTTATTTTTAATGGTAGGGGTATTTTGGTCATTTCATAAATATTAACAGAAAAAATCTAACAGAGTTAGAAAATTGGACTCAAACCATAACAAACTTAAAACACTAGGATTCAGAATGTTAAAAATGAAAATGTTGAACTCAAGTAGTTAAAATCAACAAAACTCAAGGACTCAAAAAGGAATTTACTCTTTCTTTTAAATAGACATCATAAAGCCTACTTCATTCTAACAATATAATGCTTTCAGAATTTAAATACTATCACAATGTGCTTACTTTTATTTATGTTTCAATAAAAGTATTCGTTCAAAAATATAATTGATGTTTTGTTCTTGTGGTGACAAACCGAACCATTACCGTCCGTAAAACTTTGGTAGCGGTATCGGTACGTGGTGAGCCGAACTGATATTGCAATATAGTATCTATTTTTATATCGTAAGCTCTAGCGAGTTTCGGCACCGTGATGAACAGACTAATACCGTCTTAACAATATCGATACCACGTTGATCATACCAAACAAGCAGTACGGGTATAAGTATTATCTATCAATGTAAACATGTCTCAATATCCTTTTAGGCATAAGACAACTTTATTTTTTTGAGTTTAACATTCAATTGTTACATCACATGTCGGTACTATACCGGCACCTAAACCAAATATATACCAACCGAATTCCTTGCTACCTATGGAATTATGTTAGGGTGGGTGGTGTGGTCATCACACCATAACACTATCACTAACCAGTCCCCATGTGTCACATCTTTTTTTCACATTTCATCACAATTTATATGGGGTGGTCATCACACCGTTATGGCCATCACATTTCGTGATAGTCACGCTATAACGACCATTATATTAACACTGGGATGGCCATCACATTTCGTGATAGTCACGCTATCACGGCCATTATATTAACACCGGGACGGTAGTCGCGATGATCACAACTATCACGGAACAGCCGTCACAAACCTTCCAGTGTGGCCTTATGCAAATACTTTTGGCGGTACAACCTTGGTCTTCTTTTTGCCACCTGGCACACACCTCCAACCGTCAAAGATTGTTATTATTTCCCTCTTTTATCTCTCCCTCAAAATCTATCCTCTGTACCTCAATTTCAATCATCCCAACAACTCAAAGGTAATTAGGGTTATCAGTTGGGTTTTTTTATACGTATATGGACCCATATAGATTTTATTTCGATCTTATGTGTTAATTAGGGTTATTAGTCGGGTTTTTATACTTAAATGGACCCATCGAGACGATCTTCTATGTTAATTAGGGTTATTAGTTGAGTCAAAAGTTGCAAGTCATCGTTTTTCTAATTTTACTTGGATGCTCAGGGTTATGTATGTTCTTAATTTCATTGAATCAAAGAGTTAATTAGGTGCTTCTTTTCTCTTAATTCATGTTTGATTTGTTTTTGCTAAAGGCACTGCAATATTTAAGAGATAACACTAAAATCAGATATCATAAGAGTTATTACAATAATGGTTTTAAATTGGTAACAGTAGTCTAAATACAATGAATTGGAAGGATGAGATATCTTAGAATGAAAATACTGCATATTTTTAGAAATTTAGGTGACCGGTGAGACCCGACATAGTAGAATATGATCAAATGGATTTGCAACTTGGTAACGGTTAAACATATATATAGAAAAATATGTAGAGCGGTATCCGGTATGCATTTTTAAGAAAAACAGCGAAAAGGTTGGTTATAGATTCACGAAGATTTGGAACTTTGATATCGTTCGCGAATGTTTTGAATAACAATGTGTACTTTGGGTGACTTTTCATGGTGATTATGACTTAAGTTATTTGTTGAAGGTTTTGATAAGTATTACACATTAGCTGTTTATTTAGCTCATTGATCGAGCAACATATATTATGCTTTTTTTCGGGGTTAACCCCAAAATACTAATACTAGCCAAAAAAAAAAATTACAGCTGGTATCAATGTCTTGCGAACCTGTCTCTGCTATCAATTATTATGAAGACTCAGAGCCGCCGATAGAAATACGAGTTATAAAAAAATGGGTGCCTTACAAAAAACGAAAATGGATACCTCCAAAAAAATCAACAAAGCTCTGCTACCTGTTTGTGGATATACATGTAAGCCAAATTATCTTGTACTTTAACTTAGGGGCTGTTTGTTTACCTCTGAATGGCTCCATTCAGAGGTAACCTCTGAATCGGTCAGAGGTGGGTGTTGTTTGGTTGCAAAAACTTGCTCCTCTGAACTGAACCATTAAGACTGAATGGTTCAGCATTATGATGATGCTGAACGAAAAAATGGACAGAATTGGCCCTCACCTCTGAACATCCCCTTCACCCCTTGCTGCAGCCACCACCCAACGCCGCCGCCCATCTCCTCCACCATACGCCGCTGCCATCCTCTCTGTTCCGACCACAGCCCCACCGCTCTCCTCACCACCTCCCGCCGCCCTCCTCCTCCCTCTCTCCTCTTCCCTCTCTTCCACCCAGCAACGCCTCCTCAGTCCTCCGTCTGTGCGTCTCCTCCGGTAAGTGCGAACCCAACATAGGAGTTCCCTTCCGTCTTCCGATCTTGAGTTTGGGGTTTATAAACCTGGTTCTTGAATGGTGGTTCCGATTTGAGGTATAAAAAATGGAAATGATAAGAGATTAGAAAGGTAAAGAGATAAAGGATGATGGTGTGTGTCACTGTGTTCTGAGAAAAGATAAAGGAGATCATTTGAATGTTGAATTATTGAGATTTGAGAGAAGATAAAAAAGGATAACAATCACATGGGTGCAGTAATAAAGAAAAAAAAGAAAGACGTGGAGGGGGTGGGGGCTAAAATAGTCATTTTACATATCTATTCAGATGTTTAACCAAACAACAGTTTACTGGTTCAGCATTTACTGGTTCAGAGCCTCTTACCCATTCAGACCTCTTACTGGTTCAGCACTTACTGGTTCAGCACCTGCCAAACAGCCCCTTACACTTCAATTTTCTCAAATAGTAACTAAAATAATCTCTTTTCAGGGTGATGCTATAGAGGCAATAGCACACATAGATAGTCAGTCATACTTCGATTCAATCATCACCGTGCAATCATGCTACATCGTAAATAACTACATATCACAACCTCAAAGGAGATACATGGCTGCAGTGCCACACAAAGCATCTATAAGATTTGGAAGACGGGCATCTTTTGTTCCCATTACAAACTGCAACATTCCTGATCACTACTACAACTTTGCAGATTTTAAAGTGTTAGAATTCAGAATGAGACCACAAAAAATGCTTACAGGTAATCACAAAGTAATCTCTACATAAACAATATGTATCACTACTATATCTGATTGTCTGATGTACTCCTACAGATTATATTGGCCGGATTGAAAAGAATGAACACACGACGACAAGATCAGGCAAAAAGCTCAAGAAAATTACTATTCAAGACGAAAAGTAAAATCCTAAGCTTTAAACCGCAAGTAACATTTGTAGATAAACTAACCAATTTCAATTTACCAAAAATAGGGAGAATATGCTCGAAATTACTTTCCGGCCAAGTCAATCATCGTTGATTGCTGATAACGTTGAACCAGGAGAAATTCTTGCAGTTACCTCAACAGTTGTTAAAAAGTATAAAGGTCTGTCTACTGACATTATTCTCAGAAGTAATATAATTTCTAAACAGATTCATGTGAATTAAGTGCCACTAAATACTTTTACAAAACACTTTGAATTTTTATGTTTGCACTTTGCACAATCATACCTATATATAAATAACATGTGTGTGTGTATATATATGTTTGGGTTCAGCTAAATAGATTATTTTGCCTAAAAAATGTATAAGACGTTTTTGGCATGGTTTTATATATGTTTGGGTTCAGCTAAATAGATAATTTTGCCTAAAAAATATATATATGTGTGTGTATGTGCGTGCACATACATACGTAAGAGCTTCACTAAACCCCACAAAATACTTTATTTGTTCAAGGATCACCACGATTGGTAACAACTCCAGCAACCACAGTTGTACTAAATCCAACTTCTGTGGACACAGCAAGCCATGTATACAGGTTAACCAAAAATTTAACTTATGTATTGTTAACTTTCAACATCTATTTTAGTTATAAAAAACTTGACCTGCTTGCTTTCTTCATGAGTATCAGGCTCCAACAACTACCAAAAATGACAGCTGATAATAACACAGTGACAATTGCACAGCTACTCACTAAGAATGTCCATGAACACTCGGTAATAGCAAAACTTTTACACCATATTTATAAACCCTCACATTAACATATATCATGATTATACAGAACGTGTATACATGCTTGGCAACTGTAAAAGACATACAAGTAGACCGCGACTGGTACTACGCCCTCTGCTCTAAGTGCCCCAGGAAACTGTATCCAATTTGCACAGGATTTGAGTGCGCAGACCATGACAACATCTATCCGAGGTTCAGGTAAGTAGCATGTCAGAACTCTAATAGAACAGGTGCTAACACTAAAAAAATAAGATGAACAACAAAATTACAAGTACGTTATTTCATGGGAACAACATAAATCAGCATATACAAATTTTTTCATCCACCATTTAAACTGTTACTTTCCTATTAGCAGTATAGACTGTAGACGTGCTGTTTTTGGTACAATAACCTATTTTAAAAGGTCTTTGTAAACGCAAATATTCTAATAGATACTATTTAACCAATTTGTTTGGTTGTATTCACAATTTACAAATATGATAGCCAAATGTCAACAAAAATTTTCCATATTCTTAACGTGAAAATGTCTGAAGTAATGTACTATTTGCTGTCTACAACAGGTACCGCGTTATCGCAACCATCACCGATGATACTTCAATTGCCAAAGCTGTGATTTTCAATAAGGCGATGACCAGTCTTCTGAATATCAAGTGCCAGGAAATGATAACAACACATGGCTACACTGACCAGCAGATAATCCCAACTCCAATGCTTTCCATAATCAGTGTAACCAAACTGATGACGGTAACTCTGAAAGCTGGTCTTACAGTCGCCGTAAAGAGCGTTGCCAAACCAACCACCCATGGACTAATGAACACCCCATCTTTTGCCCTGCCACCCGCAACACCAGCTGCAAAAACAAACCCTGCAAAAAGGCTGCATCACGAATCCACAGGTACCATATCAACATGCACCACTCTTTGTTTGATAATTAAAATCATCTTCCTTCTGTTTCTAAATACTTGATGAGATAAAGTAATAATATAAATTGTTGAAGTTCATAAGTGCTGATGTGATTCAAATTTTCTTGTTATCGTTATTCAGATTTGCAACAAATTATTGAGATGTGTAGTTATGTCATTAAATTTTCATACAGTTTCATTATGTTTGTTCATGTTAATTTGTTTCATGAATTTGGGAATATGAATATGTGCATGTATTTTGTTAGAACTTGATCTAAATAGTAAATACGTATTAACGAACCACTACTTTTATCTGCAGACATGGAGGCCTACAACAAGAGGCAAAAGCCATAAGCAGAAGATGTGAAATTTAGAAGACCTGGGCCAAAACACCCCTTTTGTAACAAGCACTTAGCTACCCATCTACTCCTAATCTATCTTTTGGTAAATAGCATCTACAACAAATGTTGCTCTTTTGTAATTATGGCATCACTTAACTAGTATCTACAACTAAGCTGCCCAGCAACTCCTAATCCTAATATCTTGGTAAATAGTATTACATGTAGTAACTGTAATCTTTTGTAGGTTGTTAAGCAGTCCTCATACATGCATTAACTAGGCTTATCCGCGGCAAAGCTAGTGGTCGCCAACTAGTTTTCGTTCATTTGATTTGTTTTCAGTCGATTTATCCCATATTTTAAATTTAGTTAGTTTCTTTACAATTTTTAAAGTAAAATATTTTATAAAATTTCAATAATGCCGCTGCTATGTGCCTATTTATACTTATGTATAGATGTATATTTTACTCGAAGCGAGTTGTAAATAGTAATGTACAAACGTGTCGATACTTTTGGGCATATCCGTTTTGGTTTAATGCCGAGTGTTGGTATTATAATGGCACTGTAATTAACCGAACTGAGAGCAAACACTCATCATAGTGGAAAACCCCCTAAAAGTTGGAAATCAAAAGCTAAGAATCAGTTTGCATGCTTAAACATATCCATTTGAATGATTTTGCAATATCTATATTATAATGTATTTGATTTTAAGATTCCTAAAACTAAAAGTTGTTTATGATCGCATAAGTTATAACCTTAAAATGAGGGTAAATTAGTCTTTTAAATATTAAATACTTATTACAATTTAATTCGCTTAACTTTATTCAACGTTTGCTTATTTTAATAGTATTTGCACGTTCCCCTTATTTTAAGCCAACCATCGATTTTTAAATGGACATAATCTTTTCATATGTTAATTTTTAAAAAAGAAATTGCATCGTAAAAACGAGCATTTTATTCTCTTTAAATTGAGTCCACGTGTGCAATTTTTTTAATATAAAAAATTAATGTGTTACGTGATTTACAATATTTTGTGTGTGCAATAACTAAACCGTTAACCGAAATCGAATAAAAAAACAGATGAAACCGAACCGGATTTAAGCAAACCGGTTAGACCAACGAACTGGCAAGGAGATCAATTCAACGTCCTGTCTATCTAGCTATGAAAACATTGGTTGAAGTCTATTTTTTTTTAACGACCAACAAATCAATCCCGATTACTCACGAAGTACCCACTGGACATGGACAAAGGAGTACTCCGAGAGTAATCCGGATCCACGAATAATTTCACATCAGTTCCTGGAGAAAACCTGTTACCCGAAGGCCCACTGCGGTAAAACCCGGCCCATCAGCAACATTTTGGTGCCTACCGGACTCGAACTAATTGGCTGTTGAAGTCTATAAAAGCACGAATTGGGGGTAAAATTAGGGTTATGTTTACAGAACTTGGGTCATAGGATGAGGCCGGTGAGTAAGGTTTCTGAGGGTGGTTGCCACTCTACCGGCCGGTGATTCCCTCTAAAATCAACAACCCTCCTCCATTTCCAGTTATAGATATATATATAGATAGAAAGTATTTAACACAAGAAGCTCAACTGAGTAGTTCGTATTCGTAATCATCATCATCATCATCATCATCATCATCCTCATCCTTCATCACAACCACCACAACCACAACCACCACCACTATATTATTCTGTTTCTGGAACAACTTTTAAGAGGCTGTGATGATAATATTATTCTGATCCAAGTTCATAACGGGACAGGTTTTAAGAGATTATCTGTAACTTGGTATGGCAAATCAGAGGACGGTGAAGTGCCAGAGTGATTATTATTATTATTATTATTATTATTATTATTATTATTATTATTATTATTATTATTATTATTAATATTATGATCATCTGCAGCACATTGCAACCTCTGATATTGCAACCATGGCGGATTATCCTCTTGTTCCGTTTGTAAACATATCTGAGCCTCCTTTTTTATAACTTTTCTGCGACGTTTCTTGTTTTTGATTGTTTTGAATGTTTTTGGAAATTATGCTGTTGTAGGTGATTTTATTTGATTTTGATTTTGATTGTTGCACATGAAAATTTGGTGATTTTTTTTATACATTTGACTTTTGTAAAGTATGTAAAAATGTGAATTATGAAGATAGTTAAAAGGTTTTACAGAAATTGTTACACGATTATCTAAATCATACACAAGGATCATCATGTAATAAATAAACACAACAAGACATGTTAGTAGGAATTTTAATTCGTTTTTAAAGAACTAGTTACATCCAGTTGATCATGAATCAAAATATCGAAATGTTTAATGATTTCTTGGTACAAAATTCCACAGTTTTTTCTTCCATGGAGAACAGAGGTGGTGACGGGTTAACTAACTTGACTTGGTTTTTAGAAGAATATAAAAGTTATGGAATTTGAGTTGGGTTGGATCTACGATGAGGTATTTGGCTCATTGTTTGGTTATAATTAAACATGCATTACAATTAAGTTCACACAGAATATTCTGTGACCCAGCGTGCCTGTTCATATTGGCTTCAATTTAACAATAGCGTCACTTGGCAATTTCAAGTGAACTTTACAGCCTTCAGTACAATTATGCATTTGTATGACATAATACTGTTGTGATTCTGATAGTTTCGATTAGTGTTAACCATGTCCTATAAAAGAAAATCTATTATGGTTATTACTTGAACCTACATTAGCTATTCATTTCCGCTAGATGATTTTGTGGGAATTTTACCATTAATAATACATATGTATGGTATGGTGCTTTTGGGCTTCGAATAGTTTATGATGTTAGTGATTACAAACATTAAAACCATTTTAATATATTTTTTTGAACCGCAACACCATTTTAATTATCTATACCATTTATAAATATATCTCTTATGGGTTGAATGGTAATTTGCCAATAAAACATGTTTTAAAGCTGTGTGCACAACATCTACTGCATCCACACTCCCAACTGGCTTAGGATGTGTCTCTCTGTTTTCTTTTAAGACGCCTCATTGATTGATGCCGTCGATACCTTTGTGTTGAACTTTTAATATATGTTAAACAGAAAGATTGTAGTAGTTTTGGTGTTCTTGGATAGATCATCTCCTACAAAAAACATGCCAATGAAATAGTTACCTCTAAATCAGTTGAGCAATCTTTCTGTCTAGGCTTGTGCCAACTGTATAGTTCTGTAAATGAAATCTTATAGCAAGTATCAGCAATATTGACTAAGCCCTCTTCTTAGAAGCTTCTGTTATGTTAGCAGCAGGTACTGAGTTATATATCAAGCTTATGTTTGAACACATGATATTTTGTTCTTGTTCATTGCAAATGTTTTTATTACTGAAATCACTTTTTGACAGGTGGGCAGCATTTTCCAATGAAGCGGGAGATGACCCCTTGGTTTTAAAAAGCGCGAAGCGCACAAAAGCGACGAGGTCTAAAACCGAGGCGCAAAGCGCAAAAGCGGTGGGCTTTTCGTACGCGAGGCGCAAGAAAATTATATAATTTTTTTATATATGCTATAGGTTTTTAGCATTATTTACTCAAAATATATATACAAATAAGGTATATATATATGATATAACTAAAATGTACAACCTTTTTAGCTACATGTATAACAATTTTAAGCACAAAAACATCATGTATACAAAAAAAGCGCGCTTTTCTCGCTTTTTTCCTTGCGCTTTTCTTGCGCTTTTCATACACTGCTCGCCTAGGGTTACATAAGGCGCACGGATTTGCGACTAGGTGCGCTTTGCGCTTAAGCGCGCTTTTTAAAACATAGGATGACCCTGGTTAAGCTTTACTCTATTAGAAATTCTAGCTATACATGTAATCAGGTTGTTACTTGTGCCTGCTTATCACATAATGAAGTTGATAAGTCTTAATGTAATCACATTTAACTGCTCATCACATAGTGAAGTCGATAAGTTCTTTTTTTAGTTCTAATCCCTCTATAGGCTTTATATTATAGGTCAGGAATAAAATCCATCCCCCTCTATAAGTTTTGCTTATATTGATTTCATTTTATATTATTTGCAAGTTAATATGTAGTTCATTAATTATATGCCATAAGTTGATTAACAGTAGATGAATGGAGCAAGATACTGATATAATGCTTATTAAGTTAATTTAAAAATGTCAAAGAGCTTAAACATGGCTGTTGGGCTAAGTTAATTACTAACTCTTTTTGGTTAAAAAGAAAGTTCCCTTTAACATGCTTTCAGTATGATCTTTGGGTTTTAACAAAGATGCAAAAGAATTTTGTGTGCCCAAATAAATACATAACTTTTCTTGAAAAACAAGTGATGGTGGGCAAATAGGTAATTTTGATACAAAAATTCTACAAAGAAGGTTGTATATTTAATGCAGGTTCATCATTGAATATGCAGACATTTAGAAACTAAACTCACGTGCCATATGAACTTTAAGATGCATACTTTACAAAATCCCTTTAACATGCTTTTAATTTTTGCAGGTGGACGTGCAATGACACACTTCGGGTATGATACAACACCAAAATGGCCGGTATGAATGCGCCTACGGATTGCACATTGGTTAAATTTCTGATTATAATTCTTAGATAAGCAACAGTTTGCTGAAGATTTAGCAACATGATCGGGCACAATAGTTGTATTAATCTTTTCAAGATTGTATAACAGAGGTAGTCCCATCTCTTTTTTATCAAGCAGCAGGGTCTCAAGTTTAGATTCATAGGTGGGTTGTATTTGAAACTGAAATGACCAACTTTCTTGCACTTTCGGTAGCTAGTGTAGTGCAGCTTATTAGGATTTATAGCTTCTGTTGTACATTATTAGGATTTATGAACTTTGTTGTTTGATAAGCGTTCAGTTGTTAAGAAATCTGGTTTTAGCTGTGGTTATTTGGACTAGAATTTGCTTTTGTTTACACCCTTCTAGCTCTTTCTCTATTACCTGTTTTGCTGCGTTTCCGCTTGCTTTTCTATTCTTAGCTTGTAGTCTGTACTACTTAAGCCCCCGCCACGAAGCATGGGTAACAATACTAATAGGTTCGCGAACTGTGAATTAAGAGAAAACGATGACGAAAACCTACAATTCTCATGGTAAAAAAGTCAAATAGGAGGCCGTATAAGGGACCAATCTTTGGCCATGCGCAATTGTACGTTGCCTTTTCTAGAGCAACTTCCCCTAATGCCATAAAAGTTCTTATCTGTCCAGAAGAAGAAAATGCACCCAACACAACAAAAAAAACCTAGTCTTCTCAAACTTTCTTAAATCAGATTGACCTTGCATAGGTTCGTCTGCATACTCGCAAAGGCGCATAATATGTATTCGTGCAATGAAATTACAATTGATAGCGAACATAAATTGATTTTTTTGACTTTTCATTGTTTTTCAATTATAAATCCTGCATGTTTATCGAGCCTATTAATATGGCTTTGTTTGTCTTCTTCATGTTAGATTTAATAACAATTGCATCAATTATTATAAAACTGTATGAGATCACAAGCATTTGACCAACCTTTCACTGATGTTATGAAACTATCATAGGGTATGTATCATGTTTTTGTTTTTTTTTTTTTTAATTTCACTTTTGGTATTATGTTGACTATTTCTTGAGCTTTCTAACAGGAAGCCTACATTGCCCAGTAAAGAAAATTTGACAGTTAGATCCGCTGATCCGGCAAAACCACTGACCCAATTGAGGTGAGAATAACAGAAAATGGATATGGTATCTTACTTTTCCTCATTGTATATTTTAAATTAACTTACAAGTTACAACTGACTACTAAGATATACAAAATCTTTTTCCGTCTTTGCAGCTACAAAGAATGACCAAACATAAAAAGAGGAAAGTCATAAGAACGCCCTCAAATGTTATTTCTGTATCAAGAACATATTGCATGTTAAAAACATTCATGGCAGGTAGCATTTCAGAACGTATTGCTTTTAGCGCGTCATATTGTTGATTGAATTTTCGCCCAGATTTTTCGGTAACGAGTCGGATTACATATGATAGGGCAACATATATAGATTGCGGGTCACGTTGTGTCATATCTTGCACTTTGTAATGAGTATGTACTAACACATATTGCAAATTGCATTTTCTTGATTTCACCTACCAGCTATTGGTGCATACACTTTTGCTCATATTAATTCTAGCTCGATTCCTAGATCAATAATCCGTGAGATAGCAGGTCACTTTTGCCAGATTCATTTTAGGTTGACCAGGTTGTCCTTTAATTTTAGGGTGACCAGGTTGGCTTTTTCCATAACAGATAAAACTAATACCATATACATATGAAACACCCGACGCATCGCGTGGGTCAACCCACTTAGGGTATGTTTGTTTAAGTTTGACATTTTCAAAAGTCAAACAACTCTAGGCTGTTTCATTACCAAAGTGAGAACTTTTGGATAGTTATAACTTATAGGCTTGTATTTTGGTGTGTGTGTGTGTGATTAGTATATTGTTTTCTGTTCTTTTTCCTCAGCATATTAAATACAATTCTTTGAGATAAAAAGTAAACTTCATCCAAAATTAAGACGTATATTGTATTTTGGTGTGTGTGATTAGTATATTGGCGAATTTCATTAAAACATGACACCTAGCAAGATGCTAGAGCCAAAACAACAAAACATTAAAAAAAAAAACCTTACACCAATCCTACCATGACAAATGCTTACAAGGGAGTCTTTTTTTAATCAACAAATACCATAAAGATTTGATGTCTTCCACAATTTCGATATACTAGCTGCCTTATTGGAAAACTTATAATCATTCCTTGCTTTTCAAATACACCAACAAACCATCATGAAAGCTCATTGAAAAGCTTTTTAATTTACTCTTCCCAGTCGTGGACGTTTTATGCACCACCACCAAGTTGTGAACTGAAAAAACGAACAAAGGTTGCACTCCACACCAATTACTAACGAATGCCTTAGCACCATAGCGAAGTAACTCGATGTAAACAAGTGATCACTCATTTCATCACCCTCACCACATAAGCCACACGCCACTGAGTCCACGTTAATATTATTTTTCCTCAAAGCCACCAACATAGAGATCTAATCCATTACCACTTTCCAACCAAAACATTAATTTTTTTTTGTGGATCCAATTATTTTGGATATACTTCATCAAAGTCACAGGAAACACTCCAGTCTATTTATTTTGGTGGCTTCGAGGGATGATGGTGACTGTGTTCATAAAAGTAAAATGGAAAATGTAGTTTTTTAGGCGAATTTCAACTTTGGCGGTGTTTAATCAGACCCTCCTTTCGGGGAGCCCACTGCTTCACTCCGGCCAAACTATGTTATCTTAACTAGGCTCACGCTAACATCAGAGTTTGACCTAACGTACACAGGAAAAACCCACATAGAGAAGCATATGCCTCAACTATGTTGCCATGGCATCATTGGCAAATGGGAAATTTAGTTTGGTCTGAACTATAAATTATAAAATGAGGGTTGACAAGGACAAAATGGGAATTCAGTTGGTCTAAAGTCTGAACTATAAAACCTGATCATCTTCTTAGATCTAGGGTTTGGGGCAAAAAAAATACTCAGACAACAAAAAAGAATGAGGCGACAGAGGGAAGGGATGTTTGTGAAGGGTGGTTTAACCCCCTCTGTCGCCGATGACTTTCGATTTTGCCCCACCTGTGAACCACCCTTTCTTTCTGCTTTTGTTTAAACACTGTGTTCTTGATTTCATTCTAAGTAAGAGCATTCACGGTGAATTCTTCCCTTTATCTATACTATATTATACTCACTCCTTCCCAATTTAAATATACATTCAGTTGGACAAAAAGGTTGGTTACATGCATACACACATACACATACACTCACACTTACCAAAGGGCATGTTTGGCTAAACTTTTTCCTCCTCCTTTAGAAGTTAATAAAAGAGGCAGTGATGATGAATATCTATCTAGTTGTCTGAGTGAATCGGTGGTTGAGATTTACCCAATCTTGGCGGGGTAATTATCCGGTGGTAATATTATTATTATTATTATTATTAATGCCACTGTGATTATTGCAGCCATGGAGGTTTTATCCGATCATTACTGATTCTTTTTTACAGATCTGAGCCTCGTCTTTAAAAAAAAGGTTTTTTAGTAACTTTTATTAGTTATTTATATATATTTTTTATTTTTTGCTGGTAATAGTCCAGGGATTACTACTACTCTTTTTTTTTGTCAGGATTTGTAGATTGCAATATGATTTTTTTTTACTGGTTTTATCGTTGATATCCGAAGTTTTTACTCAAACATGTGCAAGTCGAATTGCAAATAACAATGTGCTGGTTTTGGTTGGTGATAAGGTTGTATGAATTTTAAGACGTTCGACCTCTTAGACCGGTAAAAGTGTAAAACATGAAACATGGACTCATGGTTTGAAATTGCTACCTCTTGAATTAAGGTAGTGGTGATGAATTTCTAAGTATCTCCGCCTTACGTGTTGCAATGTTGATGATTTTGTTGTCATTTCACTATAGGTGGATTTACCTACCAAAAAGAAATGTGAATAGTTTAGGTTACCTGTTTGGAGATGTGAATAGTTGTTGTTAGGCTCTTGTACAAATTCTTTTTGTCTTGAATCAGGTTTTGACATATACCAAATCTTGGCAGGGCAGTTGTCAGGTGGTGCATACATTTGATATTGCTGTGATTTTTATAGCCATTGAGGTTTTATCTAATTTGCACAATTGCACGTATTGTTTTTACTTTTTACAGATCTTCTCTTCAAATAAATTGTTTTTTTATGTTTATCTGTTTTTTCCTGCATAAGCAACATGATGTTGTTTCTTATTGGTTTGATCCAAAAATTTTACCCAAAAAGTTCTAAATCGATCTTAAATAAGTGTGCTGGTTTTTTGCTTAGTGAAGAGGTTGTATGAGTTTACATGACATGATTTTGCTAATGCGGTAAATAGGCTTTGAAAACTTTGGACACAGATGATATTTGATGCACCTTGGCTCAGCAATTCTCCTGCAATATCGTGGAAATTGATCAAATTTGTCTGTGTTTGGTTACTACTGATGCGGGACAGTTCACAGCCATGGCGGTCTCTATATCATTGACTGAGATTGTAAATTTGAGATGGAGGAAAACATTTGATAGTTGATTCTTGAAATGGAATATTGATTATTTGTCCGGATGTGTAATTATTAACTCAAAAAGCATCACCAGCAGTTGATCTAAATTTTGTAGCTTGAAAAATGGAAGCCGCTCCTCAAGCCTGATCCACCTACAATCCAAAATCCAAGCCGTTGAGCTAGACGTTTGGAACAATGGATAAGGAGCAGCAGGTCAAAGGCGGTTAATGGCATCCGATTGGGTCAGGACCTCAACCTGGATTGAAGAGCCAACGTTCATGCAGTCACTAATGCAACCCACATTCTTCTCACATGCAGGCAAGCGGCAGCTCAAGTGATTATTTGCAATTACCTTTACACGTTATTTCAGTCCATTTTGTTTTGTTCATTTCAAATTTAAGCAGTTTTAGTTTATTACCCACTTCCCTCATTGTAGCATCTAAATTCCTCTATTGAAAGATTGAATGAATTGAAAGCAGAGTGAATTATCCTAATTTAGCTTTATGTATTGTTTGAGAAAAGTGAAAACTTCCTTCCACTGCTATTTCGCTCTTGGCTGGTTGAGAGGCGTCTGTGGAATATAAGTCGGATTATGTGCTGATCGCTGTATCCTAATTCTGATTTAGATTTGCCCGACGTGTAGAACTAGTGGCGTTCTGTATCTCGTACTACTTGTCCTAGCGTGACACTAAACACTGTAGCCAACTCTCTGCATTGTGTATGTCATCTTCTGCAAATTCGACTAAACGAGGTCCTAAAGTTAGATCGACAACATTTAGTGGTGGAGGCGGTGAGCACTTGAAAATCGCCTGTTCAGGCGGTGATGGTGACTCCTGTTTCAGACAACGACGGGTTCGGCCGACTCCGATGGTTCCCTTTATCATCTCTTCATCTACTTTAACAATGGCCGGTGTGAGGGTAAACGACAGATCCGACGACCCCAATTTTGGCGATGGTTTCATTTTCCAGATTTTAGTTTGTGCTCACAGATAAATTTTAGTACACATTTTCTTTTTTGAAATCTAAATATCACAATCAAAAGTAGATGCCTTTCCAGATTCAGTTTCATTTTCACCTCAACAATGAAACCTGAAAATATTCCACCCTCACCAACAAACACCAGTTTAAGGAGAAAACGCTTAGCCCGCATTTCTAGCATTATGTCTTCATCTTCACGCCTCATTACGGGTGGTCATGGATGGTAGCTGAATCGGTGGTTATGGTGGTGGATGATGGTGGTTTGTGGTTTGAATGAGAGAAAGGATGTGTGTGTGTGAGAGAGAGAGGGGGGGGGGGGGGGTGCATGTAAGAGTGAAGACCAAGGATTTAGTGACGGTGAGGTTAGAAAGAGCAGAAAAAGAAGAATATGACTTGTACATTATGCATATGTAGTTGTAAAATCAAAAGTTTTTTGAAAAGCACCCTATGCCTACCGTACAACAACATAATGCATATAAAAGTTGCTAAATAGAGGAGTTAAAATGGTGTTGGAGACGTCTAATGATTAAGGTATAATACGTGTGGGCATGTGTTAATAAACAGTGTAGCCCTTTGGTAACCCATCCAAATAACTGAGTCGACCATGAAACACTGATCATCGTGGATCTCTATCCGCTAGTGGTAAACCATAGTTGACTTGCGATACTTCAATCATCAGCCTAGCCTTCGTTACCCACTACACTTGTCATCGGTTATCCACTTTTCTCATCCTCTAGAACCTCTATGGCTCTACGCGTTGTGTTTCCCATATTAGAGACAACAGCGTTTAACGTTACTATGTATGCAATTAATTTTAGAAATTTTTTCAAAGGTTAGTAAAATATTTGGGACAAGGAAACGTTAAACAAATTATAGCTTTTTTAAGTTAGTAGGAAAGATGTCAAGCCTTACGTGGTGAGGATTCAAGTTCAATGTGGAGGATGTATGTGTAGATTTAGTAGTTTGGTTAGGGTAAGTGAGTTAAACTAAAACTCAAATTACATTTTTTATTGATTCTGATAAGCATTTTTTTTTTTTTTTGCGGTGTCAAAAGTAAATAAAAACCATTAGTACGAGCCACAAGGCATAACCAACTTAGATTGTCAAGGCTTAAATCTGATCCAATGAACAAAAACATTAAAAACTTATCAGCCATTCTGCCAAATATTGTCTTGCTTGTAGTTCGCAACAAACTATTGGTTCTCTCTTGTAAGGTTAGTATATATTCAAGACTTAGGACAACTTCAGCCATGGTTGGAGAATGTGTTTTGTGTTATGTTTAATGTTAGGGGTATATATATATATATATATATTGTGTATGAATTAATATTTCATCAAAAACTAGGATTTCTACCCCCGCGCATTGCGGCGCGCCGATGGTGGTTGTCATTATCGTTTTGGAAAATGCACCTCAAACCACTAAAACACCAACCTAATTTGTCTTTTATTCACAATCCAATTATATATCATATGAAATAATGCTATGTAAATGATCACATAAATAAAAGCCTCAAACCGGTCTCAAATCTATGACATCAAGTTAAAGAAATGCACCTCAAACCACTCCACCACCAATCCGAGTTGTGTTATAAAATGACCATTTATATTTATTATTAATAATGCTTTATAAAAGGAAAAAGACATAAAATCTAAACCGCCCAATTAATATAAATAAATGCACTCTACCCACCTCGAACCCGTGACCTTAGGTAAGAGAACAACACATCAAACCACTCAATAAGGCTATGTAAATGAAAAAATAAATATATTCCCTCCATCAGGATCGAACCTGTAACCTTGGGTAAGAAAACTCCACCCCAAACCGCTCCACCACCAAACCAAGTTTTGTTTTGAAATGAAACCTATCATATATATTATTAAACAAAGATGTAAAAAAACAAAAACAAAAAATATATATGAAATAATGGTCGCCGCCCCTCTCAGCCAATGAGAGAGGACTAGCACTATTCATCTAGTTTATAATTAATACATAGTAAATATGTATAAATTTAATAAGAAGAATAAGATAAATCATGTCAAACATATCAAGAAGACAATATAATTAGCCTTTGTGTAACATAGATATAATACGCTTCCGTATTAAATCTATGTTACACTACGGATAATCATACTGTCTTGTTCATAGATATAATATGCTTTTGTATTATATCTATGTTACACAACAAATAATCCTATTGTTTTGTTCAAATGTGAGACATGATTTATCTTATTCTTCTTATCATTTTGAAGTTTGTATGAAGATATAATATGCTTTTGTATTATATCTATGTTACAGAAAACGGATATTGTTTTGTTCAAATGTGAGACATGATTTATCTTATTCATCTTATCATTTTGAAGTTTGTATGAAGACTTTAAACTCGTATAAAGTCCAACTGGTCAACTACTAAATTAATTAGTACAAATTAAGCGTCCGTTATCGCTACTAATATTTCACTAATGCATAAGAAGTTGTGTTTTAATATATACGGAGTAGAGTAATTCATATTATCTTCATGCTCTGCCCATGAATATTACCGGTATCCAACCTCCAATTCATAAGGCCGGTGGGTATGGGGACGCCCCACCCCCGTCCCAGCAATTTTGCCCCGTCTCCCTCGTCCCAACACCGCCTCCACCCCCGTCACCTGTCTCCCCCTTAACGCCAGAGATACACCAATCACATTTCAGCACCAATCACCTTTCGCCCCCACCCCCATCTCTCGCCCCCGTCCCTATCTCAACACCGCCCCCACCCCCGTCTCCGTCTTTTGCGTCCCACACCAGTAGCCAGTAGGCTAATAGTTAATTACCTCCTTTAATTTTCATTTTCTACGTTATTATTAACAAGTTAATATTAACTTCCAGTTTTATATTTTTTAATGTAAAAAACGGACTTGAGTATAAAAGCAAGAATTGGGGGTAAAATTAGGGTACTATTTTACTGAACATGGATCAGAGGATGAGGCCGTGGAGCGTGGTTTTTGAGGTTGGTTGCCGCTCTACCGGCCAGTGATTACCTCTTGTCGCTCCAAATCAACAACCCTCATTCACACATTATTATACATATGTTGTCATGGATCGATGGATGGATGGAATGTGACCTTCTGAATTCTCATGTCTGGTTCTGATTCTGCTTATCGCATAAACAGTTTAAATGTGGAATGACAAAGTACCCTCCCTATGAGGCAGTGATGATAATATTCTGATCTAAGTTCGAAATCGGGCTAGTTTTTAGAGATTATCTGTAGCTTGGCCGGGTAACATCAGAGGAGGGTGATGTCTGCACATTGCAACCTCTGGTATTGCAGCCATGGCGGATGATCCTCTTGTTCCGTTTGTTAACAGATCTGAGCCTCCTTTTTAAAATTTATTTTTTGAAAATTCTTGAATCTTACTTTTCTGTTTGTCCTTCTGAAGTTTTAATATTAAGCCTCTGAATTTGGGGGCCTCTTAAAATGTGAGGCCTAAAGCTGTTGCTTCGTTTGACTTATGTTAGAGCCGGCCTTGGTTTTAAGCTTTAGTGCATATTCTATTTGTATTCATGTTTAGTTGTGTGTGATAACATCTACAATGTGGCTTTGTGGTGCCGAGACACTAAAGTGAAAGAAATAGGCTGAGATGGAACAAAGAGCGGAGTGCATCGTTCGCCCACATAGACAGAGAGGCACCGAGAGAAAGGGAGATATATGTGGGGAGGTTGCAGTCTGATTGACCCAGTTAAGCACTAAAAGCTAGATTTGAGCCGAGCCTGCATTCTAGTGAAGGTTGTGCTTAAACTTAGATCTTGTTTATTAAATGACTTTGAATTAGTTTTTACTGAGCTTTGATTAGGTTAAGAGGTGTTAATTGGGTCGTTTTTGAAAATTTCAAAATTCAATTAGATAAACTTATTTGCATTCAGGTTTTTTTTTCATCTTTTCATGAACTTATTTGAATTTTTTACGCGTTTAATACTGATTCTGAACTTGAATTTGTATCCGAGCCATTAAGTTTCGGATCTATTGTAAGAACAAACCTGCGATCAGAACGAGGCCGATTGGGAGTAACTATCCCAATTGCGAGTAACTATCGGAATTCAAGATCAGGTTGGTTGCAATTGTTTTCTGGTCGAGTCAAGGACCGGAAACATAAGGGCCGGAGCAAAACAGAACCAGCTTCACTGGTGTTTGTTGTTACCCGCGAAAGAAAACAGTTCAAGTCAGTGTTGTTTTAAAGTTGTTTAAATCCAAGACTCCAAGTAGGAAAAAAAGGGAAGAAAACCATGGATGATGGACCAAGACGAGGGGCTGTCACGATTGAGAAAAGCAACTCCATGGACTAGAAAAATATAATCTAGCCTACAATGTGAATATACTATACAGTTCATTCGTTTAACTAACTTAACTCTACATGTTATCATTAATAGTGTATTTGAGGAAAAAGCAAGACTCAAAAATAATCACACCCTAACTAATATTTATTGTACTCATTCAAAACTTATTAATTGAAACATGAGAAGTTATACACCATAACAGACACTAGTTAATTCTAAATACTGACTACAATGTAAAGGTCTCCACTATTATTACCAAAAGAAAAATAACTAAGATAAACTTTTTCACTTTCAGTGATTTATTAAGCTACTTATTTCATCATAGTTGTTTCGACTACCTTAAAGGATATATGCTGAGGTTCTTATTCTTTCAAGCTCTATGGTTATTTCATCTATATACCAACTGACACATGGCTTTTAGCTGCTCATCAGTTGCTTCTTCAAAAACATGACAATCAACAATCTCACGCAGCCGATTTTCCCGCTCTGCCTTCATAAAATATGTTGCAAGATTTGCATCTTCTTAACCTCTTTCAGAGTCGATGGGTTTTAATCCTGTCAGTAGTTCTCACACCAAAGCTATACACATCACTCTTTTTTGTTAGTCGACTTGTATGGATATGTTCAGGATCCAAGTAACCTGACGTAGAGTCTTTATCATCGCCCAACGGGACTGACTTTGAGGCACAAAAATCTGTTAATTTTGCGGTGTAATTTTCATCCAACAAAATATTAGCTGACTTCACATCTCTATGTATGATAGTTATAGTTGCATCTGAGTGTAGATAAGCAAGTGCACTAGCCGCTTCATGTGCTATCCTTAACGCCTATTCCATGATAGTTTTCCTGTGTTGCTTGTATTATAATGAATGTGATGATAAAGATCATAATTAGAAAACTATTCAAAAGCTAGCAATGGGACCTCAGTTTCTAAACAACATCCCAAAACCGCACCACGTTCCTGTGATTAATTTGTCCAAGAATTGAAATTTCATTTATAGAAGGCTCCACTTGTTCGTGGTCCGATATTTTCGCCCTCTTGATGGCTACTACACGGTTATCTGGCAATACCCTTTTGTACACAATGCCATTGCCTCCTCTCCCAACAATCATATTTCCTGCATAATTCATAGTCGCCTTTTCTAGCTCTTCAGCTTGAAAAACTTTTATGGAATCAAAACCGCTTTTCAGTTTATCTTCCATTAACATAGCGCCATTTTGCTAGAAGAATTTTTCTTTAAGCATTAGTTGCTTCCTCTTCTTGGTCATGAGGGATCCAAACTTGATACCCATATGAAGCTTCTTGGGCATCAAGGACCCAAAATTCATACCTATATTGGGATTCTTTACCATGAGGGATCCAAACTCCATACCTATATGAGGCATGAGGCATGAATGTATCAACACATTTTCATTGCTTTTTCGTAAACAGAAAATCTTCAAAAAAGTAAGCTTCTTTTAATAAACGAGCTCGGGCCGTCTCAACTCTCAAGTTCCTCTCTAATTATAAATTATTAAATTATAATTACTAATTTATTATTAAGTAAACAACATATTTATGTAGATCAGATACAAATAGTCTTAACCTACTAAACGTGACAAAGGAAGAAATTTTTTTTCCCAACTCTTTAAACATTTTTTTAGATGAATAATATAAAAAAAGTTAAAAAATTTAGCGTAATTACGTCATTAGAGTAATTACAGTAGTTTACTCTAGAATGATTACATAATTACTCTACAACAGTAATTAAATAATTACTATACACTAATTTTTTTTAGATTTCAGTACTAAAAAACATGTTTAACAATATGAAAAATAAACTAAAAAAAATACTCTCCTTCACTTCTCACAGTAAGGGCTATTTGTAGGATAAGAACCATTTGTACAAGAAATATTATAAATGTATATGATTTAATTAATAAATAACAAAGGTGTTGAGCTCGAGGTAGACGGAATGACTCAATGGTGTTTAGAGGGAATAGAAATCCAGTAATTCCATTACATTGACAAACCAAACACCCTTTATTCTCATTCCCCCGCAGTCAATTGCGAAGCATTATGAGGCCAATGGGTTCCCCCCCCCCCCACCTCTTTTGGATCAGTGGTGGAATTTGCGATTTTCGTAAGTAATTTTTATATGAATTGAGTCCGACCCCCACCGATAGGAAAAAATTAAGTTTCGAGATTTTTGGTCCCCACCACTATTTTTTTCAAGCTTCACTACTGCCCGCAATGGTCCATTCCATTCCGTCTCTCATCTTCCATAACAAACACTACCTAGAAGTGTGTAGATTAAACACCAAAATGAGAAAATCGGCTACTTAAGTATCTCGTCTACCTGAAACATATACCCGAAGGCTTTTAAGTTTTATATATATCTTTTCGTAACTATTTTAGTAATGTTTTATTCTAATAGATTCATTATTTGAAAAATAAACTTTTCATCTAAAATATATATTTTAATAACATTATTATTTATATTTATAGAGTAAATATCAAATACAAAGTGTTTTTTTGTAAGAACTATGAGAATCAAAGGGGGTAAAAAATTTTATTTTTTTTTTAATTTTTTTTTTCCCATGTGCTTAAACATATTTTCTAGATGAATAATACAAAAAAAATTAAAAAAAAATTTTTAGTGTAATTACGTCATTAAAGTAAATACATTAGTTTACACTAGAGTAATTATGTAATTACTCTGCATGTAATTACTTTACACCAAAAAAAAATTTATTTATTTTTTTAGTTTTCAATAATATAATACATGTTAACAATATAGGAAAAAAAATTTCGAAAAAAAAATAATAAAAAATAAATACCATCCTTTGATTCTCACAGTTCTTACAAAAAAAATACTTTATACAAGATCTTTACCCTATATTTACATTTTAAATGTTTTAAAGATTATTATGGTGATAATGATATATATGTTATTTATTACAATTTCATATATTTTAGATTTTTGAAAACATAAGACTATAAAGAAGATATATATATATATATATATATATATATATATATATATATATATAGGTAAAGTATATGGAGGAAACCCTCCTTATTTGGTAAACTCTGGAAACTCTGACTTCCCAACATTTTTTTTTTTTTGAAAAAAATAGGGTATGTAATATACATTTTTTTAAGCATTTTGAGCCAAAAAAATCAAAAAAGCGCCGAACGGTTTTTTTTAAAAAAAATAAAAAACGTCTACTGTTTACATATAGTTAACACATTGTTAACACCTGTTATTAGCGCTTAACATGTGTTAGTCAAAATTTTATTTTATTTTTTTAAAAAAAAATACTCGGCGCTTTTTTAATTTTTTTGGCCCAAAATGCTTAAAATCATGTATATTACTTGCCCTATTTTTTTCAAAAAAAAAAAAAATATTGGGAAGTCAGAGTTTCCAGAGTTTACCAAATAAGGAGGGTTTTCTCTAGAACCATTCCCTATATATATATATATATACTAGTAAGCGACCCGAGCGATGCGGCGGCGGCAACAATATACAAAGCAATTTTCATTTTCCGTTATATTGCATATTACGGGGCTGTTTGGCAATTTTTGAATGGGTAAGTGCTGACCCAGTAAGAGATCTGAATGATTAAGAGGTTCTTTATATCCATCATATATTAAGTATATATATTTTGTTTGTATTATATTCAATCTCTGTGCCTTTAATTTATATATTCATTTGTATACTCCCCCACAACATTAATCATCAACAAACAGAGCTCTTCACACAACAATAATCATCAACAAACAGCAGCAAAACGAGTTTCCATCTCCTTTTCTTCAAAGAAGAATAGCTAATTCGTCTCCTTCTCCCTGCTCCACGCTCCGCCGTGACAACGTATCAAGAACGATCTTTTTTCTTTTTTTTTTTCGGTTCAGATACTCCAAGCAGCAGCAGCAGAACGAGCTCTCTGATTCAGTCAGACTTGGCTCAAGATCTGACCCGTTAAGAGGGCTTGTCAGATGTGAAACTCCTTCAGACGTACCAGGCCAAACACATCGTGGTCTGACCAGGTTAGATGTTAACCGCATTCAGAAGCGTTCAGATGCAAACAAACAAGGCCTACATTTATTAGTTTCTTGTTCGTGAAAGTAGAATCAGTGTGGTCTACCTATGCTTTTCATATCTCATTTAAATAATAACAAGCACATGGATTAAAAAAATATTAGTATAAACATAGGAATTTATAAATACAAAGTCGCATATCCACTACAAGGTGCTTTTAACATACTAAAATAGCCCAACTTGGGTACCAAGTTCTGTTATTAACTTTTATTTAAAAAATATGGTTATAAACAAAACTAAGAGCATTCTCATCCCCACCACCAAATCCCATCCATCAAATTAACCTAAAAATCACTACTTCACTCCTAAATCTTCTCTCTCCTGATTAAAATAAAACAGTTACAAGGACGGTGCTCGTGTCTACTCGAATACATATACGGTGTGTAGGTTTATAAGTATGACACAACTCTAGGATTTGTGTCGTTACATTAAAGATTCGTGTAAATTTTTTGTCACACCCTCAAATTCCACTTGCGTAGTTTTACCGCGAGGCATGTGACAAACCAGGATCCAAGTCAACGGTCACAATAAACAACACTATATGAACATATGTAAATTTAAAAACACAAGTTTAAACCATGACATAACAGCGGAAGCTTTGTTTACAACTCAAAATCCAAAAGTATTCAAACTTGTTCGACATTCAAAAACCATGAACCCTAAACTAGACGCCGTGCAGACGCGTGCGCCTAAGCCATGGGATGCTACCTTAGCGACCTGAGAAAACATGCCAAAAATATGTCAGCACAAAAATGCTGGTGAGTTCACAGGTTTGCAATAAAAGTAACCAAGTTCGCCCTGTCCATACTATGTAAAATGTATACCAAAGTACGCTAGCTAGGCGTATGTTTTGTTACTACTACGATTAGGAAGCATTACTGACGCGCATACCCATAAGTGTCTGTGCCCGAATAGTATACCGTTACTGTTGAGACAATATGCACCCGCCCGGCCTCAAACCGACGAGTGGGGCAGGTCACGCCCAATAGATCTATCCACATTTCCCCGTTGTGCTACCTTGCACATTCATGGTTTCCCCCGGGACTTCCAAAGATCGTATAGTAACCCAAAATAACCCATAGTATGACAGTTGTTACCAAAATACAAGTTTAACGCATGTTTTCTCCCCCAAAAGTAAAACCAGTTAAAGTGGGGCCGTGAACTCACCTTAGGTTGCGTTACTCGAAAGTGATTAAAATCAGCAAGCTATGCTAGCCCCGTATAGCGGCGACCTAACATATGACAGTTATAAGTACGTAGACTAATAACCCGTAGGTTAGTTAGCCCCTAGATGTCCAGACCATAACCAAGTTCATTTGAAAACGCGTTGACTGTCTAACCGACCATTTTGGACAAGACTCGACATCCCATTGGGGACCCGAGACTCCACGTGTTAACCACATACACTATGACATACAATTCATGCAACAATACTTAACACGTGTTAAAGTTCAACAAGTCTAGCATATAGTTCAATCAGTGCATAAATAAGTCCGAGCACGTGTCACCATGTTACTAGGTATGATATAGGGTTCTTAGCATGTTCCTAGGTGTCAATTCAGGTCTCGAAATGCCAAAACGCACTTACAGCAGCAGTACATGCGATTAGGAGAAGTCAACTGGCAATTAGGGAAAGTCAACTGGTGATTAGGAAGGCTAATCGCCTATAGTATAAGCATTTAGGCTCTAATCGCCCTCAACAACAGGCGATTAGGCCTATTCTGGTGTCTTATAGGCGACTAGGGCTATAAGACATGCAATTCAAGGTTTAACTAGTGATTAGGATCGTAATCACCCTCAGTGAAGGCGATTAGGCCCCCAATCGCCCTCCCTATAGGCGATTAGGCTCCTAATTGCCTTCAGCATAGGCGATTGGGCTCCTAATCACCTTCAGCATAGGCGATTAGGGCCCCCAATCGCCCCCTGCAGTCCTGTTCCGATTTTTCGCGCGTTTACCTCTCCAAATCAGATCCGGAACGTGTGGAAACACCCAATATCAATCATAAAACATTAACAACATATTTCAAGCAAAACCCCTAAGTTATTATCATTCTAACACTCCCTAATGCAAGCGTTTTCCCAAAATAGTATGTTTAACATGTAACTATCATTTCAACATGCAAAGTTTGCCCTAAATGGCAAATATCCAGATTTCACCTCATAATGACGTTGTCCGATAATATCCTACTGTTCTAGCATCAT
Organism: Ambrosia artemisiifolia; assembly: GCA_032199755.1. NCBI lineage: Eukaryota > Viridiplantae > Streptophyta > Magnoliopsida > Asterales > Asteraceae > Ambrosia > Ambrosia artemisiifolia. The sequence continues at coordinate 21,234,918 of CM063513.1, forward strand.
CCTAAAGCAAACCCTAATCATAACCAATCAACAAAACGCATCACAACATCATGGATTTCACATAATCCTTCAAACGGGTCTAAACATCTAATATCAACAACACACAACTAAAACCATCCAAACTCCTAGGATATCATCATACTAACTCATACAAGTCATAAACACATTAATAACACAAGAACAATCATTTTTCATCAATAAAAATCCTATCTTTTATGAATATAACACATATAACATGCACAAAAGGTTAGGATTTATTTAGAAACTGTTTTTAATGGGTTTTCAAAGACAAAAACGTTTAGAAATCAGGTCTGGACCTTTAGGGAACAAAACATAATCATTCAAAGGTTTGGGAATGAAGAACACACCTTGGATTTATGAGAAAATGATGTGTAAAGCTTGGAAATGTGTGTTTTGATGCAAAAACGTGTTCCAGAGGGTGTTTGTGAGTTGGGATAGGTTATGGGACGGCTAGGGTTGCACAAATGATGTTTTAGAGGTCAAGGGTGGTATTTATAGGCGTTTCTAGTCGTTTAAAACACGTCAGGCAATTACGCAGCAGTGCATGCGATTAGGGCCCAATCGCCCTCAGTTTCCCTCTAATCGCCCTCACATCAGGCGATTACAAGGCTAATCGCCTTCAGGCATATCCTAATCGCCTTCAGCACTGCGTAATCACCTATAATGTCATGCAATCACGTGTAGTCATCGTTTTAACATATGTAAACACGTATTCACATACCGACACGTCACATAGCAATTATGCACACATAAATCATGAAAACAAACACGTTCACATTCGTTCACCAATTCCCGGGACTCGAGACTTGTGTGTTTACTAAGGTCCGACGATTCTACGAATCGTCAATTCTTGTTCCCATGGTTATGGACCGACATCTAATGACCCTTTAGACCGCAGTAACGACTCCCGAACCATAACACGACTCAACCGACCCAGTTAAGTATAATATACGCATGACTCGCTACGGTAGACTTTAACCTAACCAATGTTATCAACCTGAGTTTGCCGGGTGTCACATTTTTGGATTCTTGTTGGGTTTGACTCGTGAGAACACATCCCGTTAAAATCTTATGTGACCCCTTGTGATGATTCAAAGCTGAGAAAGGAAGTAAGAGGTTTGATTCTTGTTTGACCCTACGTTTTACCAAAACACAGGAAGAAACAAATTTCTCTAAAACAATGAGGATTCAAAAATAGAGAAAGGAAGTAGGCATGTCAAATTTCACCAAAATAGAAAGTGCAGTATGGTTCTCTTTTTGCAGTCAGATCTTACCAAATGGGTATATACATCTTTTAAGGTAAAGATGAAACCTTATGATTCTTGACCATGGTTCCTTGATTTCCCTGACCCCTTAACCATGTATATCATAAACATTATCAATTGTCTAATTTACTGCATATATAATTATATACGACAAGAAGCAAAGGGCGACATTTGAACCAATTTATTACCTTTGACTCCAGCTAACAGAAGGAATCTAATTTGATTAAAATACTATCCTATCAAAATTAGAGTTAAACTCTTATCCATAATTTTATAATATAAGTACGTTAAAATTTTTTCAAGCATGTATGTAAAAAATAAAGGACTTTTCTTGATACTGCTCTAGTATAAAACAATAAATAATACAAAATAGCAAATTAAATTAAAGTGTACACAATAAAATATAGGACAAGATAATATGAATCAACTTACAAACATCTACGTGACTCTTGAACATGGACATGCAACATATTTTCAATTTCTCTCAATAGAATAAAAAAATTGGGATGTAAAACAGCAAGAAATAGCTAAGATCATACTTGTGCTGATTAAACAAGTCGATGGTATAAGATCTGCCATTACCATGGCCGGAGAGGATGAATGAACTCCAACACATCGACCCTATCCTACCTTGAACTTAATTCAATGACGACGCACAGTTCTGAAAAATAAATTTTAGGTTAGATTACTTGAAACATAAAAAGATAAACAAATTATAAAGTTACAAAAAAGGGTGTGCATATAAAAAGGACATTTATCTATTTTTACCTTCAAACAGTTGAGTTCTTCAAGGGAAAAGAAACAACAATTTGTGTTGCAAATCATTGCGGACTATTTGACATGGACTCAGAATGTACCAATATATTGTTGCCAGAAAATGGCTTGAGGATTGTTCCATTCATCAAATTCACTATATTATAGATCAACATAACCCAAACCAACTTACTTTTTTTGTTACAGGTTCCAAGTGAATCCATTTATAGATGTGTAGAATTTGAATTGCTAGAAAAATGTGAAGTGTATGGCTTTACTGTCTACTCCTTTGGTGTTAACAAACCTGCAGCAAACGATTCAAAGTCGTAAACTTAGTAGTTGATGAAAGGACCTGGTTAATGGACCCAACAATTTCAGGTCACTTTTTGGTCAATCTTTTTAGTGATTGTTATGAGTAAAAAAAAAATGCATTATTATGATAATATCTAAATAGAGAATAAAAAAAGGACCTGGTTAATTGACCCGTTTACCTTTAGTGGTCTATTGGCTCAATCGAGATAAAACTAACCCAAATTAACCCAAAAATTGCTAGCTCTCTTTCCAACAAATAGCTTTTAAGGTCAAACCTTAACCCAGTTCAAAACTTAAATCTCGTCAAATCGTCACAGCACCGTCATGACATTGCAGAACTATAATTCCCATTATACTCTTTCCTTTTAGACAAGTCTTCATATAATAATTCAAAAAGAGATGTAATACTTACCCGGTCATTGGTCTATGAACTTGACTAATAATTCAGTTGCGGCGTCGCCTATTCATATTATTTCTGATTAAAAAACATTGTCAATGAGTTTTCAAAACAAACATTTAACAACTACATAATACAAGTGAAAACCTATAAATCATGAAACAAATAAAAATTTTCCCTAATTTTTGCATACCTGGTGAGAACAAGCGCCAGTAGTCGGCGAATCAACTGGGAATTTTCCAGACATTTCAACAGATCTGGTGGAAGTCACCTCTTAATGACTCATGTTACCAACATACCATCATTAGCAGTCGCATCTTGCAAATAACGTAAGTATAAGGTATAAGAGAATTTGTTGATCCACGTTTTTTTTCTACTAAAAGACATTTTATATTAGGATAGCTGATTGATATGAACCAATAATGTCATAAAAAAAACTCTAATTGCCTCTTTGACTTTCTGTATCATGTTTTCCCCAAGCACAAGTGGTGCAGTGTCAAAAGTGCTTCTGCAATCACCAGAAAGACCAGAACCAATCCAAAACAGATTCAATCCATATCATAAAAAATGTTATTCACCTTGAAGAAATCCTCACATCTCCTTGAATTTTCCCCAAATTTAACATATGGTGCAGATCCTACAACACAATTAAACAATATCAAACCCAGTTAGAACAAAATTCAAGTTTTTTTTTCAATAGACGTCCCGGGAATTTAAATTATACTATTATATCGAAACTCTGAATTAAACATCTCCAGAACTTCATATTCGTGTATTTAAAAACAATACAAACAAAATAAATAGAAATTTACCCATCTAACCTACATACCTACCCATACACCCATATACTCGCATACATGTACGCACACTCATGTACACACCACAAACATTTAAGCATAACAACCCCATATAAAATACACACAACAACACATCGATATACACACCTAAGGAGAACACACACAAACTCACACAATACAATTCATTACTCACAACACACTACCCACCATATTAAAGGGCACACACATCCGCCAATTCATACATATATTAGATACGCAGACACAACCAAAGTCAACTTTCAACAATTACAAATATTACTAACCCTTAGAATATCAAATTTTCAATTTGACTATTAGTCATCAGTTTCATAATTCTCAGCATATCAATCACTATTAAAATATCAAATTGTCAAACCTTACAATTAAAACCTCCATATCTAGATGTAAAAACACTATTGTAAATTTGTAATAGCTAGACAAGAAAAAGAAATCCAAATTCGTACGCAACATTAACTTATATTTTCTAAAATATAAATATACATACAAAACACATCTTATTTTGTTTGAGATAAATCAACTTATTATGACAACAAACCCTAAACGACATAAAACACCCGACAAACACAAAATAAAAAGTGAACCAGATTTATAACTCAGTGGCTGAGCACAAATGTTCTCTATGATTTACCTCGTTGTTATATAACCTAATACCGGCTCCCCTATTGCAGCAGAAACAACATCACTCTGGATCTACATCAAGATGACCTGTTAGTCTTTATTAGGGTTTTGAATGATAAAATAGTGTTCAGAATCAAAATAAAGTGTCCTTACCTTTGAAGAAGGTCAGAATCTTCATCGATTCGGTGAAATCATAGTGAAATCGCCTTGTACATGACGCAACATAACTTGAATCGCCAGGGGGGGAGGCGGATAATGTTTGAAATATGAGAATGAAACCCTAATCATCATATGTGTATCCCGTGTAATTTCATTTTGGCATTACAAGCTTGTACATTATGCAACATAACTTGCACCCTAGAAAATTTTAAGTTTTGGTGCATTGAATCATTGCACACCATGCTTTCAAGTCTTGTACATGAAAAATGACATAAGTTGCCCCTCCTATATGCATATTATATATAGTATATATATATATATGTATATGTATATACATGCAAATACCAACCGGTATACCCGATACCCGCGAATATGCTCTACACCCGACGGGTAATACCCGTTAAATATATGACGGGTATGGTATGAGATTTTATAACCGGGTATGGGTATGGTATTAGCCAAACCCGATCCATACATGACCCATTGCCATCCCTAGCCATGGCAACATGGTTGAAACATTCTGGTTTTACTCACGAGACTTGGGGTCGAGTCCTTTGAGGAGCAACTCGCATGCCTTCCCTTGCGTAGTGTTGGTCTCTGTGGGGTTTTTCCAGTGTACGGTAGGCCAAACTCTAATATTAGCTTAAGCCTGATTAAGACAACATAGTCTGATCAGAGTGAGACAGTGGGGCTCTCCAGAAACGAGGTGAGAGTAAACAATGCTAAAGTTGAAATTCGAAAAAAAGGGAAAATGGCCAAAATAGCCCGTTGACCGGGTGTTTTGCAAAAATAAACCTCTCACCCCTCTTTGGAGAGACGGGACACGGCTCCCAACGAGCCTGAACCGTCTCCAAGATCCTTTCACTTTAGATCCAATAGCCAACCGACACGTGGCGTCTCCCATCCCGAGGCTGTCCCGTCTCTTTCCAGACGGGTCAGAAGTCAACCGTCTCTCTCCCAGACGGGTCACATTTCCCCATGCCGTCTCAAGCCTTCAGTTCAACCGTCTCAAGACGGGTCACATTTTCCAATGGGGACTCGCCGTCTCCCGAGACATCGGGTATCGTCGTCTCCGGTGAGTCCCGATGGTTAGTCCGGCGCTTCGGTTGTCCAGGTCACCACCTATAAATACTGTTCCCATTCCCGTCAGACAATCACCCCACCACCGTCTAACACTATCAGCACCACCACACCACCACCACCGTCCACCACTATCCACAAATGGCACCGCAACGATGGACCGAAGAACAGGAGATTGCACTTATTGCAGCATGGCGCCACGTCGAAGAAAGCACCCACCAAACCAACAAATGGTTCCGTATATTGCACGAGTACAATCGGCTGGTTGGAGGGTCAGACCGGACAACCGAGTCTCTTAGCCGAAAGTTGAACGATTTGACCACGAAGTGTCAAATCTTCAACGGGTACCACAACCGGACACTTCAGTTGGTACCCCCTGGCTTTCCCGAAGACACGGCAATTAGACACACAAAAAGACAGTATCAAAACAGGGAGGGCAAAGAATTTAAACATTTGTCTGGCTGGCAAATGATGAGGGATCATCTTAACTAGTTTATAAAACCTTTGTAATCGAATTTTATTTATGTTTTTATGTTTTTTATGTTTTTTTTATTAATGCATCCCATGTTTATTTATGTTTTTTTTATATAAAAGTAAATATTTCATTAAACAAACTATATTATTACAATAACAATAAACAAACTATACTATTACAACAACAATAAACAAACTATACTATTACAACAAACTTCCCAAACTATACTATTACAACAAACTTCCTAAATTTACTTGCTAAGAACTAAGAACTTTGTTTGAATGGTGTATGTGCGCTTCATAGACAAAGAACTCTTCTTGCAAATAAAATAGACTACCACATTGTACATGCAAATTACACGGGTTAACCCACGCGCAGATGCAACAACAATCCAAGTAGCCGTACGCAGATGAAACAACAATCCAAGTAATCGGACAATATTTTCGTAAGCCGGTAGGCTTCGGTTGGGAAACCAAAAAACGTCATTGATTTGGAAGATGAAAGGGGTGGTGGGTGCAAATTTTGTTAAGTGAATTGGGGTATTTATATACACTAGTGAGACGGTTCAGACGGTAGCCCGAAACGGCTTGAGACGGCATAGGGAAATGTGACCCGTCTGGGAGAGAGACGATTGACTTCTGACCCGTCTGGAAAGAGACGGGACAGCCTCGGGATGGGAGACGCCACGTGTCGGTTGGCTATTGGATCTAAAGTGAAAGGATCTTGGAGACGGTTTAGGCTCGTTGGGAGCCGTGTCCCGTCTCTCCAAAGAGGGGGGAGAGGTTTATTTTTGCAAAACACCCGGTCAACGGGCTATTTTGACCATTTTCCCAAAAAAAAAAAGTGGATGGTCAAAACATGAAGTTTGACACGAGTCATGTACAATAAAACCAGAGCTCCAATACACAAATCAGTGTTTGGGGGAAGAGAGAGAAGAAGAGGCAGCAGAGGGAAAGGTTGGGTGTTGCCGCCCTCTACAGCCTATGATCTTCCATTTCCCCCCATTATCAATTCAACACCCATATGTTCATATGCTCGTGCCTTCTGTCTACCATACATTTTTCGTCCATGTGATCTCAGTACTTGTTGCTTCTTCCAACCATCCTTTTCCTTTCCTTCTATTTTACCATCAATACAATGACAATAACTGCTACATTTTATGTGGTAAACCACCAATGTGTAGAGGCCATGATGATCATGAATTTCTTCTTGTTGTCTGAGTTAATCGAACAAAGCTTGAAACTGACCGTATCTTGGCGGGGTAATAATAATAATATCTGGAGGCTTCTATTGTTAAAGAAGCAGCCGTTATGTTTGCAGCCATGGCGGTTCGTTCTCTTTGTTTTGATTATTATTATTATTATTAACAGATCTGAGCCTCTCTTTATTCTTTTTTTTTTATAATTTTTTTTTATTATGTAAAAACTATTTATTTGAAGTTAAAATATTTTCCTAGTCGCGAAAAATTAAATCAAGATAGCGGGCAGGCGGGCAACAAGCTGCGCCGCCACCCCTTTCTGGACGGCAAACCATAGCCTACTAAAAACGAACCCCTGCCCCCCGGAGTCGAGACACTGCTATGAATAACCCGTTGGACTCTGGTCAGGAACGGATGGCTTCCGGTGCCAAGGAGCCAAAGGTATCAAATGCCAAGGCTACGAAAACGTGTTGGTTCTCCTCATAACTCTTGGATTAGGGGTTTCACTTTTGAAGTTTGTTAAAATTGGTTTCCAATAATATGATAGGATTATCAATATAATTAAGTATTACAAAACCTAAATAAACTAGGCTGAAAAGACAACTATGCTGATGTGCTGCTGCTGCTTGTTTCTATTACAATAATAAGCTGTGACTGTAACTTATTCAGCAAACTATAGTTTAGTGATCTGATTGCTATCTTAGCTTGGACATTCGGTATGTATGTGTAGAGGTGGGCAAAAAAAAAAAAAAAAAAAAACGGTTCCTAGGCGAAAACAGCTCTAGAAATCAGTTTGAGAGAAACCTGCTTGAAACTAAATTGATTAATACCGAATCACATCGGATTAACCCCAATTTTAAACTGAACAGATTCTTTTTCCCTAATTAAAGTGACATGTAACTGAACCGGTTTGGACAAAAAACTGATTTTGACTTTCTTTGACTGAAACTAAACCAGTTTGTGTACATGCCTCTAGGAGTCATGCTGTCTTTTACTTAAGTGAATGAGCCATGCCAGGGTGATAAGGTTTTTGAGAATAACCTTCCTTCCTCTTGCTATTTGCTCCTCTGATCAACTGAGTCAATGATTTCATCCTGATGTAGAGCTCTTTCTTTATATAGAAGAGTTTTCATATCACAACACATACTATGTTGAGGACAACATAAAGCATTTATACATATTACATTAAACATGATACTTATGCATCGAACTCTTTTCTCTTGCGCACTTTTATTTTATTTAGATAGGTTAACCAAAGTAAGAAACCAGCAAGCAGCCACGCCTGTAGGGTATTGGGTGGGCAATCAAGAAGGCTCTTGTTGTCTAGGTACTTTGATATTCAATGGCAACTGCGATGGCAGCCATGGCGGATTTGGGCAAAACAGGTCCGATTGCAACATATCTCGGGCTTCTTTCCGCAAACGCAAAATGGTTTATGATTTAGGTATGGTTTACATTATTTCGTCTATGTTTGGGCAAGTAATTTTCTTCTTGATCATTTACATATCAATTAATATTTGCAATTAGTATCTTTATCTTTTTTTGCCAAAACAGAAGTATTCGAAACAAGGCCTAACTTCCCTAATGTGGTCACGAGCAAAAAACCGGACTAGGTGTGGATTGGACCCAACTGTTGACAGGGCGTTTTAAAATTCGCTAATAAAGGCCCGGTCCCAAACACTCCTCATATGAAGTATTTCTCTATAATTTAGTAGAGATTAATAGTGACCTCTACTTACATAGGTGTATGAAATAAAAATTGCAAAAAGAATACTCATTTCTATTTCGTGTTTTATTTGTTGATTATCAGTTTGATCAACTGTTTCCAATACTCTTAAGAATCAATAATGCTAGTCGTGCTAAACTATTTTGTCTATTAACCGTTCCTCCTACCCATAACCGGTAGACTCAAAAAGGCGTTCCAAGAGTAATAATCTAAACCGGTTACATAGCCTATTTCTGGTCTAGTCATTGCTATTAAGAGAGTGGTGATTAAAACTAAAATAGTATGTATTGGTATGTTTGCTTATACGAGTGTTATTCACTTGTTTGGATGTGCAAACAAATCTGTAGATGAATATTTAGGCGTGTTTCAATGTTCGGGTGTTTATTGATTTTTGTAGACAAACATAAAACCACATTGAAATTGTATTTGGTTCAATATCAAGCTAAAAAAGACGAATTCAACAAGATGGGGAGTTCATCAGTTTAGGTTTGGGTTCTTTTATTTGATTACCTCGATTTTGTAATGGGTTGTGCGAACATACGTAGCACAAAATAAGTGAACTTGGTTTCCTTTGTTTTAGCTGCACATACTTTCTTAAAACCATTCATCAAAAGCCAAAAGAGTAATTTAATTTTGTTGAAAACGAACCAAAACAAGTATGTGATTCAGTTTCATTTTAAACATTTTCAATTTGATTTAGTTTACGATTTTATTAGTTTGTAATCAGTTATCAAACACACCTAATTTGGTTGCTATGTAAACTGGGGCTGTTTGGTAGCCTCTTAATGACCATTCAGAGGCTGCCTCTTAATGGTCTATGAACTCTGAATGGTTAAGATGTAACCTTAAGTCTGAATGGTTAAGAGGTAACCATTAAAATGTTACATGTTAACCATTCTTACTTATGATTACATCTTAACCATTAAGAAACTATACACTATTAGTCTAATAGACGTAATTATGGGTGAACATATATCGGGTCAGATCGAAAATAACCGAAAATGGTATTGATGTGAAACCAATATCGACCCAATATTTTATACTAATGTTTATAAACGGTTTTGCTATATTGACCCTTTTCCGGTTTGGGCCGGTTCCAGCTCTAAAACACAAGAAAACTGACATTTGCCTTTTGGATTGATTTGTATAAATAAATATAATGGGTCCATTGTATTAAGTTATCAGTAACTAGCATAAAGTCATCATTTCATTACCCGTTGGACCGATTCATCACATTCTCTTCCCTCATTCATGTTCCCCAATTTAGGCCTAAAAAACACTAAATTCAACGCAAATCTGGATGCACAAGGTTCTTGTCGAAGCCATGTATGCAACAACGACGTTGAAGTAACAACTGAATCCATACTCACCCGAACAACTCATAACCATGCTCTGTCTACTGCTTTCATCGCCATTAATTTCATTTACCAATCTCAAATCAAAATCTTTGTTGAGTGGATTCATAATTTTATTGTTTGAAACAGAACGAAATGAATCGGTCCACTATAAAAAGACATCAAAAATACCCATAACCGAATCGGGTAATTGGGATTAACATACCTTGTAATGTTAAAATAATGAAGATTAAAATTGTAATCTTAAAATTAATGACCATGGATTTGATCACCAATTGATGAATTTGAAGTTTATTTTCGGTTTCAGGTTAATGCTGTTGTAACTGAAGGATCGACCGGACCAGAACTAAAGACCGATTGTTCTTCCAGGTCTTGTAGTCGATTCTGATTTTATATCAGTGTCAAGTCGGTTCTTTAAATTTTCTCATCCCTAGACTTAATGGTCACATATTAAGTGACTTAAGAGTGCGTATAACTTGTAAAACAAGTTTTTTATTAATTTATTTAAAGTTTAAGCAAGGTTCTATTAGGAATGTACCGAAAGCACCGATACAAAAAATCGCTAAAACTAGGTATCCGTGTCGAAAAGTCAAAAAACGACACCAAATTGACACAAAAATAATTCGGTACCGACACCATTTACTCATCCGTAGTTTCTATAATGGAACTTTGAAGAGTGTAATTGATAAAACGTTAAGGGGCAAAACTGTCAAGGGACAAATATATATAATATAATGAAGAACTAGGGCAAATTAGAATCACCAAAATAAAATTGGGGGATGAAAGATATTGCTCAGAGGTAAGAATGAGGTTCCGGCGAGAGAGATAATTGGGAGTTTCAGAAAGGGTGGTTGCCCCTCTCTTGCCACTATATGAATGAATAATAATAATATTAATATTATTACATTCATATTGAACCAATGATTTCACCCTAAATCAACCCAACAACCCTTTTCGTTCTGGTCTGTTTTCAGCTTACTTAGAGGGTGTTTGGAAATGCTTATTTAACTAAAAAAGTGCTTTTGCATCGCTTCTATGGCGGTGGAGGTGGTGGTGATGGTGGTGGTATTTTTCTGTTAATTTGTTTAAAGGCTATGATGATCGTAGTAGTATTCTGAGCAAAATTTAATAAAGGGGCATCGAAGATCCGACCCGTATCTTGGCGTGGCAAGATCCGGATGGCATAGTTTATGATATTGTACTATGCAACTGTGATTTTGCAGCCATGGCGTTACCCGTTTCTTCTTTGTCCCCATTCCCCGATTACAGATCTGAGCCTATTTTTTATGTGTATTATTTTTTTTTTATAAAGATCTGGTTTTTTTTATAACATTCAGTTTGTAAATTACCTTTAAAAAATATTTTTTTTTTCGTTTATCCTATTTGTAGTGATGATTTTGTTTTTTGATTTATTTTAATTAACTCTTTTTAGTGATGGGAAGTCATATCCAATATATTAGATAAAGTTGAAATGAAGTTACTTGTATGTTTGAATACTAGAATGAGTTGTGTAGTTAACAATTATATTGTTTGATTCTTGACTCCGTGATGTCGAAATGAAGATTGCTATTCTTGATTATTGCATAGCTTTAAGCGCAATAGCATTCTTCCAATGCTCAAGTGAAACACGGCAGTCAAACTGCACCTCAGTGCTGGAAAAAAAAATGTCCCAAATAGTTAGTTATGCTGTGTTCCCATTTGAGAAAAAAGTATTTGCATGTGTAGGAACTTGAAATGATAGTGATTGATTTTGTAAAAAAAGATGTTACCAAGTGTTAAAGCCAATTGTATATTCCATCTCCAACCCCAAGTCCCCAAGATATATGAAAACGTATATATACACATGATGTGTCATTCAAATTCGTTTAGCTTACAAGGTTTTTTTTTTTATTATTTTGACTCACAAGTGATAAACTCAGAGCATTTACATTGAGCTTGGATTTAAGATGCCTTCTGTTAATGATGAGGTATATGCCATTTTAATATGGGGAAATGAATTTTAATACTCACAACTATTGCCTGTTGGCGGATAATACTCTCAACTATCACTTTGGCCATTAGCACTCCCAACTTTCAACTTGTTGGATTTTATCACCCCCACACTAACTGAGGTCTAACCCAGTTAGTGTTTGTGGTCAAAATATAAAAAACTAAACTTAAGGGACCATTTTGAAACTTTTTATTATTATTATTATTATTAGTATTATTATTATTGATATATTATTACAATTAATTACAAATCTGTTTAAAGAAAAGGATAAGAGAGAGAGAGAGTTCAGAGAGAGAGAGAGAGACAGGCGGAGCACCGCCCTGCACCACCCCCATCCCCCTCCCCTCTTCCCCTTCGGTTGACAGAAACCCCCTCCCATTTTCCCCTTCTGTTGACAGAAACAACCACCACCCACCACACCTTCCACCACCATCGTCTGCACCACCGGTCCGGTGACCCCTCCTCCCCGATAACCCCTCCTCTTCCTCCTCTTCTCTCCTCTATAACCTTCCAATTGAACCCTTAATTGTTGAATTGAAGCCCTAAAATTCAAACCATTATAAAAACCCAAACCAACCCCCCTGCCCTCTTCCCACCTTCACCGGAAACCACTGCCACCACCCAAACCTGCAACCAGAAAGAGAAAGAGAGTTGCGAGAGAGAGCAGAAGCTGAAAAAACCTCCACCACCACCACTACCCGAAACGTGAACCAAACCACAACAATTAATTACCACCCACCTATCCAGCTCACCAACAACAACCAACCACTACTAACCTTCACCGAAACCTCCTCTGCCACCTACACCACCTCACAAAACCCTTGTCTTGACTTCTTCTTCCACACTGTACCTAACACGTTAGCAATCTGGCTCCATAATAATCATCCCCAAACCCTAGCTTATAATATTCCTGTTCTTGTTGTTGTTGTTGTTATTATTATTATTATTAGAGCAAGAAAGTGACAGGGAGAGATTTTTTTTTTTTTGGGGGGGGGGGGGGGGGTGGGAGGGTCTGTCACAGAAGAGATGGTCATGGTTGTGGTGGCGATGGTGGCATTGGTGGTGGTGGTAGCTGGTGAAGGGTGGTTGTGGGTTAGAGAGAGAAAGTGATAGAGAGAGAGTGATAGAGAGAGAAAAGGGGTGGAGGGTCTGTCATAGAAGAGATGGTCATGGTTGTGGTGGCGGTGGTGCCATTGGTGGCTGGTGAAGGGTGGTTGTGGGTTAGAGAGAGAAAGTGATAGAAAGAGAAAGAGAAAGGGGAAGGGGTGGGGGTGGGGGGGAGGGTCCGTCAAAGAAAAGAGGGGGGTTGGGTTTTATAAAAAAAGTTTTAAAATGGTCCCTTAAGTTTAGTTTTTTACATTTTGACCACAAACACTAACTGGGTTAGACCTCAGTTAGTGTGGGGGTGATAAAATCCAACAAGTTGAAAGTTGGGAGTGCTAATGGCCAAAGTGATAGTTGGGAGTATTATCCGCCAACAGGCAATAGTTGGAAGTATTAAAATCCATTCCCCCTTTTAATATCCTCCTCTTTAGATGCATCTTTCTTTCATCTCTATGTAGATTTCATAATAATTTTTCAACCGATTTCAGCAAGATTTGTGGCCTTCACGACAAATACTACAAACAACAAAATAAATGTGTTTTTCATGTTCTTCTAATCTTTATGGCTTGAAAAAATCGCTATTGACTGATAATGTTATTAACGTTAAGCTGGGAAAACTGAGAGTTGAACTCAGGCACATTAGTGGGATGTATGTAATTGTGCAAAGAGACCTTTGATACATCTAGAAAGGTAACTACCATTTTTTCCTCTTGACTTTTGAAGTCAAACTTTGAATTCAAACTTATATATGTGTTTATCTACAGAAATTATAACAAAGTCAAGTACTTTTTATATGTCCTTTGATGCATGGAACTTAATAAGTGATACTTCAAAAATGCAGCATGAATTGCTTATTGTGTTCAGGTTGCAGCTTGTAGGTTGCTTTTGATTATGGAGAGTTGTTGAAGGAGGAGTATGCGCGTGAGGGTGCTCGAGCTCTACGGGCACTTCATGATTTTGTTGAAAGGAATTATTTGGTGCAACTTGGTTTTGTTCTAAAACGTAGCTTTTATGATTTCACTTATCTCTTGGGTTGTAAAAAACTATTCTTTTGAAATGATTTTAAAGAAAAAATGCAATTCAGATAAAAAAAATATTTATGTCATGATGAGGAGACTTAGGGGTATTTACATACTTATATTTTTTCTCATTGACCTAAATTTGTCGAATGCTTGTTAGAGTTTTTATTTTTTGTGTTACAGATGGATGTTCCTTGTTGATTCATGTTTTTATGTTTATTGTTTCATTTTTTATTAAAGAAAAGTGATTTTTGTTACAAATATGATTTGATGTAGTGTTGACATTATGACGTTTATGTTCCTGTAAACTACTAGTTTATTTTGACATAGTAGATCGAACCCATCAATAGGTTATATATTTGTGGTTATCTTTGTACTAGAGACGGGGTTGCAATTTATGTGGTGTTGTAGCAATTGTGAAAGAATGCATACAACTATGTAAAGTTGCAAAATGATGAATTCCATCAGTTGTTACTAGGGCCGGCTCTGAGGCTCAACCATTTTGTTGGCCTAAAGCGAAACAAAAATTTGAGGCATTTTTTTTCGAATATAAATTGTTTGAAAAATTGGTTAACCATTTTGAATAAGTCAATTCATACTTTCAAGTTTTGTTTCAAGCGACAATTACTAAGAATAAACTTATACAAGATAATAATGAACTTATATAATATGACACTAATTAAAACTAACACTCAAAAACTTAAAATTCAATAGAACTTACCTTCAATCATAGAAGTTGAAACCTTTAAAATTAGTATACGCCTTGAACAGGATAACTCAAAAAATTGAAATAAAAACTAACACCCAAAAGCTTTGAATAATGTCAGCAATGATAACTCAAAAAATTGAAATAAAAAAAAGCATGAATTTAGCTTTCTGTTCACCAAAACAATTAGACTATATTAATTAGCCTTCTACTTTGAATAGTGTTCTGGATTATGGGCCTTTTTTATTTATTTATTGAGTTCGATATCTATTACGAATTCTGATTTGGCGCAGGTGGTTTGTGTGGTGTTGTGTATTGTTGGTTGTTCCGGTTCGATTCCTGTGAGACACCGTTTTTTTTAGTTGGTTTTTAATAAAAAAAATAATGGATGGTGGTTTACAACTGTCATCTTAGTAGCCTGCCCACGTTTATTTTTTGTTTGAGTCATATTTCCACTTCGTAATGCTTAGCTTATAAACCGGTTAATTCAAAGCTCCTTTTTTTCTTTTCGATCGTTGCACACTTTCTTCTTGGCAGTAGCATCAACAAGTAGAACAGCAGGTACATCTTGATGCCCATGAATGTAGGCTTGCATGTTTGCCGTAACGCATCTGTTAATTTTTTTTTTCAAGCTTGAATCTTTAGGTTTTTTTTTTAATTTGTTTTTTTGTAAACAATGTCAGTTTATGTGATCATTATGAAGAAAAGTGAATTTCTTTTTTAGTTTCTTTTTTGTAAACAAGTTATTTCGTTGATCATGTTGAGAAAAAGTGTTTTTTTGGTCTTTTTTTTATAAGTTACATGCAAAAAATACATTGTTGCGGTTTTTTTATAATGTTTTTGTTTTTTCAACAGGTTATAAAGTTTCTTTTTGTAGTGTTTTTGTTATGGTTTTTGTTAACGGTTTTTTCAACATGCAAAAAGTACACTGTTACGGTCTTTGTTTATAATGTTTTTGTTTTTTCAACAGGTTATAGTGTTATTTTCTTCGATCATTTCACAGGGTTTTTATTTTTGTTAAAGCAGTTTGTTTGTTACTTTATGTTAATGTGACTTTTGTTTCTCATTTTGGTTTTTGTTTTTAGTTTTTTTGTTTGTTTTTTTGTTTGTTTGTTTGGTTTTTTGGTGATGAAAGAGGCATACCTTTTACATTTAAGGTTGTTGTTGTTCACAATTTGGTCCACTGTTTTTTTTTTGTTGATTTCAATGTTATAATTTGCAGTTGACTAATGTTTGATGTTATACTTTATCTTTTGTTTTGGGTCATTGGGTGTGAAAGGTTTTTTCTTGATTATATTTTTGGCAATTACGTTGGCGTTAGTGATGCGTAACGCCAGTTAGGCAGCTAATGTTTTCGCGTTGTTTTTTGTGCTTCTGGTGGGTTACTTGTGCTTTGGTGTTGTTTTTGGTGTTTCTTGTGGGTCAATAGGTGTCATGTATAACATTTAATCGCCACTAATTGTTTAATGTTTCGGGCGTATCCTTAAATATATTTTGAAACGCCTAGGTTGTAGTTTTGGTTTGTCTTTTGTTAAGGTTTTTT
The DNA here is from genome assembly GCA_032199755.1 of Ambrosia artemisiifolia. Lineage (NCBI taxonomy): Eukaryota > Viridiplantae > Streptophyta > Magnoliopsida > Asterales > Asteraceae > Ambrosia > Ambrosia artemisiifolia. The sequence continues at coordinate 21,251,475 of CM063513.1, forward strand.
CTGTTTGTATTTCATTGTTTCTGATGGGTCAAGGGTTCATGTTTTTTTTTTCTGTCATATGGTGTTTCAAAAACTCTTTCTGATGTGTTTCTGGTGGATAAATACGTGTTTTAGCTTAGGCGTAGGATTATGGCGTTTTAATATAAAAGTTTTTATTTGTGTTTTGTTTAAGTGGTTCATTTGTTTTGTGTTTTACACTTTATTTTTAGCATGTTTCAATCATCGAGTCTGAAACGACAGAACTGAAAAATGCGTGTCGTTTGATTGGGGTCGTTTTGTGCCTATTTGTGTCTTTCTGTGTCGGTTGTATGTATGTTTTGCTGCTTTGTTTTTGCGCCTATTGCCATACCTATTTTGTGTTTGTTATGATAATTGAATTTAGAACTTAATGTCTAGGTCGTAGGATTATGGCGTTTTGACATAATCAGCGGCCTGTTTTCGGTCATCGAGTCTGAAACGACTTTGTGGTTTGTTAAGGTTTTTTCTGTTTGTATTTTATTGTTTCTCATGGGTCAAGAGTTCAAGTTTTTTTTGGTCATATGGCGTTTCAAAAACTCTTTCTGATGTGTTTCTGGTGGATAAATACATGTTTTAGCTGGGGGCGTTTAGACGAAAACATGTTACGGACTATAGTTTTGCATGTATTTTTTGAAACTTCTTTTGTTTTTTACACTTTATTTCTTTCTTCCTGAAAACAGTAACGACATAAACAGCAGTCTGTTTTCGGTCATCAAGTTTGAAACGACAGAACTGTAAAATGCGTGTCGTTTGATTGGGGTCATTGGTTGTGGTTTTCTGCATGTTTGTGTTTCTGTGTCAGTTGTACGTATGTTTTACTGCTTTGCTTTTGTAAAATTTGTTAGTCTGTTATATTTACGGAAGGCGTTTTTGGTATATTGCAGGCTTGACAGACTACTTTAGCTTTGTGGATGCAGGTTAGTTTGCGCTTATTGTCATACCTATTTTGTGTTTGTTATGATAATTGAATTTAGAACTTCCTGAGGATGTGTTTTTGTAAATTTGGACTTCTGTATTAAGTAGTTTTTTTGTTATGTCTTTTGTTTGTTAAATGTATGTAGCCTCCAAACGCCTTAATTTTTTTGCTTTTTAAAGGTTATTCGCAGCTGCAAACAACCAGGGCGACATACACCTATATCGAACCTCAAATCATGGAAACCGAAATGTTAAAAACAATGTGAGTTATGTTGTATATTTGCTGTTTTCAGTTTGTACCATAAAAGGATTGACCCCAAACAAAATTTTTTTACCAGGATTGCCAATGTTGATCTTTCAAAACCCGTCATAATTCCACCAATAGAAAAGACCACTTCTATAATCGAGCTGAAACAAATGGCACGGTACGTTTATTACTTTTATTATTTCAATACATGTAAAACAAAACTAAGTAATCTTTCTTTTGTATTACAGGGCAAGAACTTTGTTATTAATGGGTCGATCAAACAAGCACACATTGATAAAACATGGTATTACACCATATGTCTTAAATGCAAAGAAAAAAGTTATCTTGCTTATGACAAATGGTTTTGCCCTACTCATGGAAATCCAGATGACACAAACTTCATGTAAGCAACCACTTTTTTTTCCAGTTACTGTTTAGTTTATCTAACAAATGATCTTTACAACTCTTTACAAAAGCATATATTATAAAACTTTTACATAAACTACAAACATTTTAGTTTAGAAACTGTGCTACCTGATCTATACAATGTTAAAAAAACAAATATAAACAAGATTATGAACAGATAAGTGTTTTAAAAGGGTAATTGTTGATGAAATCATACTACGGCAGATCTGCCAGCATTAAGTCCATAGTCTAACCTCTTTTGCAACATCATATCTTATGATTTTTTTACTTCCTGAAAATCTAATGTAACATTTCATGTTTAATCATAGGAGACAAATTCGGATATGATGTTGCGACATGTCATGTCCTGTACGGTTGTAGGCTGTTTTTCTTGGATATTATGTTTTGGTTGCTACAAGATTTTTAGTAAATGTTTGCTTTCTTACAATAATTTTTCAGTTAATGCATTATGTATTAAACAGATTTTGTTGTGCAGGGGCATTTTTGTAATTTTTCTTAACTATTTGAACCACCTAAATGATCTGAACCTTTTCACTGTTGGTTTGCATTATTTGAACCTGGTTGTTTAGCTTTGAACCTCTATGTTTAAACTTGAAGCTGAACCTTAGGTTAATAGATTCAACTAAGGAACATATAAAGTAAATTACACACGATTAATCTGAAATTACAATATGAGTTAGAGTAATAGGGAGACGAATATAATCAACAAGGCATATGAAGAAGGTACTTTTGATGATAATAATAGTAGGGGGGATAATAATAATAATAATAATAATAATAATAATAATAATAATAATAATAACCATAATAGTAACAATAGCAATCATAAGTCTAGGACTGTTAAATCGGGTGCCTGTTGATACAAAACTGCTGTTTATGGTGGGTGTTGGTGGGTTATGGTTGGTTATGGTTAGGTTACACTACAGATGTTAACAAACAAACAATCTTCTTTTTGCAGACTGCAGACATTTGGTCCATCTCTTCTCCTGCAGATGTGGTCCGCAGACTGCAAACCTTTTACCTCTTCAAAAACAAATACCACCTAAACGATTTGAAACCCTTTAAAATTACTTAGTGCAAAATCAGTATGGTTCAAGGTATTGGAGCCTGTGACCTGGGATGAGAACCGGGAACTTGGCGGTCGGACCTGGACTTTCAGGGGGTTGAACATGATTTTGATTAACCCTATTTATATGCCATCTGATTCGACTATTGGACTAGTAAGGAGACCTGTTTAACATCTAATTTGATCCTAAAAACACTGCTTAGATGTTAACTCACAACTCACAACAATAGAGTGGACGGTCAAAAAAAAAAGAGTGGATTGTCAAAACATGAAGTTTGCCGATGATGCCATGGGCCCATGGCAAGATGGTTGAGACATCCTGGTTTTACTCACGAGACCCAGGGTCGACTCCCACGATGAGCAACTCACATGCCTTCCCCTTGCGTAGGGCTGGTCTTTGTGGGGTTTTTTCAGTGTACGGTAGACTAAACTCAGATGTCAGTGTGGACCTAGTTAAGACAATATAGTCTGGCCGGAGTGAGGCAGTGGGCTATCCGGAAGGAGGGTGCGATCAAACAACGCTAAAGTTGAAATTCGTTGTAAAAAAAAAAAAAAAGTGGATGGTCAAAAAAGAAGTTTGACGCGAGTCATGTACAATAAAACCAGAGCTCCAATACACAAATCAGTGTTTGGGGGAAACAAAAAGCTCAGACAACAAGAGAGAGAGAAGGAGAGGCAGGCATATGGAAAGGTTGGGTGTTGCCGCCCTCTGCAGCCTATGATCTTCCATTTCCCCCAATATCAATTCAACACCCATATGTTCATATGCTCGTGCCTTCTGTCTACCATACATTTTTCCTTCATGTGATCTCTGTACTTGTTGCTTCTTCCAAACATCCTATTCCTATTCCTTTCCTTTCCTTTTATTTTACCATCAATACAATGACAATAACTGCTACATTTTATGAGCTAAACCACCAATGTGTAGAGGCCATGATGATCATGAATTTCTTCTTGTTGTCTGAGTTAATCGAACAAAGCTTGAAACCAACCGTATCTTGGCGGGGCAATAATAATATCCGGAGGCTTCTTTTGTTAGAGAAGCAGCCGTTATGTTTGCAGCCATGGCGGTTCGTTCTTCTTTGTTTTGATTCTTCTTATTATTATTAACAGATCTGAGCCTCTCTTTATTCTTTTTTTTTTTTATACAGTAATATTTTGGTTTCATTTTGTTATGTTTGCTGATGTCTTCCCATTTGATCAACTGACTGAATCGAGGTGATGATTTTATCTCCTAACATGTTTTTATTAACAATGGTGATCTAGACGATTAAGATGATGTCAATTATGGCGTTGCTGCTGCTGCTAGTTTCTATTAATAAGCTGTGACTGTAACTTATTCAGCAAACTATAGTTTACTGATCTGATTGCTATCTTAGCTTGGACATTCGGTATGTATGTGTAGAGGTGGCAAAAAAAAAAAAAAAACGGTTCCTAGGCGAAAACAGCTCTAGAAACCAGTTTGAGAGAAACCTGCTTGAAACTAAATTGATTAAATACCGAATCAAATCGGATAAACACCAATTTTAAACTGAACAGATTCTTTTTCCCTAATTAAAGCGGCTTGGAACTGAACCGGTTTGGACAAAAACTGATTTTGACTTTCTTTGACTGAAACTAAACCAGTTTGTGTACCTCTAGGAGTCATGCTGTCTTTTACTCAAGTGAATGAGTCAATGATTTCATCCTGATGTAGAGTTCTTTCTTTATATAGAAGAGTTTTCATATCACAACACATAATATGTTGAGGACAACATAAAGCATTTATACATATTACATTAAGCATGATACTTATGCATCGAACTCTTTTCTCTTGCGCACATTTAGATAGGTTAACAAAAGTAAGAAACCAGCAAGCAGCCACGCCTGTAGGGTATTGGGTGGGCAATCAAGAAGGCTCTTGTTGTCTAGGTACTTTGATATTCAATGGCAACTGCGATGGCAGCCATGGCAAATTTGGGCAAAACAGGTCCGATTGCAACATATCTCTGGCTCCTTTCCACAAACGCAAAATGGTTTATGATTTAGGTATGGTTTACATTATTTCGTCTATGTTTGGGCAAGTAATTTTCTTCTTGATCATTTACATATCAACTAATATTTGCAATTAGTATCTTTATCTTTTTTTGCCAAAACAGAAGTATTCGAAACAAGGCCTAACTTCCCTAATGTGGTCACGAGCAAAGAACCGGACCAAGTGTGGATTGGACCAAACTGTTGACATGGCGTTTTAAAATTCGCTAATGAAGGCTCGGTCCTGGTTTTTTACTTTTTTTCACACATTGTCGGTGTTGAGAACAAACAACACACTAGTTAATGCTTCAATAATAACTCTATGTTTGAATTTGATCGATTTTTAGTGTAGCATCTTACAACATTTTTAATAAAATTAGTTTCACAGTTTTGATCGAAATTTATCATTTATTTTTTAATTTGTACATTTAAATTTGAATTTGTGATGTTACATTTTTAGACTAGGGAGTGTTTGGGATTGAACGCCCCACTTATGGTGTGCGCATATAATGTATATATGTGTGGCCCACGGGGGGCAAAAGTAAAGTTGCACTAGTTTTAACGTTATTTTACTAATTTCGTGAAAATAACGTTAAAAACGACGAACGGTTAATCATGCATCATGTGGTGGCGTTGATAGCCAAAAGACAAAGGGGTACATGCACCGATGGGGTTTGTCCCGATTGCTAAGTGTTTTGTGCCTTATGTCCAAGGCTTGATACCAAACCACATCGAGCTGGGGGTCTCATTGGAAGCAGCCTCTCTATTTTTAGGGGTAGAGGTAAGGCTGTCTACATCTTACCCTCCTCAGACCCTACCTTAGCTTTGCTATAGGTGGGATTAACTGAGTATGATGATGATGATGATGAGTGTTTGGGATTGAGTTTAAAAATAACTTATTGACTTATAGGCTTTTTAAAAAAAGAAACAAGTCAATAAGTCATCAAAATCAAAAAGCAAGCTAGGTTTTTGTGGTTATCAAAAACAAGTCAATAATGGGTCAAGTGCGTAAATTTATAGTGTGGTGCAAACTATCTCGGTGTCACATAGTTGTTTCGCGTGATGGTTTCCTTTCGTGTGTGTTCTTTCTTTCTTGGGTGTAAACTACTGCAGGTCATCAATGGGAATTAGAAGCCTGGTAGTTAGGTGGAATCTGATGTTTCAGTGAGAAGTCCTCAGGTTGGGATCTCGGGTTGGGCAATATACATGAAGACAAGCACAGCCATAGAAAGTTACTTCACACACGAATGAAATGAACGGGTCTGCAACATACTTGCAGCCTCAAACGGGTTATTACACTTTACTTGAAGATGGCTTGATCTGGATCATCAAACGGGTCATTTGTCGCTGTCCGCTGCTGTCCTGTCTGGGTTCGCGGAAGACATGAGGATGCTCAATTGGGTCATTTGCTGTATTATCATAGGGGCTGCAGTAACATCTTCAGTCGGGTCATTTTCTGGATTTGGGTTCGCTCAACTGCATCATCAAATGGAGCACTAAGCTGCATCTTGATCGTGGCGGGAACGATCTCATCAAATGGGTCAAAATTCAGGCTTTGGGATTGGTAGTGTAAAGGCTTACAAAGACGGCACGGGACAAGCATTCGATATTTTTCAGTACCATCAAAGCAGATATAATTATCATAGGTGCGTTTCGGTAATAAAAGAAAGTTGACCAGGATTGAATGTCCGGATGCTTTGGTATACAATAGTAAGGTGCCTCTCGGGACATGTGGCTGCAATTGATAAAAATAACAAACTGGGGAGTATGCTAAACAGAAAGAGTGGGTGCAGAGATGTAAAAATCTTGTTTGAAACACTGGCGGACATAAACCGTGGTTTATTCAGTTCTCACTTCAAGGTCGAGATTCATTTCGCGCAAGAGGACTACTGTGCCGTGGAGCTGCTTTTTTAGGACAACCTGTGGTGCAGTGAAGGTGTGCAACAACTTGACTATCTCAGGTCAACGGTTTTCAAAGAGAGGATTTCCAATGAAACTCAAGCAAATGTCTTTTATGTGGTCAAGCTACATACAAAATACGCGTTCGGGCTGAAGATTTACAGTAGATTCTTATTTAACTTAGGCGATATTTGGTTAGTCTTTGCATAAAGTTTAGCGAGGAGTTGTATCGGTCTAGTATCTTGCTAGCTTTGACTTTAACTTTTTGCTCGTTTTTGGGTTATGAATGATAGTCACTTGCCATTAAAAAAATGACTTATTGACTTGCTTTTCAAAAAGCTAATAAGTCATTTGCAAACTCAATCCCAAACACCCCTCATATGAAGATTTCTCTATAATAGCGACCTCTACTTACAAAGGTGTATGAAATAAAAATTGCAAAAAGAATACTCACTTTTATTTCGTGTTTTATTTGTTGATTATCAGTTTGATCAACTGTTTCCAATACTCTTAAGAATTAATAATGCTAGTCGGGCTAAACTATTTTGTCTATTAACCGTTCCTACCCATAACCGGTAGGCTCAAAAGGCGTTCCAAGAGTAATAATCTAAACCGGTTACATAGCCTATTTCTGGTCTAGTCATTGCTATTAAGAGAGTGGTGATTAAAACTAAAATAGTATGTATTGGTATGTTTGCTTATACACTTGTTTGGATGTGCAAACAAATCTGTAGATGAATATTTAGGTGTGTTTCAATGTTCGGGTGTTTATTGATTTTTGTAGACAAACATAAAACCAAATTGAATTTGTATTTGGTTCAATTTCAAGCTAAAAAAAGACGAATTCAACAAGATGGGGAGTTCATCAGTTTAGGTTTGGGTTCTTTTATTTGATTTCCTCGATTTTGTAATGGGTTGTGCGAACATACATAGCACAAAACTGGATTGATGTGAAACCAATATCGACCCAATATTTTATACTAATGTTTATAAATGGTTCTGCTATACTGACCCTTTTCCGGTTTGGGTCGGTTCCAGCACTAATAACACAAGAAAACCGACATCTGCCTTTTGGATTGATTTGTATAAATAAATAAATAAATATAATGGGTCCATTGTATAAAGTTATCACTAACTAGCATAAAGTCATCATTTCATTATCCGTTGGACTGATTCATCACATTCTCTTCCCTCATTCATGTTCCCCAATTTAGGCCTCAGAAACACTAAATTCAACGCAAATCTGGATGCACAAGGTTCTTGTCGAAGCCATGCACGCAACAACGACATTGAAGTAACAACTGAATCCATACTCAACCGAACAACTCATAACCATGCTCTGTCTACTGCTTTCAGCGCCATTAATTTCATTCACCGATCTCTAATCAAAATCTTTGTTGAGTGGATTCATAATTTTATTGTTGAAACAGAACGAAATGAATCGGCCCACTGTAAAAAGACATCAAAAATAACCATAACCGAAACGGGTAATTGGGTTTAACATACCTTGTAATGTTAAAATCATGAAGATTAAAATAGTAATCTTAAAAGAAATGACCATGGATTTGATCACCAATTGATGAATTTGAAGTTTTTTTTGGGTTTCGGGTTGATGCTGTTGAAACCGAAGAATCGACCAGACCATAACTAAAGACCAATCGTTCTTCCAAGTCTTGTAGTCAATTCTGATTTTATATTAGTATCTGGTCGGTTCTTTAAATTCTCACCCCTAAACTTAACGGTCACATATTAAGCCACTTAAGAGTGCGTATAACTTGCAAAACGAGTTTTTTATTAATCTATTTAAAGTTTAAGCAAGGTTCTATTAGGAATGTACCGAAACAAAAAATGACTAAAACTAGGCTTCCGTGTTGAAACGTCAAAAAAGGGCACCAAATTGGCACAAAAATAATTCGGCACTAGTTTGTAGGGGTGTAAATCATGTCGGGTTGATGGGTTGACAAATTGACGGGTTTATGGGTTGCAGGTTGACGGGTTGATGGGTTGAAATGTGCAACCCGAACCCGACCCATATTATTATTCGTGTCAAATATTTCAACCCTAACCCGACCCATATAAAATTCGGGTCAACCCGAAGACGACCCGTTTAACCCATATTTTTAAACGAGTCATACGTATTCATGAGTTATAAGCGGGTTGTTGGGTTGTAAACGGGTTATCAATAAAATGTTTAATGGTGAGTATATAAGTGATACAAATAAATAATATATTGTGTCAAAAATAACACAATTATAACTAACCATGTAAATAGAAATGAAAAAAGAAAAACAAAAATATAATAGATTTTTTTTCTAAATACTTAAACGGGTTAACGGGTCAACCCATATTATATATACGTCAACCCAAACCCGACCCATTTTCAATACGGGTCAACCCGAACCTGACCTGTTTTTTAAAAGGGTCGTGTTACTTGACCAAAATCTATTTTTTTTCATGTCAGATTCAGGTCAGTTTTCAGATCGTATCAATAACTGTCGCCCCTACCGGTTGGTACCGGCACCATTTAGTCATACGTAGTTTCTATAATGGAACTTAGAAGAGTGTAATTGATAAAACGTTAAGGGGGCAAAACTGTCAAGGGACAAATATATAATGAAGAACTAGGGCAAATTAGAATCACCAAAATAAAATTGGGGGATGAGTGAAGTAGCTCAGATGGAAGAATGAGGTTCCGGCGAGAGAGAGAGAAAGGGAGTTTCAGAAAGGGTGGTTGCCCCTCTCTTGCCACTATATGAATGAATACTAATAATATTAATATTATTACATTCATATTGAACCAATGATTTCACCCTAAATCAACCCAACAACCCTTTTCGTTCTGGTCTGTTTTCAGCTTACTTAGAGGGTGTTTGGAAATGCTTATTTAACTTAAAAAGTGCTTTTGCATCGCTTCTATGGCGGTGGTGGTGGTGGTGGTGGTGGTATTTTCTGTTAATTTGTTTAAAGGCTGTGATGATCGTAGTAGTAGTATTCTGAGCAAAATTTAATAAAGGGACATGGAAGATCCGACCCGTATCTTGGCGTGGCAAGATCCGGATGGCATAGTTTATGATATTACTATGCAACTGTGATTTTGCAGCCATGGCGTTACCCGTTTCTTCTTTGTCTACATCCCCTGATTACAGATCTGAGCCTATTTTTATGTATTAATTCATTTATTTTTTTTATAAAGATCTGGTTTTGTTTATAACATTCAGTTTATAAATTACGTTTAAAAAAATAATTTTTCGTTTATCCTATTTGTAGTGATGATTTTGTATTTTGATTTAGTTTAATTAACAAGAAATTATAAGTAAATTGGATACATTTTTTTCTCCACAAACTATAACCTCACTTTTAAGGTTAATTTTAGGCTTGATCTCATCTAAGTTGGCTCGATTTGAGCTTTTAGCAATCCGATCTCGAGTAGCTCACAAGGTGTTTGGCTCTTGGGATGAGCATTTCGGTATCGGGTACCGAAAATACCGGTGCCAGTCCATTTTCGGTATGAGTACCAAGTTTTATCAATTTTCAATAACGGTGCATTCGATAGCGGTACCGAGCTCATTCCTACATGACTCATTTATACCCCTCTAGGTAGCAATGATTTGTAATCCTCTTTTGTATGAATGTTTTTCATTTTTAATGAATGCATAAATTTATAGATATGGATGATATTACTTATTTACGTTACAAATTACTCAAACTATATAACATGTCTTTGATGATGATTAATAAAGGGAAATGCCACAAACTGATTGTGGATGTTTCAATATTCAATCTCGTTACAAATATCAAACTTTGTTAATATAAGGTATTAATCACCTTGATTTTCACTATATGAAAATTCTTCTGCAGTGTTGAATAGAAGTATTGTGTACAATGAGACTGAGATGTGCTATGGTGTGCTCCTAAAATTAGAATCATCGCTCTGTTATTAATATTTGAATTTTGAGTACATGATGATACAAAGTTAGAAACCAATAAGAAATATGAAAAATATTATGCAAGTACCTTAGTACCTTACGCCTCGCGTACATGATTCGTGTGCCATGGCTTTCGAAACGTATTGCCTCGGCGAGCTTTGTGCTTTTCAAAACAACTTTTTTTTAATGATGGAAAGTCATATCCAAGATTTATACATAAATCAGGATATTAGATAAAGTTGAAATGAAGTTACTTGTATGTTTGAATACCAGATTGAGTTGTGTAGTTAACAATTATATTGATTATTGCATAGCTTTAAGCGCAATAGCATCCTTCCAATGCTCAAGAGAAACTCGGTAGTCAAACTGCACCTCAATGATGGAACAAAAATGTCCCGAATAGTTAGTTATGCTGTGTTCACATTTGAGGAAAAAGCATTTGTATGTGTAGTAACTTGAAATGATTCAAATAGTGATTGATTTTGTAAAAAAAGATGTTACCAAGTGTTAAAGCCAATTGTATATTCCATCTCCAACCCCAAGATATATGAAAACGTATATACACATGATGTGTCATTCAAATTCGTTTAGCTTACAAGGTTTTTTATTTTTTTTTATTTTGACTCTCAAGTGATAAACTCAGAGCATTTACATTGAGCTTGGATTTAAGATGCCTTCTGTTAATGATAAGGTATATGCCATTTTAATATCCTCCTCTTTAGATGCATCTTTCTTTCATCTCTATGTAGATTACATAATAATTTTGCAACCGATTTCAGAAAACAACAAAAATGTGGTGTTACATGTGAAATGAACCCCATATCAGTTTTGCTTTCTGATATTCCTAAGTTTGATATTAGAAGTCAAAATTTGTTTTGAGAATGTTATTTGTATGCGTGACAGAGTGGACAAACCAAGGGTATGCTACTTCTTATTCCCAATCCTTATCACATTTGCTACCAATTGAACGATTTGAAGCACTTTCATCCATAAGTCGTGCCATTCTCAAAAAAAGCCCCTTTAGAAAGTTCCGAAAATAAGTTTCTTGCGGCAGTAATCTTAATTATTTTCTTGAAAATAGTTTAGTTTCTAGCAATAAAAGCTTCTTAACTAAAAACCATTAATGGATTTCTGTTAAAAGATCAGGTACATTGTTTGTCCAGTTTGATTATTTTGGTATGTGTCATTTCTTTACACACTTTATTTTTTATGTGTTATATGGCTGGAGTACGTTTGGATTGCTACTGGATTATTGGGCAGCTATAGGATCAGGAATTGGGCTTAGGAGCTGATGGGCTTGTAGCAGCTGATGGGCTTGTAGCAGCTGATGGGCTTGTAGCAGTGTAGTTCAGTTCAATGTGTCAAGAGTTCAAGTTAAAGAGTTCAAGTTAAAAGCTTCTGGAAGGCTGTGTTTCTCGAGATTTATTACTGATCGTTGGATCATGATCCGTGTCATAATATGCCATCCAACGATCCAGAGTTCTCCAAAGTGTGCTTCTTCAGACGAAGCTTCTATGGCTTCTATAAAAGGCCTTCGTTATTATACTTTACCTTTTTTTAACCAGTCTTGAGTCTTTACTTTCTCTTTCATCTAGATCAGTCTCTAGGGTTTTTTCAATCTCTTGTATCCAGATACGTCTTGTATCTGATATAGTTAAGGGTTTGTTCTTAGTTAGATCATTAGATTGATAAAGAGATAGTTTGTAAAGTTGTTTGTATAGATCTGTTGGTGTTCTTCAGATCTTAGTTGTTGGTTCTGGTTCATACTTTGTTTTTAGGGTTAATCTTTGATCAATAAAGTCTTTAAGTTTTTTGTTCTTAAGTCATTCCATGTTTTATAACATGGTATCAGAGCTTTAGGTTAGCTCTTGGATCTGATTCTTGGAGTCCCTGTGGTCTCTTCCGCTGCACTGGTGATTGGATCTTGGAATACTTGAGTTCTTGAAGGCTGATTGTTGGCTGTCAAGGAAACCCTAGCTAGGGTTTGATTGTGACTGGAAAAGAAGACAAATCTTCTTGAAGGCTTTGTATTATCACAGATCTGTAACCCTAAGTGAAGGTTACAATCTGTGGTTCTTGGAAGCTTGCAAATCGGTCAGATCGTTCCTCTCTATTATTCATTGATTGTTACTGTGTCATACCTGTCTATCTGCTTATTGATTGTGGTTATTGTTGTCTTATCTGTTTCCTGTCATTTATTGTTGATTGATTGTGAGTGCTTAGAAGAAATAGGAAAAAGGACTCCCGTGTTAAGACCTGTCCTGGCACCATTGAGTGACGAACCAGGAATCTGGATCACTGACACGGCTTCGTCCTGTGTGTGCTTGTGTGTTTTTTTCTTGTTCTTGGTTAGTTGGTTGTTATAATCTGTGTTTAAGTTTGTGCTGAAATGGTGAATGAACAGGGACCTATCATTGGTCCTCAACCTGATCCCAATAATGGGAATAATGGTGGGCCTCAAGTCACTCTGATAAGTAAATTGGATGCGAGTGATCCTCTTTACTTGCATCCGAGTGACTCTGCAAACCTAAATATTATAACCATTAAACTAAAGGGTACAGAAAACTACACTGTATGGTCTAATGCACTTCAGTTAGCTCTTCAAGTTAAAAATAAATGGGGTTTCATAGACAATTCTTGTGTTAGATCCACTGATGATGAAGTATTAGGTAGACAGTGGGATAGGTGTAACTCCATAGTACTTACATGGATCTTAAACTCAATCAGTGAAGATCTGTATATGGGGCATGTCTTCTCCAAGCTTGCCTCTGATGTATGGAATGAATTAAAAGAGACCTATGATAAAATAGATGGGTCTGTTGTGTTTGACTTATATCAAAAGATAAACTCATTTAGTCAAAATGGTTCATCTGTAGCAGAATACTATCATAGGCTTAATATAATGTGGAAACAAATGGATCAAATTTTGCAATTACCATCATGTATCTGTAATGCTTCTAAAGAATTTAACAACTTTAGTAACCTAATAAAACTGATGCAGTTTTTAATGGGGTTAGATAGTGTGTACCAAAGTGTGAGGACTAGTTTGTTAATAAAAGAAACTTTACCTACTGTGAAGGAGGCTTTTGCTGTCATTTCTAGAGAGGAATCTCATAGAAATGCCAGCAATTCAGGAAAGAAAGGACAATCCCTTTCTTTATTTGCTAAAACAACTTCTCCTCCTGAGTTTAAAAGAAATAATAAGGTTTCAAATCAAAACTTAAAGTGTACTCAGTGTAATAAAATTGGTCATACTGTTGATAAGTGCTTTGAAGTTGTTGGATACCCTGCTTGGTTTAGACCAAGAGGGGGTCAAGGTAAAAAGGTGGTTGCTAATAATAGTGTTTCTGATGGGTCTGATAGTGTTATTAATTCTCTTACACCTGATCAAATAAACAGACTTTTGAGTTTATTAGGTGATAAAAATGAGAGTCAAACAAGCTGCAATGTTGCAGGTAATCTGTTAAGTCCTTTCTGTGCCAATGTGATGGTTAAACCTGTGTTCTGTTTTGTTAGTGAATTCAACAAAAGGGGGTTTATAGGGTGGATAACAGATTCTGGGGCAAATCAACACATGGTCAACACTGATGAAAATTTAACTGATTGTTTTAATGTGTCTGACTTAAATATTAGAGTTAAGCATCCAAATGGAACTGATGCTCTGGTAACTAAGATTGGAAATATTAAACTTGCTGAAAATGTTGTGTTGAAAGATGTTTTTGTTGTCCCAGAATATAATGTTAATCTAATATCTGTTCACAAATTGGCTAGAGATAACAAATTGTTTGTTGGATTTGATGAAAATCACTGTTATATTCAGGACTTAATCACCAAGAAAAACCTGGTGACTGGTAGTCAAGTGGATGGCTTGTACTACTGTGGTAACTCTGTTATGACTGGCAAGGTGTGTTATAACAGTTCTGTGTTGTTCAATTTATGGCATGATAGGTTAGGACATCCATCTAATAATGCCTTAAACATGTTTAAACAAAAATTGAATTTGGGAAACATTAATCTAAATACACCTTGTGAAGTTTGCCAAAAGGCTAAACAACATAGGGATCCTTTTCCCTTGAGTGAACATAAGACTAAGGCCTTAGGTGAATTAATACATGTTGATGTATGGGGTCCATATAGAGTAACTAGTAGGGAAGGATTCAAGTATTTCCTTACAATAGTTGATGACTTCTCTAGGGCTGTATGGGTTTGTATGATGAAGAATAAACAAGAAGTGTTTTCAAACTTACAAGATTTTGTGGCTATTATAGAAACTCAGTTTAAAACAAAGGTCAAAATAATAAGAAGTGACAATGGCAGTGAGTTTGTTAATAATCAGGTAAACAATTTTTTTAAATCTAAAGGTATTCTTCATCAAACATCATGCACCTATACACCCCAACAGAATGGGGTTGTTGAAAGAAAACATAGGCATCTTCTTAATGTTGCTAGGGCTCTTTTATTTCAAAGTAATGTCCCTATAAGGTTTTGGTCAGATTGTGTGTTAACTGCTGCTTATCTTATAAATAGGACACCCTCTTCAGTTCTAGGTGGGAAGACTCCATATGAGGTAGTTTATACTTTTGAACCCTTTCTTGATCAGTTGAGACTATTTGGTTGTTTGTGTTTTTCTACAAATCTTAATGTGTCTGATAAATTAGCAAGTAGAGCAGAGAAATGTGTTTTTATTGGTTACTCTACTGAAAAAAAGGGATACAAGGTTTTTGGATTAGAAACTAAAACTGAATTTTATTCTAGAGATGTAAAATTTTTTGAAAGTGTGTTTCCTTTTAAAGAAAATCAAGTTTATGAGTCTATAAATGATATTTCTCAACCTGATGTAACACACTTAAACTTTTTTGAAAAATATGAACAAACTGAGTCTCAACCTCCCAATGATGATAGAAAGGGAACAAGTGATGTTGATTCAGAGACACACAGGTCTCAGCAATCAGCATCTAAGGATTTAGGGCTTGAAGGCAGGGCTGATCCACAGCAGCCCAGCCCTAAGATCAGTAGGTCTGATAGGGTTGAGTGTGATTTATCTGATGATGATAACATCCATAACCAGTCTGAGGGAGGCATGACTGGTCAGAATATAGGGGAAACTACCTCAAGAAGGTCAGCCAGGGAGTCTGTCTTACCTAGGAACCTGAATGACTATGTTCTAGATAATAAGGTTAAGTATGGTATTAACAGAGTGGTTAATTATGCTCATTTGTCTACTAGTTTCAAGTGTTTTGTGTCAACTCTAAATAAGAGTCATGAGCCAACATCATTCAGTGAAGCTGCTGCTGATCCTAATTGGGTAGCAGCCATGAATGATGAAATTGAGGCTCTACACAGAAATGACACTTGGGATCTAGTAGAACTTCCTAAAGGAAGGAGTCTTGTAGGGTGTAAGTGGATATACAAGATAAAGTATAAGTCCACTGGTGAGATAGAAAGGTATAAGGCTAGACTAGTTGCTAAAGGATTTAGCCAAAAACAGGGGATTGATTTTGAGGAAACATTCTCCCCAGTAGTTAAATTAGTGACAGTCAGATGCATTATCTCTATTGCTGTTCATAACAACTGGGAACTTTACCAGTTGGATGTTAACAATGCATTTTTATATGGAGACTTGAATGAGGATGTATACATGTCTCTTCCTGATGGTTATTTTTCTAAGGAAGAAAACAGAGTCTGCAAGTTAAAAAAATCACTGTATGGGCTAAAACAAGCCCCTAGAATGTGGAATGAGAAATTGGTAAATGTGTTGTTAGACTTAGGGTTTAATCAAAGCAAATGTGATTATTCCTTATTTTTTAAACATTCTGATTCCATTACTGTGTATCTACTTGTGTATGTAGATGATATAGTGATTACTGGTAACTGTTTTGATGAAATAACTAAAGTCAAAGAAAGTTTAAGATCAAAATTTTTGATAAAAGACTTAGGAGACTTAAAGTATTTTTTAGGTATAGAAGTTATTAGAACAAGTAAAGGAGTGTGTTTGTCACAAAGAAAGTATTGCTTAGAACTCCTTGCTGAGTTTGGGTTAACTGGGTCAAAACCAGTAAATACTCCAATTGATCAAAATCATGCTCTTACTGCTTTATGTAAACAAAATAATGAAGTACTAACTAATGTCACTGGATATCAAAAGTTAGTAGGAAAATTAATCTATTTGGCTCATACAAGGCCAGATATTGCTTATGCTGTACATTTTCTTAGCCAGTACATGCATAAGCCTTTAAAAGGTCATCTAAAAATAGCACTGAGGTTGTTAAGATACTTAAAAAAATCTCCTGGTAAAGGTGTTTTAATTTCAAAAGGGTCTTCATTAGAGTTAGTAGCATTTTCTGATTCTGATTGGGCAAAATGCCTGGAAACTAGGAAGTCGGTTACAGGTTTCTGCATTTTTCTTGGAAACTCTTTAGTTTCTTGGAAAAGCAAGAAACAATCAACCATTTCTAGATCATCAGCTGAGGCTGAATTCAGGGCAATGTGTGCCACTACTTGTGAACTAATGTGGCTTATTAACATGATTGGAGAATTGGGCATCAAAGTTAGTATTCCAGTGTCTTTACACTGTGATAATACAGCTGCTCTATCTATAGCAGCTAACCCAGTTTTCCATGAGAAAACAAAACACTTTGAGTTGGATTTGTATTTTTTGAGAGATCAGATAACCAAAGGGGTGGTTAAAACTGTCAGTGTTGTTTCTAGTGAGCAAACTGCTGATATTATGACTAAGGGGTTATTTCCTAGTCAACATGATGAGTTGTGCAAGAAATTGTTTCTGTTTGACCCATTTCAAGAATCAAACTGAGAGGGGGTGTTAAAAGATCAGGTACATTGTTTGTCCAGTTTGATTATTTTGGTATGTGTCATTTCTTTACACACTTTATTTTTTATGTGTTATATGGCTGGAGTACGTTTGGATTGCTACTGGATTATTGGGCAGCTATAGGATCAGGAATTGGGCTTAGGAGCTGATGGGCTTGTAGCAGCTGATGGGCTTGTAGCAGCTGATGGGCTTGTAGCAGTGTAGTTCAGTTCAATGTGTCAAGAGTTCAAGTTAAAGAGTTCAAGTTAAAAGCTTCTGGAAGGCTGTGTTTCTCGAGATTTATTACTGATCGTTGGATCATGATCCGTGTCATAATATGCCATCCAACGATCCAGAGTTCTCCAAAGTGTGCTTCTTCAGACGAAGCTTCTATGGCTTCTATAAAAGGCCTTCGTTATTATACTTTACCTTTTTTTAACCAGTCTTGAGTCTTTACTTTCTCTTTCATCTAGATCAGTCTCTAGGGTTTTTTCAATCTCTTGTATCCAGATACGTCTTGTATCTGATATAGTTAAGGGTTTGTTCTTAGTTAGATCATTAGATTGATAAAGAGATAGTTTGTAAAGTTGTTTGTATAGATCTGTTGGTGTTCTTCAGATCTTAGTTGTTGGTTCTGGTTCATACTTTGTTTTTAGGGTTAATCTTTGATCAATAAAGTCTTTAAGTTTTTTGTTCTTAAGTCATTCCATGTTTTATAACAATTTCTGATCAATATTCTATACTATATGCTCCTTTAAAAATTACATCAGAAATTCGGGTATCTTTCTATCTTTTTGATAATAAATGTGTTTTCATGTTCTTGTAATCTTTGTGACTTGAAAAAATCGCTATTGCCGGATAATATTATTAACGATAAGCTGGGAAAACTGAGAGTTGAACTCAGGCACATTAGTAGGATGTATGTAATTGTGCAAAGCGAGACCTTTGATACATCTAGAAAGGTAACTACCATTTTTTCCTCTTAGACTTTTGAAGTCAAACTTTGAATTCAAACTTATATATGTGTTTATCTACAGAAATTATAACAAAGTCAAGTCCTTTTTATATGCCTTTTGATGCATGGAACTTAACAAGTGATACTTCAAAAATGCAGCAACTGAATTGCCTATTGTGTGCAGGTTGTAGGTTGCTTTTGATTATGGAGAGTTGTTGAATGAGGAGTAGGCGCGTGAGGGTGCTCGAGCTCTACGGGCACTTCATGATTTTGTTGAAAGGAATTATTTGGTGCAACTTGGTTTTGTTCTAAAACGTAGCTTTTATGATTTCACTTATCTCTTGGGTTGTAAAACACTGTCTTTTGAAATGATTTTAAAGAAAAAATGCAATTCAAATAAAAAAAATAATTTATGTCATGATGAGGAGACTTAGGGGTATTTACATACTTTATTTTTTTTCATTATAATCACTTGACCTAAATTTGTCGAATGCTTGTTAGAATTTTTATTTTTTTGTGTTTCGGATGGATGTTCGTTGTTGATTCATATTTTTATGTTTATTGTTTCATTTTTTATTGAAGAAAAATGTTTTTTGTTACAAATATAATTTGATGTAATGTAGTGTTGACATTATGACGTTTATGTTCCCGTCCATCAGATAGTAAACTACTAGTTTATTTTGACATAGTAGATCGAACCCATCATAGGTTATATATTTGTGGTTATCTTTGTACTAGAGATGGGGTTGCAATTTGCATGTGGTGTTGTAGCAATTGTGGAAGAATGCATACAACTATGCAAAGTTGCAAAATGATGGAATTCAATCAATAGTTGTTACGAAGGCCGGCTCAACTATTTTGGTGGCCTAAAGCGAAACAAAAACTTGAGGCAATTTTTTCGAATATAAATTGTTTGAAAATTTGGTTAACCATTTTGAACAAGTCAATTCATACTTTCAAGTTTTGTTTCAAGCGACAATTACTAATAATAAACTTATACAAGATAATGATGAACTTATATAATATGACGCCTAATTAAAACTAACACTCAAAAACTTAAAATTCAATAGAACTTACCTTCAATCGTAGAAGTTGAAACCTTTGAAATTAGTAGACACCTTGAACAAGATAACTCAAAAAATTGAAATAAAAACTAACACTCAAAACTTAAAATTCAATATAATATGACACCTAATTAAAATTCAAAAGCTTTGAATAATGTAGCAAAACAGAATAACTCAAAAAATTGAAAAAAAAAGCATGAATTTAGCTTTCTGTTCACCAAAACAATTCATATAAAAGCATGAGTTTTAACCAAATGTTAAAAATAAAGAGAATACAAAGTTATCAATGTCCTAAGTGAGAGTTTAACACTAATTGTTGTAAAAAAATAAAATTCTCTGATGTTGGGAAATAGTCTTGGAATTGAGAGGAAAAAACGTACCTCAAGGCAATAGGCTGTGTGTGTGATGCAACATTTCTGCCGATGATTTCGGACTTGGCAGAATAGTTTTTTTTTAACGGCCAACTAAACAACGCCGGGTACTTCGTACGCGGGCCCTCAGTGGCAAAGACAGGGGCACAACCCGGTCCATCCCGGACGCACGAAGCCCCTAGCCCGCCCGACAGCCCGCTTCCAGGGAAAACCCGACCCACATACCCCTTTGATCGACGATTTGGAATACATAAAAAAACGTAGGAAATTCCCGCCCATTCATATTCTCAGTGCGTGCTAGAGGTGTACAAATCAGTTTTTTTTTGGCCAAACCGGTTCGCTACAGTACCGGTTCCTGGCTAAACAGGTTTCGGTTCCAAACGGGTTCGGTTTTGGACCGGTTTTGTCGGTTCGTAAGACCTGTTTCGGTTTTTGTTCGTGAACCAATTTTTGCGCGCACTTTTTTTTTAAAAGGCAACACAATTTTTTTTCTTCATAAAGTTCAACTTTTATTGATTCTTATAATTTTTTTAAAGTGTATGGGTATATATTTGTATGTGTGGAAACTTTTTGTATAATTTTATTATATATAATTTTTTAATATAAAATTAAGTTTTTTTATTAAAAAATACTAGTTTTTCATACCGGTTCCCAAACCAGTTTGAGTTAAAACCGGTTCGGTTTTTCTCGTGGAGATGGGGAACCGATCCTATAATCGTCGGTTCTTGTAGAAACCGTTTTTTTACGAACCGGTTTGGTTTGGTTTTCCCGGTCCCGGTTCCCAAACCGGTTTTTTTAATCACCTTGGGTGCGTGCATTGTATAAACAAACGAATATTGTTCATCAAGCTTTGAAAACTAATATAAGGATAATATTAAACCCTACCTATTACTTGCGAAAACCTCGTGATGGTTTTAAAAAAAATGTCTCAGTGATGATAATAATTTTTTTATTTATATCGAACACTAAATTAAATAAAATGACCATTAACAACAATACTTGAAGAACTTATTCGTTAATAAAAATACAAATTACATTTACATTTATTTACTAATAACATAATTCAGTTTCTAAAGCTACTGGGTATGGAAACGAAGGGATGACCCTCCACGTAGAAAATCATATTAGTGGGGACCATGTGTTAAGAAGGAAGACACCCTAAGGGGGCGATGTGCTCCGTCCAAAACAACCCAAACGATCATTCCCATTGGTCAATGTATTTAAAAAACAATTAAACCGGCTTGTCCTCCATGTTCTGTCAGAGACACTTGAGACGGAGAACTACCCAAAGGAGCAGTGTGCTCCGTCCAATACAGACCAAAACGACCCGAGGTTGAGTGACATCCCATAGCCCAAATAACTCAAACAAAACATCGCTTAACATATGATTCCCAAGTGAGCCGTAAAACTCTCAGAAACCAAAGGGTATAAATGGAAAAAAGAAAAAATAGATTACCACTTAAATATCTGTTTACACACCAAAAGCAAACCAAAATTGGGGATCTCAAGAAGAAGATGCTCGGTAAAACAAACGAGGCTCCGGCGAGAGAGAGAGAAGGGGAGTTTTTAAAGGGTTGTTGCCCCTCTCTTGCCGCAACGTGATCCGATCCGATCAAATCGTATCGGATCGGATCGGATCACGTTGAGCCGGTGAGTTTGATCCCCTTTGCCCATAAAATGAACCACCCTTGGAAATCAGAAACAGCAGCATGAATGCATGATATGATATATGAAGCCATTTCTTATATAACCATCATTCTTCCCTCTATATGAGGGTGTTTGGGATTGAGTTTTGGAAACAACTTATTGATTCATTGTGTCTTTTTATACAGTCTACGTTGTTTGGAAAACGTTATATGATGGCGATGATGTAGATTTCTGTATGGATTTTTTTTATCCGAGCATCATAATCGGGCATAGGGTAAGTTTGGACCGTATCTTGGCGGGGCAACCCGGACGGTATGTGACATGCAACCGGTGTTGTAGCCATGGCGGTGTCCAACCCCTTTGTCTGATCTTCAACTTACAGATCTGAGCCTCATTTGAATGATCAGATGTTTTTTTTATATATATTTTTTTATATGTTTCATAATATTTAATGGGGCTTTTCACTGAAATTATACAAATAGTAATATAATATTTTGATTACAGTCTATTTCTTTTAAGAAATCATTCCCTGGTTTAAACTCTGAAGTGTTGGTTAACATGTTTGATCATTGGGTTTCATGAAAATGCTTAAGTTGGTCATAACTCAGGTTACAGACATGCTTAGCAATGAAAAAAAACATGTTGGTTACATTAGGTTGTGATAAACTGGTTTTATCACAGTAATACATCTTAGTGTTCTCAAGGAAGCTTGCACCATTCTTGACCTGGATCGGGATTTTGTGAAACTTCGTGTAATTAAATACTAATTTATAGATTATAATAGGCATTTGAGTCATTGTGCAAAAAATTTCTAGTATTACATAATCTTAAATTGACCTGAAAATGTGGATTTGATGTCTTAAAGAGACATGGTGTGGTACATAAGTAGTTAAAAGTAACTTTGCCATTATGAAAATGTGAATTTGATGATTGGTCATTGGTCAATCAAGATGGTCAACGGTAAAAATGTGAAGCCATTGTTTTGTCAAGCTTTCCTTGTAAGATGTCTTTGGCTTTTAGGTGTTAGAACCGCTCCCATATTATTTAAGAAATCTTTGACATGAAGCACACAATTCATATATGATTGGACTAGGTTAGAGTCCCGTGGGGACCCACGGTTCACCCGAAAGTAAAATGAAAAAAAAGTAGAAAAATAAGAATTGTATTATGCAATTTGCTTTGGTTACTAAATGTTTGATAATGCAATATGTATGAATTTTGATGTTAAATGCAAAATGTCATCTAACAGTTTAATGTAACAAAATGATGGATATATCGAGTAAGTAAAGTTTAATTTGACAACTGCAAACTACATAGCATACTATCACAATATCACACATTACATCATTTGGGTAATATCTATATTCTAATCATAACTAAGCTTAAGCATACAACACTTATCATTTAGTTGGGGCTTAACGAACTTCAACCAATATCACACATTACATCATTTGGGTAAGGGTAATATCTATATTATAATCATAACTAAGCTTAAGCATAGAACACTTATAATTTAGTTGGGGCTTAACGAACTTCAACCAATGGTCCATTTTCATTACTTCAATCAAAATCTTTCAACTCTTGCTCATTGATAGCTGATTTTTCACCTTCGAAGTTGTTATCATTGTCATCACGATCCTAGGAGTGCAGCTCATTTTCAATAATTTATGAAAACCTCCACCATTGTATTCCATATTTGTGTTCTACATAAAATATAGTTGTTGTAAAGATATGGATACGGTGATAAGTAAATCAAGAAACAATCCTTAACCCACTTACTTGAATGGGTAGCTTAAATTTTCATGTTATCTCTCCAATGGTTCAAACCGATTACATAGCTAAAAAACAACTAATAAGAAAATGGGTCCAATGTCACATGCTGTAATATAAACTTCCTATATTTTATTAAAAAATAGACACCAAAAGGATCAACCCCAGACCCATTTCAACATGTAGCCAAAAGGACCCATTGTACACACACTTTAGGCAACTTTTGACATGTTACAAAAAGCCACAAAAAAACGTCATTATTTAAACTGTGTAAATATAGTACTTAACAATTAAAAATCTTAATAAATAACATCAAAATCATAATCAATCATTCAAATCAATGACATTAAAATAATCTGCATCTGAAATTGACTTACCCATTATATACAAATTATTATTAACATCTTAAAATTAGCACACTTATTGAAATCAAGATGATGATTATCGTTTAGTTACAATTGATTAAAGGAAAGTCGTAATATCAAAATGAAAGTCGGTCAACAATGTTAAAATGAAATTCGTAATATTAGTAAGATCAATAAATAATATTAAAAATCTTAATAAATAACATCAAAATCGTAATCATCATTCAAATAAATGACACTAAAATCATCCGCGTCTCAAATTGCCTTACCCATTATAAACAATTTATTATTGACATTTTTAGTAATCATTATTAGTTGTACAGAAAGTAACATTTTGAAAATTTATATTATCATTTAATTTTCTTGTTAAATTTGGTATGACGATTAAATGATTTTATTATTTGTTAAGGTTTATATAGTATTGCTGTCTCTCGAACAATTCTGCAAAATCGGAAATACTGTGCCTCGATTGACGTGATCGAGTAGGAATATTTATTTATGTATTTGAATTATAAAAATGGAAGGATTGGTAATTGATGTGAATTGGTCAACAACGCTTAAAATTAGCACAATCAAACTCAAAGACATAAAGTCAAATAATTGACCTCCATCAAATTAACAAAAGCGTAAAAAGTTTTTACTCAGATTTGGTCAACAATATTAAAATTAAGGTCGTAATATTAGTAATAACATTGAAAATTATCTTGAATACATTATATATTTTAGGAAACTGTTAAATAGATTTAAATTATATTTATTATTAAAAGAATAATTAAAGTGTAGGAAAATAAATGTACACTCCTATCTTCGGGTTATATTTAAATTATAAACTGTTAAATAGATTTAACACTGTTAAATAGATTTAAATAAATGTTTAAAAGAAAGTCGTATATGTTTAAAAGAATATCGTTTCATTACAATTGATTAAAGGAAAGTTTTTGAATTATGAAAAAGGGAAGGTTTGGTAATTGACGTGAATTGGTCAACAACGCTTAAAATTAGCACAATCAAATTCAAAGACATAAAGTCAAAGAATTGACCTCCATCAATTTAACAAAAACGTAAAGAGTTTTTACTCAGATTCGGTCAACAATATTAACATTAAGGTCGTAATATTAGTAATAGCATTGAAAATTATTTTGAATACATTATATATATTTTAGGAAACTGTTAATTATATTTAAATTATATTTATTATTAAAAGAATAATAAAAGTGTAGAAAAATAAATGTACATTGTTATCTTCGGATTATATTTAAATTATAAACTGTTAAATAGATTTAACATTGTTAAATAGATTTAAATAAATGTTTGAAAGAAAGTCGTATATGTTTAAAAACATATCGTTTCATCACAATTGATTAAAGGAAAGTTGTAATATCAAAAGTAAAGTCGGTTAACGATATTAAAATGAATTTCGTAATATTAGTAATATCAATAAATAAGATTAAAAATCTTAATAAATAACAACCAAATCATAATCAATCATTCAAATCAATAACATTAAAATTATCATAAATAACATTAAAACTCTTCATAAATAAAAACAAAATCATAATTTAAATTTCAAAATCAAAAACATCTTGTGGTGAAACCTTAGTAACAAACATTTTGTGCTCGATTGAACACCATTTGAAGAGACAATATTCGCCAATGGAAGTATCTTTTTATTAAAGCAAATCAGGTCATCCAATCACAGTAAACCTTTACAAAAGAATTAAGTATAGAAAATTTAGAATGTGTAACTAATTATAAAATAAGAATATTGTAAACATAAATGTTGAATATGCAAATAACAAACCTAGCGACTTGTGAAACAATTTCTGCACGTAATATTAGTATTAGTAATATATTCGTAAATTAATTCGGTCAATAATAGATAAATGAGCTTAAAAATCATAATATATAACATTAAATTCGGTCAACTATTATTAATGTCATTAAAACTCATAATAAATATCATTAAAAAATAAATAAATCCTATTAATTGCAGGCAAGACCAATAATAATTCGAATGAATAGTAATATAAATAATATTAAACATAATTTCATAAAGATAGATTAAACATAATTTCGTAGTAATATTAATATAAATAAATGAGATTAAAAAATCATAATATATAACATTCAACTCGGTCAATTATTATTAATGTCAATAAATAACATTAATTCTAACATACTAAAAATACATTAAAAATAATTAAATCTTATTAAACATAAATTTGAAAAAGGTACTATAAATAAATGAGATTAATAATTTTAATAAATAACATTAAATTCGGTCAATTATTATTAATGTTAATAAATAATATTAAACATCTTAATAAATAACAATAAAAATGAATAAATCTTATTAATTGCAATCAAGACTAATCATAATTCGAAAACATAGTAATATAAATAAATGAGATTATAAATCTTGATAAATAACCTCAAAATCATAATCAATAATTCAAATAAATTACATTACAAACATAAAAAACCGTAATTTTAATTTGAAAATCAATGACTTCTTGTGGTGAAACCTTTGTAACAAACAGCCTGTGCTGGATTGAACACCATTTAAAGACACAATATTCGCCAATGGAAATATATTCTAATTGAAGCAAACTAAAATCGTAATATTAGTATTAGTATTAGTAATTAGTAATATATTTGTAAAAATAGTAATAGTTTATTTTAATTCGGTCAATAAGATATAAATGAGATTAAAATTAAAAATCGTAATATTAGTTTTAGTATTAGTAAAATATTCATAATTTAATTCGGTCAATAATAAATAAATCAGATTAAAATTAAAAATCGTAATATTAGTATTAGTATTTGTAATATATTCGTAAATTAATTCGGTTAATAAAAATTGATATGAGCTTAAAAATCGTAATAACACTAAATTCGGTCAACTATTATTAATATCATTAAAACTCATAGTAAATATCATTAAAACTCATAGTAAATATCATTAAAAAATAAATAAATCCTATTAATTGCAAGCAAGACCAATAATAATTGGAATGAATAGTAATATAAATAATATTAAACATAATTTGATAAAGATAGATTTAATATAATTTCGTAGTAATATTAATATAAATAAATGAGATTAAAAAATCATAATAAATAACATTCAACTTGGTCAATTATTATTAATGTCAATAAATAACATTAATTCTAACATACTAAAAATACGTTAAAAATAATTAAATCTTATTAAACATAAATTCGAAAAAAAGTAATATAAATAAATGGGATTAATAATTTTAATAAATAACATTAAATTCAGTCAATTATTATTAATGTCAATAAATAATATTAAACATCTTAATAAATAACAGTAAAAATGAATAAATCTTATTAATTGCAATCAAGACTAATCATAATTCGTAAACATAGTAATATAAATAAATGAGATTATAAATCTTAATTAATAACCTCAAAATCGTAATCAATAATTCAAATAAATTACATTACAAACATAAAAAATCGTAATTTTAATTTGAAAATCAATGACTTCTTGTGGTGGAACCTTTGTAACAAACAGCCTGTGCTGGATTGAACACCATTTAAAGACGCAACATTCGCCAATGGAAATATCTTCTAATTGAAGCAAACTAAAATCGTAATATTAGTATTAGTAATTAGTAATATATTCGTAAAAATAGTAATAGAAAATTTTAATTCGGTCAATAAGATATAAATGGGATTAAATTTAAAAATCGTAATATTAGTTTTAGTATTAATAATATATTCGTAATTTAATTCGGTCAATAATAAACAAATGAGCTTAAAAATCGTAATATATAACACTAAATTCGGTCAATTATTATTATGTGTCATTAAAACTAATACTGAATAACATTAAAAAATGAATAAATTCTATTAATTGCAGGCAAGACCAATAATAATTCGTAATATTAGTTTTTGTATTAGTAATATATTCGTAATTTAATTCGGTCAATAATAAATAAATGAGCTTAAAAATCATAATATATAACACTAAATTCGATTAATTATTATTAATGTCATTAAAACTCATACTAAATAACATTAAAAAATAAAATAAATCCTATCAATTGCAGGCAAGACCAATAATAATTCATAAAATTAGTTTAAACATAATTTCGTAGTAATATTAATGTCAATAAATGAGATTAAAAAATTGTAATAAATAACATTCACTTCGGTCAATTATTATTAATGTCAATTAGTATTAGTAATATATTCGGTCAACAATACTATTTTTACGAATACTAATACAGGTTTTAATTTATTTAATGTTATTAAATAGGCAACATGTGTATTGCTCCTTGTTTATACTCGAAATTAAGATATAATTGGAATGTGTCAATCCGTTTTAATTGGAAATAAATGCTGACACAATACAACCTATCTAGCCTAAGATTGCTCCTTGTTTAAAGCCCTTAATTTACGAATTTTGATTACATGAAAGATTTTATCTTTATATCTATCTATATAATAATTGAGGTCACTTGGGTCGAATAGAAGCCTTAGAGAGGGCCTCTAGGATCCAACAACCAATATGGAGCTCCGAAATTATGACTATAAAAACCTTTTTCTTTTATTTTTTTTTCATTCTCCATATCAAAACTCTCCTATTCTTCCTAATTCCTAACAAATCTTTCAATCTCTTTTCTTCATCTTGCATCATTTGTTGATTATCCACAACCGATTAAAGGTAAACATGCATATTACTCTTCTAATGTTGTATCCTATTATTATTTTGACTTTTTTTTATTGTTAACATTATTAAGAAACAAATCAAACCGAATGAAAATTCTTATTCTTTTACGTGGAAATCATTCTTCTTAAACACATGTTCTAATGAAACGGATTTGTGATAAACTGATTTGTGATAAACACATATTCAATCGTATTTATTATAAAGTGATAATAAAGATACTATCGATTCCTATTGTTATTCTTTTTATTCTTTTTAATATTTCCTAATCTAATTACCATTTGAAATCATTCTTGTGTTTATCACATGTTCTAATGAAACGGATTTGTGATGAACATATTTGTGATAAACACATATTCAATCGGATTTGTGATAAAGGGATAATAAGGATTGCGTTCAATCGAATTTATGTTAATTTTATTATTGTCATCACGGTTTTTTAGACATATATTGAATCGGATTTACTATTCGATCGGATTTAGTAATGCTATGTTTTAACATTTGAAAAACAGGATTTGATCCTAAGACACAAATCCGATTGAATATGTGTTTATCACAAATATGTTCATCAAATCCGATTTAATATATTTGTTCCGTTTCATATACAATTATTGACTTAAAAATCTGATCTTGCTTCCATATTGCATATTGTTTTCAACACGTCCATATTTAATTAAAACGCTGAGAATGAAGATTTTCTCTTCAAATATGAAAATGGTTACATATTAAATATTGTTTACAGATAGCCATGCGTTAATAATAAAAACGATGACAATATGGACTTGTTCCACAAATCGTTAACTGGTTCCATATTATCACTAAAAGTTTTACAGGTTTGAGATCCATTTTTGTTGGCTATATTTAATGTTTACGAATAGGAAAACGTTACAATGGTTGATCTTGCTTCGATCCAAATGAAAAAGAAAACATACCTAGAATGAAGAGTGAATAAAAAGAAGAGCGAATAATGTTAATTGGAAGATTTGTTAGTTAGGTATTGGAGGAGTGTAATGGAAGAATGTATGAATGTAGAAATAAAAATTAGAAAGAGTATTTATAGGGAGCTAGTTGGAGCTCCGTATTGAAAATGGGTACCTCAAACACTCTCTAAGGCCTCCATTCAACCCAATCTCACCTCAATTATTATATAGATAGATTGTGTATCGTCTCTGGTCTATGGTATTTTCACCATGATGATAATAATTAGACGGAGAGAATGCCGCACAACTAGACCATGAATCGACAATATTATTTCTATCTGAAGAGCTCTTTATTGAAGGTGTTAAGTGTTGGTGTTTGACTGTTTGGTGTTTAGTTGCTAGGTAAAGAAGTTGAATTGTCACTGGAATAGGATTGGATAAGAGTTCATCTCTTTCCTATTTACTTTGACCCACTAAGAGAGAATATAACACAAACCAATTTGTTTGGACTTTGGATGGGTGGTTTGAAATCGCCAGTCTCCTTTCATCAGAAAAACAATACCGTATGTACCATGATTTTTGATTTAGTCATCAACTGTTATATTTTTTAGTTCTTTAGAGGGGATTATGATGAACTTTTACATGTCTTCTTTAAACTCAGGCAAATATGCATATGCCATATGTTGGTGAGTCAATTCTCCAAAAGTTTTAGTAGAAAGTAATCAGCTTCATTTTTTCGACAAATTCGAAACCCTCTAAAAAGCAGTAACGTCAAATTGATTATTGTATAAGATTTATTGTGTGTCATATAAGCCTTAAGCCATTCGGAAAAAAAAAAAAAAACCAAAGCCATTTAAAAAACAAGTAACAAAATTACAAGCTGGCTATGGATTAGATAAGTTTAAAAACATGTAAAAACTAAAACCATTTGGATTTCAAAGCAGACAAACCTTCCAACTTTCTTCTACTTCGATGGTTCTATATGTTTAAGAGGTCTTTAACACCCCTAATTAGTGTGTGTATAAGGTGTGATTTATAGCCCATTCGATTGGTGATTTTAGTCGTTTTCCATCTATTCTAAGTGAAGAACATTGAAAAACGCTTTGCATAATGCATAGCTATACTTTAAAACATTAGTAATACGAACTTTGAATAATTTATAACCAAATTTACTTGTAGCCTAGTAGTATTAAAATGTTGTGAAAATGTGTCTCCCCCATATGATTTGATAGTATAACTTAAGGTGTGTGCCGGTTAGCGATAAAAATAAATAAATAAACCCAATAACATCTACAAAGTTTTACTAGTGGAAAACCATTATAAGTGTTCTAACAAGATACTATAGTTGAAATTGAAGCTACCTTAATACCATAAATATTTGAATTTTTAAATGACGTTACTGTTTGATTTATTTAAAAGCCTTTTTTTACTTGTTCAAGTTTTACGTAATGTTCATTTTACATGGTGTGGGAGCGTGGAAGGAGAGACGCCACCATAACCCATGGTTTTTTAATCTTGTAGGGAGATTCCACACATCGCACATTTCAAGGCATGACCAGACTGTAGTCTAAATGAGGGGGGATGAGGCACAACCAGAAATGCTCACAAGGGTAGTGGATCCGTGTAGGGTTTTCGTAAGATTGTTAACAGATGGGTACCCACGAGTTTGTCTCTCCCTCTTTTGTTTTTTTTTTTCTGTTTTATTTCCAGTGGATTTCTGCCTTCAAAAAACCAATGTTTTCAGAACCGGACCGGATGATGAACCGGTCTCCTTACTGGTTCACTGATCGGACCGGTCCAACCGGTCGGACCGGATTTAAGAACCGGATAATTAATTTATAACTAAAAATATATAAAACTAAAACTAGCATTAACCTATTTATCTTTTTGGTTTAATGAGGTGTCATACATGTAAAGTATTCATTCTACAAGGTCTAAAGATGAAAAATATTCATTCTTCAATGACTAAACATGAAACTTTGTCACAGACGTATACATGAAATCATATTCAATCAAAACTTTGTTCATATTCTCTGTATGTGTATTCTTGAGTTGCTCTTTCTCTCTCTTTCTTTTTTACCTACCCAATAACTTTCATAAAGCTTTAAAAATTAAAACCCAAATCCATATGAGCATACCTCTCTTACACTCATATAGTTACCAAACAGACGATCGATGCTTATATATATATGTATGTGTTTATGAGTTTCTCTCTCTCTTTCTTTTTTACCTACCCAAATCCAATGAACCTGCAAATCTGAAATGAAAGAGATCGATGATGATGATGAACTGTTGATGAAAGATGATCGATGATGATGATGATGAAAGATGGTT
Source organism: Ambrosia artemisiifolia (assembly GCA_032199755.1). Lineage (NCBI taxonomy): Eukaryota > Viridiplantae > Streptophyta > Magnoliopsida > Asterales > Asteraceae > Ambrosia > Ambrosia artemisiifolia. The sequence continues at coordinate 21,282,918 of CM063513.1, forward strand.
AAAGGTTTTTCTTTGTTTTATTCATGGTTGGTGGCTGCAAAAGTTTTGAAAGAATGAATACAGAGAGGGTAAAGTGAAAGGATAGGGTTTTGTAATTTGTTTAAACAAAAAATATAATAAACAAACTGTCCGGTCCGGTCCAACTTCACCAGTTCCCGGTCCGACCACCCGGGTCCCGGTCGAACCTCCGGTCCGCTGCACTGTCCGGTCTGTATGGCTGAACCGGCCCGTTCCACTGTCCGGAGACCGGTCCGACCGGCCGGTCCGGTCCGGTTTTCAAAACCTTGCAAAAAACTGTTTTAGTGAATTAACGTGGCAATGTAGGATTAGTACAAATTAGTGAAATTGAAAAAATCCAAATAGAGCGCCTATCCTCTGAGATTTTTATTTGGTGTAACTCATACATAATAAAAATAAAAAATATATATATATATTTTTTAATCAAACCGTATTGAAATCATCCACTATATGAGCAGACCTACATCTTTGTTTTAAGGTTGGGGCAAAACAAGAAATAAAAACTCAGACAATATTAAAACGAGGCGGCAGAGAGGATGAGGTTTCTTAAGGGTGGTTGCCCCCCTCAGCCGCTCATGATTTCCAATTTTGCCCCTGGTTTCAACAGCCCTTTTCCAGTTCCAACCCATCCATAAATATTACACACTGTAGTTTTATTCTACTCGTGTGTTAACAACCTCCGGGGATAAAAGCTAGTTATATATATACGAGTTAATTACACAGATAGTCCTTGTGGATAGAGGGATCTTTTTTCTTTTTCTATTTCTTTTACGGAGGCGGTGATGATGAATTTCTAATTGTCTGAGTAGATCGGGCAAAGCTGAGATTTGCCGCATCTTGGCGGGGCATTTTCCGGCGCTTTCTGCCGTGATGAATGCAGCCATGGCGGTTTAATTCTCTTTGTTCTGATTCATTTGTAGATCTGAGCCTCGTTTTTTTAAAGATTTTTTTAAATGTTGTAGATCTGATCGTTTTTCCGTTCTCTTTTATGTATTTGTTTTTGGTTTATAATAGCTCTAAGCTCAGCTCGTAGGTTGTTTTTCAATCGAGATCCGCTCGTTTATTACTTATTTATAATTTTTATTGAGTATAATTATTATCTTATTTACAATTTAGTTAATTTTTTCTTAAATTTATAAATAATAATTATATTAATTTAAATACATATTTAATATATTAATTAAAAATTATATAAACAGCGGCTTCGTTTAGGCTCGCGAGTCAATTTGAGCTCGATAAGCAAAGCTCGGGCTTGTTTACAATATGAGCTTGTTTTTAGGCTTAGGCTCGGGCTCAAGCTCGTTTAAAATCGACCCATTTGGCACTTTTTTTTGAGCTGAGCTTGTTTCGGCTCGTTTGTTCCCCTAGATGTCACTAAGAGTTTGATTTATTATTTATTTTATTATCTAAGTTGTTACATGCCCTGTTATTGATTATATTTTATTGTAACTAGGGAGATTCGCCCGCGCTTCGCGGCGGGAGTTTGATCGAAAATATTTCGTTTTGTTACGATACAAAAACTGAAAAAGCAAAAACATGTTGTAAATAAATGCATTGCAAGTGACTTGAACACATGAACTCATGAAAGAGGAATGCACATCAAACCATTACACCATCAAAGCAACTTGGGTTTTAAATTGAAACCAATTATATATATTAAAGCTGTAAAAAAAATGTTGTAAATAAATGCATTGGAAAAGACTCGAACCCATGATCTCATGAAAAAAGAATACACATCAAACCACTCCACCACCAAACAAAACTTTGATTTTATATTGAAACTAATTCTATAAATTATGAAATAAAGTTGTAAAAAATAAAAAAAAAATATATGAAAGTGGCACTATTCATGGTTAGTTTTAATTAATATATATATAATTGAGGTTTATAAACCAGATCATTTAGATTCTTAATTAAATTGTAATGTAACTAGTAAAATCCCCAGCGCTTCGCGGCGGGAATTCCGTTTTTGTCGTATCGCTTTTTATGGCGGTGGCAATCGCTATAGTAAACGAAAGAAAAAAACAGAGCTAAAGTATTTTTAGACCAAAAGAAAATGAATGATACTTAATTTGACCAAATAATAGCAATCTAGGATCATTTAAATTACATTTATTTTACCAACTATACTATGAAGTACAGTACTATAATTTTGAATCAAATATAATGATGTTGAACAATTATAAGCTGCTTAGCATTAGACACATTATGCATAACACTACCTGAATGATTCATTTTCACATAAATTGGTGGTATCATTGTACAGCGTAAGCTAAAATAATAGCAATATAGGATCATTTAAATTACATTCATTTTAGCAACTATAGTATTAGGTACAGTACTATAATCTGAATCAAATATAATGATGTTGAACAATTATAAGCATTTGAATACACCTTATAGAAATTTTGAGCTGGTTAGCATTAGACACATTATACATAACACTACATGAATGACTCGTTTTCACATAATGGGTAAAAATGATAAGCAGTAAACGGGTCAAAATACAACTTCAGTTGACCCGTTTGCAATTCAACATAACAATCAAAGGCAATTAGAAACATAAAGCAGTCAAATGAAATTTGAACATAACAACAATACCAAGGACTTAAAGAATATTCCAACATTAGCAGGCATAATTAGGTTGAATTAAATTTTCCTATATATTACACGAACAGAAAAGCAAAGGTTCAGACTTGTTACTTTTTTTAGACCAAATATAAGCTGAAAGTATTGAAAGTCATGACTAAAACTGAAAAACAAAAATAATAATCTGAATGCAATAATTGAAACCGTCATTAGAGAATATATTTAAAAGAATAAAATGTATAAAAAGTCGCGGCGGGTAAATACCGTACTGTACATAGACTCATATTGCAGCCACATGTTTTACCAAAGCTGTACATTACAAAGATATGATTATTCTGTACCTGTTAATATTGTGCATTGGCCTAAGTATCAAATCCTCTTTGGCACCTCTTTGGCAACTGATGAGGTTTGTTGGCGTGTCGCAAACCTTCTATTGTTGCTAAAGTTGACCTAGGCTTCATTTCCTGGATGTAACAATACACAATTGAATATATTTGTGGTGAAGACTTTTTTTTTATTATTTCTAAACACATGGTATTTAGTAACCTTGCCATGCCTTCATGGAAGAAGATTTCGTTGATATTGCATTTATACAGTACCAAGAAGAAACATGAAAAAAAACAACTATTGCTGGTTCAATTTTGAAGCGAAGCATGAAACCAAAGTCACAAAGTCACCGAACCTGAATAGATGGTTTGATGACCATATCCACCTGCAAACTAAATTAATTCTTACTGCGCAAAATTTAGAATACGCAGATCGATGTTGGATTTGAGTAGCAGCAAACGAATCGATCGCAACTGTTGGTACTCTGCAACCAAATGAATACAACCGAAAATCCCTAAAACACAATGGATGAGGTCAACCAAAATCCTATTAAACACAACTTGGCTCGCCAAAATACTCACAGAAGCACACATACACACATACATACCTCAAGTCTCAACGATTAAAAATCTCCAATCTTAGTTGAAAATATGAATCGTGAATCCTTAAATAGATTTGTACTCCACTACCTTCAGCGGACCTGAGGCTGATTCCACCTGCAAGAATTAAAAATCTCCAATCTTAGTCGAAAATATGATTCTTGAATCCTTAAATAGATTTGTACTCCACTACCTTCCTTAGACGCCTTAATCCGTCGAACCCTTCATCTTCATCATCAGGAGCATATATAGGCCATGAAGAGAACCGTAGGAAGGTATTTTTTACAGAATATAGTCAGTTAGTGACCAAAGGATCACGATAGCCGTTGACACCGGATCCACCACCATCAACACCAACAGCAGCCGCCCAACCGACACCGACATCGCCGACGTCCTAACACCTGGGTCATAGAATCCGATCAGTTGAGAGAAGACACATGTTCACCAGATTCATATAAGAGACGGGTCAATGATCGTCGACGGAAAACAGAGCAACCGTGGCGGTGATTTTTAAACAGATAAACCAAGAAGAGACAGAAAGCAGATTGTGTGTGTCTGTGTGTGTTAGAGAGAAGAAAGAGGAAGGGTGATACGTATCGGGTAGTGAAGTAGGGAAGATGTAGAGGATGACATGAGATGATGACACGTACCAAAAAGATGATAAATGTGGACCGTGAGTGACGATACTGTTCACGTCTTTGTGAATTATTGTGGAACGTTGGATAAAAGAAGTGACGGCCAAGATTTGAAGTGTTACTGTTAACGTTCTGAATTGTTGTATTATAGAATATATTGGGTGATAAAATTTGCCAAGTTTACACGTAGATACATTTATTGGTCTAAGGTAGAAAAATTGAAGAAAAAGTATGATTTGTACTTTAAAGGACTAGGTTTGTATTGTTCATTTAAACTTAATTTGATTTGTAGTAATAGTAACCATGTTTTGTTGGTATCACATTAATTTTGGTAAGACCTTGGGTGACGGTGAGGCCTTGATAGATAACTTCATTGAACTACGGTTGGTTACCGGTTGTGTTGTGCATGAAACTGAAATAATTGACATAACCCAACCCAAAACCAACTATTTGGTTTTATGAATTATGATTCTTGCGTCAGGAAATCTTGATGTGTTATTGAATGTGTTTTATTATAGAGATCATAAGCATTATTATATAATAATGGTGTGACATGTTTGACATGTTTCCTTACAGTTTCACCTTAGGAGGGCTTTATGCATCAAAATATTAATAAAGTGAAATATGGGGCTTTATATAAAAAAATGTGTGGTAGGGCTTTATGGGTGTAGAAGTTAATTTTGATTGGCTGTAGAAGAAGGTGGGTGTAGAAGTTGATTTTGATTGGGTTGAGGACAAGGGGCAAGACTTTACACTGCTAACGCTCAATTTTTTTATTATAAAGCCCTAGAGGCGGTGTGGGGAGCTCTATGGGGCTCCGTAACGCCCGTCATCAAACCGATTACGAGTAATCTAAGAAATAAAACATAATATGACATGTTAAGAAATTAAACGATTTGGCATGTTAAAGAAACAAAACATAATGCTATCAATTTGTTTGGACTTTGGATTGGTGGTTTGTAAATATCACGTCTTTTCGTTTTAAACAAAATATTCACCCTAAAGAAATCCCCAAACTTAATTTACAAAGTAGGTCATGCTTTCTTGTTGAGAATTGTCCGTTTTGTAATCAACTATGTATATTTCAGTTCATCATAAGGGATGATGACGAATTTTTAAATGTCTTAATAAAATTTGGCAAATACGTGCTATGTGCTGGCAAGGCAATTCTCTAGCGATCTTCATTGAAATTTGTTGGAGTTTACATGGTGTCTTGATTGCAATCATTGATTTATTTGCAATTGTGCGGTGCCTTTTTTTCAACATAAGGTGTATTGCTCATTTAGTGCATATTCAAGTTTTTGTAACATATTAGAAACTCTTTTTAAGGGGTATTCCGTTATAGTATCGGGGCATACCATAAGCCCATGAGTAAACCCAACCTAGACCGGCTATAGGGTAAGTAGAACATTTGCCTCGATAGAGAATGACACATCCTCAACATAAAGGGAAACCCGCATGAGTGTTCTAAAATGAACTGAACATTCTATAGTACATCTCTTTCCTCACATATTACCCATATGATGTCTTTGCAAAATGAGTAACTTGTCCATAAGTTTAGCATCGGGTTAGATAGATACGAGTCATATGTGTGACATTCTAGCACAATCATTTGAGACCCAGCCTTGACTGTAAGCACCGTTGTAGCTTCACATTCAAGAAGTAATAATGTGAAATTGATTCGTAAAAACGATCCAAACCGAGTTATAAGATGTTAAGTATCTACCAAAACATGTGACCTCACAAATAACAACAAAGAAAAAGTTTGAAGGGTCAAAATAGTAACTTTGATTAACCAGCACAAGTCAGTCATGAGTCATCTTAAGGGGTGTAAATGAGCCAGGCTCGAGCCGAGCCGAGCCGGGCCTGAGCTTGACTGGGCTCGAGCTCGGCTCGTCCTTCTTTTATGAAGCTTGAGCCTTAGCTCGGCTCGGTTCGAACCTAATACTTTGAGCTCGAAATAGTTATAAACAATTTAGAAGGAGCTAAAAGCTCGGCACGAGCTCGCTTTGATAGCTTAAACGAGCCAAATCTTGGCTCGAGCTCGACTCACCATTGTTAAATAGTAGGTATATTGTATATAAAATAATAATATAAAATTTGTTTGGGCTCGTTTAGGCTCGCGAGCCTAAACGGTCTTTGTATGAAAAGCTCGAGCTAGGGCTCGATAACTAAACGAGTCACGTTTCAAGCTCGAGCTCGAGCTCGTACTCGGGCTCGTTAAAGCTCAGCTAATTCAAGTTTTTTACCGATCCAATCCCAAATAGCTATTGAGCCGTTAAGTATCATTTACGCCCGTAGTTATCTACAAGAAGTAAATAAAACCAGAGCTCAAGTAGAAGAATTAAGGGTTTGGGGGAAACAAAAAGCTCAGACAACAAGAGTGAAGAGAGGCAGACAGAGGGAAGGGTTGGGTGTTGCCGCCCTCTGCAGCCCATGATCTTCCATTCCCCTAACCTAACATATTCAACACCCATCCCTTAATTCTTCTGCTTCTGGGATAGAACTTGAGACCAGATCGCTGGTGCTTGTTTCTTCTACTCTTAACTGTTCTTTAAAACATATACTCTTATCCAAACATCCCTATTCCAATATCATGACCTTATTATAATGCAATTATCAGAGGCCATGATGATTATGAGTTCCTTGTTGTCTGAGTGAATCGAACAAAGCTTGAGACTAACCGTATCTTGGCGGGGTAATAATAATATCTGGAGGCTTCTATTGTTAAAGAAGCAACCGTTATGTTTGCAGCCATGGCGGTTTGTTCCTCTTTGTTTTGATTCTTCGTATTATTAATAGATCTGAGCCTCTCTTTGTTCTTGTTTTCTTTTCTTTCCATATTTCTTTTTTAGATTTGGGGTTTTAAAAAAATGCTAAAAATTGTTTTTCAGTTTAGTAATCAACAAACAATATAATGTTTTGATTAAGTGAATGAGGCTCAGTTGAGAGTCATTTAATTTTCTGATCAACTGTGAGTTCATGATTTCGCTTGCCTCAATTTGCTTTGTTTTTTTCTGCTTCTAATTTGTTTGAACTAGGAGGCTGTGATGATATAATGCATCGAGCAAAATCGGAGTTTGTTGATCCCATCTGTATCTTGGCAGGGCAATATTTCGAGGTGCACAAATCGTTTTTTTTTTCTTTAAAACTGTGATGGTTAAAAAGCTAGTTTTAGATGACAATTGTTGTAAGTTGATATTCACTTGCAACTGTGATTGCAGCCATGGCAGATCTGGGTTAAACAAGTTCCATTGCAACATATCTGAGCCTTTGTTCCACAACAGACGATCATGTAGATGTTAGGTAATCGGTTTTTGCACTGCATAACTCTTTTGAATTACAATCGGGGAGTGTTTGATTAACGTACTAATTATATACGTAATTTACTACAGTTCGTATGACTAGTGCAAACTCGAGGTGTTGCAGCTCGGCTTTGGCAATTTTCTTAACTAAACTTTGTGTCCAGTTACATTCTGTATTTGTTTCTTGTTTTTTCTTTATTTGTAATTTATTTTGCTTCAGCTACCTGCCGTAACTGTTTTCCCTTGGATTTTAATAAAATGGATGTTTGAAGAAAAAACTACTGTAATACATAATTTTACTAAGTTTTATGCTAAAACAAAACTTAGTTATCGAAAGTCGAAACAAGGTTTAATTTCTCTAACTTGGCACTAATTTTATAATATTTAGCTCCATCACACATCTTGATTGTTATTTCGTTTTTCTATGGAGTCTGCATCAAATGCGGGTCAAGCAGTATAAAACTTTTTGTATTGGGTGGTTTGATCCGCGTGGTGTGTTTTCATTTCGTGGTGTTTCCGAATTTATTTGTTTCACCTTCTTAGTAATACTCCGGCAGATATCTGGATTGTTTTCCTTTTATCAGGTCTTCATTCTGTTTAGTCATTTGCTTCATAGTATTCGGCTGGGCAAAGCAATAAATATTGTTCAGTCCATGTGATATGCAACTTGGTTTCCTTAGATGCTTGCACTTTCTGACCAAGTAGATATTATGGTATTTTTTTTTTCTCCCACATAGGATGTGGCTTGGAGTTAAGTCTGTATTGTCTTAAAGTTCATAATACAATTCAATCCGCCAAATTATGGAATGCTTTGAGAGGCTCAGGTGATCAGCAAGGTGCAATCAGGGTTTGGATCTTAATTTTTGAGGCTATATAGAGTCTACTTCGGTTCAGGTCAATGTAGTCGGCGGCTTCGTATGTATTCTTCATTCTGTTCAGGGATTGTTTGGCCAGCTTCCTCTGGAGGCTTTTGTACTGTTTATGTTGTTTTTATATCATATTGATCATTTTGCCGTTAAAAAAAGATAAAAGCATAAATATTTTTATTAATTCAAAGCTGTGATTTATAATTTCAGCCTCCAGTGTTTACAATTTTATAAAATTCTAATGTCTCAAGTAAGCCATGATTATCCTCGAGAAAAAGAAAATGTATCCCTAGTAACGAGTTGCGGACTTGGAACATGTGGTATGTGGTGCTATTGGCTGTGCCATGGGCGCAAACACCGCCACAGGTGGGCTCGAAAGGGGCAAGGCAACGAGAGGCTCAGCTAGAGTTAACACCAATGTTTTAAAAACCGGTTTTTTAACCATACCGGATTGGACTCAAAAATGGTTCAACCGGTTGAACCGGGTTGTATCGGGTGGTTCAACCGGATTGACTACTTAAATCTATAATTCTATAAAATACAACTTCAGTTAAAAAAGTAATCCAATAGTACACGATTTCATAATAAAAAATATTTCAAAAGTGAATCCATTATCAAAAAATAATCCAAAATTACCCACACAAAGTTTTTTTTATATGAAAGAGAATACTAGGTTTATGTCATTCAAGTGTTAAATACATCAAGTTTATGATTACTTAAAAGATGAAATTTATATCATCGCCATCCTCATCAACAAAAGTACAACCATATTTGTTTTCTACAATCTTTAATAAGAAGTTTTAGTTACCAATAATCAAAATATACTAAAATTACATAAGATAAGTAACATATATATAAGTCACTTTGTGTTTTAGAAATCGGTTCATGCTCTTTCTCACCACACATGTTATTTATATCTTCACTACGGGTCGATAAAGTCCAAAGTTTAACCTTGTGCTGGTACCGGTATACCGGAATTTACCGGCGGTTCAAATCCTATACCGTTTTCCCAAAATACCGTACTAATTCGTGCTGGCCAAGCCACCGGTAAGCGGTATAACCGGTTCAACCGGCCGGTATAAACCGGTTTTTAAAACATTGGTTAACACCTGGAGCTAGGTTGATGGTTTTGTCTGTTTTTTTTTTTTAATATTTAATCTATATGTTATTTATATTCCTGTATTATGCTTGTTAAAATCTAGTTACTTGTACATTGATACCTTAACATGCAATAACCTTACTATATTTCAAGTTGGTCTTCTCTGCATTTTTACTCTATTTAGCCCATATTTGTTATGCGTCATTGTGGAATAAACGATATGACAAAACTAGGACGTTGTGATAAGACAAGAATTACCTTAAAACAATTAGTAGAAAAAATTCCCCGTGAAGCCCACGCGTCATGTCGGGCTACCAGATCATGGGGCAAAAGGAGAATCCAAAAAGGACATGTGGCCAATAAAACAATGGAATGACATGCGCTATCATCTCCACCCAAAGGTCGTGACAGAAGGGACACAGATGATGAATGACAATGACGTCTAGCCAATGGTATCACACCGGCACGCATCCTCCTGGGAAATCAAAACGGTCAACATAGGATGGACCAAAATAAAATTTCAAAGCGACGTCCTGGCAAAGGGTAGATCCCTTACACTCTAGATATATACTTTCTCTCTCTCAAAGAACCCTACTTATTCTCATGCCTGAATGTGGTTACGAGGAAAACCCCCACATCTTCTCGTGACAAGAGTCACAATGATTCCAGTTTTGCAGGATTAAACTCTTGAAGGTTGTATCCAGCACCCTGGTTGAACGTTAACCACTCGGTTGAATTAGTGTTTATTCTACCCGTGTACCAAAATAACAACTTGTTACAATACATTAGTTTTTATGATATGTAATTACCAAATACCAATCCATTTAAAAACATGACTGAAACTTCGAAAATACATCCACGAAATCATTGGTTATATTACAATCTAAATCTCTGGGTTCGAGTCTACTTATTTGGATTTTAGGCAAGTATTGTGATGGGATGAAAGGTGAAAAAAATGCGTGATTGTGATTGACACATCAAAATGTGAAATCGAAGGCTTCTAGCCCTCACAACCCGATGATCTCCGCTAAAAGAAAAGCTTCACCCCCTTCACTCATGCGGCCATGTTCCGTAGCCACTGTTCTACTGAGGCATTTCCCTCGCGTCCAAGTTGTAATAAAAACACCAAAGAATTGACACAATCAAGACGATCAAGAACACACACTTTATTATTAAGACCAATCGAAAAGAATAGAAACGAAAAAGATTACAGAAAAAGATGAATTGTAAACTAATCAGACTAGCTACTTATAAGCCCTAATTCCCAATTACGTCGTTAACAGATTGTTAACTAACTTGAATCAGTCTGACAGTCTTACAACTTTAACCCCTTATAGTTTTATAGAGTGACAACTCAGACCCAAACTTATTATAACCAATATAAAAGAACTTTGATAGAAATGACCAATTGAACCTTGCATATTATCTTTGATCCCCAATAAGACATGATCTTATACATATGGATTAGGTGGTTCGAACAATAATCCCATTTTGAATTTTGTTGACTTATTAGTCCAACATCTCTCCACATTTTAAATACATTTGTTTTCCAATTATTTTTTAAAGTTTTCACATTTGTTAGTGCATCCTTATGTACTACATCGGGAACTAAAAGCGACATGCAACATTTTCTTTTGGGTTGGCAGGGATATTACTACATTTTTACCTTTTTTTCGTCCTTGTTTTTAGTTTAAGACTAACACCGTATGTAATGGTGAGTAAAATTTGGTGGGTGAAAAGAGTATTTTTTTGACACTTGGCATGTGGGGCCACTTTGATGGGTGAAAAGGGCTTAAAATAGGCAAACGGTGTAATGGTGGGTGAAATTTGGTGGGTGAAATGGGCATTTTTCTAATTGGCTATTTTTTTATTCAAATATATAATTAATATTATATTTGAATGAAAAAAAATGGAAATGACATGGAAGGATGTGATTGGCTGGGCAAGAGAAGAAGTTGCGTGAAATATTTCGCGTGAGGGCCTTTAGCGCCACTTTAACATGGAGGGGGGCGGTGTGCGTGGGTGAAATGGGCGCCAAATAGCCCATTTCACGCCCCTTTCACTGATCATTACAGGTGGTCTAATAATTTTTTACTGGTCTGTTTGGTATGGGGTAATGGAATGGATGAGGGAATGGAATGGATGAGGTAATGGAATGGACAAGGTAATGGAATTGATCATTACCATTCCATGTCTTGTTTGGTTGCCATGTGGGAATGAAACAAAACATTACTTTGTGTTGTTGGATAGGCAGGAAAAGGTGTAGGAATAAAATCGGTGGTGAGTGGCAGTGGTGGGTGGTGGTTAGTGGCGGTAATAGTTGGTGGTGATATGTGGCGGGTAGCGACAGTGGTGGGTGGTGGCGGCGGTGGTGGGTTGCGGCGGCGGTAGTGGGTGGTAGTGGCATCGGTGGTAGGCGACGATGTTGGTGGTGGAAGACAGTGGTGTGTGGTGGTGGCGGTGGTGGTGGTGGTGGTGGGTGGTGACGTGGTGGTGGGTGGTGGTGGTGGGCGGTGGTGACGGTGGTGGTGGTGGTGGTGGTGGTGGTGGGTGGTGGTGGTGGCGGTGGTGGTGGGTGATGGTGGTGGCGGTGGGTGGTGACTATGGTGGTGGGTGATGGTGGTGGTAGTGGGTGGTGACGATAGTGGTTGGTGATGGTGGTGGGTGGTGACGATGGTGGTTGGTGGTGGTGGTAGGTGGTGACGATGGTGGTGGGTGGTGGCGGTGGTGGTGGTGGTGGGTGATGGTGGTGGTGGTGGTGGGTGTTGATGATGGTGGTGGTGGTTGGTGGTGGTGGTGGGTGGGTGTTGATGATGGTGGTTGGTGGTGGTGGTGGCTGGGTGTTGATGATGGTGGTTGGTGGTGGTGGTGGGTGGTGACGATGGTGGTTGGTGGTGGTGCTAGGTGGTGACGATGGTGGTGGTGGTGGGTGGTGACGATGGTAGTTGGTGGTGGTGGTGGGTGGTGACTATGGTGGTTAGTGGTGGTGGTGATGGGTGGTGGCTTATGATGAGGGTGAATGAGGGATGGAATGAAAAAAAACATGGGGGGTGGATGGAATGGATTTGAGGGAATGGAATGCCTTTTGGAATGGGTGATTCCATTCCTATGACCAACCAAACACACTATTTTTCATTCCCTCGTAATTGTTCATTCCATTCCTTCTTTCATTCCATTATACCAAACGCTACCTTAAGATCTTCATAGTAAACTGGGGGATAAATTTTACGCAAGACAAATTGAAAACATATTCATGATCTCTATGTTGTTAACCTATATGTCTTGTTCTGACCACACCCTATAGGAGCCAACGTGAATGAGTTGTGGTCACAACAACCACTACTTCAAACTTCTTCATCATCCCATAATCTTTCTAAAGCCCGACTGATTTGTAGCAGCTCAATTCGCAACCCGGAAAACATGAACTAGACTTGTCAAATAAACGTATGAATTGGCACTTGGGTTAGATGTTAAAATTTTGAAATCCAATCCAACCCGACTAGACCTGTATACGAACTGAACGTTCATGACCTGTTCATGAACTTGTTCGGAGGGAAGTTCGTTTATATTCGTTTATTTAGTAAACGAGTGAACACGAACAAAAGATTTTTGTTCATTTAATTAAACGAACAAACATGAACACACATTGTGTTCGTTCATTTATGTTCGTGAACGTTCGTTGATGTTCATTATGTTTGTTCGTTTAAATTTTAATAAAATACATAATACATAACTAGTTATTTGTATAAATATAAACATAAAACAAGCTTTCAAATAACTTAAGCATATATAATTGTTTAGTAATTGGGTTTTCTAGTAATAAAAATGGCTTTCCAATTAAACTTATCTTAATTAATCACTAATTTATATATGAAAAAGCTACATGTCCATCTATGTTCGTTTATATTTGGTCAATTAAATTCATTTAGGTTTGTTTATGTTTGCTCGGATTTGGTTCAAATGAGAACCTTTTCCCAAATTGAGAATTGAGAGAATAATTCTGGACCACAAATTTCTCTAAGGCAAAAAAAAAATGCTTTAATCGCTGCTTTATATGCATGAATTTTTTTTTATTTTTTTTTTGTATTTTTTTTCAATATACACATATTTATAACTGAAATATACACATATGTATAGCTGAAAAATGTAATATACACATATATATAATTGCTATATACACATATGTATAAATGAAAATTTTTTTCCTTGCATAAAAATGTGCGATTAAAGTTAAAAAAAGGGGTTGGTTCTCTTAGGATCCGTACCCGTGTTTGCTCAATTATGTTTATTTGTGTTGTTTTATGTTCGTAAAATTACGTTCATTCAAGTTTGTTCGTTTATGTTTGTGAACTGTTCGTTTAGGCTAAATTATGCTTAAACGAATATGAACATGTCCATTTTCTTAATGAACAAACACAAACAAAAATGTGTTCGATTATATGTTTGTGTTCGGTTAAAGTTAAATGAATAAACACAAACACGCCTCCAGTGGCGAAGCTTGAGATTTTGGTCTGGGGGGTCAGAATTCACCAATCACGGGACATGACCTAAATTTTTTTTCTATAGCTATGTTTCGGATTATATGTTCTGGTCGGTGATTCGATTCGGGTCGAGTCAAACATTAAATACAATAATATCAAAGTTCTAATCATTGTTTAACAAAAAAACTTGAACAAAGACACTAAAACATTAAAAAGATGTTATGGTTTTATTCTTCCCCATAGTATAATCTAATAACATAAACATTAATCAAGTCATAATTATTTTCAAACCTAATTACCCAACTATCCAAAGCAGAATAATAAAAATAAATGACGAACTAGACATAATAATAAAACTAAGAAAACACCATCCCCAATTGCAAATTATCCAAAGCAGAACTTCAACACTCAACGACAACAATACAAAAACTAAATATTATATTGGCCTATTGGGTGTTTTAACAAATTATTAAACATTGAAAAATGAAATTAGTTGTGTACCTGGATGGAATGATCGGTTTGAATGCTTGATTTTTTTTTAATGAAGACAAATATTATATGGTTCAAACTTGTATAAACTCTAACACTCTGTTCCAGAGTTTCATTAAAGGATGGAAGAGAAAGGATCTCCCTCCTCTTCCTTTCTCTTCAATTCTTTCCAAATTGGAAAGATTGAAAATCACTCTAAAAACCTCTTTATTATCCCTCTCATTCCCTCCCTTTCCCTCCTAAAAAAAACTCTGGAACACATTTTTTCTCCACTTCCTTCCTAATCCTTTCTCTTCCACCCTTTAATGAAACTCCGGAACAGAGTGTAAGGGGTGATGACTGAGATTCAGAGACACAGAGGAGAGGGAAGGGGATTTTTGGTTAAAAGTTTTATTGGGTTTAGACTTTTAAGTGGGCTTTTAAATTGGGTTTTCCTAAAGAAAAAAATTGGCTAAATAAAACAATTGAGTTTTACCTCTCAAAGTGGGCCTAAAAAAACGATAAACTCGGTAAAATAATCGATATTTGGGAGCCTTGTATTATCCGATATATTATTAGCTTTTGTTTATATAATAAACCTATTTTTTTTAAAATAAGGGGGGGTCGAAACCGTATATACCTAAAACAATCTATACGGATGTTATATAAACGGAACTTCTGAGCGAAAATTCGCGAGGAGGGGGGTCGGCCGCCCCTTCATAGCTGCGCCTCTGCACACCTCTGTTCAAGTTAGTTTACGGGCCTAAACCCGACCCGATTAACCATTAAACTAACCTTAAAAACATACACCTCAACACTAGCGAAGTTGAGTTGGGGCTAGGGGTGCCCCTCTGTTTTTTGCGTTGTAGTATAATTTTACATGTTTTAGACTAGAATTTTTATATCAATTCCCATTCTCCCCATTATTTTTTGCGTAGGTGAAGAGCGAATACAGATGGCGCCAATTCAACTTGGATGAAAGATGAAGTTTTATCGATTATTCCACTATCGTGTTTTCGGACGAGTAGAGATCTGATTTCCAAACATCTAAGAGAGCCAAGGGTCTTGTGGAGATCGAGTAGTCGACCTTTACCACAACAACCGATGTCATAATAGTTGACATGTCGTTAAAAAATCCTTCGCCACAACCCCTCTAATTAAGATGGTGTTTGGGATTGCGTTTTGAATCTGATTTTTAGATTATTACGTTTTGAAAACGCAGGTAATCAGTTTATAGTGTTTGGGCTTGCGTTTTCAGATAATCAGTTTTTTAGGCTATCAAAACACAATAATCTATAAGCAACTCCACACCTGTTTTTCCAAAACGCATAATCTGTTTTGAATAATCAATCTCAAACACCCCTAAATCAAGTAAAGCACCTCACAAAATGACTATTGACCAGACATATTGAATAGAGAGCACATGCCGCATGCGTGCATTTGTATATGTAAATCGCTGAGAAACCAAAGGGCATAAACGGAAAAAAAAAAAGAAAAAGAAAAAAAGGAAACCTTCACCACTTAAATATATGCTTTACTACAGAACAAAAGCAAACCAAAATTGGGGATCTTAAGAAGAAGATGCTCGGTAAAACACAAACGAGGCTCCGGCGAGAGAGATGGGGAGTTATTAAAGGGTTTGTTGCCCCTCTCTTGCCGCAACATGGTCTCATCATCATGTTGAGCCGATGAGTTTGGCCCCTGTTTTTGTTAATAAAATAAACAACCCTTGGATGACTGAGACTGTTCAGAAACAAGTTTGCCTTCGAGCATGTTTGGCTTTCCTTATTTCCATCCTCCTTATAACTTATTACTCTTTCGAGAAGTTAATAAGATCATATGTTTATATACCTTTTCAGTCTCTCTATCTATCAATCTATAATCTATATCTATATATATATGCGTGTTGGTATACAAATTAAGATGTTCAATGTTGATATGTGATGGCGATGATGTTGATTATCTGTATGGATTTTTATCCGAGCATCATAATCGGGCATAGGGTTATATATTCGGCCCGTATCTTGGCGGGGCAACCCGGATGGTATGTTACATGCAACCGGTGTTGTAGCCATGGCGGTGTCCGATCCCTTTGTCTGACTTCAAGTTACAGATCTGAGCCTCATTTTTTTATTTTTCTGTGATCGATTTTTTATTTAAAAAATTGTAGATTTGATGGATACATATATTTGGTCATTACAAGGTGTTTGGATAATGTTTTTTCTTTAAAAACAAACGCATATGTGATCATTTAAGGGTATATATGGTTTTGAGTTTATAACACATTGTTGACCAAGTCAGAACCAGATGAATGCAAATAATCTGATGACTAAGAAGCAATAACTGATTGTAAAGTGTGTTTGAGAACAAGTGACAAGTATTATAAGTGTTTCTCCTCTCATATAGCCTCATTTCCTGAGATTTCTTATTGTTTCTGACAGCTGACCATATAGAATATGACCAAAATTAAACGCAAGTAATCGAATTTAGTGATTAGAGTTAAAGTAGATATGTTAGTGTTAAATTGATCATAGAGTTACAAACATGCTTGATGTTTTGAATGATTGTTATTAACTATATATTTATAGATATGTTATTTGAACAGTACTTCTATCTGTATTCTCCCACGTTTTTATGTTTTTATATAGATGGATACCTGTCTTTTTAACAGTCATACTCTTTAGCATATTGGTTTGTGAGTTGCTTTCTTTGTCATTTGATATCGTGTTCGATTCCTTTACCATATACGCTTTTTTTTTTATTTTTTCCCTTCTATCTTTTTCCTCTCTAATGACACGTGTCATCTACCTTTTGACGTGTCTTTTCTATCTTCTTTCAAAGCTCAATTCTTTCCTTCCTTTTCTTAATTCCTCTCTGTATATGATTCTTTTCTTTTTCCCTCTTTCCAATCAACTTCCACTTTTAATTTGGTAGTATTTCTTTGATTTACCTTCTTTATTACATCATTTTTATCTTTCTTATTGATGTTTTTTCCTTTAATTTCCTACTGCCACGTCTGCTACTTACTCGGGTTTGTACAGGGATGTTTGTGTTATATACTTCCATGTTTGTTGTTATGTTATTATATACTTGCTCTGCAGATTGTATTATGGAATGCCCAGGGATGTTTGTATATGGATGTTTGTGTACTATGGTTGCTTCTTTGTTGGCATGTTACTATGTTACCTGTTTCTTATGTTTGCCTTATATACTGCCTAATTGTTCATCTAGCCATTAAAGAAAAGGGCGCATTTACATATTGCTTCTATTTATTTATTTTACTATTAAATATTAATGAAAAGGTTATCAATGTTTTGGTTTAAAGAAATTCATATTCACTTGGTTCAAACCTTGAGCATATGGTTTGCTTTGGTTCTGTTAAAAAGTATGATCCAAACAGAAATATTCAACATACACAAGATCTCAATCACACAACAAAGAATAAGCGACAAAACGGTGACAAAATCTTATTATTAAACCAACCCAAAATAGTTCCCAACCAAACCCAGATTCTCAGCAAATCACTGAGAATCAAACAATATGAGTACAATACAATAATCTTCTACTGATCAATAATATCAGCAGATGATTATGATGGAAAATACAAATACACACTTACAGACTAGACTAAAGGATTACAGAGAGATACGAAGACACTGAAACCCTAAAAAATACAGAGAGAAAGAAAATAATGAGTGTGAATAATAATCAAGAGAAAACACAACGTTTATATATCCCAAGGCACGATCCGTGTGAAGTTGTGATAATTAATCTGAATCGTCCAATCTTAAAGTGTTCAATCTTGACCGTCCACAGGAAACACACTCAGCTGGGTCACGAGCTGGACAAGCCCAACATAAAACCTGTTAACACACACAGCCCACAAAACAATATAATATCACAAGCCCAATGTATAACCCAAGTGTTTGAATTAAAAGAATGTTATATTTTTAACATCCCCCCATAATTCAAACACTGAACATGTCAAACAATCCCAACCTTTCACATAGAGCATTGTGTTGAACAACACTAACACCCTTTGTGAATATATCTGCCACTTGATCCTCAGATTTTACCTTAACAGTTTTGATTGTTCCATTTGCAATTTTTTCTCTCAAAAAATGCAAATCAATCTCAAAATGTTTGGTTCTGTCATGAAAGACAGGATTAGCAGCTATAGAAATAGCAGCTTTGCTGTCACTAAACAGATTCACTGGTAACTTACAAGGAACACCAAGTTCCTTTAACAGGTTTATAAGCCACATTAGTTCACAAGTTGTAGAACACATGGCTCTATACTCTGCCTCAGCTGTAGACCTAGATATTGTATTCTGTTTTTTGCTTTTCCATGATATTAAGCAACTACCCAGATAAATACAAAATCCAGTTACAGACTTACGAGTGATAAGGCACTTTGCCCAGTCAGCATCTGCAAAACCTTGCAGATCAAAACTTTCACTCTTCTTAAACAATAAACCTTTTCCAGGTGAAAGTTTTAGGTATCTTAGCAACCTTAAGGCTACCTGAAGATGACCTTAACTGGGTTTATGCATAAATTGGCTAAGGAACTGAACAGCATAACTGATATCAGGTCGTGTTAAAGACAAATATATCAGTTTACCAATTAATTTTTGATACCCTGTTATATTGTCTAACAAGACCTCAGTTTTACTATTCTTATTCATCACAACATGATTTGGTTCTATAGGAGTGTTAACTGGTTTACATCCTAGATAACCAAATTCAGATAATAACTCAAGACAGTATTTCCTCTGGGATAGACAAATCCCAGCATCAGAATATAAAACCTCAATTCCTAGAAAATATTTCAATTTTCCTAAGTCTTTAATCTGGAAATTTTTACTTAACATAGTTTTAACCAAATTGACTTCATAATTATTGTTTCCTGTGACAACAATATCATCTACATATACCAAAATAGCAACAAAAACATCATTAACAGACTTGACAAATAATGAGTAGTCACAAACACTTTGCTTAAAACCCATATCAATAAGAACATTGGTTAGTTTTTCATTCCATTGTCTAGGGGCTTGTTTAAGTCCATATAAGGACTTAACCAACTTACAAACCTTAGTTTCATTTGGTGAAAAATAACCTTCTGGAACACTCATATATACTTCTTCAGACAAAGACCCATACAGAAAAGCATTATTAACATCAAACTGATATAAAGACCAGTTATTTTGTACAGCTAAACTGATTACAGTTCTAATTGTGACCATTTTGACCACTGGTGAAAAAGTTTCACCAAAATCAAGGCCTTCTCTTTGACTGTAGCCTTTAGCTACAAGTCTGGCCTTGTATCTTTCCACTTCACCATTGGCCTTATACTTAATTTTGTAAATCCATTTACAACCTATAGGTTTCCTACCTTTAGGCAGGTCACATAAAACCCATGTTTTGTTTTTGTTTAAAGCCTCCATTTCATTATTCATTGCCTCAATCCATCTAGGATCTTTTGAGGCTTCTGAATAGCTAGTGGGCTCAGAAGTCTTATTCAGACTTGAAACAAAACATGAATTTTCAAAAGACAGTTTAGAGTAATTCACAACTTTTTCTACCCCATACTTAACCTTCCCTTCAACAATATAATCACTAAACTTTTTAGGTAAAACAGACTCTCTTAGACTCTTTCTAGGACTGAACCTATTATTTCCCTCAGGAGTAATGTGCTCATCACTAGAATCCTCAACCCTAGAAGAATTATTACCCTCACCTGGACTACCAGGCTGATGGTTACTAGGATACTGATCACTAGGACCTATGTGATCACTAGAACCTACCCCCCTAGCAGCCCTGGGAGAGTTATCTAACTCTTTTCCAGGGGAGTATTCTTGAGACACAGTTGTTCCCCCTTCATCATCGGGAAGACCACTATTAAGACCACTAGATTCAGAGTTTTCTGTGCTTAAAGTTTGTGTTATATCAAAAAAATTCAAATGATCCAAATTAGTAAACATTTCTTTATCTTTTTTATGTTTGAAAGGATAAATTTCTTCAAAAAACTTCACATCCCTTGAGTATTCAATCTGTTGTTTGTTTAAATTCCAAATTTTATAACCTTTTTTGAAAACTGAATACCCAATAAGGACACTTTTATCTGACCTACTAGCTAATTTATCACTTTCATTTAAAATAGTCTTAAAACATAAGCACCCAAAACTCTTTAAGTGACTTAAAATCGGGGGGAACCCATATACTTTTTCATAAGGACTCTTACCACCTAACACTGAAGAAGGAAGCCTGTTAATTAAGTATGTAGCAGTTAGAATACATTCAGACCAGAAATTAAGTGGCACTTGACTTTGGAATAACAAAGCTCTAGCTATGTTTAAAAGATGTCTATGCTTCCTTTCCACAACACCATTTTGTTGTGGAGTATGAATGCACGATGTTTGGTGTATTATGCCTTTACTATTACAAAACTCTTGAAATTGTTTATTAACAAACTCAGTTCCATTATCACTCCTGAAAATCTTAATTTTTTTCTGAAACTGATTTTTTACTAACTTATAAAATATAACAAGGTTTTCAAAAACTTCACCTTTGTTTTTAAGCAAATAACACCAAACAGTTCTGGAATAGTCATCTACAACAGTTAGAAAAAACCTATATCCTTCTTTACTAGTAACCTTATATGGACCCCATACATCTAGGTGAACTAGTTCTCCTATTGCATTAGTTTTATGGTCACTTAAAGGAAACGGGTTTCTGATTTGTTTAGCCTTGTGACACACATCACAAGGTTTTGACTCAATTTTCCCAAGACTTAAAGACTCTTTTAACACAGCTAGAACTTGGTCAGATGGATGCCCAAGTCTATTATGCCACATATTACAATCAACAACACTATTAAAACAAACAGGTTGATTACTCACAGTATCACCTAAAAAATATAAGCCATCAAGGACTCTACCAGTCACCAGGACTTTCTTGGACCTGGAATCCTGAACATAACATTGTTTTTCATCAAATAAAACATTCAATTTACTATCCTTGGCTAACTTATTTACAGACACTAAGTTAACACAATATTCAGGAACATAAAAAACATCATGTAAAACCACCCCATTTTCCATTTTAACATCACCAATTTTTTCAACTTTTGCATTGGTTCCATTAGGATGTTTAACTGACATGTTATACTGAGAAACATCAAATGCATTTACTAGATGTTCATCAGTACTAACCATATGTTGGTTAGCACCTGAGTCCATAATCCATCTTAGTAGCAATGCAGTTTTAGTTTCAAAAGAACAGTTTGAAAAAATTTCAAAGATAGAATTCAACTTAGACAAAACAGACATGTTACAAAAACCATTAACAGTAACACTCTCACCTCCTACATTAGAGGTTTGAGCATCACTTCCACTCTTATCATTTATGAGATTCATTAACTTGGTTATCTGCTCAGAAGTGAAAGGAACAGAAGTACTAGCAACAGCATTGTTACTAGTAGGATTAGTTCTAACATTGGAAGAGGAGGTATTTCTCATAGGCTGAGAACTACCTTTCTTCCTATAACCAGGTGGATATCCCACAAGCTCATAACATCTATCAACAGTATGCCCAAGCATATTACAATGAGTACACTTGAGGTTAGGGTTAGGACCCCTGTTAGAAGTATTACTGTTTCTTTTATTATTGACATTGGTTGCCTTTGTCAAAAAAGAAACATTAGTACTTTTAACAGTACTGTTTGATTTCCTATGGGATTCCTCCCTGGACACAATAGCATAAGCATGCTTGATAGAGGGTAATGGATCTTGCATCAAAAGATTTGTTCTAACAGGTTGATAAATTTCATCAAGTCCCATTAAAAATTGCATTAATTTTATTAACCCATTAAAACTATTAAACTCTTTTGAAGCATCACATGTGCAAGGAGGTAATTGAACAATAGAATCAAACTCCTTCCACATAGTGTTTAACTTCTGATAATACTCAGAAACAGTACTACCATTCTGATTTAGAGAACAAATTTTTTGATGCAAATTGTAAACAACTGACCCATCAACCTTATCATAGGTGTCCTTTAAATCTAACCAGACATCCCTAGCATTTTGTGAAAAAACTTGACCTAAATATAATTCCTCACTCACAGAGTTCAACAACCAAGACAAAACAACAGAATTGCACCTATCCCATTGCTTTCCTAACACATCATCATCAATGGGTCTAGTGGTACTACCATCAATAAAACCAAATTTATTTTTTGTTTCAAGTGCTAATTTCATAGATTTAGACCAAACATTATAATTTTCAGTACCCTTAAGCTTTATACTAGTAATAGTCAGAGTACTAGTGTCACTAGGGTGAATATACAAAGGGTCACCTATGTCCAGTTTACTTATAAGGGTTCCTACTGGAGGGCCATTACCTCCTCCAGCAGCAGCATCAACAACATCACCCATAATACCAAACAATCAGCACAGACAATCAATCAAACAAAGATCAAAAAAACAATCAAGATAAGATACAGTAGATCCTAAGAAGAACGAAACTGTGTCAGTGTTCAGATAGTGGGTTCATCACTCAAGGTGCCCACCCAGATCTTAACACAGGAGTTCTTTTATTAGCTATATAAGTATATATATATGTATATATAACCAATAAAAGAAAAAACACACAAGAAGAACAATTAATCACAATCAAATATCAACAATCACAAACCAAGACAGACACCAAGTAGTTGGCCCAATACCGGTCCACCCTAACCCGGTCAGTGGCCCTAGACAGACTCAAAATAATTTGCCCAATACCGGTCCACCCTAACCCGGTCAGTGGCTCTAGACACAAGAAGACAAGAGATGAAAACAGACTTACAGAGTACTCCAGCAGCAGCAAAGCACAATGAAAACAATACAAAAGTGAATCAGAAGACTTACAGTTTTGCAAGCTTCCAATCCAAGAACTCACCAGGATCAGCTCAATAAAAGAGATCAACACTTGTTGACCAGCAATACACACAATACCTGAATCTGTAATATCCAGATCCAGAAACAGAGTAATAGACAAGATCTATATTAACCAGATCAAATCTATTAGAAAGCCAATCAAAGGACAAGACCTATAATAAGGCCAGATCCTTCAATCAAGATACAAAGAACAAGAACACAAAAAAACACCAAAGACCAGATCTATTTATTAGATCAGATCTAAAGGTGAAAGACAGCGGAAACAACTTATAATCACAGAATCAAGAGCACTGGCTCTGATACCATGTTAAAAAGTATGATCCAAACAGAAATATTCAACATACACAAGATCTTAATCACACAACAAAGAATAAGCGACAAAACGGTGACAAAATCTTATTATTAAACCAACCCAAAATAGTTCCCAACCAAACCCAGATTCTCAGCAAATCACTGAGAATCAAACAATATGAGTACAATACAATAATCTTCTGCTGATCAATAATATCAGCAGATGATTATGATGGAAAATACAAATACACACTTACAGACTAGACTAAAGGATTACAGAGAGATACGAAGACACTGAAACCCTAAAAAATACAGAGAGAAAGAAAATAATGAGTGTGAATAATAATCAAGAGAAAACACAACGTTTATATATCCCAAGGCACGATCCGTGTGAAGTTGTGATAATTAATCTGAATCATCCAATCTTAAAGTGTTCAATCTTGACCGTCCACAGGAAACACACTCAGCTGGGTCACGAGCTGGACAAGCTCAACATAAAACCTGTTAACACACACAGCCCACAAAACAATATAATATCACAAGCCCAATGTATAACCCAAGTGTTTGAATTAAAAGAATGTTATATTTTTAACAGGTTCCAACTTTGGTCTTTGGCCATATGGTTGACATAACCGCCTCCACATCTGAATGCAAAGCTAATGTAATCCTGTCAGCAAACCTACTATATATGCAGCATTACATACTGGCCAGTTTTTGGTAATATATACAACCGGCTACTTCTACCTTGTCTTAACTTTTATACTTTGTATAAAAGCGTTTTCGAAATATGTGTTCAACACCCTACTGCTGCAAATATGTGTTAAATATCGCACTGCCAGTGCGTACGCCACTTACTCCCTTGAATGCCTACAGCTCTGTTCTGCCACTTCATCGCCTCAACACTTGCACCTCTGTTGTTTTATTTATTGTCTTGGTATCTGAATTGTTGATATGCGTGAATTTAACCTGTGATTTTTTAACCTACGGCGAGCAGCTTCTCAGGTAACAAAGGTATTGGTTCGCCTGTTGAGTATTTTCTGAGGTTTAAGCCTTCTGGATCAACATTTAGTACAGCGACTTGCAGCTTTTTGCATGCTTTCATATATTGTGAAAAGAAAGCCTTTTATCACCGCCCTTTATATGTTATATTGACTTTTGAACTTTGTATGCAAGCCTTTTATCACCGCCTATACCAGCGCGCAACGCGCGCTACGCAATACAACTAGTTTTATCAAAGTAATTTGGGTAGGAAATAGTGTGTGAATCCATTCTTTAATAAGTTAACTTTTTTTTAAAGGTGTGGTTTAGTGGTTATCCCCATGGCCGCCAAATAGCGTGCCGAGTTTGAATCTCACACGGCGTGCATTTTAATCGCTTCCTCACGTGGAGATCGAATCCGGTACCTAGACAGGAACCCAGAGGAGGAAAACCTTCCTACCTCACCTAAAAAATTGAGTTGGGGATCATTGGCCTTTGTTAGCTTTCCAAACATGGTATATATTTGTTATATAAATGACAATTACTCATTATGCGTAATGTGACCATTTTGATTAATTTGTTACCAGGCATATATATTTGTGACTAGTATGCGTTAATTTTTGTTAACTATAAATTTCATATACTGGCATTAAGTGTTACTATTTAGCTTCATTGGTGTTAAAAGTATTCGAAATTGGAGTGTATTTTATGTATGATAGTCATTTTAGCATAAGAAACCTTTGGCAGAAAGAACGCAGTCAATATGTGATCGGATTGCGAATCGGCCATGTGGTCTATATGCTTTTGACCATGATGATAAATATTTTGTTGGAGATTTCAATATAATGCTACCATGAATCGGCCATGCTACATATAACGATTTATTATACTACAAACATTTTCGCATATGCTTGGTTGTAAAAGTTGTTATTTATAGATAAACAATTGAGTTAAATGCCAAAATGGCCCCTGTGGTTTGACCCAAATTGCCACTTTGGTCACTTTTTTGAATTTTTTGCCAAAACCACCCCTCAAGTATCGAAAAGTGCCAAAATGACCCATATTTAACTGAGTTTCTAACTGAGTTTGGAAAGTCAGTTAAGTATCAGGGGCATTTTCGTCATTTCATCTGTAAACTGAGTTAAAACCCCTTTTAACCCCATCTTCCTCATCTAAACTTCATCTTCTCCAACAACCCTTACTAACCCTAATTCCCAAATCATCTTCTCAACCAAGCCGCACCTGGAACGGTCGTTAACAATCCGGCTCAAATCGATCTCAATTAGTAAAGTTAAAGATTATACATATGAATTAAACCATAGTCCAAGGGAATGAAATATAGTAATATACAAATACTTAGAATACGAGTTAATCATTTTAATTACACATTAATAACAAGAGTTTACATCAAGAAGATGCAGATCATTCATTCATGTTGCCAAAGGTCTTCTCACTGCTGTAGCACATGTATAAGAACCCGTCTTCATCCTTGAACGATTCATAAACCGACTCAATCAAGCTAGCTGCAAACACCATTAGACTGTCATTACAATTATCAATCAGCTTTAATACTTACATGTATAAATCATTTCAAACCTGTTGATGTCGACGGTCAAAGATTTCAGACCTGGGTAAACCTGGTCAAACCGTCGCCGTAGTCTCCAATGCTGTAAGAGTTTGATTGGCCGATAAAGACCCATGAATAAGATGTTGATTCGAGTGTGTTAATGATCCAGTAGTTTGTGTTTTGGGTTTCTCTTTCTTGTTCCGCCATTGATGGAGGGGATTTGTGGATAGAAGGTGGGGGATGGACGCTAAAGGAGGAGGAGGAAGACGACGACGGCGGAGATGTCAGAGGAAGGGGGTGGTTACTGGTATAGGGATGGATCTGCGTTGGTTACTGGTACAGGGATGGACCTGCGTCTCTCTCTTGTATAACAACATTTGTTTGGTAATTTCATAAGTCACTTGTTTTGAGAGATGTCAGGAGAGAGAGAGAGAGAGAGAGAGAGAGAGAGAGAGAGAGAGAGAGAGAGAGAGAGAGAGAGAGAGAGAGAGAGAGAGACAGACAGAGACAGAGCAGGGGCATTTATTTGGAGAAGATGAAATACAGAGTGAAAGGACGAAATTACCCCTCAGACTTAACTGACTTTCCAAACTCAGTTAGAAACTCAGTTAAATATGGGTCATTTTGGCACTTTTCAATACTTAAGGGGTGGTTTTGGCAAAAAATTCAAAAAAGTGACCAAAGTGGCAATTTGGGTCAAACCACAGGGGCCATTTTGGCATTTAACTCTAAACAATTATTTTATATGCTATATGTTGTGTGCGTAAGCGAACACACCTTTGTTGTGACATAAAATTTATGTCACTTTTGTTGTAAAATATTCCTTCCATGCTTCGTTATGAAATGTATTTGATGATTTAAACCAAACAAATAGTGATTTTTAAACAAACAAAATTGATAATTGGCATATAAATTACTCCAAAAATAAATGTATCAAGAAGTCACATAGCGATACATTAGCAATGTGCTTAGCCAGATTTCAAAACATTAGATAAACCGAATTTGAAATTATACATCAAATTGAAAAAAAAAAAAATGTTGCATGTTGAAACCAAAAGTGCATAAATTGGATTCGGAGCCCAAACCGGTTCGGGTTAAAACCGGAATTGGTGGGGGAAAGGATCAAGTTTGGCCTGGTTTGAACACTCGGTTTGGGTTTGGGTTGGACTGCACTCAAACCCAGTTTCGAATTATAGAGCTACAACCTGGTTTCAACCCTACGGTTCGGGTTAGGTCCAAACCAAAGTGAGCCAAAACCGTTTTCAAATCGGGTCTTGTTCGAGTTCAAAACGGTTCGGTTTCCAACAGGGGTTTTTTTAACCTTTGGGCTCTAGTTTAAACAAAGTGAATTGACGGTGGCCTAATCATAAAATTCTTGAGGCAGGGTTAATAATAATACGTGCTAGCCCATACCAAGATACCATCTGCAGCCCAAGGCCCACATTGGCATCTGTAAATTACTGAAGAACATTATAAACACGCTGTTACTGACCACATCCAAACCAAAAATTGGGGATCTAAAAAAGAAGATGTTCGGAAAAAGGAGGCTCCGGCGAGAGAGAAGGGGAGTTTTGAAAGGGTTTGTTGCCCCTCTCTTGCCATAACATCATCTTATTCGATTATGTTGAGCCCGTGACTTCTTTCCCAATTTTTTTTTTTTTTTGCTGAAAATTAAACAACCCTTCAGCAGTTAACAGAAATAATAATCTATAACTTATATAAAAGAATTGCAAATTTTGTCCATGTTTTGAAAGAAAGGGTACTTCCTACCTCTTTCTCTCTCTCTCTCTACATATATGTATGTATGTATGTATATAACGCTTTGTTCCCGAGTTTACTATATGTTGTGAAAGATATGATGTTTATTGGAGATGGCGATGATGTTAATTTCTGTATGGATTATTTTCCGAACATCGTAATTGGGCATAGGGTTAGATCCGGCCCGTATCTTGGCGGGGCAGCCCGGATGGTACGTGGGTGGTTTTTTTTCTCTCAACGTGCAACCGGCGTTGCAGCCATGACGGTGTCCGGCCCCTTTGTCTGATCTTTAAAATACAGATCTGAGCCTTATATTTTATTCAATTGAATTGTCAAATGTTGATTTTAATTGTTTTTATTATTTTGGTTTTTAATTTACTCTCTTCAGGTTTCAAATTTCAATAGCATGTTGTTAAAAATCGATTTATTTTTTTTTGTTGTTTTTTATATCTGTTTGTAATATCATGTTTCTTTAAGTTGTTTTGATAGAGCTAAAAAGTCTAAACAACAGGAAAATGGTATAAGTAATCCAAACAAAAACAATAAATATATGTGGATTTAGTCTCTGGCGATGAAACATAAATTGAAATTGTTATGAATTCAAAAAATCGAAGTTTTTATTAAGCTGGGATGTGAAACAAATCTATGATAACTTTTGTTGATTTTATAGTTAGGGTCAGATGTCTTCAATTGAGGGATGTGAGCTACTATTTGAGATGATTGACTTAAGGTATTTTAGTTTAAATACAAATTTAATGGTATTACTTGATTAAATTCTACATATGGTAAATTTAGTAATATCATATTTTGGTTTCAGTCCTGAAATTAACGTGTTCGATTAAAAACCAGTTTTGACTTTTGTTAACACAACTTGACCTGGATGTTATTTTAGGCATTTTGACTTATGACCATTGTCCAGTTTTTCAATAGTTTAAACTTTGATTTCCAAAAGTCTAGTATGAATGACTTTTGTGCTTCTAAACTTGGTTGAATAGCTTTTGTGCTTAATTACTTGGATGTAGTGGACAAGGCCGACCCAAGGGTCATTCAAGTCAAGTCCTTACTTTATGCCCCAACTTGAATGAGACCATGATTTCTAATTCTTTTTGTATAGATATATTAGGTTTAAAGGATGAAGGATTTGATGTATCTGGAATTTATCTCTAGCTCTCAATTTACCTTTGGCAATGATGAACAATAAACTAGAAAATCAAAGCTTCATCTTTGCCGTAGTGCCAATCAAATTGTCATCTACACAATATTGTTAATCGAAGCATAACCTCTGCCTTGGCACATTACTACACTTTTATGATTTTGGAATTTGTTATGTTAGCTTACCATTAGATGCTTATTTTTTTTCTTAATTTTATACATCATCTTTTAGCGTTGTTACCAAGACCATGTGTAGTGGTAGAGTGAAATGAGTGTTAAAGGTTCCCTCTTTGTGAAAGGGGTGCTAAATGCCCTTGAAATGGGTAGCATGTGTATTTTTAATATATTAAAATTGAATTAAAAATAATAATAATAAAAACAAACATAAAGAACACGTGGAGGAAGCTGATTTGATGTGGAGTGCCCCTTGCCCTGTGAAAAATTTCGCGATTTTCATATTTCTTTTAAATTTGTTTAACTGCCAATATTCATATTTTATTGACTGAATTACAAGTTTTGTCCTTTAGGTTTATACCAAATTTCAACGGATGTCCTTTAACTTTAAAATTGATTGGTTTTGTACTTTATGTTTCAAAACCTTACACGTTTTGTCCTTTGGTGCTAACCCAAATAATTTTTTTCTTTAAGTGGAGGGTAAAATTGTCTTTTTACCCATTTAGGGACTAGTTGTGTAACTACCTAAAAGTTTTGAACCAAAAAGTAAATAAACATGTTTTTCTATAAAAAAACGTTTTTTTAAAAGTTATTAAAAAAAACAAAACTCTGTCTTCTTCAACCAGACTGTTGACCCTTCCCCCTTCTCTCTCAGCCAGCACCACCACCACCATATACCACCCGCTACCACCACCAACCCCCAAACCTACCGCATCACACTCCACTGCTGACTCGTCTAACCACCACTAACCCCCAAACAACCTCTTAACGCTAAAATGATACCACCACCAACCATCATCATCAACCATAACCACTGATTCTACCATCATCGCACATCACCACCACCTACACCCCTAACCTCCCTTATCACTGTCGTTTAACCATCTTGAAAGAAACCCCCTCATCACCATTGTCAAGCCTCTCTCTGTTTTCCAATGTCGAGATCCAGCCCCTTCAACCGTCGCACCACAATCCTCACCAACCTTCTGCTCGAACCCAACCACCACTGACCTCCACCGTAACCACACCACCGTCGTCCTTGGTTAAGTATCCACAGCCGCCTCCATCAACAACTACCTCTACCTATTAATAATCATTGAAACCTAATCAATCTTCCTTAATAATAATCAATAAACCTATATCAAGAATCAAGGACCTTGGTTTCATACCTGTTTGCTTGGAACCTAATCGGAACCCTAGTGAACCGCCACCGCCATCGTCGCTTCTTCTGTCGAAACCAGCCGGCCGGTAGGCCAAGGCTAGTGACCCTTCACTATTGCCGTCCTCCTTTCTCTCTCTCACACCTCTCTTTCTCTCTCATCTTAGCTTCTTATTCTTTCTTTCTCTCTCATTTCCTTCAGCTTTCTCTCTGTAGAATACAGTTAGGTAAAGAGGGTGGGTGGTTGTGTTGTGTGTTGTATTGGGTGTGGCTGCCGGAGCTCAGCCGTGGCTCTGCCATGAGCCGCCGGCCAGCAACCTACCATCCTCCTCTCTCTCTAATATTGTAAGATGTAAAAAGTGTGTGTTTGTGTTTTTGGGAGTGCAGGTAATAAACATAAATTTTAAATTAGTTACATAAACAGTCCTTAAAAGAGTAAAAAGACATATTTACCCTCACATTAACGTTAAAATCTAACTGAGTTAGTGTCAAAGGACGTAACGTGCAAGATTTTGGAACATAAAGGACAAAACCAATCAATTTTAAAGTTAAAGGACATCCGTTGAAATTTGGTATAAACCTAAACGACAAAACTTTTAATTCAGTCTATTTTATTTTAGCCTGCTCGAAGCTCTAGGTTCTTATGATGATTTAGTTGTCAGGGATCAAGAAAGGATGAAAAAGGAACATTATTCATTACGGTCTTAAGTTGTTGGCCACCCTTTAAGACTTTTATGGTTTAAGCTTTTCATGTGTTAAGTGTATATTGAAGGTTGTGTTTGAGTGCTTTAATCAGAGGGAATGATGGACGAGTTCTAAGACCATGGAGTACGGAATATAGTGGAAAGTGGAAACTCCACCAGATTCTATAGTATTTTCATTTTCTCCACAAGTAGAGTGGTTACACATTGGAGCTTCCACTGGCCACATTATGTTTGTTGTTTCAATTACAGATAATATATTGAGTAAAGATCAAATACAAAGTGTTTTTTTGGTAAGTATTGTAAGAATCAAATGGGGTAAATTTTTTATTTTTTATTTTTACAAATTTTTTCCCATGTGCTTAAACATACTTTCTAGATGAATAATACAAAAAAAAAATTTAGTGTAATTACGTCATTAAAGTAAATACATTAGTTTACATTAGAGTAATTATGTAATTACTCTACACCAAAATTTATTTATTTTTTTGTTTTTTTTAATTTTCAATACTATAATACATGTTTAACAATTTCGGAAAACAAAAAGTTTGAAAAAAAATTAAAAAAAAATACATTTGAATCTCACAGTTCTTACCAAAAAAACACTTTGTACAAGATCTTTACTCAATATATTATATTTTATGTTTTAACAGTCTGTAAATAAGAAAGACAAGCAGGATAAATGAAAACTACATCCCGAGATCTTTCAAAAAATTGCACACCTAAATTAAAAAAAAATTAATGATCTACTAGTCATGGTTGGTGGGTAGTTGAAGTTTAAATATCGAAATGTTTATATTGGCACGTTAGGGGGAAGGGGTGTTCCTGGGAAAATATTTTCTTTCACTGATTTACACCAATCCTGCATTGTAACATCACTTCACTGAAACATTTTTTTAAAGGTATCACTTAACTGATTCACTTCACTAAAATCTTTATTTTTTAGTTTTTCTTCTTTTTAATTACCGTTTTAAAATAATGACCGTTTGATTTAAAAGAGGCGTTTGTAAAAAAACTAAAAAAATAACTGTTCCATTAAAATTTTAAAAAAAAATACAAGAAACACTCTTTGATTTCTTTAGATCCATTTGTGTTGTTTGTGTGAAAGTAGTTTAGTTAAAATCTAGTTGTTTGTTTGTGTTTTGTTTATTTAAACCATGTACATTTTATACCATTTCAAAATTAACGGTCAAAAAATGTTACCGTTTCATATAAAATAATTTCCAACGGTAAAAAAAGTATTAAGATAAATACTAAATTTCGACCGTTGCATTTAATTTTTTTTATGAACGGCATCTCACTTAGGGCTGTACATGAGCTAAGCCTTAAAACCCCCCACCTCCACCACTATGTTGTGTCTTCATTGACCCGTTGCATTTAATAATCATTGTTACCAGCACGGTAAACAAAACCAGCAAAACGGTTCTCGGGAATACTACCAGCACGGGTGGCGGTAGTGTTACCGTGCTGGTAGTGGGTACCCGTGAACAATTCGGGTGACGCCCTGTCCCCCCTTAGACCATATGTAGTGGGAAGGTGATTGGGGCAAAAAATGGGGTGAAAATTTTGCACACCCCCCCCCCCACAACTGATTTGGGGCGTTTTTAGGGGCAAGGTGAAAATTTTATAGGGTGAAAAATTTTTGTGGACCAATCAGAAACAAACCTTTTTAATGGACCAATAATATGCAAGCCCATTGAATGCTCCATGAAAATTTTCACCTCCTATTACACCCTCATCCTAATTTCAATCCCTTAATGGTCCCACTTGTCACGTGTCGATTAATGTCCCATGCAAGGTGAAAATTTTAACCTCTCACTACACATGGTCTTACAAAGGCGAATATAGGATTAATATATATACTTTAATTTGCGAACATCTCGTTTTCGTGAAATTTATTTCAAAATATTTATAAAAAAATAAACACCGTGTGTAGAAATTTATAGAAGTTAGAAAGTACAAGTTAGAGCAATCCTACTAAACTCCCTATCTTCTTTCTTCCCATACCCAAATCATATGAAAAATATGTGGGGTATAAGGCGCCATCAGAAATAGTCACGGGTATCCTAGTATCAGTACGGTAACACCGCCGCCACCATTGCTGATAGGGATCTCGTCCCATGAACCGTTTCCTGGTTATTTTTAACAAGTTGGTAAAGTGTTTTTTTTTTATTTAAAATAATAATTTTAACTGTTTGTTTTAATATTGCTTCATGCCCTAAAAATTGAATACCTCCTAGTAGTGGACATTCCCAACCAATCTACTCAACACATATGCTTTATGGTGTGGAGTGTAAGAGACCTAAGGATTGTCCGATATGTAGTTTTATTCCAGTGTAAACATTAAGAGTGAAGGGAGTGGGGCGGGAGAAGTGGTATGGGAGATGCGGGTTTGGCTCGTCATGGAGGAGAGAGGGAGATGCGGAGGTGTTTGATTGGATGAATTTAAAAAAATAGCCATTGAATAATGACTAGTTGAAAAAAATAATTTTATTGACTTTCTATATAAATCAATTAAACTCAACCATTTTCTACCATTTTTTCCATCACACTCTCTAATTTTATAAAAAAAATTTCCACGAAACCTTATTCCTCGAAATGCAATCTTCAAGTTCATCAAATTTGTATGACCAATTTGCTTTGGAGTCCTCATCCGACGACGGGGCGAAAATGATATTGTCACCTTTGGAGAACGTGGTACAAGCTATTATTGAGGATGAGCATGAAGATGAAGGGAGTTTGAACCTAAATGGAGAAAATATGTGAGAACATTAAACACAAATGAAATCAAGAATAGCTAAACGCGTCACAGTCTTCGAACGGATTTGGTTGAACATATTTGGACGATTTCGAGATACAACCCCGATGACAACGATGATAATTAAAAATATGTGATGTAGTAGTTTTATTTTTATTTGATGTATTTTTAGTATAATTGTCATTTTCTTTTTTTAAATTAATACAAATGTCTTTTTTATAAATTTAATTTATTTGTTTATTAAAAGAAAAAAAATATACTAGTGCCACATGTCAACTCATGCTCTAAACCCATGACTCTCCACTACCTTTTGGGACTTGATTTGTGGAGCCCATATTGCCTACGTGATAGCCACGTGTCAACTCATGCTCTCAACCTAAGCCTCTTCACTCCCCATAATGTGGGGTAAAAACGAAATATAAAATATGCAAAGTAATGATTAAGGTTAAACATGTTGATCCACCTACCTATTTTAATAATCATGCCAACATTTTTTTGGACATGTTCAACCCATTTATTATAACTCACCATTTCGATTTAAATGTTTAAAACTTTATTACTATCGGTCAACTCATTTAATAAATTTAAAATAAGGGGAAATGAATTTAAATACTCCTAACTTTTACCTATTGGTGGATATCACTCCGACCTTTCACCTTTGGCAAAAATGTAAAAACAAAAACTTCTACGTGGCAAAATGTAAAAACTAAAACTTAAGTGAGCTTTTTGAAACTTTTTATTGTTATTAAATTTTATTAAATCCCAACCCCCTTCTTTTCCTTTCTATCTCTAAAAGATAAAAGACAAGCACCATCACATTCAAAATCCACCACCGTCACCTTCAAACCACACAACCCCTACCCGCTCTGTAATTTTGTTTTCTTTCCCTTTAACTCGAACTCACTGCAGCCTCCACCTTCAAAATCGTCATCATCAACATATTCATCATCATCATCATCATCTTCAACACCACCACCACCACCAACACCATCTCCACCGCCACTGATCATGGTCGATAATAAGAGGCTTTTTATCTACACCCCAAATCGACACTAAAACACATAAGAACCGTAACAAAACATACAAAATGTTGGTTAATCTGTTACTTGAAGAAACTAGTTGACAACGAGATAAAATCCCGATTGTGGTTCGCTAAGAGTTTGAGAACGAAAAAGGATTGTGGGGTTTTCTTAATTGCTACTTTTGGGTGTTGGGGTGGGTTTAATTGCGTTAATACCGTGTATATATAGTAGTGGTGTTGGTGGCAAATGGTGGTGTGGTGGGTTGGTGGCAGATGGTGGTGGTGTTTTAGAGAGAGAAAGAGACAGAGAGAAGAAGAGGGGCGTTGGTGGTGGACGATGAAGGTTGGTGGAAATGAAGTTAGGTGATGGTGGTGATGGTTTAGAGAGAGAAAGAGGGGGGGGGGGGGTCTGTTACCAGAAAGAAGGGGGTGGGATTATAAAATTTAAATAATAATAATAATAATCTTTTAATACCTTATTATAAAAATATAATTTTTTAATAATAATAATATTAAAAAGTTTCAAAAATGTCCCAAAGTTTAGGTTTGTACATTTTTGCCATGAAGACTAACCAGGTTAAACCTCCGTTAGTTTGGAGGTGATGGAAGAAAATAAGTTGAAAGTTGGGAGTGCCAATGGTCAAAGTGAAAATTCGGAGTGATATCCGCCAATAGGTGAAAATTGAGAGTATTTAAATCCATTTCCCCATAAATTAATAACTTAAGCAAATGGAGTCACGTTGCATGATTCTGAGGGTGCCCATGTATTTTTCTTATTATATATAGATACAATTCGTAATGTCTGCCCCTCACAGCTTTACTGTAGCAGAAAGCTATAGATACAGATAACCGTATGTATACATTAGATATTTTCTTCCTTTTGTGGTCAACTTTGGTGTGTTTGGTTTGACGCAATCCTTTGCAAAGGCTATAAACATTTCGACAACAGGAAAGACGACGCTGCGTGAAACTGTCTGTGTCGGCGCTCAGCCGTTGCTTCTCCTGGAACTCAATCGTTGTAATTTGTTGTCGTTTTAGTGGTGTCGTAAGTGGCACAAATCTCCGCCGACCCACCACCGCGACCAGCGAGGCCGTCAGTCTCCGCGTCCAAAGGTACAACATCCTAGACCACCCGGAATACATAGCGTCACCGTCGTCATTGCTTGTCTTCGTTACGGTGGTAGTTATGGTGCCTGTGTTTTGGGAGCTATGGGATGGCAGATTTGTTTGATGTCTTGGTGAGGCAAACATAGAAGGAGAAGGGAGGGATTAGGTGTGGTGGTGGCGCTGGTGGTTGTCTGCTCTGGCGTTGTGACAGCAGTGGCTGGCAATTAGGTATGTTCACTTTTGTAATCTGAAATGAAGTAGGAATACCGGCCACTAGGATAAAGTTAGTACATTAATGCATGTGCATATTGCATACCATATACATTTACATACCATATTAATAAACATGTTTGTTCTAGGCTAATTGATATGGTAATCTTCAAATAGCTAAATGATATCTGGTTGTGAATACTTATTACGATGCATTGTAATTCGCTTTGTGTATGTTAAATTTCCGTATACTTTACTGTTATTCTTTGTACAGTGATGGTATGTTCGTATGTCACGCATATAACAAAGTCTTGCAACGACTAAGTTGTCGCCGCAACGCGCGACACGCGTAAAATACTAGTTATATCCAAGCAACACCTTATACAAAATATCATACTATTTAAAATTAGTTTCCTAGACCCGCAAGCCGATTCTGTAATTATATATAAAAAAAAGTATAAATAATAAGTAACTCAAGAAGATATTGAGACCACCTGTAGTGGTGGGAAATAATTTACGCCCCAAAAAAATGTGAATTGCTCCCCAAGAGGGGGCACATTCAACAAAATCCTCGACGTAAAAAATAAACGCCCAGGTCCATTTTGTCTTCAAAACGCCCAAGGGTGTGGTGGTTAGCGGCGAGGTGGGACGTGAAATCGTGAATGCAGGAATCACATCCAAAACCCGCGCCCACTACGGGTGGTCTGACAAATGGAAGGGCACAATGGGGAATTTATGGAAAGGGGGTAAATTGTATATATAACATTAACCACAGTCGGTGCAATAGCGATGTTTGCACCTTTAAAGTTTTAACCGCCGTATTTTGCTTTCTTTGGAGTAAAGCCACTGTTGTTGTAGTACGCCTTCATCACCGGCCAAAACCCCGAGACAGTAGCATCATCGTCTTGCGTTCGTCGAATTGTCCACTCGGTCTACCAGGCCCTGCCATCTTCTATGCCTACCGACTGTTAACTGTACCTTCTTTGTTTACTACATCGTTGAAACTGCCATAGCCGACCGGAAGCTTAGCGTTGCCGGTGAACCTGATTCTTTACAAGCGTTTACGGTTGCTAACGACTAAAGTGAGAAACTTAGCGGAGCTTCGATATCATCGTCTTGCTTAACGGTGGTGTTGGATACCTCCCGACGCGTAGCTTGGGGTAGTGGACTAGTTGAATATAAAAACCGATCATCTTGTCGTGCTAGGGTTTGGGGCAAACAGAAAAACTCAGACAACAAAGAAAAGAGGCAACAGAGGGAAGGGATGTTTTGAAGGGTGGTTTAACCCCCTCTGTCGCCTATGATTTTCGATTTTGCCCCGCCTTTTAACCATCCTTTTGCTATAGATCTACATCTATCTATATATATATATATACAGGGAGGTTCAAAACATACATACATCCAACACTACCGCCATCACCAACTACAACAATGATATATGATCCTCAGGGACAAATTTTGCTATTAACTCTTTATAATAAAAGGGGGCAATGATGATGAATATCTATCTAGTTGTCTGAGTGAATCGGTGGTTGAGATTTACCCAATCTTGGCGGGGTAATTATCCGGCGGTAAATATTATTATTGCCGCCGTGATTATTGCAGCCATGGAGGTTTTATCCTGTACCGGTTGTTTTACAGATCTGAGCCTCATTTTTCTTTTCAACGATTTTTTTTTCTTTTCACGTTATTTTACTTTTTATTGGTTATCTCTAATGGTTTTTTATATATTAAAATGATGTGTTACTGTTAGGTATATGTTTATTATTTATTTTTTTGCTAATCGTATTTCATCCTTTAGCGAATTGGTGATTTGTTTTATCAAGTTCATGGATAGCACTGTGACATTGCTTTTAATTGGTTTTATTGTTCATATCGTCTTATTTTTTTTTTTTGTGCTAAATTTGTAAAGTTGTTACTTATTAGCTAAAACATAACCTAAATTCACCATCTTGAAGGGTGGTTTGATGTTTCCAACTCGATCAATCTAGTTGGTAATGATGAATTTCTAAATGTCTTGATGTACTAGTGGCAACAAAGATGAGATTGTACTTGGCTTGGCAATGGCACTTCTCGGTTGTGTAAATTGATCGGCCTATGCAATGCAGCTGAGAGTTTGCAGCCATGGCCAACTTATAGAGTTTTCAACTTCATTTTTAAGTTTGAAACATAACTCTTTACTCTATTTTTCTTCATGGAACTTTCTGTTTATCTTTAATTAGCATGTAACACAAACTCATGTAGTATTGACTGTTCACATTTCATGGACTGAACTGAATAGGTGATTGCCCGGGGCCCCGGACTATACTGAGACTGTTAGTGAATTGGAGACTTCCGGTTTTTGACCCTTCGGCTTTGGTGACTAGTTTGACAACTGATGGACTGGGATGCAATAATGGTTTAAAATTTAAATTGTACAGCGGGCTGTCTTTCTGTTTGAAGATTTGATCACTGAATTATGTAGAATTTTCACAGTATATTATTTATCAACTTTGCAGAAAACATGTTTTGTTGGATGCTTGAGGCCAGGGGTTTGTTTGATGAGTAGAAATGGATTTGTGGGTGACTTTCTTTTTAACTATATGAGATATTGAACAACAAACTTTACCAAGTGTGGGAAGAAAAGGTGATCTATGGAGTGGAGATTATAAGAAACAACATAAATTTTCTTTTTTGAAAATTGTAACAAAAAAGTTAAAACTGCAGTACCACACCTATTTTTTCAAGATAAAAGAAGAGTTGGACTGAAGTCCTCCGAAAGAAGTATGTGTTGGCACCATGAAAGATGGTTTACTTGTCACCCGCCAAAACCGACTAAACAAAGACGGTTCACAAGTACTCAACTTGTGCATACGGTTCACTGGTACTCAACTTGTGCATGCGGTTCCGTCGTCTTGTCCTGAATACATTGGTCACTAGGGATGAGCTCGGGACGGTATCGGTACCGAACCGATACCGATCTCGACAATACCGATACCGAAAATTCCAAAAAACCAATACCGATACCTATACCGATTATACCGGTACGGTATCGGTATCGGTTCGGTATCGGTACAGTACCGGTGTGGTATCGGTATTTTACCTTAAAATACCGAACCAATACCGATCCCGTACCGATACCGATAATACCGAAAACCTCTAAATGTGGGTACCGATACCGATACCGAACACCCTCGGTTCGGTATCGGTTCAGTACGGGATCGGTATTTTTTCGGTTCGGGATCGGTATTCGGGACCGGATGCTCATCCCTATTGGTCACAAGTCTTCAAAGTCTTGACATAACAGTAACTAATTGTCTAATTGGTCTGATCAATACATATAGGGGGACATATATATTATTATTATTATTATTATTATTATTATTATTATTATTATTATTATTATTATTATTATTATTATTATTATTATTATTATTATTGTTGTTGTTTATGCAGATGATGCAGATGGTGGTGGGATGGTGATGCTTCGAAGATGGTGATGGTGGTGGTGGTGGTGGAGGCGATGGTTCTTAGTGGTGGTGTTTTTGGGGGCGGTGATCATGGTGGGTTAGTGTGCGGCGGATGGTGGTGGGACGGGTCGGAGGACGGTGTGGACGATGGTGAAACAGATCTGGGTTTTGGTGGGACGAGGATGGTGATGGGGCGGTAGGAGGTGATGGTGATGGTGGTACTAGAATTAATGGATATAAATTTTATTTGAACTTTTAACACTAAAATGTCATTTGAACTTATACTTACAAGAATTTCAGGTCACAACATTTTTGTTGGGGCTAAGAACCATATCACTAAACCACTACATCAGTGGTACTAGAATTAATGGATATAAATTAGATAGCATGCGCTCTTTGTTCCCAATATACGGCTAACGCTTAGTGAACAAATACAACAAAAGCGGAAACATACAAGTCTAACAACCAATTCAGTAGGTTTGAAAGCCATATATGATCACTATGGAGTAGTTTATATGATCACTATGGAATAGTTTGTATGCAAAATAGACCGAAGTCATGGTTCCTTTATGTAAAATCCGTTGTATGTTTTCTAATTGTCGGATGGGTATTGTCTTGGTACAGTCCAAATATGCTCAACCAAATCCGCTTGAAGGTTGTGATATGTTTGAGTATTTTTGTTTTCTTTGTTGTTTAACGATCTTTCTGCATCAGTAATGTTTCCTTGACTTGATGGTGGTTCGTCACCAAAATACTCGCATATTGCACGCCCTTCGTCTTCCAAAATCATGTTATGTAAAATAAGGCATGCATACATCACATTTTTTATTTGCGGTTTTTCCATCATTCGACATGGCATAGACAAAATGCACCATCTTTTTTGTAAAACACCAAAAGCTCGCTCAATGTCTTTCCGTGCAGCCATTTGAGCTTTGTTAAACTTTGTTCTCTTATCGTCTAACGTAGTCCTCCGTGTAAACGATTTTACGAAAACGACCCAATCAGGGTAAATTCCATCTGTTAGAAGATACCCGTACTTGTATTCTACCCCGTTTACAAAAAAAAGTTCCTTTCGGTCCAACATCATTTACAAGATCGTTGAAAATTGGGGATTGATTAAGAATAGTTATATCGTTGTTCGAACCGGGCACACCAAAAAATGCATGCCAAAACCAAAGATCTTGTGATGCAACCGCTTCAAGCATCATACAAGGCTTTTTATGATATCCACTTGAGTGTTGACCTTGCCATGCAGTTGGACAAAGTTCCCACTCCCATTTCATACA
This sequence comes from Ambrosia artemisiifolia, assembly GCA_032199755.1. Taxonomy (NCBI): domain Eukaryota; kingdom Viridiplantae; phylum Streptophyta; class Magnoliopsida; order Asterales; family Asteraceae; genus Ambrosia; species Ambrosia artemisiifolia. The sequence continues at coordinate 21,323,858 of CM063513.1, forward strand.
ATCTAAACTCCCGAGCATACCAGGAAAACCATGTTTTTCGTCGTGGAATTCCAAAAGTTGTTGTATGTCACTAAACGTAGGTTTTCTCAAATATTTTTTAAATATAGTTCAATCAAGGCCGGCTCAACGTTTTTTGAGGCCTAAAGCGAACTCTAAAATACGAGGCCCTTCCCAATTTTTAACTGATATTATTTTTATTGCTTTAAATCAAGTATATGGTGGTATGCCTATATAAAATAGTGTTGTTTTTATAAAAAGAAACGAGATTGTGTTGTTAATTTCGATGTAAAACTATCTCTTCTTTAAAAGGTGTTTCCAGCCCTACTCATATTAACCATTCTCATAGCCTAAAGCCTCCTTGATGACTTTACAAAATGAATATATGATTTTTTTCCCCTAAATTTGGGGCCCTAGAGGAGTGGTGGCCCAAAGCAAAGGCTTTAATTGCCTTGCCTTTGAGCCGGCTCTGAGTTCAATGACGTACGAACAAAAAAAGTGGAGAGTTTCCCTGGCCGTTCGGGCCGACATCTTTAGATAGTCGTCCATTATGTCGGAACCTTGCCCGTAACCCAAGTGTCTAAGCGCGGCTGTGACCTTTTGAAACGTGGTAAATCCCAACTCACCACGCGCATCGGGCCTTTGTTGGAAATATTCGTAATTATTTTCTAAATCGTTTGATATTCTTATCCTTTGTTGGGATTCCTCTCCCGCCCTCCTTTTCCCGCCCCACTCCCCCTAGTCTTAATGATTTATTTATATAATCAGAAGAAAGCACAAATCCTTAAAAAGCAGATTATATAATGTACAACGAATGAGCTAGATGAGTTATGAAACATGTAGGTTTTTAATGGACATGAACCAAAGTCCAAAACAACTTCCTCCAGCAGGCATATTCTTATGCATTGATGCTTTTCAGCAAATATTTTAATTTTTAAGTACTTTAGATCATACTCTTATTTTTAAATGATGAAACTGATTCATGAATATAATATTGACACAACATATTTTTAGATTCTAAAAATTAAGAAAAGAAAACGATCAAACGACAGGTTCGTTTTATTACATAACCGGTCTCACGTATCAAACTAACACGAATCTTTGATTACCATAACGTTAAACGAAAACATATAAATCTCAATCAAACGATAGTTTAAATGGTGTTGCCTTCCTAATTTTTTCACGTTTAGTCTAAAAGATGTAGAGATGCATAAAATGGATGGTTTATCGCCTACACGGAAGGAGATTGTGAGAGGGGTGGTTATCACTTGTTGCTGGAGGATTTGGAAAACCAAAATGAAAGGATTTTTTATTAGGGCTGGAAATGGGTAACCTGTATAAGACACGATAAAACCTGTTAACTGAAAAGTACACTATGTGATTTTTTACTTTTTTAAATGCTTTGAATTAAGAGTCAAAGATCTTTCATTTCCCCCTTTTTAGTACATAAAACATAAAACTGTGTTATAAACATGAGATATAAATGAGTTAAACAAGTCGTGTTCATGTTTGGAACTTGATTTGTTCGCGTCGTCAGAGACCTGTTAAACATGTTAAGACACGATTTGTCAGCTCTATTTTTGATAATAAACGATGCAAGGTGGTAGAGATTGTAGCAGACGTAAAGGCTATCACTTTCTTTCTTATGGTATAGTAATAGGTATAAATGTAAAGAAAGGGATTGAAAGTCATGGTGTAATTTAGATTTGATGTAATTTTGTAGGCGGCCTCTACTCTCTGCCTTGGAGGCTAGGTGGTTTCGCGTGAGTATAATAAAGTCTAAAAAAAAAAGTTTAAAATTAAATGGTTGAAACTTGAATGGTATAATCTCACAACAAAGTAAATCTTGAAGGGCCAAAAGAGCAACTTTGATTAACAATCACAAGTGACTCATCCATCTACAATAAAACCAGCAACTCCAACACACAATTGTGTTTGGGGGAAATAAAAAACTCAGACAACAAAAGAAGAGAAGTAGAGGCAGCAGAGGTAGGGCTGGCAAATCGTGTCCCTAACAGGTTAACAGGTCTCTGACGCGCGCGAACAAATGAAGTTCTAAACATGAACACGACTCGTTAACTCATTTATATCTCATGTTTATAACACAGTTTTATGTTTTATGTACCAAAAAAGGGAAATGAAAGATTTTTGCCTCTTAATTCTAAGTATTAAAAAAAGTCAAAAAATCAAATAGTGTAATTTTCAGTCAAACAGGTCTTATCGTGTCTTAACAGGTTACCCATTGCCAGCCCTAAGCAGAGGGAAGGGTTGGGTGTTGCCGCCTTCTGCAGCCCATGATCTTCCATTTCCCCCCATTATTAATTCAACACCCCTTTTTTTTTATAAATTAAGTTCGAGGATCGAACCTGGGACCTTAATCTTCTGATCTTCAGCTTGTTGACTCTATCGCTCTGCTTTTCTGTTCTTTTCTTTTCTTTTTTACCGATTATTATTACGGTTAAATTATCTCGGCTTTTAAACACCCCTACTTCAACATTATGAGATAACCAAGCAAGGTTTATACTTTATAGCTAGAGGCGATGATGATGATGAATTTCTTCTTGTTGTCTGAGTTAATCGAACAAAGCTTGAAACCAACCGTATCTTGGCGGGGTAATAATAATAATATCTGGAGGCTTCTATTGTTAAAGAAGCAGTTGTTATGTTTGCAGCCATGGCGGTTTGTTCCCCTTTGTTTTGATTATTATTATTATTATCAGATCTGAGCCTCTCTTATTATTATTATTATTATTATTATTATTATTTCTATTACTATTATTATTGTTGTTGTTGTTATTATTATTATGGTATAGTTGGATTTAAAGTGAATTTTGGTTAGAGGAATGAGGCTCCGGCGAGAGAGATTTAGGTTTGATGGGAGAGAGTTGCCGATCTCTTGCCATTCGATCAACCGATTGAATATGAGTCGATGATTTCGTTGTGTAATATGTTTGATTAAACAACTCTCTCCCTTGTGGGAATGTTGATAGATCAGATGATGATGATGATGACGATGATGCTGCTGCTGCTGTTTTGTTAAAAAAGGCTATGACGGTGGAAATTTGTTTTGAGCATAATCGGAATTTATAGATCTGATCCGTATCTTGGCTAGGCAACTCGATCTGTGTGTATTTGATACATGCAACCGTGATTGCAGCCATGGCGGATTTCGACACTAAATTCCGATGATGACGTATCTATCTAGAGGTGCACATTTCGGGTTTTTTTTTCCCCAAACTGGTTTGTGTTGAAATCGTCTTGGCTTGGTTCAACAATAGTGTTTGACTGTTTGGTGAGAGGAGCAGAAGAAAACAAGGGCTGGGACGTATTCTCCATTGCTGAAAAGAAACCAGAAATATTTAGAACAACTAATCTGTTTAAGTTTGTTAGATAACTTACAGTAAAATGGAGACCGATCAGATTCTGCACACAGAAACAAACAGAAAGAAATAAACGGATTAACAGAACCGGGCTTGTGTTTGACACAATTCCCTTAAACAGATTCGTCGTCTGTTCCCAGGGTACACCGGTTCAACAGTGACGGTGCACTGCGGACTATCCCACTTGCCTGAAAAGAAACCGGAAGGAAGTGCTGCTGTGTATGCGACCAGAAAATGTTTCTGCAGTGTGAGTATGTATGTTTTGCGAGTCTGTGTCTGCACATATGATGGTGGTCTGTCTTATATAAATGATCAGCCTAGACTGAAACTGATAAGCATTTAACTTCGTGATTAATAGCGAATTAATCACACGAGTTAATCACCATCATTAGGCTATTAAACGCTAATAATAACCAAGAATTGAAACAGTTGGAAGCTGAAGACCAGGAGTTCTTTGGTTACATTATTGCAAAAAATAAAACAAATATCAAAAACCAGTGTCGCGCGGACCCGGGTTTTTCGAGCTGAATTCGTGTCCGCAGATGCGGGCGTCGCGTTGATTCAAGAATTTTTCCAGCCCGAACCCATTTTTTGCACCCCCCCCCCCCCCCTGCTCGCGGGTAGGAGCTAGAGGATAATGTAACTTTAACAATTTAAACCTCCCTCTCAAGCTTCTCCTTATAAAGCCTTCCAATTTCCATCTCCCAACCAATGTGGGACAAGGCCAACTCACATTCACATAAACAATTTCCGACAACTTCAACATTTTGAGATACACAAGCAAGGTTTATACTTTATAGCTAGAGGCAATGATGATGATGATGAATTTCTTCTTGTTGTCTGAGTGAATCGAGCGAAGGTTGAAACTGACCGTATCTTGGCAGGGTAATAATAATAATATCTGGAGGCTTCTTTCGTTGAAGAAGCAGCCGTTATGTTTGCAGCCATGGCGGTTTGTTCCCCTTTGTTTTGATTCTTATTATTATTAACAGATCTGAGCCTCTCTTATTATTATTATTTCTATTACTATTATTATTATTGTTGTTATTATTATTATGGTATAGTTGGATTTAAAGTGTATTTGGTTAGAGGAATGAGGCTCCGGCGAGAGAGATTTAGGTTTGATGGGAGAGAGTTGCCGATCTCTTGCCATTCGATCAACCGATTGAATACGAGTCGATGATTTCGTTGTGTAATATGTTTGATTAAACAACTCTCTCCCTTGTGGGAATGTTGATAGATGAGATGATGATGACGACGACGATGATGCTGCTGCTGTTTTGTTAAAAAAGGCTATGACGATGGAAATTTGTTTTGAGCATAATTGGAATTTATAGATCTGATCCGTATCTTGGTTAGGCAACTCGGTCTGTGTGTATTTGATACATGCAACCGTGATTGCAGCCATGGCGGATTTCGACACTAAATTCCGATGATGACGTATCTATCTAGAGGTGCACATTTCGGGTTTTTTTTTCCCAAACTGGTTTGTGTTGAAATCGTCTTGGCTTGGGTCAACAATAGTGTTTGACTGTTTGGTGAAACCGGTTTACAATTGGAAAAGGATTGGATTGGATTGGATTGGATTGGATGGGTTTGGTTTGGTTTGGTTTGAGACTAGTTCTGGTTTTTAACCTGTTTAAAGGGAGGAGTTCTCACACTGATAAGTGAAAAAGAATCGGTTTCGGTTAGGGTCGGCTCGGGTCGAATACCAGTTCTGGTTCACAAACCGTTTTATTTACACCTCTGCATTTACCTATAACTGCCTTAAAAGATGATACGAGGCGTTATGTTATGTTACGTTACGTTGTGTTATGTTGTGTTGTGTTATGTTATGCTTAAGTGAAATGAGGCTCAGGCGAGAGTGAGGAGGTTTCTGTGAGTAACTTCCCTCTTGCCAGTTGATCATTTGATCAACTATGAGTTGATGATTTCTACTTTTGGTGGTGCTGCTAATTGTTTGAGAGTACGAGGCGGTGATGATAAATGTATGCTAAGCAAAATTGGAGTTTGTGGATCCAATCTGTACCTTGGCTGGGCAATTCAGATGGCAAGTGTTGTGGTTGGAGATTCTCTATGGAGTCCGATACATACTTGCAACTGTGATTGCAGCCATGGTGGATTTGGCAAAAACAAGCTCTGTTGCTACATCTCTGAGCCTCCTTTTGTTTTGCAAAATGATTTCAATCTAAGTATTATTTCGTCCATATTTGGGAAAAACAGTTATTTTCTTGATCTAGGTATTAAACGGATTTTGCAGTGTTTAACCTCTTGAATTACGATCGTTGAGTCTATGATTAACATTTAATTGCCTTCTTATTTTGCTAATTTTTATGCTAAAAGAGGGGTGGGAATGGGATTCAAAACATAAAAAGTTTAGAAGGTTTTTATAAGAAGTTCGAACGTTTTCTAAGCTTTTGCTCTGATCAGTTAACTTGCTTAATGTTAAAACTCATTTGGAGCCATAAATCTAAAGATTGCGTTTGAGATGGCTGCTCTTGGTTCTTGTAGACATATGTTTGGTTCATCTGGAAGGCAAGGAACAATTGCCTTATGTTCAGCAAAACTTGTGGTCTTGCCGAAGTTGTCAAAGAGATCAGGCCTTCAATCTTCATCATTCCTGGCACAAGTATACAGGGAATCTGAATGACTCAAATTGGGTGTGTTGGTGCAGTTGTATACTTTAGACTCTTTTTGTTCCTGTTGTTTATAATAATGATAATGATATACAGCTACACAAGTTGATGGAGATTGTATTTAACATGAATTTACAGCAAGTATTCATAAACAAATGTTTCCAGGTAAAGTGTTTTCTATTATGAAGGAAGTTTGCTGAAAATTATACTTCAGACGCTAGTAGGTCTTTCAAGTTCAATTACTTTTGTTTTTTTATTTATACAACTAATAAGAGTTCAGGTTTAATGAAAAAGGTAACACATTTATTAATCATTTTGTACCTCATATACGACGTTCAATAGGTTGAAAACATGTAGTGAAAGTATCTATGTTTGAGTTTGTTTGGATAACTAAAAAAGTTGTATGATTTAACCATTTCTTATTAAAAAAGACAGAATTAGTGATGGATAGTAGGTCGAAACACATATCTTGAATACGACCTCGAGGCAAGATAAGATACATAGCATAGTTGTAACATCTAATTATTGAAGTGCTTTTGGCATCCATTAGTTATGTTCAAGCTTCGATTGCTCATTTCAGTTGATCAAACTTGTTTAATTCAAAAAGCTTCTAAATGTGTGTGATCACATTCCATATTAATTTATGAACATGCGTGAAAACCCTTATGGAAGTGTTCATTACCCGATTTGGTCAAATAATCACCAATTTTGTTGGTCTAAGTCAAAATTATCACTTCTCTTTATCAAAAATCACAATTTTGCAGTTATTTTTTAATCTTTATTACTTTATTTATAGTTGAAAGTTGCCTATCAATAACTAACTGTTACTAATTTTGAAGTATTAATTTTTTTTTTTCTTCATACCAAGACAAAACAAGTATTAATCTTCATAAAATTCCAATGCGCTATAAGTTCACCAATAACACCGTTACTCATAATCTTTGTTAGACCAACAAAAATCAATATTGAACACATTCTATAACCTCTGGAAAAGAAGTTTGTAAGTTGTTGGATGTTAAATACAACTCACTAATATCCTAAAAAGAAGATGACATACCAAATGGGGTAAAGTAGCCTACTTATGGTAATCAACCATTGTTCATGTATGTGGAGTTATACATAAGGGTTGGGTGGTTTGAATAATAGCCCCCTTTGGAATGGATTCAACTTTTTAGCTCTCTCATCACATTTTAAATAAAATTTTTATTTGTGATTCAAATAAAACATAGTATTTTATAAATATATAGAAAGGAAATTTCTTCAACTGTTATCTAGAATAATGTATTCCTATTTATTACATTGAGAAACCCAACTCAAGGGTGTTTCATTTTCTCTATAGGTTTTAAAGAACATCTTTACATACTTTTTACCAATATTTAAGAATCTCTAATTACAAATACACAAACGTTTGCAATGATACAACGAGATTTTTTTTAACATAAACTTTCATTAAAACCGGCAAGCTCTCAAACCGAGAGCCGCCAAAAACTAATTACACATATACAAAGAATACTTTGTCCAATCATTCCAAACAATATCTTTGAATTTCGATCTATGCTTTAACCATATAAATGCCCTCGATTTTGTCTCAGCCACCACGTCAACGACCTTTGTCGATTTGTCTTGAAAAACCTTTGCATTCCTTGTATTCCATAAGACCCAAGTAGTTATCATAACTATACCTCTAATGATCTAATGATACAACGAGATTGCTCACACTTATTCTCTTGCATTTCATTGGTATAAGATATTTTTTCTCTAACCCAATGATCACTAAATATTGTTTTAAAATTAGAATATAGACCTCTTCACCTTTAACAGTATTTCTTGTTGTCACCACCTTATAGAAAAAGCTTGCGTATAAACACTATCACGCACGGCAACCACCATTTTTAATTTCCTAAACTTTTCAAACTTCATGTTCATCTTATCATACATCTGTATAAAGGTGTGTCTGTCACAAAATCTACCCTTCATTAAATATGGTGTGTCTTTAACGTCATTAGCACCATGTGTGATCAATCGTTAATTATATAGATGGTTTATGGACTCATGTTTACCAATTCCATCATAGGTTTTATTTAACACGTTATATATTTTTCATTTTATTTTGCATTGACGAGCGAGTTATTTTTTGAAAGTGATTCTTGATTAAAAATTTAAACAAAAGGTGGTAAAAATATAAACTTTTATTTAAAAAAAAAAGCGTATATAATAAAATGTTGGGGGGGGCAAAATTGTCAAAGGGACAAATATAAAATGAAGAACTAGGTCATAAAATAATCAAACAAAATTGGGGGATGAATGAACTAGATCAGAGGAAAGAATGAGGTTCCGGCGAGGGAGAGAATTGGGAGTTTCAGAAAGGGTGGTTGCCCCTCTCTTGCCACTATATGAATGAATAATAATAATAATTATTATTATTATTACATTCATATTGAACCAATGATTTCACCCTAAATCAACTCAACAACCCTTTTCGTCTACTGTCTGTAACTTCCATCGCTTCTTTTTCTTCTTCTTATTCATACTCAACGCTTTACATCGCTTTTATGGCGGTGGAGGCGGTGGTGGTGATGTTGGAGGGTTATGGTTATGGTCATGGTTGTTGTTTTTGTTGTTTTTGTTGTTATTGTTGTGGTAGTAGCAGTAATATTAGCAGTAAATTTGTTTAAATAAAGGCTGTGATGATCTAATTCTAAGTATTCTGAGCAAAATTAAATGGACATTGAAGATCCGATTCGTATCTTGGCGGGGCAACATCCGGATGGCATTGTGAAGAAGAATATGATATTCTGTTACAATGCAACTGTCTGTGTGTTTGCAGCCATGGCGTTACTCGTTCTTCTTTCGTCCCCATCCCCCAATTACAGATCTGAGCCTCTTTAGTTTTAGTTTGTTGTGTATATTCTCTTTTAAAAATGTGATGTTTTATTTTTATGGTCCTTTTGTTAAAAAGTGAAGTGATTTCAACATCTGAAGAATGTCATGAGATAGTAGATTACTATAGTTTGCAAGAATTGAGGGTTTTGTTTTCAGAGAGAATGCCCTATGACTAATAATTGGAGTCTTTAACTAAATTGATTTGATTGTAGTTTCATAAAACACTGTTTTACAATGAGAAGGCTAATGCCCACAACTACATCATTGCGGACGTGGTACAATGTTTGTATAAATTGGAGCGTTTTTGGGGGCGTGTAACCATGCCGATGGGGTGTGGAGGTACGCGAAGAGGCTAGGCGTTTTCATGGTAAGGGGCGAAGGGGAGGGGTGGGGTTTGGACATTTGGTCGACATGGGTGTGGTAACGTCGAGTGGCGTGAACCAGGCTACACATGGCCTTATTTTAGTTTGTTATAGGGTAACGTTGAAAGAGTGACACAATGCTTTTAGTCTAGTGGTATCAAATAGCGTAGTAAATTTAGTAAAACCGTACCATTCCTTTGCGAATTACTCACTCGAAGACATAGAACCCTAATGTTAATTGTTGGCACGCTTTCTATTTTATATCTATATAATTGATTGATAGGTTTAGGCGATGGAGATGAGTAGGGACTTGAAAATAATTTTGTCTTTCATATACAATATAAAAAGAAGCTATAAAATAAAAAATACAAAAAGAAAACGCTATAAAGTTTTATAAAGGTGCAGGGGGTGCCTCATGGTCTGGTACGGCTAGCAAATCGTGTATACCTGATGTGTTAAGACATGAACCTGTTCAGGCACGAATACAAAACATATAGACACAAACACGACACAATAACTTATCGTGTCATTCTTTCCATACCCGAACACAAACCTATTTATCCCTGGTTAACACGATAAGACACGATAATACCTGTTTATACCAGGTTAATACGATAATACACGAATATGTTTTTCAAATCAGACCCGTTAAGTGAATACCACCAAACATTAAAATGGTAGAATTCCACAAAGTAAAAACATACTCCATATTCACAACGCCTCTTTAAAAAAAAACCTTAACATGTCTTAACTGGTACTAAACAAGTAAATGGCATGTATTCGTGTTCGTGTATGAAATTGCCAGCCCTATGGTCTGGGAGACCGGGTTGTAACCCGTTTCGGTTACCCCATCACCACCCCTCAGTTAGGCATGGCGGGTTCGTTTTACGCGTAGAGAAACTTGAAAAAAGGAGGAAGAATGAGACCGTTGTTAGTTGGGTCAAATATGACCATTACCAACTACCCTTCCTCTTTAAACTTCATCCAACGCATCTTCTTCGAGCTCTATAATCGTAGTAATCGATCATAACTATGAGGCTTTTTATTCGAGATGAAGAGATGAGTAGATTGATATGATGGTGGTAGCCGATGCGGTGGTTTATGGTGGCAGCCGATGGTATGAAAACATAGAGTGGTCTTGAGCAGAGAAATGATAAAAGAGTAAACGAATTTGTCATCGTGTGCACGTTTAATTTTTGTATGTTTTTTTCTTTATTATAATAGAAGGGTATTTGTTTTAATATTAACTGTATAAAATTTAAATTGTTTAATTTTTATTTATAAAAACAAAAAGAAAATTTTGGGTAGTTGAAAAGAGTGATGGCAGTGTTTTAGTGGTGTTAGGGTAGTTTATGGTAAAAGAAAAGGCAACTTGAAAGTGCGACATTTGTGTTAGGATATCCGAAATTTGGATAATTCAGATTTGATTTTGGATTTAGATTTTTTGTGCACCCTTAGCCCTCTCCATTAATACAATCCCTTTTCGCCATCTTCGTCATCATTAAACATTCTTACAATAAAAGGAAAACATTTCTAAGGGTTTTTTACAGTTTGAATTGGAATTCTAACTGAGTTATAAACAATGACACAAAAATCGAAACAATTTGTGAAACAACCCTCTTTGTTATGCTCCAAAAATATGTTCATTATGATTTGAAATCTTAATACATTTGTTTCAATTATTCAATAGGATACCCTTACACGGTTACACCATTCATGTGTTGCTTATGTTGTTTCTATTGCTAGGTGTACCATTGATGGATCTAAACTTCCATTGATGTTCACTACTTTGAAGACCTTCACTTTCTCTACTTTCATCAAGATAGGGTGTCCATATATTTCATTCTTTGAACAATCCATCAAGAGCTAAAGAGCTTACTTGATTTACAATAAGAAGTAAATTATACAAGCAGGGTTGGGTTATTCTATAAAGGCTACAAAAATGAGAAGGGTGAGAAGCCACTACAAAGTGACATGTGTTCAAAAGATTAAACAAGTGGGAGGGGTAATTTTGTCAAAAACATATGCACATGCAAGTCACATGCCATTTCCACCTTCATTTTTAAATGTCCGTCACTTTTTTATACGTCATTTTTTTTAAAAAAATTATACCATAGAATTGAGCGTCTTTTTATCTTTAATACGAGTACTATATTGTTATACTTTTGAAAAAAAAATTCAAAAACCCACTTGCGTAAGACACAATGGAGTGTAAAACACAATGAGCAATAGGGATGGCAATGGGTCGGGTTTGGGACGGGTTTAGGTAATTCCAACCCCATACCCGATTAGGTATGTTTGTCCCAAACCTGACCCAAAACCCGTCGGGTTTGTGTCGGGTAATTACGCATCGGGTATCGGGTATACCCGCGGGTTTCGGGTAAACCCATTAATTTTTAAAACTTACTCATTGAGTATATCCGACCAAAAACCCGACTGACATCTATTAGGTAACTATTAACCAATTACATTTACCATTATTAAATATATATGTAAATGATAACAATGTATAAATATAAAATACTTAAATCATATAAAAACAATCAAAGACATAGATAACAAATAATATACACTAACTTTTTGGTAATTTTAGCATAAGATGACAATGTAGATGGACAATTAGATATATTGTGCATACATATTTAAAAAGATATACCAGAAATTATATTGGGTATCTAATCGGGTAAACGGGTTGGGTAAACGGGTATATCATCAAATCCCAAACCCGTCCCAAACCCGCGAAAAAAATTAAAACTAATCTCATAACCGGACCCATACTCGATTACCTGACCCCAAACCCGTCCCAAATGTGTTTGGTTTATCCATCGGGTTCGGGTTTGATTGCCATCCCTAATGAGCACCAATTAAATATAGGGTATAAAACATAATCAAGAGTCTAGTAAAACACAATGGACGACATACTAAAGACACAATGAATAAAAGACTAAAACACAATGAATACTTTTGAAAAAAAAAGTTGAAAACCCAGTTGCGTAAGACACAATGGATGACATACTAAAGACACAATGAACAGAATACTAAAACACAATGAATACTTTTGAAAAAAAAAGCCAAAAACTCAATTGTGTAAAACACAATGGACGACATAATAAGGACACAATGAACATAACATTAAAACACAGTGAATACTTTGAAAAAAATTTTGAAAACTCATTTGCGTAAGACATAATGGAGATAACGTAAAACATAATGAGTACCAATTAAATATGCAATGAACAATAGGATATAAAACACAATGAACAGTCTAATAAAACACAATGGACGACATATTAAAGACACAATGAACATAAGACTAAAACACAATGAATTATAGACTTAAACACAATGAACAACACAATAAAACACAATGTACACCTAAATACAAAACTAATTTGCGTAAAACACAATGAAAAACATACTAAAAACACAATGGACAAAGTTAAATCATGTGTAGACTAAAAAAACATAAATAACATATTTTTAAAGCACACGTGCATACTATAACACAATGAACGAACAGAAGACACAACGGAAAAGAAAACCCATTTAGCATGATTTTTTTTTTCAATTTTAATGTAGCAATGTGGTACTCATATTAAAGATAAAAAAACGCTCGTTAATATGGTGAAATTTTTTGAAAAAAAAAATATATCGTATGAAAAAGTTATAGACGTTTTAAAATGATGGGGGAATTGACATGTGCATTGCATGTGGAGAGAGAAAGTCAACAAATGTGGTTTTCCTTTTATGCCCTTCCTCTAATTTATTATTTATTTTTTTCAAACAAACTAATCTCATCCCTTCAAATATATGATCAATAGATCACAATCCTTCTCACACTTTCTAAAAAAAGTGTTATTTGATCCTAACCCTATACAGGTACAAGCATATATTTGACAAAATTTAAATATGCATTATGATATAAGCGATTTGATTACCAAAATAGCAAATCCATCATTCAGCCATAAGATGTCTCCATCACTTCATTGTTACAAGATTGCTAAACCATTGATGTGCAAGTTCATGAGCTACAACATTTGCCACCTAAATACTTAGTTAATTTTGTAAATCGAGTTGTTTATCAACTCAATGATTGAAGTAATGTGAGCTTGTTTCGAGGAATATACAAAGGGGGCAAGAATTGCTAACTTTGCTACTAATTTACACAATTGATCACACGTACATGATGTATGTTGCTACAACAAGGAAAATGACCGGTATTAGGTTAGGAGATGTTTAGGATTATAGGTTAATGGTATGTTACGTTTGGACTTAGGTTTCAAGTTTAGTTTAAGCTTTAGGTATAGATTTGGTTGAAGGATTGGGGGGTCTTCAAGCTCCTGGAAGGACCTGCACAAGGGTAGCAGACACCGTTAGCCTTAACGCAGGAGGGGGCCTCCTGCGTTTGGACTCCGGCGTGAGAATAAGTGTCTATTCTTTAGGAGTTGGGAATAATGAAATAGAGAGTAATAGAGTAGAGAGAATGAGTAAGAGTGTGTGTGGAATGTTACCCCAAGAGTCTCCTTATATAGGCAACGAGATTATGCCCAGGAGCTCCCTCAGGGTAGCCTCCTTTCTATACCTGGTGTTGTTTGACTCTCTATCGGCTCCCTGCAGTGAGACTTTGCCCTTTTTGGGTGTTTTCAGCTTTTATCATTTCCTAGGCAAGTTATGGAGCTGTGTGTTGTTTTTGTTTCTTGCATGATAATAAGCCAAAACCCACTTTTGTCATTTCCAAGACTTTTACTGTTTGCTTTTGCCCAGAGGCTTCCGCATGGCAGGTATGCTGCCCTGTATCAGCTCCAATAAGTCAGGCTACCTCCTAATCAACTCGGTTTTGCTTATCTTTTTTGACGAGGGGTTTAAACGTCGTCGTTTTAGGACCCACGTCATCAGCCCCCCAGTCATAAGCATTTGTAAAGAAGTTAGAAGTGCTTGTGACTTGTTTATTGTCTTTCTTCCCCGGTTGCAAACTCGTGTTTGTATCGGGTAGCTTTTTAGACCGCAAGCTCCCTCATGGGAGCGTTGGTGTCATGTCCTGTCCTTCCTTGAGTCTCGTGAAAATTCCTGGCCGTGCAATTGCCATGATGGTAATATTTTTTAAATAATATAGCTTATCCATCATTGCTTCCTTGGGAGTAGGCATGTGTCCCATCAGCTGCCCTTAATGACTGCTGATTTGACAAGGAGCAGGCTGACATCATCCTAGTGGCTAGCTGAGGGACGGTTTGCCTTGGTAACCGCCTTATATTAATTATTTTGAATTTGAAATTGTTTATAAAGGTGTAACTCCCTCTTTTATCCTTTAATCACTTCCCAATTTAGAAAACCGCCTTCTCTCTCTCCCACGATCCTCTCCAACCGGCGATCCCTTCTTCTTCCTATAAAGTTTGGTAAGCACACTCTCCCTTCTTCACACTTTGCTTTTTGTTTTCATTATGTCAAAAACCGATCTTGCTTCTCAGTTTACACGGTTATCCAAGTCGGATGCCGAGAATTTTTGTACTGAATTTGGTATTCCTTTGTCTTTTGAGCCTTCCGTTCCGAAGGGGAAAACCCCTGTTTCCTCTGTACCGACCGGCAAGGTGGCTGTGTATACTCGTCAGTTCGATCAGGGGAACCTGAGGTACCCTTTTTCCAAGTTTTTTCTAAATGTGTTAGAGTATCATCAGCTTTCACTCGATCAGTTATGTCCTTCTGGGGTCGCTAGGGTTTTACATTTTGAGATTGTGTGTCGTTGTCTTGGTTATGAGCCGTCTGTGTCCATGTACCGGAGGTTTTTTAGATTGGCCAAAAACGGTAACTGGTTTACCATCGAGAAGACCCAATGTGAACCGGCTCTGATCTCTAGTGTCATTGGCCTTGTCTCTCCGTGGAAGGACAAGTTCTTCTTTTTGAATGCTGATTTCCTTCCCTTCAAGGCCCCTAGAAGGGCTTCGGATGCTCCTGTGACACCCGGCAAATTCAAGTTAACAACATCGTCTAAATTAAAGTCTACCTTAGCGAGTCACGCGTATTCTATACTTAACTGGGTTAGTTGAGTCGGGTTATGGTTCGGGAACTGTTATATGAGTCTAGGGAATCATTAGATGTTGGCCTAGAGGATCGTTAGATGTCAGTCCTTAACCAAGTGTACAAGGGGTGACGATTCGGAGAATCGTCAAAGCATAGGGAACATGCAAGTCTCGAGTCCCGGGAATTGGTGAACGAGTGTGAATGTGTATATTTACAAGTGTTATGTGTTTACAATCATTATGTGACTTGTCGGTATGTGAAAATGTGTTAACATATGTTAAAACGGGGTTTAACGCGCAAAATACTTGGAACGGGACACTACAGGCGATTAGGGTGAGCTAATCACCTATAGGGTGGCGATTAGCTCACCCCAGATGGCGATTAGCAGCCTCCAGGAGGCGATTAGCAGCCTCATAGTGGCGAGTAGGGGGCTAATCGCCTAAGGGGGTGGCGATTAGCAGCCCTAATCGCCTGCAACTGAAAGCTAATCGCCTGCAACGTAAGTGACGACTAAAAACGACTATAAATACCATACTTAACCTCCTAAACTTCATTATACAAACCCTAGTCGTCCCATAACCCGCCCCAACACATAAACAACCTCTGGAAGGCGATTTTTGATCAAAACTCAAGGTTTCAAGCTTGAATCATCATACTTTCATAATTCTAAGGTTTGATTTTCATCCATAACCCTTTATAAACGTTTTTAATCAATCCCTAAGGGTCCAGACCTGTTGTTAAACGAAAAAGCTTTCTGAAAATCGTCAATAAGGGTTGTTAATCGGATTATAACTAATATGCATGTTTTATGAGTGTGTATGATTAAAAAGCTAGGGTTTTTATGATTCATGATGATGATTTGCTATGTTATTATGATAGATCAGTATTGATATTGACATTATGATGATAGGAATCTCAGTAATTGATTATTAGGGTTATTGTTATGCATGTTAGTATGATGATTGCATGCTATGTGTATGGTGTTTGGATTACTTGATTTCATGCAGGACTGATTATACGAGGTTAAACGAAGGATTTTGATGTAAACATGTTTAGGATACTTGTTTGATCGATATTGGAGGTTGTTACACGTTCTAGGGTTGATTTGGAGTGTTAAACGCGCGAAAAACCGGAATTGCTGGGTAGCATGCGATTAGCAAGGCTAATCGCCTAAGGGTTAGGCGATTAGCAAGCTAATCGCCTGGTGTGTGAAGCTAATCGCCTGATATACATGCAATTAGGGGCTAATCGCCTGCTATGTTGTGTTTTTGCATACTGCATGACCCTAATCGCCTGATAAGTTCTGAAATGCATGTCACATGACCCTAATTGCATGCAAACTCAAAAATTTGCATGTCACATGACCCTAATCGCCTGCACTGTAGGCGATTAGCATTCATAATTGCCTGTTGACCAACGTAATTGCTAGTTGACTTTTCCTAATCGCCTGTACTGCTGCTGTATGTATATTTTAGCATTCCGAGACCCGTTTTGACACCTAGGAACATGCTAGGAACCCCGTAACATGTCTAATAACTCAGTAACATGTGTTCGGGTCAGTAACGCGTTAATTGAACTATGTGCTATAACTTGTTGTGCGTTAACGTATGTTAAGTGTACTTGCGTTATTGTATGTTTTGGAGCGTAAACATAACACGGGGAGTCTCGGGTCACCAATGGGATGTCGAGTCTTGTACTTTGGGTCGGTTAAACAGTCACGGTGTTTTCAAACGAACTTGGTTATGGTCTGGACATCTAGGGACTAACTAACCTAAGGGTTATTAGTCTAAGTACTTGTAACTGTCATATGTTAGGTCGCTGTTTTACGGGACTAGCACAGCTTGTTGAACTATTCTATTATTTGAAGTTAACGCAACCTAAGGTGAGTTTACGGCCCCACTTTACTTGGTTTTCGTTTTCGGGGAAGAAAACATGTGTTAAACAACTATTTGGTAACAACTGTCATACTATGGGTTTTCAAACGGTTTACTATACGATCTTTTGGAAGTCCCGGGGGGAAACCATGAATGTGCTGGTTTGCACAACGGGGAAATGTGAATAGCGCTATTGGGAGTGACCAACCCCACCCGTCGGCATGGAGCGCCGGGCGGGTGCATATTGTCTCAAACAGGAACAGGTTTACTATTCGGGCACAACATCTGGTTTGCGAGTTAGTAATGGTTTTCCAATCGTAGTAGTAATGGTACATGCGCCTAGCTAGCGTACTTGGTTTACAATTGTTATAGTATGGACAGGTTATACTTGGAACTTTGATTACAAACCTGTAAACTCACCAGCATTTTTGTGCTGACGTAAACTCTTACATGTTTTCTCAGGTCGCTAAGGTAGCAAAGTGGAACTAGGGCGCACGCGTCTGCACGGCGTCTAGTTAGAGTTGCATGGTTTTGAACATTAAACATTTGGTTTTATTTTGTTTATGTAACGACATTTAGCTTCCGCTGATGTTTGGGATTTTTAAACTATGTTTTTGAAATTCATTTAGTATTGTTTATTGTGATCATTGACTTGGATCCTGGTTTGTCATGCGCCTCGCGGTAAAACTCCGCAAGTGGATTTGAGGGTGTGACAGATTGGTATCAGAGCCAGGTTATAGTGAACTAGGACTGCATGTAGAGTCTAGTCTATAACTGAGTCGCACACACTAGATGATCACATGGTACTAAACTTTATACTGGGTTACTCATAGACTTGTCGGGGTGTCTCTAAATCATCTTGCCCTTCTGTGTTACATCATCCAGTCTCTTTTACTGGGTTACTTGCTTACTAGACAGTGAGGTACATTGGGGTTAACTGTATACTCTTGAGATTGGTCCAAGACTCGGACATCTCCCTTTCCTACCCCAATAGAAACCCTTGTCATGAACTACCGTAGTATTACGGTGTATAGCTAAGAATCTATGTCCGGTGATTTGAACTTTGAACTAGGAGAACACTGGGAGGACCATGTAGAGCGGTTTATCATTTTGGGTGCACACAAAATCATAAACCGAAATGCATGAAAGCCCTAGTGAGCTCTGGGTTCGAATGGATAGTCCTGGGTTGGATCTAGCTTTGATCTTGTAAACGCTAGTGTTTATCATTGGCTGTGAAACTAAATTTTCTCGTCCTTTTTGCCAGAATCATGTCTGGAGCACGAGGAGGACGTGGAGGTGGTCGCAATGGTGGGCGTGGAAATGGTGGTCGTGGGGGTGTGAACCTCACGCAGGATGACTTGAACAACTTGCTGCAGGCTGCCTTCCAGCTAGGGCAAAATGGCGGTAAGTTGACCTAACCACTTCTATCTCATCGGTAAACTTTGTTTACATTTCCTGTGGTTTTCTTACGTGTTTCTTTACAGGTGGTCATGTTAATCCACCACCACCACCCATGTGCACCTACAAAATGTTTCGAGACTGCAAGCCCCATGAGTTCTCGGGTACTGAGGGTGCAGTAGGTTTGCTCAGGTGGTTGGAGAAAGTGGAGTCTGTTTTCCTGATGTGTAACTGTCTCCCTGAGGATCGAGTCAAGTATTCTGCTGGGTTGCTCCAGGATGTTGCGTTGACCTGGTGGAACGATATCACCCAGACTATGGGTATAGGGGAGGCTTATGCTATGCCTTGGGAGAACTTTGTGCAACTGCTGAAGAGGGAGTACTGTCCCAGGGAGGAGATTCAAAAGCTGGAACACGAGGTGTGGAACCTCAAAATGTCTGGGTCAGAAATCGAGAAGTATACTGTGAGGCGGAACGAGTTGGCTGTACTTTGTCCTGATCTACATGTGCCGGAATATAGGAGGATTGAGCATTATATCTCGGGTCTTGTGCCAGAAATCGCAGGGTTGGTGGCTGCGGGGAATCTTCCTACCTACGCGGAGGTGGTCCGATCTGCTCATAGGATGACTAACTTGAAGGTGAGTGAGGGTATCTTGCCTGCCAAAGGTTCAACTGCTAAGGCTCCAGAGAGCAACAAACGAAAGTGGGATAATGATGTGAAGAGTTCTACACCAGCACCAGCTCAACAGGGGAAAAGGTTTGATAGTGGGGGTTCGTCTTCATCGGGTTCTAAGCCAAGTGGTGGTTATGTAGGGAAGTTACCGAAATGCAATAAGTGTGGACGCCATCATCATGGGAATTGTGACAACAATCGTTGCCATCGCTGCCAGAAGTTGGGGCATTTTGCCAAAGACTGTAGGGCGACTCTTCCATCGACTCAGGCCCCAACTACTACTCCGACTTCTACTACTCAGGGGACTGCGGGTAAACAGGGATGTTTTCACTGTGGGGAAACGGGGCATTTCAAGAAGGAGTGTCCAAAGCTGAAACAGGGAGGGAACGGGAATGGTAATGGGAATGGAAATGGTAACAACGGGGGCGGAAACAGGAACGCACGTGCCTTCGTTATTGGGACTGCAGAGGCAAGACAGGACCCTGACACAGTCACTGGTACGTTTCTTCTCAACGATCGCTCTGTTAGTGTTTTATTTGACTCTGGCGCCGATAAAAGTTTCATATCTGTGGAAGTTAGTCGTTTGCTAGATGTAGTACCTGTTCCTTTAGAGGCTAAATATATTATAGAATTGGCTGACGGTAAGAAGATAGAAGCTACTTGCGTTCTTCGGGAATGTCACATAGAGTTGTCGGGTTTGTCGTTTCCTATCGACCTTATGCCGGTATCTTTGGGTAGTTTTGACGTGGTTATAGGCATGGATTGGTTGTCGCTGTATCGCGCTGAAATCGTTTGTTACGACAAGGTCATCCGGATTCCTCTCCCTGATGGAGAATTTCTTTCTGTGTACGGGGACAAGAGCGGTGCTCCGCTAAGTCTCGTCTCTAGTATGAAAGCCCTTAAGTATCTTCGGAAGGGTTATTCGGCTGTTCTAGCACTTTTATCTGTTTCCACTACCAGCGAGAAGAAGATCGACGATATTCCGGTTGTACGCGAGTTTTCTGATGTCTTTCCTGATGATTTATCTGGTCTTCCTCCCCATCGTCAGGTTGAGTTCGGTATTGATCTTGTACCTGGCGCTGCTCCTATTGCTCGGGCCCCCTACCGTCTTGCACCTCCTGAGATGCAAGAATTGTCTAACCAGTTACAGGAACTCTTGGATAAGGGTTTCATCAGACCTAGTTCTTCCCCTTGGGGAGCCCCGATTTTGTTTGTTAAGAAGAAGGATGGCAGTTTTCGACTGTGTGCGGATTATAGAGAATTGAACAAGGTGACTATCAAGAATCGTTATCCTCTTCCTCGTATTGATGACCTATTTGACCAACTCCAGGGTTCTAGCTATTATTCCAAGATTGATCTCAGGTCCGGTTATCACCAGTTGCGCGTAAGGGAAGCTGATGTTGCTAAGACAGCCTTTCGTACACGTTATGGCCATTTCGAGTTCTTGGTCATGCCTTTTGGTCTCACTAACGCACCGGCGGTTTTCATGGATTTGATGAACCGCGTTTGTAAACCGTATCTTGACAAGTTCGTCATCGTGTTTATTGATGACATTCTGATCTATTCCAAGAACGAGACCGAACATGGGGAACATCTACGGTTAGTTTTAGAACTCTTACGACGAGAACAACTGTACGCCAAATTCTCGAAGTGCGATTTCTGGTTACGCGAAGTCCAATTCCTAGGGCATGTAGTCAATGAACTGGGAATCCATGTCGATCCAGCTAAGATCGAAGCGATCAAGGACTGGGAAGCACCGAAGACGCCAACTGAGGTGCGGCAATTCCTAGGCCTTGCGGGTTATTATCGTCGTTTCATTAAGGGGTTCTCGAAGGTCGCTCAACCCCTCACCACTCTCACTCAGAAGGATAGAAAGTTCGACTGGGGTGAACCACAGGAGCAAGCGTTCCAAAAACTGAAGACTAAGCTTTGTTCTGCTCCTATCTTGTCCTTGCCTGAGGGCACTGAAGATTTCGTTGTTTACTGTGATGCTTCTATTCATGGTCTCGGTTGCGTGTTGATGCAACGCGAGAAGGTGATTGCGTACGCTTCCCGTCAACTCAAAGTGCACGAGAGGAACTACACTACCCACGA
The DNA here is from genome assembly GCA_032199755.1 of Ambrosia artemisiifolia. Classification (NCBI taxonomy): domain Eukaryota; kingdom Viridiplantae; phylum Streptophyta; class Magnoliopsida; order Asterales; family Asteraceae; genus Ambrosia; species Ambrosia artemisiifolia. Next base: position 21,345,169 of record CM063513.1, read on the forward strand.
TTTAGAATTGGGTGCGGTGGTGTTTGCGTTGAAAATTTGGAGGCATTACTTGTACGGTACCAAATGCACCATCTACACCGATCACAAGAGTCTCCAGCACATTTTTGACCAACAGCACCTGAACATACGACAGCGCCGTTGGGTTGAACTCCTGAACGACTATGACTGTGCCATTAAGTACCATCCTGGCAAGGCGAATGTTGTGGCAGACGCCTTGAGCAGGAAAGAATCGACAAACCCTCGTCGCGTTCGGGCGTTGCAACTCACAATCCATTCCTCTCTGCCTGATCAACTCCGTTCGGCTCAGTTAGAAGCCTTGAAGGAGGAAAACCTTAAGGTTGAAACTATGCACGGTGCCGACAAACACCTCGAGCAAAGGCCTGATGGCCTGCGCTACTTCGCAGAACGCGTCTGGGTTCCTTTATTCGGGGGACTTCGGGAGCTGGTTCTTGATGAAGCTCACAAGTCTCGGTATTCCATTCATCCTGGTTCAGACAAGATGTACCAGGATCTAAAAATACTGTACTGGTGGCCAAACATGAGGGCGGATATAGCCTCATACGTGAGTAAGTGCTTGACCTGTGCTAAGGTCAAGGTGGAATACCAGAAACCGTCGGGTCTATTGCAACAACCCGAAATTCCAGAGTGGAAATGGGAACGGATTACAATGGACTTTGTCACACAGCTACCTAAGTCACCGAGCGGGAATGATAAGATATGGGTGATTGTCGACCGTTTGACGAAATCAGCCCATTTCCTTGCCATTAAGGAGACCGACACCATGGATCGGTTGGCTCGTTTATATCTGAAAGAAGTTGTCTCTAAGCATGGGGTACCAGTTTCTATTATTTCGGATCGTGATTCTCATTTTACTTCTCACTTCTGGAAGTCTTTGCACAAGGCTTTGGGTACCCAACTAGACATGAGTACAGCTTACCACCCACAAACTGACGGTCAGAGTGAGCGTACAATTCAAACTCTAGAAGACATGCTGCGGGCATGTGTGATCGATTTTGGCAAAGGTTGGGAAGCTCACTTACCGTTAGTAGAATTCTCTTACAACAACAGTTATCATACGAGCATCAAAGCAGCTCCGTTCGAGGCATTGTACGGACGGAAATGCAGGTCTCCTCTCTGTTGGGCCGAAGTGGGTGAGAGTCAGCTCACTGGGCCAGAACTGGTGTACGAGACTTCTGAGAAGATCGTACAGATTCGTAATCGATTGGCGGCGGCACGGGATCGACAGAAGAGCTATGCTGATCATCGCCGTAAGCCATTGGAGTTTCAAGTTGGTGACAAGGTGCTTCTAAAGGTTTCACCGTGGAAGGGCGTCATACGCTTTGGGAAGCGTGGCAAACTTAACCCGCGGTATGTCGGTCCATTTACGATCCTGGAACGGATCGGACCGGTGGCATATCGACTTGATTTACCGACGGAGCTCGGTAACGTACATAACGTCTTCCACGTATCTAACCTGAAGAAGTGTCTGACTGACGAGTCTCTCATTGTTCCACTAGAAGAGATCAAGGTTGATGATCGTCTTCGGATAGTGGAGGAACCTGTCGAGATCCTTGATTACAAGATTCGCAGTCTGCGTCACAGTAAGATTCGTATTGTTAAGGTTCGATGGAACTCGAACCGGGGACCGGAATACACTTGGGAACGCGAGGATCAGATGAAGTCTAAGTATCCTCATCTTTTTCCTAAAGAGGCATTCGAGTCGAGACACGTTACCACTGCAACGGAATGAATCTCGGGGCGAGATTCCTTTTAACGTGGGGATGATGTGACAACTCGGGTAATTCTCTCTCTTGGTTTCTATTTTTGTCTGTTTCTTTTGTTCATACTCTTGGTACTTACATAATTTTCGGGACGAAAATTCTTTTAACGTGGGGATGATGTGACACCCGGCAAATTCAAGTTAACAACATCGTCTAAATTAAAGTCTACCTTAGCGAGTCACGCGTATTCTATACTTAACTGGGTTAGTTGAGTCGGGTTATGGTTCGGGAACTGTTATATGAGTCTAGGGAATCATTAGATGTTGGCCTAGAGGATCGTTAGATGTCAGTCCTTAACCAAGTGTACAAGGGGTGACGATTCGGAGAATCGTCAAAGCATAGGGAACATGCAAGTCTCGAGTCCCGGGAATTGGTGAACGAGTGTGAATGTGTATATTTACAAGTGTTATGTGTTTACAATCATTATGTGACTTGTCGGTATGTGAAAATGTGTTAACATATGTTAAAACGGGGTTTAACGCGCAAAATACTTGGAACGGGACACTACAGGCGATTAGGGTGAGCTAATCACCTATAGGGTGGCGATTAGCTCACCCCAGATGGCGATTAGCAGCCTCCAGGAGGCGATTAGCAGCCTCATAGTGGCGAGTAGGGGGCTAATCGCCTAAGGGGGTGGCGATTAGCAGCCCTAATCGCCTGCAACTGAAAGCTAATCGCCTGCAACGTAAGTGACGACTAAAAACGACTATAAATACCATACTTAACCTCCTAAACTTCATTATACAAACCCTAGTCGTCCCATAACCCGCCCCAACACATAAACAACCTCTGGAAGGCGATTTTTGATCAAAACTCAAGGTTTCAAGCTTGAATCATCATACTTTCATAATTCTAAGGTTTGATTTTCATCCATAACCCTTTATAAACGTTTTTAATCAATCCCTAAGGGTCCAGACCTGTTGTTAAACGAAAAAGCTTTCTGAAAATCGTCAATAAGGGTTGTTAATCGGATTATAACTAATATGCATGTTTTATGAGTGTGTATGATTAAAAAGCTAGGGTTTTTATGATTCATGATGATGATTTGCTATGTTATTATGATAGATCAGTATTGATATTGACATTATGATGATAGGAATCTCAGTAATTGATTATTAGGGTTATTGTTATGCATGTTAGTATGATGATTGCATGCTATGTGTATGGTGTTTGGATTACTTGATTTCATGCAGGACTGATTATACGAGGTTAAACGAAGGATTTTGATGTAAACATGTTTAGGATACTTGTTTGATCGATATTGGAGGTTGTTACACGTTCTAGGGTTGATTTGGAGTGTTAAACGCGCGAAAAACCGGAATTGCTGGGTAGCATGCGATTAGCAAGGCTAATCGCCTAAGGGTTAGGCGATTAGCAAGCTAATCGCCTGGTGTGTGAAGCTAATCGCCTGATATACATGCAATTAGGGGCTAATCGCCTGCTATGTTGTGTTTTTGCATACTGCATGACCCTAATCGCCTGATAAGTTCTGAAATGCATGTCACATGACCCTAATTGCATGCAAACTCAAAAATTTGCATGTCACATGACCCTAATCGCCTGCACTGTAGGCGATTAGCATTCATAATTGCCTGTTGACCAACGTAATTGCTAGTTGACTTTTCCTAATCGCCTGTACTGCTGCTGTATGTATATTTTAGCATTCCGAGACCCGTTTTGACACCTAGGAACATGCTAGGAACCCCGTAACATGTCTAATAACTCAGTAACATGTGTTCGGGTCAGTAACGCGTTAATTGAACTATGTGCTATAACTTGTTGTGCGTTAACGTATGTTAAGTGTACTTGCGTTATTGTATGTTTTGGAGCGTAAACATAACACGGGGAGTCTCGGGTCACCAATGGGATGTCGAGTCTTGTACTTTGGGTCGGTTAAACAGTCACGGTGTTTTCAAACGAACTTGGTTATGGTCTGGACATCTAGGGACTAACTAACCTAAGGGTTATTAGTCTAAGTACTTGTAACTGTCATATGTTAGGTCGCTGTTTTACGGGACTAGCACAGCTTGTTGAACTATTCTATTATTTGAAGTTAACGCAACCTAAGGTGAGTTTACGGCCCCACTTTACTTGGTTTTCGTTTTCGGGGAAGAAAACATGTGTTAAACAACTATTTGGTAACAACTGTCATACTATGGGTTTTCAAACGGTTTACTATACGATCTTTTGGAAGTCCCGGGGGGAAACCATGAATGTGCTGGTTTGCACAACGGGGAAATGTGAATAGCGCTATTGGGAGTGACCAACCCCACCCGTCGGCATGGAGCGCCGGGCGGGTGCATATTGTCTCAAACAGGAACAGGTTTACTATTCGGGCACAACATCTGGTTTGCGAGTTAGTAATGGTTTTCCAATCGTAGTAGTAATGGTACATGCGCCTAGCTAGCGTACTTGGTTTACAATTGTTATAGTATGGACAGGTTATACTTGGAACTTTGATTACAAACCTGTAAACTCACCAGCATTTTTGTGCTGACGTAAACTCTTACATGTTTTCTCAGGTCGCTAAGGTAGCAAAGTGGAACTAGGGCGCACGCGTCTGCACGGCGTCTAGTTAGAGTTGCATGGTTTTGAACATTAAACATTTGGTTTTATTTTGTTTATGTAACGACATTTAGCTTCCGCTGATGTTTGGGATTTTTAAACTATGTTTTTGAAATTCATTTAGTATTGTTTATTGTGATCATTGACTTGGATCCTGGTTTGTCATGCGCCTCGCGGTAAAACTCCGCAAGTGGATTTGAGGGTGTGACAGCTCCTTTGAACGAGAAAGAGCCTGATCCTGACACCCTTGATCAGGAACTCTTGGAGAAGCTTCGTAGCTTTCCTACTCGTCTTCGAACTTTTCCTGAAGACTTCTTGGTGATGATGGGACTGAGTAAGAACTGGGATGACCCTGAGACAGACCCGGTGATTTATCATGGTGGGGAGGGTATGTGTCTCCCTGGCTCCTTCTTGGTATCTTGTTTATTAACTGTTTGTCTAACCACTTGTTTTCTTTGTGCAGAGATGAGTACCTTGGATTTTCTGGCCCTGGACGATATCACAGATGTGAAATTCAAGGTGAAAAGTGTTGCTGAGGGTCAGAATGTGGTTGTGAGGACTGAGCACATCCGTTTTCAAGGGGAATACACAAGTGTGGTTACTTCTTCTGTGGCTCCTGAGGCTCCTTCTGGGAAGAAGTCTGTTACTGTTCGCCGCTCCAGTAAGCGACTGCAGACTGCTTCCTCAGGTCAGGGGAGCTCTTCTGCCATCCCCTTGGTCCTAGAAGACGAAGATCAGGATTCTAGTCTGATAGCTTCAGCTCTGGGGTTTTCCCCTGCCCCAGGGAAGGGGAAGCTTACTTTGTCTTCTCCCAAGAAGGATGATGCTGTGTTCAAGAAGCCGAAAGATGTGGTGGTTAAGGGTGCTGGTTCGAAGCTGCTGTTGTCTGAGGGAGGTGAGAGCTCGAAGGCTGTTGTTAAGGAGGTTGCTGAGGCTCCTTCCCAAAAGGAGCCTGGTGAAGGAGTGTTTGTGCCAGATTGGGACATCAAGGCTTCTGATGTGCTGAAGAAAGCCTCTGTATGCCGTGATCTTATCGATCATTGTGTCCCTGATGCTGAGAGGGAACTGCACAAGGAGTGGATGGACAAGGATGTGATGAAAAAGATGTACTATCACTTTGGTCAGTTTTTATCTTTGTTTCCTGACGGTATGGCGAGATGGGGAGAGTTGATGTTGAGGAGAGAGCAGGTTGAGAAGGTTTATGATGAGCACGAAGTGGAGTTGGTGAAGGCCAAAGAGGATTTGGCTAAGTATGTTGCACGAGAGAAGGACTTGGTGCATGAGCTGGCTGTGTCTAGGACCCAGCTTAGTTTGGAGAAAGAAAAGTTTGACAAAATGTTCAAAGGTTTGAATGATGAGAAGGCGAAGGTGGCAGAGGAGAGGGCAGGTCTGGCCCGGGCAAGGGAGGCGGTTAAGCAAGAGCAGATGGCTGTGGAAAAAGTTGGGATGGAGCTCCGGGTCCAGGTGGACCGCTTGACCGAGGAGAAAGAATGGTTGATCTCCAAGGGTGTCGCCCGTTTTGTTACCAACCTCCTGCACTCCCAAGAGTTTAATGCCCCTCTGGCAGACATTTATGCTAAAGCGATATCTTTTGGTCGCCATGGAGGGGTTCAAGCTGGGTTCAAAGCAGCTCAAGAGGGTCAGGTGCTAGATGAGCTGCCGTCCTTCAAGCCTTCATCAGGGGAAGAGTTTGTGAACACCGTTAAGGCCATGGAGTTGGCCACTTATCCTTACATCTCGGCCATTGCTAAATCTGCTGAGCAGCCCCTCTCCTTTCTGCAAAACTTGGAGCCAGGGGGTCTGAAGAAGGATGTGGCCGACGAGGTGTTCAACTCTTATGTGTCTAAGAGGCCCTTGAAGATCATGCTGGATGGTGCTGACGGCGGGGAGGGTAGTTCGAAACGTTCAAAGCCTGCTGAACCTTCAAAGACTCCTATCTTGGAGCAGGTATTTGAGAATCCCTCCCCCCTTCAAGCCTTGGAGGTCGAGTCACTCCCTCCCTCCAGTGAGGATGATCTATTTGAAGGTCTTGACACTGATTCTCTCTATGATGATGTTGGTAACAAAACCCTGGCTTCCACCGGTGAGGACGATTCCACCCCTGAAGCCACAGATTTAGCTACTCCTTGATCTGCCTTTGTTTAGTTCTTTGTTTAGTTGTTCATGGATGTCATCTTGTTCCTTTTGATGTACTCAGCCCTTGTGGCTTTTTAATGTTTTTAATGGAATGCTCCCCCTGTTAGGGGTGATGCCTTTATCATGCTTAATGTTTGGTTGTGTTTGCTCCATTGCTTGTCGTTTATAGTGTTTGCAATGTCTTTAACTTTTTTCCTAAAGGTGGATGCTGCAGTCACCCAACTTAGGATACTTAGCTAAGGAACCGATGCAATGCTTACCCTATCAGCTTTTGAAACCTTTTCTTTAAATGGTTTCTAAGTGTTATGTTCGTTCTTTGTGCTTTATGAACATGTGGGAGCTGTCTTGGTGTGAGGAGCTCACCCTCTTTCATGGGTCTAGGTTTTCCTCCTAAGGACTTGTCCCATGGAGTCGTGGATTGTATTAGGGACTCACCCTGTATACAGGAAGGTTACTTAGCCTTGTTACCTGTTGAGCAGTTGTGGCCTAGGAGCTCATCCCCGTTTCATGGGTAGGTATAGCGCCGGATCCCATGGAGCCTGGTTAGGAGGGGCTCACCCTTTGATAAGATAAGCGACAAGTTTAATAAAAAGAAACATAGTTCATCCATTCATTGATCATAATTTTTTGGATACAAAGAGACGTTTACAACCATCAAACATAAAAACGTTTTAGGTGCTTGTCACTCCAATGTCTTGGAATCATCTTGCCGTTTGGGTCAGCTAGCTTATAGGATCCTCCCTTGTGGGCTTCCTTGATGACATAAGGACCTTCCCATCGGGGACCTAGCTTCCCTACATCCTGCTGCCTGCTGGCTTCGTTGCATCTTAACACGAGATCCCCTGGCTTGAAGGACTCCTTCTTCACTCTTGTGTTATAGTAAGCCTCGAGCTTCTTTTTGTATCTTGCCTCCCTGATTGAGGCTTGATCTCTTGACTCTTCAAGGAGGTTCAGGTTGAGCAGGATCTCGTTTTGGTTGCGTTGAGCATCTTGGCGAGCACTTCTCCCTGAGCTTACCCCTATTTCGGCAGGTATCACAGCTTCGCTTCCAAAGACCAGGCTATAGGGTGTCTTTTGGTGACTCGTTTTCTCCATGGTTCTAATAGCCCATAGAACGCTCGGGAGCTCATCAACCCATTTCTTGCCATATCTTCCCAGCCTTGCTTTGATGCCTTCGACAATGCTCCTATTCATGCGTTCCACTTGTCCATTAGACTGGGGGTAAGCTACAGAGCTGAATACTTGTTTAATGCCTAGCTCGGAGCACCAGCTGCTGAAGGGCTTGTTGGCAAATTGCTTCCCATACGAAGCTTATCACATGCCTCCCAGGTATGGTTGCCAATGGCCTCACTTCCGGCCATTTGGTGAAATAGTCGACGGCTACGAGGAGAAACTTTAACTTCCCAGGAGCTTGTGGAAAGGGACCCACGATGTCCATTCCCCACTTGTGAAAGGGCCATGCTGAGATGATGGGAACAAGATCGTGCTTGGGGTTAGTCTTCACCGGTGTTTGTAGCTGACAAGCTTCACATCTTCTGATTGTTTCAAAGGCATCTCTGTGCATGGTGGGCCAATAGTAGCCCAAATTCATGAGCTTGGATACCGCTGAGCGAGGCCCGGCGTGCATGCCACATATGCCCTCATGTACCTCCCTAATAAGGTAGTTGCTTTGGTTAGGACCAACACACCTTAGTAAGGGTGCCAAGTACCCCTTCTTGTAAAGCTTGTCATCTTCGATCACGTACTGCTTTGCCTTGATGGTTAACCGCTTAGCTTCTTGTTCGTTCTCAGGGAGCTTCCCTTCTTTTAGGTAGGACATAATGGGTGTCATGCATGTGGATTCGGTTTCAGTGACAACATCTTGTACCTCTTTGTCGTCAATGGAGGGTTCTTTCAGCACCTCAACGAGAACCTTCTTGGTTAGGTGAGCAAATGTCAGGGAGGCCAGTTTGCTGAGAGCATCTGCCTGCTTGTTCTTGGTCCTTGACACTTGTTCCAAGGTGAAGACTTTGAACTCTTTGATGAGTTCCTTGACTTTGTCTTTGTACCTAATCATGGAGGGTTCCTTGGCTGTGTATCCCCCATTCACTTGCTTGACCACTAGATTCGAATCAACAAAGACCTTTAGCTCCTGGATCTTCATTCTTTTTGCCAATCTCAACCCGGCCAGGAGGGCCTCGTATTCAGCAACATTGTTGGTGCAGGGGAAGTCCAGACGGAGGGCATAAGTGTATTCGGTTCCGTGGGGGTCCTTGATGACGAGACCAGCCCCGGAACCTTCTACACTTGAGGCTCCATCGGTGAAGAGACACCATTTCCCCTTGAGGTCAGGTTGTTCTTCAACCTCATTCATTTCTTCTTCGTTTTGCAGGATGGGCAGCTCAGTGAGGAAATCAGCAAACACTTGCCCCTTGTAGGCTCTCCTCGACATGTATTCTATTTTGTGCTCCCCTAGGCCAATGGCCCATTTTGCCAATCTTCCCGAATCCTCTGGTTTCTCCAAGACGGACCGTATGGGTTGTTCCGTGATGACTTTCACTGGGTGAGCTTGGAAATACCTCCTTAGCCTCTTGGCAGTGTGCACAAGGGCTAGCACTAGCTTTTCTATGGGAGTGTAGTTAACTTCAGCGTCTTTGAGAGCTCTACTAACGAAGTAGACAGGGATTTGCTCCTTGCCTCGGTCAACCAGGAGGACTGAGCTTACTGCCTCCATCCCTGCAGACAGATAAACTGTTATTACTTCCCATTCCTCAGGGGCTGCCATTTCGGGCAGGGAAGCTATGTGTTTCTTAAGTTCCAAGAAGGCAGCCTCTGCCTCAGCTGTCCAACGGAAGTCCTTCTTGTCGACACAATTTTTAAGTGTTTTAAAGAAAGGTAAGGACTTTTCCGCGGACTTGGGCAAGAAACGTTTTAGGGCAGCAATTTTACCGTTTAGGCTTTGCACTTCCTTCTTGGTAGCAGGTGACTTCATTTCAAGGACAGCTTGGACCTTGCTTGGGTTTGCCTTGATGCTTTGTTTTCCAACTATATGGCCAAGAAACTTCCCCTCCTCGAACCCAAAAGAACATTTGACAGGATTGAGCTTCATATTTATCTTTCGAAGATTCTTGAATGTTTCTTGGATGTCTTTGATCATGGCCTCCCCGGATTTGCTTTTGATGACAAGGTCGTCAACATAGGCCTCCATATTTTTCCCAATTTGTTCCGAGAAAGCTTGGTCCACCAACCGTTGGTAGGTGGCTCCGGCATTCTTCAACCCGAAGGGCATCTTCTTGTAACAAAAGATTCCCTTGTCAGTGTGGAAGGCCGTTTTCTCTTCATCTTCCTTCCAATCGATCTCGGGCAAGGGATAGCAATCCTTGGGGCAGGCTTTGTTGAGATCTTTGAAGTCGACACACATTCTCCATGATCCGTCTTGTTTGGCAACCATGACCGGATTGGCCACCCATGTGTGATACTGAACCTCCCTAAGGATACCTGCTTCGACGAGCTTCTCTACCTCTTGGCAAGCAGCCTGGCTCCTGGCTGGGGCCAGGCTCCTTTTCTTTTGAACCACGGGCTTGTATGAGGGAGCTATGTTAAGGGAGTGTTCAGCCAAATCTCTAGGGACGCCGGTCATGTCCCCAGGGCACCAAGCAAATACGTCCTTATTTTCCTGCAAAAGGTTAATTAGTTCGGACATAATCTTATCAGGGAGCAGATTGTTTACTTTGATGGTCTGCTCCTGATAGGCAGGGTTTATGCTGATCTCCCGGATGGGACCAGTGCTTGACGTCTCAGGTGCTCTGGGATCACTTGCCTCCTCTACGGAGGCTATCAGAAGAGTTTCAGCTGTTGGCTTTAGGGTTGCAATTCCGTTGGGAGTGGGGAGCTTCATCAAACCATGTGTTGTTGAGACTACAGCGCCGAAAGTAGCAATCCCCATCCTTCCAATGAGGACATTATAACTTGAAGGGTACCGGATAACAGAGAAAGTTAACTCTTCCGTTCTTGATAAATCTCCATCCCTGAAACAGACGTTAAGTGTGAGCTTCCCCAGGGGATGTACTCGTTCCCCAGAGAAGCCTACTAGAGAAGCGTCTGTGTGCTTGAGCTTAGACTTGATTTCTGGGCTTAGAGATTCGAAGCATCGTTCATACATCACCTCCGTGGAGGCTCCACAGTCCATGTACACCCTGTCTATAGGGAAGCCATCTAGTTCAGCCTCCACTATCACAGGAGTGACGATCAGCTCATCAGGAGCAGGGGGAAGACAAATGTACTGCTTGTTCCAGGGCTCAGTGCGAGCCTTTTTGGCCTGCTGGGACCCTTCGAGACTAACCATGTTGACCTCCTTATCTTTCCGTCCTTCATCTCTTCTTCCTTTAATGTCTTTGATCAGGTGAGCTAGCTCCCCTGACTTGACAGCCTCTTCAATTCTTTTCTTCAGCTGGTAGCAATCGTTTGTGTGATGCCCTGTGTCATTGTGAAAGGCACAATGTTTGCTGGCATCCCTCTTGTTAGCTGGTTTGGATAAAGGTCGGGGAGGTCGGAATGTGTACTTGACTTCTTCTGTGGAGAGTATCTCCTGAGGGGTCTTGGTGAGAACAGTGAAGACTTGTCTTTCTTTCTCCTGGTACCTCCCTGATCTTGGGGATCGTCTCCTTTCTTCGCTTCTTTGATTGTCATAGGATCTCCCTGACCGTTTCTCGTGGTAGGGTTGAAAGTGAGGTCTTCGGGGGCCGGTTGAACTGTCTCTCCAGCTCCCTCGATCCCTCTTCCTGGTGTCTTGCCGAGTTAATGCTTCCTCTCCCCGGAGGAAAGCTTCGGCCCTTTCGAATGCCTCCTCCATGGTTTGGGGAACATCTTCATGGAACCTTCTTAACAACTTTTTAGGACGGATGGCCCCCATAAAACCTGACACTCGAATCTTCTCGGTAGCACCACTGTATTGCAGACCTTCTCTTTTGTACCTTTCAATGAAGCTACGAAGGTTTTCATGCTCACCCTGTTGGATTTGGTGCAGTATGGCAGCATCCTTGGTGCATTTCCTCAAGGGGTTAAAGTTGGAGACAAAACTCCTCCTTAAATCGTCAAAGGAGGAAATACTTCGAGCTGGTAGCCCACAGAACCACAGACGAGCTGGTCCCACCAGGGTTTGCATGAACATGTGGCAACATTCAGCGTTGTTCCATTTTTCTACGGTTGCTGCCCCAGAGAAGACATTCAAATGGTCATCAGGGTCTTCCGTACCGTCATACGTTTTCACATTGGCTGGCATTTTGATCTTATTGGGGAAATCAAAATGAGCGATGTGTTCGGCAAAACATTCTAGCGACTTGGGTCGGTAAGGCTCCGAAAGTACAGCCTCCCCCTTGTTTCGGTCGCTGAGGTCTGAACCATGGGTTGAGAGGTCTCCAGACCCTGCCCTCCTGCAAGGGAGGTCATAGGCATTTGGTTCAGAGGTGGGGGGTATTGCCAAGGATACCCTCCCGGCCACGAGGGGAAGTAAGGGGGTACATAGGGCGAGTACTGAGGCTGTGAGTAGCTGGGATACACTGTTTCTGGAGGGATGACAGATCCTCCAGCAAGACTCGCTGCTGCCGCAAGGGAGGCAGCCACAGCGCTGCTGGCCAGAGGTAATGACCTCAAGGCTTCTTCATAAGGGAGTAATGTTGAGGTCCCCGGGGAGAGCACAGAGTTGCTAGGACCTCCTCCTCCTGAGTAAATACCTCCCCGACTGTTCAAGTATGGGTGAGGATTTGTGTGAGGATTTGTAGTGGCACGTTGGGTGGCTGGGGAAGTAGTGGTTCCCAACAACGGAGGACCAGGTGAGAGGGTGACAACAGGTTCTTCGTCGTAGGACAACCTGACCCTAACTCCTCTGGATCTTTCCTCTCGTACGTAGCCATTCAGGAGGCTCGGAGTTGCAAGAAATTCTTTCGTACTCCCTCCGGGGTAATATCCATTCGTTCAACTGGGAACAACATGTCGTCCCTAGGAGACGAGTTAACAGCCCTTGAGGACGGTGGCGTTCGGTAGTTGAGCATGTCTCCTAGAGACGGTTCGACTTGTTGTCCGTCCGTTCCAGGTGTTTCATGGCCGGAAACGTCACCGGAGGTGTGACTATTGGCCGGAGTATCTGAAGGACCCCCTCCTGGGTGGTTATCTCCACCAGTCATCACAAAAGGAGGTTTACTTAGGAACAAACGGGACTGTAGAAACTCTCAACAGCTTTGTTCAAAGTAGCGACAGCCCCACGGTGGGCGCCACTTGTTGCTACAACAAGGAAAATGACCGGTATTAGGTTAGGAGATGTTTAGGATTATAGGTTAATGGTATGTTACGTTTGGACTTAGGTTTCAAGTTTAGTTTAAGCTTTAGGTATAGATTTGGTTGAAGGATTGGGGGGTCTTCAAGCTCTTGGAAGGACCTGCACAAGGGTAGCAGACACCGTTAGCCTTAACGCAGGAGGGGGCCTCCTGCGTTTGGACTCCGGCGTGAGAATAAGTGTCTATTCTTTAGGAGTTGGGAATAATGAAATAGAGAGTAATAGAGTAGAGAGAATGAGTAAGAGTGTGTGTGGAATGTTACCCCAAGAGTCTCCTTATATAGGCAACGAGATTCTGCCCAGGAGCTCCCTCAGGGTAGCCTCCTTTCTATACCTGGTGTTGTTTGACTCTCTATCGGCTCCCTGCAGTGAGACTTTGCCCTTTTTGGGTGTTTTCAGCTTTTATCATTTCCTAGGCAAGTTATGGAGCTGTGTGTTGTTTTTGTTTCTTGCATGATAATAAGCCAAAACCCACTTTTGTCATTTCCAAGACTTTTACTGTTTGCTTTTGCCCAGAGGCTTCCGCATGGCAGGTATGCTGCCCTGTATCAGCTCCAATAAGTCAGGCTACCTCCTAATCAACTCGGTTTTGCTTATCTTTTTTGACGAGGGGTTTAAACGTCGTCGTTTTAGGACCCACGTCATCAATGTACATCCTATCATAGGGAATAATATGAGTGTTTGTGAGAGAGGAATAATACGAGTGTTTGTGACAGAGGAAAGAAAGAAATATTGAGGTCTAGGTTGGGTTGCATTTATGTTAATTCATATCAAATGCTAGAAAGATCATATACAATCTTCACATGTTGACACGACATTATATAATGTGCAGTGGCGAAGCTTGACCCGAAGATTCGGGGGGTCGGAAGTCACTAGTTTCGGGGGGTCGAAACCCTATATTTCCAAAATTTTCTATACAAATACTATATAATCGGAACTTCTGCGTGAAAATTCGGGGGGGGGGGGGGGGGGTCGGCCGCCCCTCCCCGCCCCAACTAAGCTACGCCAGTGATAATGTGTTAGACCACGGGTTGTACATTAAATGTGGGAGTTAAAGGTGACATGTTAACTGGTTTTGCACACCACTCCTTTCATGTGTTAAGGGGCATTAAAATAGTTATTTGTTAACATGTTAATGGGATGTTAATAGACCGATCAACTTGTTTTTCTTTTTTAAGCGAAAAACCATTAAAGGTATGGTTATGTAGCATTAAGTCATTTCCTTGAAGGTGAAGTGGAGTGAAATGAGGAAAAGTGGGTGATGTGATATCTAGGGGGAGTTGAGAAGGGTTAAAATATACCTGATGACCTTAATGATAAAGACGGATGTTTTGTCAAATCGAATCTCTACTTGATATCTTATAACAAATAAAGTTATGTTTGTTAACTTGTATGAGTGTTCACATTTCAGTTTGATAACTTTTAACGAAAGTTCTACGCACATTCATCATAGTTTAACTTTGATTTACGTTTAATAACTCAAAACATATGTAGCATTTGCTTTTAATGTAATGCAAAGTCTTCCACTACATTTAACAAAGCTTATGTTTTAAGCAAATAAGTGTACTAATTCAATAAAAGTTACGCCTTGAAAAAATAAGCGGTCACGATTATATATGTGTTGCACAAGTTACTCTTAAACGCTTATTGTTCTCCTATCATATGAGTTACTCTT